>CAJVGC010000582.1:58133375-58201888 GCA_910822075.1 Senecio squalidus | reverse complement strand
TGCTTAACAATCATCGGGGGTAGTTCACCATCCCGGACCGCTTTCCACCGCGCTCTGAAATGTGCTCGGTTGCTGGATAGGACACTCTTACGGATTGCTGGGGGTAATCCGTGAGGTGTAGCGACCGATACGTTTAAGCTCCGGTCGGACCAAGTGTGGCACTAGCTGGGAAAAAGCGTGAAAACGCGAAGTGTACCCCTGGATGTCTGACCCAACCATGGTCAAGTTCCATAACTCATCTTCCAACTTCTGAATCTCGGATTCAGGTACATACTCAATGATCATCAGCTCCTTCAGTTGTTCCCAAGTCATGGTGTTAATCTCCGCTCGGCCTCGCACATTCACGACCGAGTTCCACCATGTCAGAGCTGTTCCCTGAAATACAAACGCAGCAAATCGGACTCGATCTTTGTCCGCACAGTCAATAGCATCGAAGATAGATTCCATCTTTTCCATCCACTGGAGCGTTCCAGTCGCTCCCATCATTGCCCTCGGTACTCTGGGGCCTTACAGCTCATGAAAGTCTTCAGCGTGCAACCAGAGCGTCGAGCTGAGCCCTCTTCTCTACCCGATCCAGTGATCACGACTTCGGGACCCTCATTATTAACAACCGGCTCAGGACCCTTAACAACCGGCTCGGGATTTCCAGAACCCGAACAATTCCTTGGGCGGTGCCCTCGAAGTTGAGCTACAAGCTCGGGCATCATCGCCGCTAACTGCTGAGCAATCATCTGAGCCATGTCAGGATTCGCATCGTTCTCCACGTTGTTCCTTCTCGCATTAGACGTATTCGCTCTCGCATTCTGATTCGCGGTATTAGCCCTCGCGTTCGCAGTAGCACGTCTAGCCGAACTTCGTGTCGCAACTCTCCTCTTAGGCGCCATCGTCCTAAAATAAAAAGGAAATAAATTCGATCAGCAAATGTGTGCAAAAACAAGGCCAAACGACACAAAACAACGTGAAATAAACACGTATGAAAATAGTGCACACATTGCAATCAGAGAAAATCGATTTAAAAAGCCTATCGTCATAGTCCAAGTGATTTACTCAGTTAAAATCACTCGGTTCGCTATAACCTTTGGCTCTGATACCAACTTCTGTTACACCCCGCTTGGAAGCGGAAACACGGAGCGTTCCAGTTATAATATCAAAGTCAAGATTACAACAATATAACCGATAAACAAAACATCAAATTAAATAGATCATGCCAAATGTTACAAAATACATCAATAAGTCAAGGGCGGTAGGACGCCTAGTACAAATACAATTCCAAAAGAAATCAACAAAAGGATCGTCATGGAAATTACAATAAAGAGATCAAATTCAAATTTCCCAAAAGCAAGCGATCCCAAAATAAACTATGGCATGATCAATGGAAATCCTCAATTTCCTGCAAAGCGTTAAAACGACATCAACAACATGTTGGTGAATTATTCGCAATTTTAAGTAAAAGTGACCCATTGACAAGTTTCAGTAAACAAGTAAGTTTAAAATCATCTATCTCGTATTCATCCAATAGTGAAAGGTACTATGCCTAAGTAGTCATACATCTCGATCCTAAACCAATCAGTTTAATCCCCTAGCCTAAGGTGTGTTAATCCAAAGGCAACCAGTTTAATCATACAGTTTAATATTACGGTCATAACATCCGCTCGTAGTAGCAGCCTACAGAGGAATGTGGGTTAGGTACATAACCCAATACAGATCTATACATATGAACCACGGGCAAAAGCTTAACGAGTGTATTAGAGGGGAGCCACCATGGCTTAAACACTTAAAACTAAGGCAGACCAAATTCACTGGGTAACAAGATATTTAACAACATTATCGCATAAATGCAAACATTTTAAACTACGCTTTACAGCCCAAAAGTATTTAAGACAAGGGCTACGAATAACTCACAAAACAACTTCAGCAAATCTCGGGTAAATACAATCACGGGACCACAATTCCGCCGTCTAAGTGCCCTAAAACAGTAAATAATATAGTCTCAGTATCTCTATAAGTATAGTCCGGTTTAGCCTTGTCGGTTAAGATTAAGTTTAATAAAATATTCCAACATTTAATAATTTAAATCAAAACGACGTATTCGGGAGACGATGTTCCGCGTCAAAAAGGGCGAGTGGCAAGATATCGGTCTTTCACGTCCACAATGTCGTTGGAAACGAATGATTTCTTCGATTCGAAAGGAATATTGAATACCAAGGTTTTATTAAATTGACCAAGGTTAAAGTTGTTGACTTTGTAAAAGTCAAATGTTAAATAAGTTGACTTAGAAAAGTCAAAGGTCAACATTGTTGACTTATAAAAGTCAATTGTCAAGGATGTTGACTTATGAAAGTCAAATGTCAAAGATGTTGGTTTTGCAAAGTTAAAGACAACTATTTTAGGTTGAAACAAAGATAATTGAAGTTGTCGCAAAAGTCTAATTGACATTTAGAGAGTTTAAAAGACTTTACTTATCAAAATATAGTGAAAAATGACTTTATATAATGTTTTTAATAAAGTTTCATCGCAAAAGTAATGGTTGACGGCTTTAGATTACGATCGTTATTTGTAACAAGTGTTTATTTATCAAATGTAAGTAATATGTCCGTTTTAAATAAGTATTTGTCATTTTTGATTGCGTTGGCGTCTTTGAGTCCAAAGACGGTATTTTATCATAATATGTTACTTTTAGTTTATTTATACAAGTGTTTATAGTTTGAAATAAGTTTATCATAAAATCAGTGGCTTTGAAACAACAATTCACGGGAACAAAACGTCAAGACGGTTTAAACAACAAAAGCAACAACGTGCTGAATTTTGACGGAAAATAGCCCGGTGCGTGGCACTGGACATGGGGTGCGGCGCACTAGGTGCATTTTCAGATTTATAAATTTTATCGTTTTGTCGAAATCCGATTATTTAAAGGCTTTTTGGTTAAAACGCAAACTGTTAATAACTTACATTATGTTCCAAATATATTTACCAAGTGTTACATATATATAAATATACCATTTTACATACTATTACATACAATATGTTAATTTCGGTAATAATCATATCTTTATGTATTTTAGTCCAAATCTTTGTCCATAACCAAAATATTCATAAGTGTTGGTCTAATATATTATTCCTAACCATTTTCAAGGCTAATAACCGAAATATACAAGGAAAATAATAACGGAATACATAAAAAGATGAATATGGGAAAAAATGTCGATTTTACCGAAATACAACCGCAAGATCTTAAGCTTGAGAAGATAAACCCGAAAGTAACTTTTGGTGGTGAGATGATAGGAAAATCACAGCTCCAAAACACAAAATAAAACCACCATTAGTCTAGATCCTTGCATGCAAGATGATAAATAACGTTTTCGAAGAGATTTTCGGTAAAAGATTACTTACCAATATTAAAGAAATTTCTCTTCAAGAAAAGCTAGATGGATCTTCCCAAATGATATGTAAAATGGAAGACAATAGCTTGGAATGCAAAAGAATAATAGTTGGTGTTAGATTTCTTCAACAAATGAAGAGAAAAATGGAAGAAAAGTGAAAGAAACCTTAAGAAAACTTTACCAAAAATTGATGGAGATCAAGAGGAACTTGTTTCTTTGATGATTTTGGACTTGAATCACTCTTCAAATGGTTGTTTTTAGCTTCAAAGTTTCTGGAAATGGTTGGGTTTGAGAGAGAGAAATGAGAGAAGAGCAAAGAAAATGTGATGGGAAAATGAGAGAGAAATGTGATTGTAGGTGTTTGTGTAATGATAGAAATGAGTTGTGAGATGGGTTTAGGCATCAAAAGTGAGTTTTCTCTGCCCCATTTCAGGTCTTACACGTTTGGGAGAAAGGGCCCAATCAACAACCATGCAAAAATGACTCACACAAAAAGACAAAAATCTGTCCAGCAGGTCGGTGCTGCGCACCGGGCCAAAATCCAGAATTTCTGCTTTTTCGTATACGCGATCGTTAAGGAGTTTCGTTCGCCAAAAGTTCCCGATTCTTTTTGCGATGAACTTAGGAAAGTTCATACTATGATTTACTTTATATTAGGTTCATTTAATATTATATTTTCACTTTCGATTTTGAGATTCGCACGATTTCGGTAAAGGAGTAAGCAAGAGCAAAAGCGCGATATCTCGAGGATAAAGAATACGATAACCGACAAATTTGGCATAAACCTTCTAACTTATATTTATGAGGATACTAACTAATTGGAACTTAGATAAAATAAAATTATTACGTCTCGGGGACGAATTTGCAAATACAGAAAACCCGATACTCAATAACAGTAAATCGTGAGCAAAACAAAGCGAAATACAAGGGTCGAAATCAATTGCGAATAAAATATAAATAATGACGGTAATTCAAGTACCTCAAATAGACGGGACGTCACAGTGTATTTATTGAAAAATAGTTAAAACGCTCGTTTTTAGTAAGTATTATGACATTTTTTATGACGTTGACGTCTTTGAGTCCAAAGACGATGTTCGTGCATAATATGTTACTTTTATGTATTTTAGTTTACTTATACGAGTGTTTTGTTTAAAGTAAAAAATATTGTTGGGGTTGTATGGATCTTAAGAGTCAACGTTTTATCAATAATCTAGCGGAAATAAACTATCGATTATCTAGCGAATATAGAACCTTCGGAAACGGAATCAAACCAACGATAGTTGATAAGATCGGACCTAAGGAAGACTATTCGGATGATTGATTATACTTTAATAACACTTTGGAACACTATGAAACGGAGCAGCAGCAATTCGGCACGAAAGAAACCCTAGCAAACTTTTTGAATGCAAAAACCTAGCTGGGTATATATAGGCCCAACTTTTCATTCGTACGGATGTGATCTCATCCGTACGAATTACTTCCTATTCGTGCGGACATGATCTCGTCCGTACGAATGTAACATGTTAATAAACACTTTGTTTACTTAACTGATTCGTGCGAATGGAACTTACATACGCACGGATATCATCCTCATCCGTGCGAATGTATCTGAATATTATTAAAACATCACAAAACACATATTTGATTAATTCATAACAACGTAAACGTTCAAGCATATAATTAATCAAATATTCAATATTAATATTCAAACAAACAATATAAAGACTGATATTAGAATAAACGTTAATTACATACGAATCTAGTAACTAACAAATGCACCTACAAACTCCCCCTAGGAACTAGATTCTATGTCTTTAAAAACAAACACCAAGTAAACGTTAAACACACAAAATTATCAATTTCAGAAAAGATAAACGTTTTGCTCAATGAAACATAATTTCAAAATATTCTAACTAAAAACTTCATCAACAATCATGACTTTACGAATTTGACATTTATCTCGGTTTCACATTTAAATCTCAAGTCACGACAAGCAACCGTAAAACTAACAAAATGAAAAATAAAGAAAAACTAAAAATTAAAAATCTTTTTGTATTTTTCTGTTTTTGGTAAAACAAAGGAAATTTTAACTACGACAAACTACTGAAAGTTTAAAAGTTTAACTAACAAATACATAAACTGAAAATTTCACATTCTTTTTATGTTTTTCGAATAAGGGATCAGACTGACACTGAAACATAACATTGTCATTCATTTTTCGTAGTAACTATTAACACATCAGTTGACGATTATTGGTATATTTGTCCTCTTAAACTTAAACAAACATTCATTTGACATTTTTCTTTCAAAATGGTTATCTCGCTAAGATCTCCCAATATTTTGAACATAGATATCAACACACATTTTGAATTTTAACAGTCACCAAAATTATATCATGATTAGAATTGTACGTATGTTCGTTTATTTGTCCTCTTAACTTTTCAGCCTTTTCAATTCTATCTTCCTAAATACCAGACGTAATATCATAATATTTATTTCGTATGTCAGTATGTCATCCACTACACAGGCAATAAGGACCAGTGATTCTTGATTGTTAAAACGTTTAATTCACACCATTCAGAGAGTAAGCACTTCGTCACCCTTTATTTGGAATGCTCGAGTTATGATCATTCTTTCGACCTTATAACTCTGTTTATCCATCAAGGTATTTTTGAAGTTTTTAGGTACTTCGTCACCCTTTATTTGGAATGCTCGAAAAATGATCATTCTTTCGACCTTATATTTCTGTTCATCCATCAAGGTATTTTTGAAGTTGTTTACTTATCTCTTACTTTGTATTTGATCTTGAATAGACTGTGTCTATTTTGGTATTCACATAATTTCTTCAAATTCATTGATCTTGATCAAATCATTCAAGACTGTTATCCCAAAATCACTGAAATGGCCCTTAATTGCTTCAATTTATACTGACATACGGTATTTATTTTCTGATATTACGCCTAATATTTACTATTTTCGAATTAATCCAGCGAAAAGCCACAAACACTACAAGACAAAAGCTAATCATAATATTTAAAAACCTTTAATTCCGACTGTTGTGTGTTGTTTACAGTGTTCTCAATTGTTATTGATCTCCAGATATCATTTAGACAGTCTTTGAGACATATCCATAATGATTTAAAATAAAATTTGATATCTGCGATAACCCTCTTAAAATGATTAATTTTCGTCAAGTTTCAGTGAGATAAGCCTACCAATATATCCTACAACTGACATGTATAAACGTTACGTTCAGCATATTTTTTTTTTTGACAATTTACATGTTCAGTTTAGTTCAGTATTTCCTCACTTCCCCCTTTTTTTTTCTTTTTTTTTTTATGACTATTTCTCCCCCTAAAATTCTAAAAATAAAAATCTTTTTGTATTTTTGAAATTTTATAAAACTAAAAAGAAGAAAATAAAAATAAAATAAGAAAATCTTAACGTAGTATACAAAAATAATCCCGGTTACTTGTCTGACTTGACCTCTTCAATCACGTCACTCTTTTTGACAACACCATTTTCCAGCAGTAAAAACCCAAACCTAGACTTATCAAATGCCTTTGTAAAAATATCTGCTTTTTGAAACATTGTTTCGATATAAATGACATCAATTAAGTGTTTTTCAAAGCAATCACGAATGAAATGATATTTTACGCCTATGTGTTTAGTTTTAGGATGGTGCACGGGATTCTTAGCTATGGCAGCAGAATTATCAACATAAATAGGAGTAGTAGAGATAGACAAACATATCCTCCTTTAATAGTTCTGACATTTGAGAGTAGTGACATATTCCCTGTCATGTGCCTAGGCGCCCCACTATCAACAATCCAGGTATTCTTGATAGGATCATAGACGACCTGCACATCAATTTGAAAAGATTAGGCTGTGGGTTTACCATCACCACCTAAAATCTGTAAGTCCACCCATTTTCCCGTTGAACCATCAGGTACATCTGACGGTCCAGCACCCTTAGGTTTCCATGACTGTGATTCATGAGTAGAACGTTTGACATAACCAGTTGATTTATGAGTCGGTGATGGTGAATGTCTTTCAATTTGTTTAACAGGAGGTTGCTGTTTGGATTTATCAGCAGGAAGCAACTCACTGTTTTGTTTTGGAAATGATGACCGATTGTTTGAAAATCGATTTTGATTTGGGCTAGAAAAACGATTTCCAGTAGACATTTTATGTTGGTCAAAACTGTTCCTAGGCCTTTGTTTCAAATTAGGACAATTATAGTTAACATGGCCTTTCTCCCCACAATCAAAACAAGTTCTCCATTCGTTAAGATTTTGAGAACTTCGCGTCATTCTCCGGTGATGTGTAAGAGGTTTGGAGAACATAGCATTAGGACGCATGAAGCCATTATGTTGTTGAACATTTTGTGGCTTATGGGGGTTGGTGTTTGTGTTTCTCGAATGAGGTGGAATGAATTTTTCCTTTTTCTCAACCTCTACTGATGATTCCCCGGCTTTTACAAATTTTGGTCCCTTAAAGTCAGGTCTTTTCAAAATTCTAACTGGTTTGGGTTTACTCGAAGTTTTATTCGGTAACTGACGACCCAAACCCGAACCCTTTTCTTCCTCATCTGAGTCGGAAACCCAATCTTCTACCAACACTGTTTCTTTTACTTTGTCGGTTTCAGCACTCTTAGCGTTTGAATTATCTTTGGGATTGACAATAGGTGTTTGGACAATAGGTGTTTGGACAATTGGGTCTGGTTGTTGAAGAATGAATTCAATGTCCCCTTCCTCCTTTGGAGCCTTAATCAATTTGTTAAAGATTGGAGGTGGACACGTTTTGTAGTCAATCAGTGGTTTCCCTTCCCCATTCTCAGGACGTTTTTCTTTCAAAATATGATCTAAAAGGTATGATGCGGTAGAATAACTTCTAACTTGTTGATTTAAAGTTTCAAAACTGATTTTGATAGAAGCATTTTCACGTTTAAGGGCATCAATATCTTTTAAATATTTGTTAATGGAGTCCTGTTTGTTTAACAACGCTATTTCCAAATCACTAACTTGTTTTGCCAAGAGTTTGTTCTTTTCTGAAAACAGTTTTTCATTTCCTTTAACAATTTTGTTTTTACGAAGTTCCTCAACAAGATTGTTATTTTCTTTTCTAAGTTCATTTACTTGTTCGTCTAAAACAAAACACCTAGAACAGGAAGTGATTTTAGTTTCAGATTGTACCTTTGATGACTCTGCAGTACCTGCCATCATTGCAAACTCCCGCTTTGTCTCTGGTGCTTCCGATTCTCCCGAAGATTCCTCAGATGATTCTTCAGATGTAAAAGACTCCTCCCCGTCACTTTCTTCGTTGAGATTCAAAATTTTCACAACGTTGACTTCAGCATCGGACTGATTGTCACTAATTTGAAATTGCCAGTCCAAACCTTCGTCAGATTGAAAAACCAAGGCCTTAACATCTGAATTTTCTGTACCAGTAGAGACATTTGTTCCAGTTGTCACCATAGCAGTATTCTTGTTCGCCTCAGGAGCATTTCTGTTCACATTCCTATTCTGCTGATCTCTGAACGGGTTCTGAACAGTCCTTGGTCGTTTTGGCTTCTCACATTGACGAGCAAAGTGACCCTTCTCTCCACAGTTGTGACAAGTAATAGCAGACATATCGAATCCATACTTAGTTTCCTTGTTGGCGCCGATAGTGTTACCAGTCCTTTTCACATACTCCTTTGCCCTCCTAACCAAATTAGCGAAGCCCCACATAATGTCGATTCTTTCCATCTCATCACGATCTATCTGCTCATAATCTTCCCCAGTTAAGTTTATGTTTCCAATCTTACCCTGCAACAAGTTATCATATGAAGCAACTAAGGTAGTCAACATAGTCATATCTTCGTTTACACCATCCACATTTCCTTTATGAAAATGCTCGATCTTCAAACTTGTAGCAACTGATTCAGAAGTAGTTTGAGCTGGAGACTTTTGAGCCGGAGTGCCTTGACTAGAGCTTGATTTTGAACATCCAGAATTTCCTGAATTACTCGAGGTGTTAGCAGAAAAAGCTGTCTTCAGTGGAGCATGAGTAGGAGTGGCTGGAGTGGGATCAGCGTAGTATAACGAAGGATCTTGAGTGTGTCCCTTTCTCTGAGCACGAAACTTGTCATCCTGCTCCTTTTCTCTCAGCTTGGTAAATAGATCATTTAAAGTAGTGCGAGCAAGATAGCCACTTTCCTTTAGCATCTCAATGTACCCATTCCAGCTGTCTGGTAAAGCATCAGCAAAACATTCTACTCGTTCTGGACCGGTTGTAACCACTGAGTATCCGTGCATCTCACTAATCAGATGTTGAAAACGTCTGATAAGGTCGAACAATGATTCTCCATGTAAGCAAGTAAAATTGTCAAACTCCTTTTTCAGTGCTCTTCCCTTCATCGACTTCAACTTGTTGTTACCCTCATAGTCTAATTCAAAAGCATCCCACAGTTGTTTCGATAACTTGTACGTTTTGTACTGATGAAACACAGATCTAGGAATTGCCTGACATAAATAAGAATAAGCCTTTTTTCTCAATGTCATAACTCTTCCTTTGTTCCTCGGTATATCTGTGAATGGGAATGAGGTCTCCATCTTCACCAACTGGTTCAGTATATCCATTTTGAATCATATCCCACATTTTTGAATCCAATCCGTTGATATGAATTTCAAACCGAGGTTTCCAGTGTGGATAGTCGTCCATTGAAATTAGCTTTGGGACCTTGTTTATACTTCCAGTCTCAGCATCATTAATTAACATTTCAGACATTTTAGAATTGGTACTAGCCATAGCGTATTCCATTTTAAAAAGTGAAAATTCAATTTAAACTGCTTCTCCTTCGTGCGAATGAACTGCTTTGACTCGTACGGATGAGATACAGATACGCACGAATGAGAGTGATTCGTACGAATGAGTGATTCGCACGGAAGAACAAATTGATGCACACGGATGAGTTCCTATTCGTACGGAGGAAACCTATTCGTACGGATGAACTAAAAGTTTAACTTTTACGCAAAAATTTAAGATTCGCACGAATGAATCCTAGATCCGCACGGATGAATTCCTATTCGTGCGGATGAGAATTTTTCAAGAACTACGTTCGTATGCGCCGCTGAAACTTTAGGGTTTTGCTAAAACTCGATCTACAGGTCGATTTTCTAAACCAAAACGTTTCCTATCTGCCTAGAACTTAACCTAAACAACCCAGAAACGTTTTAAAACAATAAAAACAACTTTTGAACGTAAAAATTCCAAACGAAAGTTTCAATCATAAACCGAAAAATCTTAAAGAAATCACTAGAAGAACGTTGATTTCTACAACCAATGCTCTGATACCACTTTGTTGGGGTTGTATGGATCTTAAGAGTCAACGTTTTATCAATAATCTAGCGGAAATAAACTATCGATTATCTAGCGAATATAGAACCTTTGGAAACGGAATCAAACCAACGATAGTTGATAAGATCGGACCTAAGGAAGACTATTCGGATGATTGATTATACTTTAATAACACTTTGGAACACTATGAAACGGAGCAGCATCAATTCGGCACGAAAGAAACCCTAGCAAACTTTTTGAATGCAGAAACCTAGCTGGGTATATATAGGCCCAGCTTTTCATTCGTACGGATGTGATCTCATCCGTACGAATTACTTCCTATTCGTGCGGACATGATCTCGTCCGTACGAATGTAACATGTTAATAAACACTTTGTTTACTTAACTGATTCGTGCGAATGGAACTTACATACGCACGGATATCATCCTCATCCGTGCGAATGTATCTGAATATTATTAAAACATCACAAAACACATATTTGATTAATTCATAACAACGTAAACGTTCAAGCATATAATTAATCAAATATTCAATATTAATATTCAAACAAACAATATAAAGACCGATATTAGAATAAACGTTAATTACATACGAATCTAGTAACTAACAAATGCACCTACAAATATAAATTTGGGCAGCGCTTCCGCGCTATAGAATTTATATCCAAATTTTCTATCCACTTTCCCGCTTGTTTACAAATTGTATTAAGTTCCAATTACAATTACCACACTTTATATACATATATTTATATGTGGTTTTTACATAGGTAATAAGTTAACTTCGGTTAAATTTACATTTTAACCCATTTTAGTCCAAATTTTAGTCCAAATCCAAAAATAACCAAAGTGTTGGTCTAAAATTTTATTCCTAACCATTTTCAAGGCTAAAACCGAAATTAATAGGGAAATTTATGAAAAACCAGGAGTTAGGAAAAATGTCGATTTTTACCGTTAACACACGCAAGAATATCAAGAATATGAACCCGGAACAAGAAGACTTCGGTGGTGTGGTGATGAGATTTCCAACTCCAAAACACAATACACCCACCGTTAATAAAGGTTCTTAAGATAACAAGTTTAAGGTTACAATTTATAACGAATTAAAACGGAAACTCACAATCTGGTCCCCTAATGTGGCGCATTCGGGACCGTATTTTTACTGAAATCGTTTTTTTGTGTGAGAATTTATATGATGGTAGATTTAGACATGCAAGTTATAAGATCTTCAAAAACACTTTCAAATATCAATTTTGTAAAGCTTTTCCATCATTAAATCAAAGATCCATGTATACCTTTATAAAACTTGTTTTTTTTTCTTAGATTATTAACCATAGAATTTTATAAAATCTCATTTTTATGTATTAGATTATACATGCTATTGATAAATCATAGTAAAAACAGTGAGGATAAGTTATTATACCTCAATGAAAATGAATGTATGGTGATCTAGCACGATTTGATGGAAATTCCTTGTTGTTTGACGGTAATTTCGACCCAAAAATGATAGAAATCAATATATGCAACCCAATGGATGATTAACTCTAGCTTCCTTTGATGAAAATAACGATTTGTTTTGGTGTTTATAAGTGGATTTTACTTGCACTTGCTGGAAATTTACTGCAACAAGGGGTGTTGAAAGAATATGTGTGTGTTATGCACAATGGAGAATGGAGAGAATGAGAGTTGGTATGTGTGTGTGTGTGTGTGTGTGATTGTAAAAATGAAATGAAGACTTGTATGAGAAAATAGAATGCTAAAATATGTAATAAAGGAGGCTTTGCCACCTATTGGACAGATGGTGAAAGGCTAGCCACGTTTTTGGTGACTCACACAACAACTACCAAGTGCTGTCTGCACCACCCAATGCGGCGCATTGGCACTTTGGTGTGGCCCATTGGGTGCCAGAATTTGGTTTTTTGTTTTTCGTTTGTGTTATCGTTACGCACATGCATTCGTTTAGGGTTCTCGATTGTTTTACAAATGAACTTAGGCAAGTTCATTATATGTTTTCTTGGTATTAGGATTCAATAAATGATTCGATTTCGATTCCGATTTCGAGACACGTACTTTTCGGTATAAGTATAAATAAGAGCAATAGAACGATATCTCGAAGAATAAGAGTACATTAACCGAATATTTTGGCGTAAACACCCTAACTTAATACCACGAGAATACTAACTATCTAGCACTTAATTAAACATAAAACCTACGTCTCAAGGGACGAATCAATCAAAACACATAAAAACCCGACTCATAACAATAAATCGTGAGTAAATATAAAGTGAAATACAAGGGTCGAAATGATTGCGAATAAAAGTAAAATAATACGGTAATAAAAATATCTAAAAATGTCGGGACGTCACACCACGGGGCACGAGTGTAGGGCTATGTGTCGGGGCACAAGTACCGGGTCACGGGGCAAGAGTGTCGGGCTATGTGCCGGGTGACGAGTTTCGGGACACTAGGCGGAATCCGGGTCACGTGTGGCGGAATGCCGGGGTGTCGAGTGTCGGGAATGCGGGGGGCAATGTCGGATCACAGGTGTCGGGACACGAGGCGGAATGCGGGTCACATGTGGCGGAATGTCGGATCACCTGTGTCGGGAGACGAGGCGGAATTCCTGGTCATAGGTATCGGGAGACGAGGCGGAATGACGGGTCACGTGTGGCCGAATGTCGGGTCACATGTGTCGGGACACGAGGCGGAATTTCGGGTCACGTGTGGCGGAATTTCGGGTCACATGTGTCGGGACACGAGGCGGAAGTTTGGGTCACATGTGGCGGAATGTCGGGTCACATGTGTCGGGTGACGAGGCGGAATGTCGGGTCATATGTGGCGGAATACCGGGTCGCATGTGCCGGGACACGAGGCCTGAGTGTCGGACACCAATGTCGGGTTGAGAAAAGGTTTCTTATGGGTCGGGCCATGTGTTTGAGGGTTTAATAGGCTATATGTATCGAGCCTATTCCCTACTAACACTATCACCACCAAAGTATGAATGGAGCATCACACTTGAAGATTGGGTGTCTCGTTTTTCCGCATTTTTCTCCTATATCGATTCATCAATGTGGGTACCGATTCTCACAAAGTATGAGCCACCACTTCAAATTGTTATAGTCAACGGAGTACGTTTTCCTATACCTCCAAGTGACTTAAATGAAGTTGAGAAGGAAGCGTTAGTTAAAGACAAATGGGCTCATGCATCAATCAAGTTATGTTTATCTAGTGATATGGCTTCTGTGTTCAGGCATTGTGAAACTGCTTACGATATTTGGCATGCTATCTTAAAGCGTCATGGAGGTAATGATGCTATGAAAAAGATGAGGAGAGATCTGTTAAGGCGACAATTTTAATATTTTTCGTGTTTTGCTAATGAAAACTTAGAAATGATGATTTCTCGTTTTTGTCGGTTGACTAATGATTTATATGATCTTGGTGTAAAGTATGACAAGTTGGATATAAACATGCATTTTTTAGATGGTTTGCCAAGTCATTGGGAATTTCATGTGTTGTTGTTAAAAGATAATATTCATGTTTTGTTGTTAAAAGATAAAACTGACTTAAAAGATTGGGATTTCGATAAGTTCCTTGATAAGTTAATGGTTTATGAACTCGAGATGCAGAAAAAGGATTTTGGTGATAATGGTCAAATCATGGATCTCGCTCCAAAAGAAAGTCAATGTGTTGTTTTTTTCTCAAATGTTCTATTCCAACAAACGAAAGCTCCTCAATTGCCACCCATTACTATGTCAAGCACATCGATGCCAATTTTTCAATGCTGTTCACTCCCGTGAATACAAATGAAACGATTTCCAACACGTCTTCATGTTCAAGCACGTTGTATGGAAACTGCCAGGTTATGGCTAATGAAACTTATGGTTCTTCAAGTCTTATCAAATCTCAAGGATCTTCATCTCACGTTCCTAGCTCATCTCAAGCAATGCATGAAGGTTTACAGTCATGTATCCTCACATCTTATGATGACTTAGTCTCGAGTCGAATCTCCAACATTGAGCTTATTGAGGAAGATTGTGACCAAATTCATGAAGATGGTCTAGAGGAAATGGATATCCAGTGGAGTATGGCTATGCTCACCAGACGTGTGAAGATCTTCTTGCAAAGAACCGGTCGAGATCACATTGGTGAAAACAGCCGATTCGGAATTTGTTTTGATAAATCCAAAGTAAAGTGTTTCAAGTGAAACAATTATGGTCACTTTGCTAGGGAATGTGGTCAAGCTTATCGAGATGATCGAAAACCGTATCAAGGCCAAAGGAACTCAAGTCAAGACCAAGGGTACTCTAGACAACCTCAAGGACGAAACTATCAGCATAGATCCAGTACCAAAGACCGACTACTAGGAACCTTCAGATTCAATACATAGAGAAGGGCAACAACAATTCCTCTACTGGTCTTATGGTCAGGGATAGTATGGTCAACTAGAATGTTCATGAAGACATCTAAAGCTGAACGTCACGCTCTTATGGCTATCAAATATAAAGACTCATCTCAAAAGCGTGAGGTAGATACTGATGCTTTTAAGGAAACTTGTAGTAACTGCTGTGAACTGGAGAAAAAGCTCGAATTGCGGAAAAAACACAATGCGAGTTTAATAACGGATCTAGAAAAACTGACAGAACTAAATAATTGTTTAAGACAAACTGGAAAAAAAATTGAGTATATCGCAAAGAAAATATGATTGAAATTTCTGACTTAAAAGTAGCTGTTAAAAATCATCTCTTTACGATTAACAGCTATACTGAGGCTCTTGAGTTAGAATAGAAAACGGTTTTCCAAAAATAAAGTGAAATCACAAAGTTAAATACCAAACTGTCAAACTTTGCAAATTCCTGAGTTATCTTAGATCAGTTTTTCTTAGCAAATTGGTATCAAATCAAAATCAAAACTGGGATATGACACTACACCACCACCCTCACATTATGTCCCGGATCCTGAAGTTAATTTAATTTCAAAGTTTGAGCCAACTTCTTCTATGATTCAAATTGCAAAGAAATAAATGATTCAAAACTGACGAAGTGACAATGCCGAAAATGCTAAATCCATGCATTGATGAACTCTTAAAAGGTCTTTCTAAACAAATTTCTCACCAAATTTGATAAGAAACTTGGAAAACTGCAATTAAATGAAAACAAAAAAGTTTTGAATGAAAACAAGCAAGTCTCAAAGAATCAAAGAAAAGTTCTTGAGAAAAAAAAAACCCAGTGTTGACAAGTCAAAGACCAATGAACAAGATTTTTAGTCCAAGTCAAAACTCCCAAAAGGTTTCATCTCCCAAAATCTTGCACGGAGAATCAACAAGAAATACCTCTCGTCACAATGGTAACCATGTGAAGTCTCAAACTTCACAAGTTCATAATGATCCAGGAACTTGTTATTATTGTAGGTGCAAAGGACATATTGCCGAATTTTGTGCTCGGTTACGTGAAGTGATTTTAAATTGCAAGGAGTCAAAGCAATTTCAAAACACTAAAAGAGTTCATTTAATGAAGAATCAACAAAACAAAACACAAGTTGATATGCTTTCAGTCAAAGTTAAACCAAACCAACAAACCAAATTAACTAAGACTGTTAAAGACGTAAACCCAGAGTCATCACCACATCAAAATGATACATCGACCTTAACCGATTTCCAGAAAAATTCTGAATTGGTCGATGTGATCATTACTAATGGAAGTAGGAGACCCAAGTCAGTTAAGGCTTGGGTCCCCGTTAAAAACTAACATTTCTCTAAAATGTGCAGGAACGATCAAAACGAGTTGTAAACAATACTTGGTATGTTGATAGTGGTTGTTCTATTCACATGAATGGCAACATCTCTCTTCTTACTGATTTTGTATCTATAGACGGGGGAAATATTGTCTTCGATGAAGATAAGGGTGGGGTAATAACGGGTGAAGGAACGATCTCAAATGGAAATTTTAAAGCAACTAGGAAGGAAAGAATGACGAATGGGAGGATCTCTTGAGCTTACATACGATCTATCGATCACATGCCTTCATCATCATAACGACAAACGGGTTTTATTTCACGGTTGAGTGTAAAGGTTTGAAAAGCATGTGTTTTGGCTAAGCTATTGATAGTATAAAGAAACGTGTCACTTAATTATGTTAAAAGATTAAAATAAACGAAAAACACTTAAGTTAGAAAAGAGTTTCGTCATTGACAAGAACAGTTACGCTAACGTAACACTCATTAAAATGTTAGGTTGCGTAACTGAGTGTTACATAACGTAAGTTTATGTCGGTTTAACAGTTATGCCAACGTAACTATTAGACTTACGTAGCGTAACTGAGGAGAGAGACTATAAAAGGGGTAAATTTTCCTTCACTGTAACATTAAAAATTCAAAACCCCTAAACCCTTTCCTTCCTCTCTCTCCGGCGAAACTCATTTTTCGTGATTATCTTGGACTAATTGTTATTGTCTTAAGCTCGGAATCATCATCCAAATACTCATGTTTGAATTTGCAATCTCAATTTGAAGTTTAAAGGATGTTCTTGGTTGTTTTGGGTCTCGGGTGGGTCACGGTTGGGTTGACAACACTTTAACTCAACTTTACCAAATCAAACTTGCAATCATTCATCTACAATCACCATATCACCGATTTCGAACATATAGTTAGTGGTTTATTATAGTTTAAAGACCTAAACCGTTTTGGATCAAAAATTTCAATTTTAAGATCTAAAAGTTGTGTATTTAAATGCCTTAGTGTAAAGTATAGTGTTGCTCGAAATAATGCTAATGAACAAATTTTTAAATAAAAACATAAGCGTATTGTGAGTGTCGTTGAAATTTTGAAAACGTGTCCATCTGTCAAGGAGTTACGAGGCGTAACTGAGAGTTACGCCAGGTAACTATTTTGTCTATGTTCCTTAGTTACGCAATGTAACTAAGAGTTATGTGAACGAAACTAGACAAGAGTTACGATGCGAAACTGTCTGAAAAGGGATACGTTACAAAATATAAATATGTACGTTACTACAGTTACGCTAACTTAACTGTTACTACGCTAACGAAACTATTCCGCAACAAGTCAAGTAGCGTAACTCTTTTCCCGTTAAGAAAACATGTAATGTAACTCTTCAAAAAGTGACGTAACTGTTTGATTTGACCTGTTTTGTAAAGATAAAGTAGTTTACGCACTCGTATAGTATCCAACATGATATTCTAGTTCAAAATTTGTACGTTTACTAACTTTTGTGCAAGTTTCGTGTTCTTTGTGTGTGTAGAATGGCACCAAAGAAAGGAATTTCTTATGAAAGACACGAATCACTTGCACTACTCTCTGCAGGTGATCATGGACAAGGTTTTGAGGGTGTAATCAACTACATGCTGCGAAGTTCGATTATATATTCTCTCCGAGTCAATCCAGACTTGCATAGAGGTAAAATTAAGGAATTTTTGCTCAATGTCGTTCCTAACCTTGAGGGCAATTGATGTGTAAAATCTATTTTAATTTTAAAACTCGAAATACTCTTTACTTGAATACAAATTTTTAGGTAGTGGACCTAATCGTGTGTAATATAGTTCAGGTAAATCGGATTCGTTCGCAGGGACTTTATTTAGTTTAAAGTAAAGAATTAATAATACTAAAGATTTAGGTGTTTGTGACTGAATTGTCACGTTGCCTAAATAAATTGAAAAGTAATTGAAACGTAAACGTTTGTTTGAAAAAATTGAATGTTTTAAAAATCAATTAAAGAAAAGACACTTGTTCGGGTAGTTCACTAATGATCTGATTTAACTTACGCAACTGAATGTTAACTTAACTTGTAGTGTATAACTAAGTTCCTCTCGAATACCTAATTTACTTTAATTATCTTTAAACTCTATTGTTCCTCTCGAATACAGTAAAAGTCCTAAATAACTAAGTTTTAAGAATCAAACCGATGTTTATGATTTAATCTTATAAAGCTTCCTCTCGAATAGCTTAACTAGTTTTCTAATCCAATCTCTTGTAATTATTAACTAGCGATCTCGTTTTAATCTAATTAATCAAGTTCTAATCAATTATAGACCGATTGATTATTTCATTCAATTATTTAACCTAACTCTAGATTCCTCTCAAATACCTAGAATTTTAATTAACCAAAAGAATATAAGAAAATTAAGCAATATTAAGATTTAAACAAGAATGGGTTTTCGATTAAACATAAAAACATCTACTAGCATTCAATTAACATAAACTAAATCATCACGAAAGATCCCTAATCCAAAAAAGCGTTTAAAGTATTTAGCTACTCATAATCATAAAGCTAAACGGAATAAAAATAAGAATAAACATAGTACCAATCGATATTAGAAAAGAGAAAAGTTTGGAAATCAATGTCGTTGAAGATCTCTCTTCAAAACTAGCTTCCTCGCTCTTCTTGAAGCTCCAAACTCGATTTCTAAACCCCAAAGTCGACCTCCAAAAAATCATTCTAAATGTGGAATGTTCTCTTCTATCTATAGGCTCAAAATACGGATCCCAAAACTTGATCGTTGCGCCACACTAACTCCCAGTGCGCCGCAGTGGGAGGTTTCCAAATTGAAAACGTTTTTTGATTTGCCCGTTGCGTCGCTGTACCAAGTCACTACGCCGTAGTGACTGGTTTCTCGAATTTTCTTGCCATTTAAACGCTCAATGCGCCGCATAGAAACCTCCAGTGCGTCGCGGTACCTGACCAGATCAACAATTCTAGTACTTTTGACCATTTTCATGCGTTTCCTTGGCCAAATAACCACATCTCGATCATATTAAAATATGTCACTTGAATAAAACACTTTCACACGATTAAACGCAAAAACCTATCCTATCCATCACGATTTCAAGACGAAAAACTGTAGGTGCATTTTGTTAGTTACTAGATTCATATGTAATTACACATTGGTTTAATATCAGTCTTTGTATTGTTTGGATATTAATGTTGCTTGTTTGATTAATTATATGCTTGAATGTTTACGTTATTCCGAATTAATCAAATATACGATTTGTGATGTTTTAAATAATATTCAGATTACATTCGCACGGATGAGGATGCATCCGTGCGGATGAAAGTTCTATTCGCACGGTTAAGTAAATTAAACAAAGTGTTTATTAAAATGTTGTATCCGTACGGATGAGTTCATATCCGTACGGATAGGAAGTAATAGTTGTTCATACGTACGGATGAGATCACATCCGTACGGATGAATATCTGGGCCTATATATACCCATCTACTTCCTGCATTATAGAGTTAGTCGTCCTAGGGTTTTTGGGCGTGTTTGAACTGCTGCTGCCGTTTTCTTTGTGTTCCAAACCGATTATAACATATAATCAATCATCCGAATAGTCTTCCTAAGGTCTAATCTTATCAATAATCATTGGTTTGATTTCGTTTCCGAAGGTTAAATATTCGCTAGATAATCGATAGCTTATTTCCGCTAGGTTATTGATATAACGTTGCAATCTTAAGATCCATACAACCCCAACAAAGTGGTATCAGAGCGTTGGTTGTAGAAATCAACGTTCTTCTAGCGTTTTCTTTAAGATTTTTCGTTTTGATTGAAACTTAAGTTTGGAATTTTACGTTTAAAAAGGTTGTTTTAGTGTTTTAAAACGTTTCTGGGTTACTTTGTTTACAATCTGGGCAGTTAGGAAGTATTCCGGTATAAAAAATCGAGTTGTAGATCGAGTTTTTAGAAAAACCCTAAAGTTTCAGCGGCACATACGGATCAAGTTCTTGAAAACTTCTCATTCGTGCGCATAGGTTTCCATTCGTGCGGATCTAGGTTCTTGCTTCAAAAGTTTAACTTTCAGTACATCCGTACGTATAGATTTTTCGTTCGTGCGCGTCAATCAGTTCATCCGTACGAATACCTCATTCGTATAGATTTCAGTTTGTTTGTCTTAATTCGTACGTATCACTCTCGTTCGTACGTATCATTCTCTCATCCGTACGTATCAAGCAGTTCAATCCGTACAGAATCAGTTTTAAATAATTTTTAACATTTTGCAATGGAATACGCTATGGCAAGTACTAATTCTAAAATGTCGGAAATGTTAATAAATGACGCTGAAACTGGAAGTATAAACAAGGTCCCAAAACTAATTTCAATGGACGATTACCCACACTGGAAACCTCGGTTCGAAATTCATATCCAAGGACTGGACTCAAAAATGTGGGATATGATTAAAGTGGGATATACTGAACCAGCTGGTGAAGATGGAGAGATCATTCCCGTTCATAGATATATCGACGAACAAAGGAAAAGTTATGATAATGAGAAAAAGGCGTACTCTTACTTATGTCAGGCTATTCCTAGATCTGTGTTTCATCAGTACAAGACATACAAGTTATCGAAACAACTGTGGGATGCTTTTGAATTAGACTATGAGGGAAACAACAAATTGAAGACTATGAAGGGAAGAGCATTGAAAAAGGAGTTTGAAAACTTCACTTGCTTACATGGCGAATCACTGTTTGACCTTACCAGACGTTTTCAACATCTGATAAGTGAGATGCACGGATATTCAGTGGTTACAACTGGTCCAGAACGAGTAGAATGTTTTGCTGATGCTTTACCAGAAAGCTGGAATGGGTATATTGAGATGTTAAAGGAAAGTGGTTATCTTGAACGTGCAACTTTAAATGATTTATTTATTAAGTTGAGAGAAAAGGAGCAGGATGACAAGTTTCGTGCTCAGAGAAAGGCACACACTCAAGATCCTTCGTTATATTACGCTGATCCCACTCCAGCCACTCCTACTCATGCTCCATTGAAGACAGCCTTTTCTGCTAACACCTCGAGTAATACGCAAAAGTCAAATACAGGAAATTCTGGGTTTTCAAGCTCAAGCTCAAGTCAAGGCACTCCTGTTCAAAAGTCTCAAACTCAAGCTACTTCAGAATCGGTTTCTACAAGTTTGAAGATCGAGCACTTTCATAAAGGAAATGTGGATGGTGTAAGTGAAGATATGGCTATGTTGACTACCTTAGTAGCATCCTATGATAACTTGCTGCATGGTAAAATTGGAAACCATCACTTAACTGGTGAAGATTATGAGCAGGTTGATCGTGATGAGATGGAAAGAATCGATATTATGTGGGGTTTCGCTAATCTTGTTAGGAGGGCAAAAGAGTATGTGAAAAGGACTGGTAACCCAATCAGATCCAACAAGGAAACTAAGTATGGTTTCGATATGTCTGCTATTACTTGTCACAACTGTGGAGAAAAAGGTCACTTTGCTCGTCAATGTGAGAAGCCAAAACGACCAAGGACTGTTCAGAACCCTTTCAGAGATCAGCAAAATAGGAATGTGAACAGAAATGCTCCTGAGGTGAACAAGAATTCTGCTATGGTGACAACCGGTACAAATATCCCTACTGGTACGGAGAATTCAGATGTTAAGGCTCTGGTTTTGCAATCTGACGAAGGTTTGGACTGGCAATTTCAAATCGATAACAATCAGTCCGATGCTGAAGTCAACATTGTGAAAATATTGAATCTCAACGAAGAAAGTGACGGGGAGGAGTCTATTACATCTGAAGAATCATCTGAGGAATCTTCAGAAGAATCAGAAGCACCAGAGACAAAAAGGGAGTTTGCAATGATGGCGGGTACTGAAGAGTCATCAAAGGTACATTCTGAAACTAAAATTACTTCCTGTTCTAGGTGTTTTGTTTTAGACGAACGAGTGAATGAGCTAAGAAAAGAAAATAATAATCTTGTTGAGGAACTACGTAAAAATAAAATTGTCAAAGGAAATGAAAAACTGTTTTCTGAAAAGAATAAACTTTTGACAAAACAAGTCAGTGATCTGGAAATAGCGTTGTTAAACAAACAGGACTCCATTAATAAATATTTAAAAGATATTGATGCCCTTAAACGTGAAAATGCTTCTATAAAAATCAGTTTTGAAACTTTAAATCAACAGGTTAGAAGTTATTCCACCGCATCATACCTTTTAGATCACATTTTAAAGGAAAAACGTCCTGAGAATGGGGAAGGGAAATCAAAGGTTGATTACAAAGCTTGTCCACCTCCAATTTTTAACAAATTGATTAAAGCCCCAAAGGAGGAAGGGGACATTGAATTCATTGTTCAACAACCAGACCCAGTTGTCCAAACACCTATTGTCAATCACAAAGATAATTCAAATGCTCAAAGTGCTAAAACCGAAAAATTAAAAGAAACGGTATTGGTTGAAGATTGGGTTTCCGACTCAGATGAGGAAGAAAAGGGTTCGGGTTTGGGTCGTCAGTTAACGAATAAAACTTCGAGTAAACCTAAACAAATTAAAATTTTAAAGAGACCTGATTTTAAGGGACCAAAATTTGTAAAAGCCGGGGAATCACCAGTGGAGGTTGAGAAAAAGGAAACTGAAAAAGTAAAATTCATTCCACCTCATTTGAGAAACACAAACACTAACCCACAGAAGCCCCCAAATGTTCAACAAAATAATGGCTTCATGCGTCCAAATGCAATGTTCTCCAAACCTCATACACACCACCGGAGAATGACTCGAAGTTCTCAAAACATTAATGAATGGAGAACTTGTTTTGATTGTGGGGAGAAAGGCCATGTTAATTATAATTGTCCAAATTTGAAACAAAGGCCTAGGAACAGTTTTGACCAACATAAAATGTCTACTGGAAATCGTTTTTCTAGCCCAAATCGAAATCGATTTTCAAACAATCGGTCATCATTTCCAAAACAAAACAGTGAGTTGCTTCCTGCTGGTAAATCCAAACAGCAATCTCCTGTTAAACAAATTGAAAAAAGGTCACCATCACCAACTCATAAATCAACTGCTTATATCAAAAGTTCTACTCATGAATCAAAGTCATGGAAGCCTAAGGCTGATGCTAAGGGTGCTGGACCTTCAAATGTACCTGATGGTTCCACGGGAAAATGGGTGGACTTACAGATTTTAGGTGGTGATGGTAAACCCACAGCCATTAAGGCTTGGGTTTGCATCGCGAACTAATAATTTCAATTTACTGTGCAGGTCGTCTATGATCCTATCAAGAATACCTGGATTGTTGATAGTGGGGCGTCTAGGCACATGACAGGAAATATGTCACTACTCTCAAATGTCAGATCTATTAAAGGAGGATATGTTTCTTTTGCTGGAGATAAGGGAGGTTTTATCACAGCCCAGGGATTGGTTGCAAACAACAAGATTAGCTTTGATAAAGTGAATTTTGTTCAGGCACTGGTCAACAACTTGTTGTCTGTGTCTCAAATTTGCGACAAGAAATTTAAAGTGATTTTTGATGATCATCAATGTTACATTCTGAGGAAAGAATTCAAGATTCCAGAGGAATTGGTTATTACAACTTCACCAAGGGTTGGAGATTTGTACGTGCTCGACATGTCGAAAACTACTGTGAATTCGACTGAGCATCAAGCTTTTGTCTCGAAAGCTACTGAACGTGAATCGGTATTGTGGCACAAACGTATGGGACATCTTAGTTTAAGAAAGATGAATCATCTGATGCATAAGGATTTGGTTATGGGAGTAAATGTGAAAAGCTTTCAGTTGCCGGAAGTCTGTATTTCATGCAAAAAGGGAAAGCAATCCAAAAAGTCTCACAAAGCGAAGAAGTTCCACACCATCGATGCTCCACTTGAACTTTTACATATGGATCTTTTTGGCCCTATCAAATATTCGAGTGTAGCAGGGGACAAATATTGTTTAGTGGTGACTGATGATTACTCTCGATTCTCTTGGGTCATGTTTTTACGGGAAAAATCTGAAACATTCGAGAATATCAAGCTGTTAGTTACAACGTTGGAAACACTGTATAAATTAAAAGTTCGACGATTTAGAACTGATAATGGTACAGAATTTAAGAATCAGAGGATGGAAGATTTCTGCAAGGAACGAGGAATTCAACAGCAATTCAGTGCAGCTTACACTCCACAAATGAACGGAGTTGCAGAAAGGAAGAACAGGACGTTGATTGAAGCAGCTAGGACTATGTTGGCTGATTCGTCACTGCCAGTACGATTTTGGAATGAAGCGGTAGCTAATGCATGTTACACTTTAAACCGAGTGCTAGTAGTAAAGCGTCATGAGAAAACCTGTTATGAACTGTTGCAGAAAAGAAAGCCAAATTTGCAGTACTTGGAACCCTTTGGAGCTCCTTGTACTATGCTCAAGCGTAAATCAGAGGGAAAGTTCGATGAAAAGGCAGTAGAAGGGATATTTCTGGGATACAGCACTCCTAACAAGAGAGTTTGGAATCCAACTACTAAATCTATTGAAGAATGGTATGAGGTGGACGTTCAGAAGTATTCTAAACCTATTCCTTCCAAAGGTTCTCCGTGGATGTTTGACTATGATTCGTTATTTGAATCATTTAATCTTCCAGAGTTTTCCGATGAAGATATTGCAAGATATTATTCTCACAGAGAAGGTTTGGAAAATCATATTCCTCAAGATACAGTACCGCAAACAGCTGCTACTCCTCCTAGTGCACAAGATATTCCTGCAGATCCACACACAAATGATGATGATTCAGACTCTGAGGGCTCAGTTAATGTTAATGAGCAAATTGAAAATGAAGAGGAAATGGAAAATCCTGATGTTAATAACTTGGGTCCTAATGTTGCCATTCCTAATACTCCGGCCACACGAACTGAACGTGATCACCCTGTCTCGAAAATAATAGGTGAACACTCGGCCGGAGTTCGCACAAGAAGACAAGTTCAAAGCGATGTTTACATTGATCTGTTTAAATCTGGGGATGTCACCTACTGTGCACATGCATGTTTTATTTCCCAGATTGAACCGGAAAATATTGAAGAAGCTCTTTTGGATGACAATTGGGTAAATTCAATGCAAGAGGAACTACTACAATTTAAGAAGCTGGGTGTCTGGAGGCTTGTCCATAAGCCAAAAGGTGCAAAGTCATTGGGTTGTCGTTGGGTCCATCGTTGCAAAAGAGATGATCAAGGTATAGTTGTGAGGAACAAGTCAAGGCTAGTGGTTCAGGGCTTTCGACAAATACCTGAACTGGATTATAATGAAGTTTTTGCTCCTGTTGCGAGATTGGAGGCAATTCGAATTTTTCTAGCCTTCGCATCATATAAAAGATTCACCGTTTACCAGATGGATGTAAAGAGTGCTTTTCTTTACGGGAATATTCGAGAAACAGTGTACGTTAATCAACCACCAGGTTTTGTAGACCCCTTACATCCGGATAAAGTGTATATTCTTGATAAAGCACTTTATGGTCTGCATCAAGCACCGCGCGCCTGGTATGAGACACTTGCAAATCATCTGATCGACAATGGTTTCCGTCGAGGTGTCATCGATTGTACGTTGTTTATTAAGGAAAGAGGGGACGATATTCTGTTGGTGCAAGTGTATGTGGACGATATCATTTTTGGCTCTACTAATCAAGATTTGTGTAAAGAATTTGAAGAGGTGATGACAAGCAAGTTCGAAATGAGTTCTATGGGTCCGATTAAGTTCTTTTTGGGGCTACAAGTAGATCAAACAGCAGAGGGAATCTTTATACATCAGACTAAATACGTCAACGATATTTTGAAACGGTTTGAAATGTTGGAAATGAAGCCTGCCTCTACTCCCCTATCGGTGAATCACGGGATATCACCAGACACTCCGGGGGAGCCAATTGATCAGTCTCTCTATCGCTCCATGATCGGATCTCTTATGTACCTCACCGCTTCTCGTCCAGATATTATGTTTCCTGTGTGCTTGTGTTCCCGATACCAAGCAGCACCAACTGTTGTTCATCTTCAAGCAGTGAAGCGAATTATGCAATATCTGAAGGGTACTCCAGATTTAGGTCTTTGGTATCCTCATGATGATAATTTTGAGTTATCTGCATTCAGTGATTCAGACTATGGCGGTTGCAAGAAGGATGCTAAGTCAACTTCAGGAGGATGTCAGTTTCTCGGAACGCGTCTAGTAACGTGGCAGTGCAAGAAACAGACCGCTGTAGCATTGTCCACATGTGAGGCTGAATACGTAGCTGCGGCTAGCTGCTGTTCTCAGGTTATCTGGATTCAGCAACAACTGCGTGATTACGGTTTGTCTATCTCTACTACTCCTATTTATGTTGATAATTCTGCCGCCATAGCTGTCACTAAAAATCCCGTGCACCATCCTAAAACCAAACATATAGGCGTAAAATATCATTTCATTCGTGATTGCTTTGAAAAACATTTAATTGATGTCATTTATATCGAAACGATGTTTCAAAAAGCAGATATTTTTACAAAGGCATTCGATAAGTCTAGGTTTGGATTTTTACTACTGGAAAATGGTGTAGTCAAAAAGAGTGATGTGATTGAAGAAATCAAATCGGACAAGTAACCGGAATTACTTTTGTATACTACGTTAAGGTTTTTATTATTTTTAAATTTTTATTTTTTTAGTTTATAAAATTTCAAAAATACAAAAAGATTTTTATTTTTAGAATTTTAGGGGGAGAAATAACATAAAAAAATAAAAAAATAAAAAAATAAAAAAAAAAATTTTGAGAATAGCTTTTATCCTAATGGGAAGTGAGGAAATACTGAACTAAACTGAACATGTAATTGTCAAAAGGTATGCTGAATGTAACGTTTACACATGTCAGTTGTAGGATATATTGGTAGGCTTATCTTACTGAAACTTGACGAAAATAAATCATTTTTTAATTGGTTGTCGCAGATATCAAATTTTAATTTGAATCGTTATGGATATGTCTCAAAGACTGTCTAAATGATATCTGGAGATCAATAACAATTGAGAACACTGTAAACAGCACACAACAGTCGAAATTAAATTTTTAAAATATTATGATTAGCTTTTGTCTTGTAGTGTTTGTGGCTTTTCGCTGGATCAATTCGAAAATAGTAAATATTAGGTGTAATATCAGAAAAAGAATACAGTATGTCAGTATATATCGAAGCAATTAAGGGCCATTCCAGTGATTTTGGGATAACATTCTTGAATGATTTGATCAAGATCAAGGAAATTGAAGAAATGATGTGAATACCAAAACAGACACAGTCTATTCAAGATCAAATACAAAGTAAGAGATAAGTAAACAAACTTCAAAAATACCTTGATGGATGAACAGAATTATAAGGTCGAAAGAAGATCATAATTCGAGCATTCCAAATAAAGGGTGAGGAAGTACTTAATAAACAAACTTCAAAAATACCTTGATGGATGAACAGAATTATAAGGTCGAAAGAAGATCATAATTCGAGCATTCCAAATAAAGGGTGACGAAGTGCTTATTCTCTGAGTGGTGTAAATTAAACGTTTTAACGATCAAGAATCACTGGTCCTTATTGCCTGTGCAGTGGATGCCATACTGACATACGAAATAAATATTATGATATTACATCTGGTACTTATGAAAATAGAATTGAAAAGGCTGAAAAGTTAAGAGGACAATTACTCAAACGTACGTACAATTCTAATTATGATATAATTTTGGTGACTGTTAAAATTCAAAAGGTGTGTTGATATCTATGTTCAAAATATTGGGAGATCTTATCGAGATAACCATTTTGAAAGAAAAATGTCAAGTGAATGTTTGTTTAAGTTTAAGAGGACAAATATACCAATAATCGTCAATTGAGATGTTAATAGTTACAAAGAAAAATGAATGACAATGTTATGTTTCAGTATCAGTCTGATCCCTTATTCGAAAAGATTCTCACAAAAAGAATGTGAAATTTTCAGTTTGTGTAGTTGCTATTTAAATTTTTAAACTTTCATTATTTTGTCTTAGTTAAAATTTCCTTTGATTTACCAAAAACAGAAAAATACAAAAAGATTTTATTTTATTATTTTGTTATTTTTACGGTTGCTTGTCGTGACTTGAAATCTAAACGTGAAAATGAGATTAATGTTTAATTCTTACAACGTCTCAAGGTCATGATTGTTAGTGAAGCTTTTGGTTAGAATTCTTCGAAAGTTTGTTTCATTGAGCAAAACGTTTATTCTTTCTGAAATTGATAATTTCAATGTGCTTAACGTTTATTTGATGTTTGATTTTGAAGAAAAGTGAAATTTTAAAGTTATGAGTTTTACAGCGCATTCGTACGGATGTACATTACATACGCACGGATCAACGAAGCAACCGCACGAATCAAAGGGAAGGTATCGTTTAAGGTGAAATTTCTCATCCGTACGGATATCATCACATCCGTGCGGATCAAAGGTGATTTAGACTTTAAGTGTCTGTTAGTTAACCGCACGGACGAAAGCTCTTGCGTGCGGATGTCTTTCACATCCGTGCGGATGAAAATTGGGTATATATACCTATGCGTCTGTGCTGTTCATTCACCACTACTCATTCGTTAAGAAAAATTTCACCAAAATTTTCAAAGTGTTAGAAAGAGTTTTGAATCCGATTTTATTGTGTAACTTTGCATTGCGAACACAACCATCCAAATCACGTAAGGTATAATGAACGTTTAAGTGTTAAACCGTTGAATTTTAGGTTCGTATATACTTTGAGCAATCGGTCATTTATATGTGTTTGTAAGGGTAAATTGAGTTAGGGTATTAGTTAATCGGTGGATTGCGAACATATTGGTATAATTTTTGTGTCCAAAAACAGGTGTATGTAAAATCTAGGTTTTGGAAAACCAACAGTTGCGATGAACTCTGTCCGCACGAATGTGAATTCATCCGTGCGGATAGGAACTTTATTCGTACGAATGGTTAGGTCATACGTACGGATGTACAATGTGAAATCCGTATGGTTTGAGTAGTTCATCCGTACGGATACATACTGATCCGTGCGGATGGAAGTGTTCATACGTGCGGATGGCCAGAACAGAAACATAAAACGTTTGAATTTTATTCTAACTGTTTTGCTTTCGATGTTTATATTTCTGTTTGCAGGATAATGGCTGAAGTTGCTGTCTCTGAAATCCCTGTTTCAAATGTTGATGTAATTGTGGAATCATCTTCGCAATCTCAAAGCGCTACCTGGAGCATTGGACCGAAGAACAATATGTGCGCTTATCTAAACGAAGAGTCTCGAAACGCTAAAAGTTTTGCTGGAATCATCGCGTTCTTGAAGAGATCCAGAATTTACAAGGCTATATCTACTGAGTGTGTGCCTTACTTGTCTCACATATCATCATTCTGGCAAAATGCTCGAGTTGTTCGTGCAGATGGAAAAGTTCAAATTCACAGCAATGTTCTCGGAGTTGATGTAATGATCGATGAAAGTGTTATTCGAGAGGTTATAGCATTTGAAGACAAAGCTGGGTTGTCGATTATACTGAACAAGTATCTTGTGAGAGGGCTGTTGTTGCGGGTGAAGTATGATGGTGAAATAGAGAAGGGAGTGATTACGAAGTCTGGGTTTAGCATACAATACAAGTATTTGTGTCACGTGTTGCAACACTGTTTGAGCCCAAGAAAGGCTGGACATGATGAGATGAGGGAGACAATTCAAAGTGCTTTTGCAGCTTTGGTATTGAACATTCCTTTCAATTTTTCGGGAATGATTATGCAACATATGGTTGAGAACCTGGAGATGAAAAAGCAAAAATATCTGATGTATGCCCGTTTTGTCCAAATGATTCTTGATGTGAAGGTTGCAACGTTGCCCAAAGCTGCTGATGATACGATCAAGCTGGATATAATGAGTGATATGACAATGGGACGATTGCTTACGTACAAGAACAAGAAGGTGAAACCGGTGGAGAAACGGTTGATTGGTCACCTTGCTGATCCATCATATGTCTGTCCTGGCAGTAAGAAATGGAGACATGATGACAGTGAATCAGATAATGAGGATATTGTTGTACCTCAACAATCTGACTCCGATGAAGATGTTGAGGTTATTCCGGTTGAATCTCCGGTTGTTGGTACATCATCATCTCAAGCTGGTTTGAGAGATGAAGATGATGTTGTCATGAGTGCTGAAGAGATTCAATTAGTACGTAAACGAAAAGATCCTCCAGCAGCTAAGTCATTAGGAGAAATTATCAAGAAAAGGGAGAAATCGTCGAAACGTTTCAAGCTGGTGAAACGTTCTGACATTGCTCCAAAGACAATTGCCAGCACTGCAGCTCCAGTTCCTCCTATTACTACAGCTCCAGAGCCAATCATGACGACAGCTACCATAACAACAACATCTGCTGAAAAATCATCTTCGTCTATACAAATGTCTGACTCTGCTCAACTTGCTATCTTGAATGCTATGTTATTAAATGTCTTGGCAAAACAGCATCAACAAGATGAAGAAATTCAGAAACTTAATGCTGAACGCGCTGAAATGTCTGAAATGATAAAAAGTCAGAATCTGTTGCTTGATTCACAGAGGTTGTTGCTTGCAGATTGCTCAAATAAAAACAAGGAATTGGAACTTATCACAGCTGAGCAATCCAAGAAAATCATGAAGTTGGAAGAAGATTACAACAAGGTGAAAGATAATATGATTGTAGGTGATGATGGGATTTTCAGACTTAAAGGATCAGACGATGCATCTTCTGAACCGTCTGCCGAAGCCGAAGGAAGTGAAAGCACTGAGTCTGATAAAGCTGGTAAAGAACCAACAAGTGAATCGCAGCATGATATTACTCCTATTTCGCATGTAAAGTCCAAATTAACTCATATTTTGGATATGCAGGGGGTAATTCAGTTTAGTTTCGAGTACGATAAAGAAGAAGGAGAAATAATTCATTGTTTAACGAAAGAACAGATTGCAGAGCTGTTGAGAATGAATCCTGATGAAGTTACTGAAGAAACTGCATCTGCATCTACAACAAATTCTCCTGATTCTTACGACGATGTTGATGAGATAGTATTTGAGCAAAATGTTGATTCAGCTAATCCTATCTATCAATCAAATGATTTTCAAGATCTTCCTGATGATGATGACGTTTTTAACGTTGATGATGGGGATCTTAACCGGAAATTAGAGAAACATCCAGCTGCCAGCAAGTCTACACCAGATCTCGAAGAACTGAGTGTCAAGAAAGCTGAATGGCTTCAGGCAATGAAAGAATGTTTCCGCCCGCCTCGTCAAGTTGTTCAACCTGAGTACTCGAAGTTTTATTCTTTAAAAGGTGCAAAGACCGAAGGTCAAATTCTTAGTTGGGCATACTTGGATGACTTAAACGTATATGCAATTAAGCGAGAGCGTGGCATTGATTATTTTAAATTCGCTCCTGACTTGAAGACTCTACCGTACTTTGATATGCTGCGGTTGGCTCGTCTAAAGTTGTTGTACAGTGAGTCGGATTATAAGGCAACTTGGTTGGAAAAGCAACTTCATTATGAGTTCCGAACATCGTGGAAATACCTGAGGCCACAGTATCCAAAGATTACCTATTCTAAAGATCGGAAGAATCCGAGAACAGGTAAAGCTTTGAAGCATGTAACGTATAAAGCGCCAAGGGTGATGGAGAAGATTCCACTACGCAAAATGAAAGCCGATTTCCATCGGAGATTCAAATGGTGGTATTACGATGATCGAACTACAGAAGTTGTGATTGTGCTGGAGAGAAAAGGTGTATGGGAAACACTGAGAATTTTTGAACCAATGTGGATTAGAAATTTAACTGATGATGATATTTTCTCTTTGTTTCAATGTCCTATATTTTGTGATGTCAAAGATATGGATCAGGCGTCGCGTTTCAACAAGGTTGTACGTGTATGTTTTGCTTACAAGATCCACGCTTAAGAGGACAGATCGAAGACATTTTTGGGCAGCAGTGAAGATTTTTAAAGACTGAATACATAGAATCTAGTTCCTAGGGGGAGTTTGTAGGTGCATTTTGTTAGTTACTAGATTCATATGTAATTACACATTGGTTTAATATCATTCTTTGTATTGTTTGGATATTAATGTTGCTTGTTTGATTAATTATATGCTTGAATGTTTACGTTATTCTGAATTAATCAAATATACGATTTGTGATGTTTTAAATAATATTCAGATTACATTCGCACAGATGAGGATGCATCCGTGCGCATGAAAGTTCTATTCGCACGGTTAAGTAAATTAAACAAAGTGTTTATTAAAATGTTGTATCCGTACGGATGAGTTCATATCCGTACGGATAGGAAGTAATAGTTGTTCATACGTACGGATGAGATCACATCCGTATGGATGAATATCTGGGCCTATATATACCCATCTACTTCCTGCATTATAGAGTTAGTCGTCCTAGGGTTTTTGTGCGTGTTTGAACTGCTGTTGCCGTTTTCTTTGTGTTCCAAACCAATTATAACATATAATCAATCATCCGAATAGTCTTCCTAAGGTCTAATCTTATCAATAATCATTGGTTTGATTTCGTTTCCGAAGGTTAATATTCGCTAGATAATCGATAGCTTATTTCCGCTAGGTTATTGATATAACGTTGCAATCTTAAGATCCATACAACCCCAACAAAAACGACCGAATATCTCATATAAATATAGATGCAAATATGCGATATTAGCAATCCTCCATGCATCCGAACAAGGGTTGGTGGTAAACCGTTCACAGTCACTGAGCAAACTGTACGTGAAGTGTTTCCGTTTCAAGATGATATGAACGCCAATGATAGGTTTCCTTATCTTTTGATATACGGGAGATTCAGAAAGATGGGATATACGGGACTTCTCGATCTGATGCAATTCAAGAAGCCCAATATGCGAGTCTTGTATAGATTCCTCTTGCCCACAGTGATCATGTTCTTATATCCCTCGAAAGTTGGTTACGTTGCAATGGATATAATAGGACAGTCATTGCCAGTCTCCTTGGTGTTCAATCGATCGTACAACTATTCACGATATATTTTTCAGAAGATGCTGACAAATTTGGACATCAAAGCCAAGACATTTGATCAATATCCCAGATTTGTGCAGCTATTCATCAACAATGCAGTTCCAAATCTTCTATACCACGGTCCGGTCGTGAAGTCTTATAGGATTGATCCAAGAATCTTCAAGGAGTGTAAAAGAGAAGCATATGGGTTACCTTCTCAAGGAGCTCTCATCGATCCTCAGTTTCCTACATCAGATGAGCACGCCTTTAATGAGCTCGTCACTCCTGATCCTCCACGACCTTCGAGATCCAAGAGTTCAAGAGGTTCTCGTAAGTCTACACGCTCTAAGAAGTCAAAGACCTAGGTTGTCGATGAGGATACTGAAACAGATGAGGAGTTTGAAGAAGAGGGTGACAATGAAGATGTTCAGAAGAAACTTTCGAACTTTCTACAGCTACAAAGAAATGAACCAAGCTCTTCCAGAATTGGAGCTAGTGAATGTGCATTTCCCCACTGAAGAGTATGAGGTAGGAAAGAAAATATCATAAGAAAAGGTGCAAAGAGAGGTGCAAGCATGATGAATATGGAGTTTAAAGCTTCAATCAAGGGAAAACGACCGATGAAGGAAAAAATCTCAGAAAAACTGTTAGGTCTGATCAGTCTATAGAGAGAAACTAATTCTAGAGAGAGAAAGTATATTTAGCATTAAGCACCATTAGTTACATTAACCACACCCCACACTCCTATTTATAGGTATTACAATTATGCCACTACGAACAAATACAATGTTATGAATATTCTATTCCTAACAATTCCCCCTTATTTGTAGTTGTTCAAAATATGAAGTCTTTGTCTTGAAGCAACTTCATTGTTGTTATCTTGAACGCGTAGATGCTTGATTTGACCTTCAACCGCAACTTTGGATTTCATCAGAGTAGCTCGTTGTAATCTTTGATACTTTTGTATCTAAAGATAAGTTGCTTGAAGAATCATTTTCTTTTCTCTTGAAAGCTTGACCTTGATGTTGTATTGAATATGTCATTGATGAAGTATTCTCGAAGGTCTTTCTTTTTGAAGAAGTTTTAAGAACCTAATCATCCAAAAACTCTTTTCGGAGATTCTTGAGTGATAGTCTTAACGATCTCCTCCTTTTGTCTTCGTGATCTTCAAATTCAACTTTAGATTTCATCAGAGTAGCATTTAAATCTTTGAATTGCGGAAAGCACACTTTGAAAGTTGACTTGAAGAATCTTTCATTTCAAACGAATGTTGAATGTAGACTTGTAGTCTTTGATTTCTTGATTCCGTTGTAAACATAACATTCGTTTCCTTTGATCGTTTGAATCATAAAGTGGAACGCTCCCCCTTAATTGAGTAGTTTCACTTTATCGTTCAACTTGTAGTAGCTTGATTGGATTTCTTTGTTTGAAGCTTCTTTTTGCTTGAATAATCATTTCCAAATTCCTTGAAGTTTTGATCTTTCATTTAGCTCCCCCTTAACACATAATTCCTCATTCACCCGTTCTTCCCCAATCTTTCCTTTTCTTCCACGTTCTTCCCATTTCTTCATTTTTCACACGCTTTTCTCCTTGGTACACGTTCTTCCCCCTCATGATGATTTCGACAAGTTGTAATCATCATGTAAACGTGTAACGGTCCGAAGTCTTGATCTTTAAACTCTTGACAATAAGCGCCAATAGTATCCATAGTCGGGAAAGTAACTACGAGATCACAGAGATTGCTCGTTAACACAACAATCAAAATCACAAAAGAAGTCGATTGTGTGACCTACGTTCAATGTTGGAAAAGCATTAGCATTGGTAGGATTTTCATTCGATCATTGTGAAATACCAAGATCGTTGGTACCACTAAAAATGTTCCGAGCTATATCACAAAGACATGCTATTTGAAAATTCGTTTGTGTCCTAGAAAATGTTTAAAGTTTTGGCGCTAGACTCAATAGTGCATGAAACGAAGTCGATAAATGGAGTTGGTTTTCTCTTGTTTCAATATCAACATTCTCAGAGTGAGAATATGATAGAAATGTGCTACTTCTCCGTGTATATTGAAACAAATTCTTGTGAAGAATTTGAGTGGCGATGAGGTATATGTGCATTGCATCACTGGGTCCATGATGTCTTTTTCAATATCGAAAATCAACACATGAAGTTCGATATAAACTTGGTTACCCGGCGATTTAATCGGTGAAGAAACGGTCTCTCATTCTTTTAACCGTATCACACACTCCTCACTCAACCTCTCATAATTTTCAACTCCACCCTCATTTTTGCATTTTGAAAACGATGTTGATTTTGCACCTTTAATCTCCAATCCTAGACCTAAAGAACCCTCACATTCGAAAGTGATTCCATGGGTAAGTCCCTCCGGCTCTGGTTGGACTATAGGAAAAAGATATAATTTTGAAAACCGCTCAAGGTGCATCAACATTTTGCCAAATTATGAAAAACATTTCCAAAGAAATTTGAAATTGTGAAATATTTTCGAAAAGACGCTCCCCCTCAACATATGCATGACAAAAAAAAAAATTGATTATGGGAAGTCTTTTTCGAAAATACATTTGGTGTGTTTATGAAAGAATATTGCATTTCGAAAGATTTATTTGTAAAATGGTTTCGTTGAAGCTCATTTGAAAGATTTAGGAGGTAGTTCGAAAAATGATTTATGAACTCCCCCTCAAAGTTTGATTCTCCATGTTTGATCAAACAAGTGTTCCTCAAACTAGATAAATAAGAAAACCGCTACCAAATCTTCTCTAAAAGATGAAATATTTCTAGTCGAGATTCAAAATCCGCTATTAAATCATCTTTTCCGATTAAATCTAGTTCTAGTCGAGTTAATCAAATTTGCTAGTTTACAATTTTGAAAAGATTTGTCATTTTGAAAACACTTGCTAGTTACGAAAATACTATCGAACACAAAGATAATACTTTGAATATGTTAGTTCTAGTCGAGATTGAAAATCCGCTACTATTCATACTCATCATATTAAACTTGTATTTAGATAAATAAATTCGTAATTTTCCGGTTTTAGAGCGGGTTTCGATTTGAAATAATTGAAAGCCTTCACAAACTCAAAATATCATATAAGATAATAATACACAAAAGTGATAGTAAACACTTCCAAATATTACGTCTCTCAAGTGATAAACTAAGTTTGTAAGTTTGTTCGAAAAGAAATTGTACCGAAATCGTCGTGTTCCAATCCTTCTTTATATTTCGTGTAAGCACTCCATGAAGTTCGAGTCAGTATTCTGGAGTCATTTCGAAAACCTACGTTTCTGCACAATCAACACAAACTTGTTTTGGTACCCATTGCATTTTGGGTCCTTTTTGGTTAGCTTTGTTTGAAAATCATTGATAAGTTGTATTGATTATGTGCAAAGAATATGAATTCCATTTCTCCGGTAAACACACATTTGAGGTAGTTGATTTTGCAATCGGTGTGTTTGTTTTTGAAATTTGTGGAGACTTTGGAATCCATTTCTGTTTAAGAGTTGGTGAAGGAGTTCTTGGGAAAAATCTATTTGATGAGTGTACCGTATTTGATGCATTTGGTGGTACCTTTGGAAACAATTGTTTCTTAGATGTGGATGAATTCATTGAAGGTCGTTTTTTAAGTTTAGAAACAAAACTATTCACTTTTTGCACCGAATATCTAAAGTGTGAAGGTGCAGATTCAAATAACTCGGGTATTGAATAAGTGAACGATTTCGTTTCCTTTTTGTTCATTGGAGGACAAAGTGCTTTCTTTTCAACATGTTTGGTTGAGACGATTTTGGATTTCAAACTCAAAGTTTTCAAAGGTGTTTTAAAAGTTCCATTAGTTTGTGATTTCGGAGAATACTTTTGATTCTTTTTCGGGAAATAATTAGTACTCGAAGAAACCACCTTTGAAAAAGTTTCGGAAGATTCACCGTTGTAAATCTTCAATGGAACTTTAATATCCTTTTTCGAATCCTTTTCAAAAGTTTTAGATTTTCGTTTCTCCTCGTGTGAAATGATTGGGGTTCGTGGTGAAACCGGACCATTCATTTTCCACATTGAATTAATCTTTTTCGTTAAAATATCAATATCTTTGTCCTTTGCAAGTAAAGAATTTTGAAGAAATGATATCTTAGCAAAAGATTGTTCATTCGAGAAGAAATTCGTTTTAGATTCTTGTTTTGAAAGAATGGTAATTTTATCGATCGTTTCCAATGAAGATTTGGCATTTGAAGTTGAAGATTTATCAAGTGATGTCTTTTCAAAAGACGCAATTTTCTCTAAAAACTTTTGTTTTTCATTCTCAAAGTAATTAGTTCGACATTCCAACTCTTGCTCAAGTTCTGAAAATTGGTTTTCTAAAATACGAGTTGGAACGTATACTTTTTGAAAAACAACTTGTTCCAAAACATCATCGGAATGAAGTTCCTTTTCGGTATAACTTGGAAAGTAATCATCCGAAAGAGGAATTTTCCTAGTTTTGTAACTCTCATTTAACGATTTGTAATCAAAAGATAATTGCGTTTTAAAAAATGGCCGTTTTGCATCCTCTTGTTCTTCAATTTCTTTCGATGATCTAATGAAAGCCATTGTAATATTTGCTTTGCCCGAGGATTTTGTGTCGTAAAGATGGGGAGCATGATACATAGCTTTCTTTAGATATTTTGGACTATCATACCCAAACCTTCTTGTGGATTGAAAAATCGAAACTCTTTTGTTTTGTTTGGAAAAATGAGTTGATTCGTTTGTTCTCTCAAACCTTTTTGCTTTAAAGTTTCAACTTCAAGTGCTTGTGCTTTTAAAGATTTAATTTCGTTTGATAATCTTCAATTTGTTTTCTTAAAAGCATAAGATTATTGTTAGCACTAAGTCTTTCGTTTCTTTCATTGTTTAACTCGGTGATTAAATCCATTCTTTTAAATCTTTCATTCATTCGTTCTTTCATAAGATTCCCGAGTTCCAATAAAACACTTTCATTCATTCGTTCTTTCTTAAGATTCTCGAGTTCCAATAAAACACTTTGATTGTATTTCCTCTCATCAAACGTAATGGTTTTTGATTGTTTTTGAAGTGTATTGATTAACTCCAATTTTTCATTAAGTTCATTTGTAAGATTTTGAAGTCGAATCACACTTTGATCATATTTCCCCTTCCAAGAAGTTGCTAACTCTTTAAACTCTTCGAGTTTGGAATTGGTAAGGTTTAAAGCTTGAAGTTGAAATGTCAAAACTTTAATTTCATTTGAAAGCTTAGAATTCTCATTTAAAAGATTAGCTTTTTCGTTTGAAAACCTTAACCCCAATTAGGTGTTAGTTTGCAACTTCTTTTCCAACTCAATGATCTTATGATCAAGGGTAGACCGAGATAAAGATTGTACCTCTGCGACGTTGACATGCGATAACGTCGATAAAAATTCTCGTGCTCGTGTAGTAACATTTCGTTGTTGATCCAATCTTCCATGACCGTTCCAATCATTAGGAGGCAATGTATTCCCCGTGTCTTCACACAATTTCTCTAGCTCCTCTAGTTTTGTCCAAACATGGTCCGAAGGACAATAAATATAAGCCCGTCATCGTTGTCAATTAAGAGATCCACAATATTTCCTAAATAATCTTTCTTCATGATGAAAATTTGATGGCGAAAATTCCTCAAAAGTTGGTAGAAAATTTCTCAATTCTGAAAATTGGAAGTAAAATCCGGATAATCTTCACCCGTGGTATCTCTCGCTTGTACAATCTTTTTCCCTAAACTTATTAAACCAATCTCTTAAAATAGCACCGTTGAATTCGCTTTTCAATTTCGATTCCGGAAATATAAATCTCGTATTTTTACGATGCTTGAATATCGTCAAAATTCGCCTTATAAGCTTAACCGGTATTCGAAAACTGCCCGAAAAAATAAAATTCGCTCTCTTTAACAAATTTCTTATTTTTCGATTTCGTCTCTAACGTGAAAACGTGCAATCGCGAAACTTCATATTGTCTCGAGGTAAAAAGTACTATTTTTTTCAAAAACTGATTGCGATCTTTTGTGCTCGTTGTAAACACCCCTTCCTGTTCGAATCATTCATATTCGTGTATGCACAAAACTGGTTCGAATGGTTTTGTTCGTGTATAACTAAAAGTGGTTCGAATGGGTCTGTTCGTGTATGACTAAAAGTGGTTCGAATGATTTAATTCGTGTATGTAGGAAACTTATTCGAACTAACACTTATTTGTGTAGGCACAAAAACTGTTCGTGCCAAGTCATTCGTGTAAGAACAAAAGCCTTCGTGTAATACCATTCGTGTCAGTTGAAAAAGAATTCGTGTCTACACTTAGAAAATTTTCAATAATCTAACCTTTGACGTATTCGTGTAAATCACCGTGTTCGATCTAGTCAATATCAAGTTCGTGTCTGGATTATCAATTCGTTCCAACACTTATTCGAATCTTCAAAACCTATTCGTGTGATTATATTCGTGTCAGTTAAAAATCTATTCGAATGATCCAATTCGTGTATGTTAAAAAACTATTCGAATTGAGCTATTCGAATGGATCCTAGTCGAATTCTTGGTCGAACAAGTGAAACATATGGTCGAATTGAGCTATTCGAATAGATCCTAGTCGAATTCCTAGTCGTGTATGTGAAAAATCTGGTCGAATTGAGCTACTCGAATGATCCTATTCGAATGATCCTAGTCGAACGAAGTGTTTTCAAGCACCCCGCTCTGATACCAATTGTTAGGTCTGATCAGACTAGAGAGAGAAACTAATTCTAGAGAGAGAAAGTAGATTTAGCATTAAGCACCATTAGTTACATTAACTACACCCCACACTCTTATTTATAGGAGTGTGGGGACTTAACAAAGACTTCCTAGGTATTACAATTATGCCACTAAGAACAAATACAAATACAATGTTATGAATATTCTATTCCTAACAAAAACCATCGAGGAAAACATCTCTACCACCTCCACCACCATCTCCTAAACACAAGATAACAACCGTTACTCCACCAGACTCACCTCCACCATCTCCACTCAAAAAGAAACAGAAGCTTGTTATCAGGATATCCGCTCCCACCGTCACCAAACCAACACCGATCATCACACCTCCACCGAAACAAACCACACCTCCACCAACACAAGTCACCACTACCTCTTCATCAAAGCCTCAACGCATACCTCCGATCATTTCTACACGAATCATCACCAAACCATCCACTACCGTTACCAAACCTTCACCCGCCTCCATCATCGCCACAACAACAAAGCCAATCATCACAGCAGCTCCATAAATCATCCCAACAACTCCACCAATCATCACAACAAGCCCGTTATCTTCATCTTCTTCATCACGTCCTATCATCATCGTGAGTTTGAGTGAAATGGTCCTGGAGCTCCACAAGCATGTGACTACTCTAATGGTAGAATCATCGGAGTATAGAAGGCGTATAGATACTCTGGAGAATCAAGTGAAGGCTAGAGATAAGAAGATTACTTCACTTAAATCACAGTTAAAGACGCTAAGAACCAAGGTTACAAAGACCTTACCCTTAGGCTCGACGCGAATGAATCACAATGTGATACTCTTCTTGAAAGACTTGATAATCTTCAAGATGAGCGTTTTGTTGGTCATACTAAGAAGTCAACTGACGAAGAAGATGAAAAAGAGGAAGACAAGGAAGGGAAAGACGATGAGAGCAAAACGGTAGATAAAGACGATAAGGATGATAATGACAACAAACCTAATGATGGTCAAGGAGGTGTTGGAGCTACAGGCACTACCTCTAGGGCCAAGACAGACAAGGATGGTCCTTCTGAGCAGAGTCATCAAGGCAAATCGGCCTCCGGTTCTCACCAAGCCAAAGATCTTCCCCACTGGGATGCTACAATTCAGGGGGAGTCAGCGGACATTGATATTTTAAGTCTGTCGCCTCATGATAAAGCTCTAATGATTTTTGATGCAGGTACCACTTGTCCAAGAGTCGAAAGATTATCAGACGCTCAACCAACCATGTCTGCTCAAGCATCGACAACATTTGTTCCATTTCTTGAATTACTTTAACAAGAAGATGATGATGCTATCTCCACCAACATGGGTATGTCATCTGCATATGTTGAGTCTGATATTCATGAGGCTTTGATTGGTACTTGTATTTCATTTGAAGACTCGGGAAGTGGATCAAAAGAGTTGAAGGAAACAACAACATTAATTCAAAGCCTTCAGGCCGAAGAAAAGGAATGGGACGTAGCCCCAGTACAGCAAAGCAAGAAAGAAAAACGTGCTAAGGCTGACCCAGTTGAAATTGGTACTGCAAGGAAAGTCTTCTGCATTGACAGTGTAAAGAATGTTATCGATCATGAGATATTCGAAAAATTTGGTGTTACTTTCGGGTGTAAGTTAGTCGGTACCTGCACCAAGCTTATCTTATCATGGATACACGTGGACGATAGTGACTACTTTGTCTTGATTCGCAATTATGGCATTCAGTACATGCGGTTGAAGTAAACTACTTTCAGTTCTCTACCTGAATATGAATTGACACGACTTTCAAGGATGTAACCAGAGAATATCATTTGCGACAAGGATAAAACATTCTGGAAACATCTCCAGTCTGATGTCTACTACAAGTAGTTCAAGAACTTCACTCTCACCGAAGGGATTAAGAAGTACTCAAATAAGGAAACCCCAACACAGCCAAAAAGGATGTGAAATAGATCTTTCCCACAGTGAAATGCATTAAGGGGATCCCTCTGCCTACTCTTCGACATGATGTTCTTGCAGATCTTCACTGTTGGCACTTTGTTGGGTTATAACTTATACAAAAGAGTTTAACTCCTAAACAATACGCTTAACAAACAAGAATAGTAACATAAACGATTAATGCGGAAGACATTAAGAAGTTACTACGGAAGACAAGTTAGTGCGTCTGTTCAACCAAGTTGCTACTGCTAATAGAGTTGCTACGGAAGATGACAAGTTGATACGGTCATATGAAGTTGATACGGAAGACCAACTTACCGTGCAAGATAATCTAAGTTATAGAGTTATAATTAGATTATGTTTATGTTTCCTTTTGTAATTAGATATAGTTTCCTTATTCTAGATAAAGATAGTTTTAGATAAGGATAGATGATGTTTCCTAGTTTATCTAGGTCTGCCTCAAGGTCTATAAATAGATAGATCCTTGTATTAAGAAAAACACGTTGTATTGATATTCTTAGTTAATACAATTGAGGCTTATAATTCGACAATAATATTTGTTCATTCTTATTTATATTATATTGTTCGACAACTCAATAAATATTGAAGTGTTCATCCGCTGCTGAACGTCTTCAATAGGTCAAGATCTTAACGAAGGGATATTATTAGATTACATTAGCTAATCCGATCCTGACAAGTGGTATCAGAGCACAGGAGATGCTTTAGATCCATTGATCAACGAGTTGATAATCCTCATAAGCAAGAATCAATATAACCATCATGACTGAAGTTGCAATCGGAAAAGTTCCCATACTAAACAGCAACGAATTCGACTTATGGAAGCTACGAATCAAGCAACACATCCTATTGTCCGACTATACAGTTTGGGATGTGATCATCAATGGCAACAAGCCTGCAACCACTCCAGGCGCTGATTGACAACCAAGTCTTCTTACTCGTTCAGCATTGACTGACTTGGATAGAAGAGAAAAGCAAACCGAAATCAAAGCCCTTAGTATTCTTCAAATTGCCATCCCCAATGAATACCAATCGCAATTTGAAGAATATCAAGATACCAAATCGCTATGGGAAGCTTTGGAGAAAAGATTCAGCGGAACAAAGAATACCAAGAAGAACAAGAAAGCTCTTCTTAAACAGGAATACGAAAACTTCAATTCCCTGAATGGCGAACGAATGACTCAGACCTTTGATCGATACAAAAAGCTCACAGGAGAGATGATCAGCGCAGGAATCAAGTATGAGAAAGATGATCTCAATCGAAAGTTCATTAGAGCTTTAAGCAAGGAATGGAAAATATACACAGTTTCCTATAGACAAGGAGACACGTTAGAAGAACTGGAATTGGATGATCTTTACAATGACTTAAGAGTCTTTGAGGCAGAAGTGGAAGCAGAAAAATCTGGCAATAACAACCACAATATTAACAATGTTAATACTGCCATTGTTACAACTTCTGGAGGACCAAAACATGAAATTGGTGAAGAGATTTCATTCGAAGCTTTCATCTCACAATGTTCAAATCTTACAAGTGAAGACGTAAAGCAGATGCATCAAGACGACTGTGATGAGATTGATCTAAAGTGGCAATCTGCCATGCTGGCTTTACGTGCAAGAAGATTTGTTAACAGAACAGGAAGAAGGTTCAATCCAAGAAATAATGAACGAATTACGTTCGACAAAAGCAAGGTGAAGTGTTACGATTGTAATGAATTAGGCCACTTTGCTAGGGAATGTCCAAACAAGTCAAAAACCAATAATCCACGAACCACTCAAGACAACAATCAGAGTGCACTCATGTCACAGGACATATTTGGATACGATTGGAGTGACTTAGCCGAAGAAACAAGTCAAAACAGGGCGCTAGTTTCTGAAGAACAAACTACTGTTCACGTAGAAGAAATTACTACTGTTCACCATGCATGCATAGCAGTAGTAATGGATGCTGCGGACATTGTTTCTGCGGAGGATCCAGTTACTACGGAGCTAGTTTATACTGATCTGGGAATTACCGAAATTGGCAACAACGTTCTTGGATATGACTGGAATGATGACGATCAAGGAGCAACTCAAGAAGATGCTCTCATGGCAATCAACTCATCACCAACAGAATCTGAAACTCCATCACTTATGGCCGAGGTAAATTCTAAACTTTGTACTTCTGAATGTAAAGATATAATTGTTAAATATAAAAATCACAATCAACTAATGAGTGATTCAATTAAGATCTTAGAAGAACAAAGACGGTCAGCTGCTAGGGTAATTGATAACTTAGAGAATCAAATCAAGTCACACAAAATTAATGAACAAAGTTATCAAGAGAAAATTAGCTTAGTTGAATGGCAAAGAGAGGACTTACTACTCAAACTTAAGGTAGCTAGGGACGAAATCAAAAGATTAGAACAAGAACATGATAAAGTTGAGTTTGATGTAGGGAAATTAGAATTTGCTTCAAAATCAGTAAATGACCTATGCCAACAACAAATACATGGAAAGGTAAAAGCTGGTTTAGGTTACAAAGAAGTTGCCCCTCCATTTAACCAAAACTATATCCCTCCATCCTTAGATGAACCTAGAATTCCTATCTCCCAGACACCACCAAAGGAATCATTCAATGTTGATCCAATCAACTATAATGAAGTTCTAATTGAGGACTTAGTTGAAGAGAGTAAGCTTAATATTGTGAAAAACAAGGATATTCCTTTGGAAAATCACTTACTAACAATTAAAGGCATTACTCAACATTCTTCACAAAGTCTAGTGTCTATGCCATCCACTGACCCCATCGAGAAAGTAAAAACTCTCAATGAAAGCCCAACCAAAACTGTCCCTAAGAAACACGAAAAGACTTGGAAACACATAGGTAAAAGAGGAAACCAACGAAATATGAACCAAGTAAAAGCTCAAAAAGGTCAAAGTGTCAAAAGTTCAGGAAACGGATGTTTTATATGTGGTAAGTCCAATCACTATGCAAAAATCTGTTATCTTAATCCTCAAAATCAATTGCAAGTGATTCAAAAACCACATCATGGGGTGGGATATACAGGAAGGGTTGCACATAAAAACAAATTCATGAATAATAGTAACAAATCAAATCAAGCAAATCATAAATTTGTTACTATGAATTCAGGAAGAAATAGTGTGAACAAACGTAACACATTTTCTAACAATAAGAATAGAGTTCCTACTGCTAGACAAAATTTTGTTTCTATTGCAAAACTTAATACGACAAAACATAATGGTGTTAATACTGCCCGTATTAATACTGTGAAAAATAACCGTGTTAATACTGCTAGGGTTAATACTGCCAAAGGTAACTTTGTTGCTACGGCTTCCATCAACACTAAGAAACAAAAGCAAGTCAAACCAGTATCTGTTCCTATTGTTAAATCAAAAATTGTTAACACTAAAATTGTTTCAAAAGCTAAAACTTTCAAACCAGTGTGGCAACCAAAGATCCAAGTAACTCAACCACCTATCCCCATTGATTTTTCAAAACTAGTTCAAAGGAAGGTGAGTTACTTTGATGAAATGGGCAAACCCAAGTCAACTTTGGCTTGGGTTCCCACCAGAAACTAATCTCTATTGTTTATGTGCAGGTTCAGCCAACTAAAGAAAGTGAGAGCAGTTGGCATGTAGATAGTGGCTGTTCCAGGCACATGACAGGCAACATGTCATGTCTTCAGGACTTTGAGAAGTTCAATGGAGGATATGTTGCGTTTGGAGGAAATCCAAAAGGAGGCCGAATTTCTGGGAAAGGAACAATAAGCAATGGTACACTACACTTCAAAGACGTGTACTATGTGCAACAGCTTCAATACAATTTGTTGAGTGTCTCTCAAGTCTGTGATGAGAAACACACAACGATCTTCACTGCATCAGAATACATCAGAATGCATCATTATGAAGCCTGGGTATGTCATAGATGAAAGCATGATACTACTCAGAACACCAAGGAGAGACAATGTCTATTGTCTTGACATGTCAAAGGTTCAACTAAACTCATCTGAGGCATGCTTTCTTTCAAAAGCTACCTTAGATGAATCCACCTTATGGCATAGGAGGATGTGTCACATGAACCTGAAGAACATCAATAAACTAGTTAAATCTAGTTTGGTTAGACGTCTCCCAAACAAGCAGTTCAACCTTGAAGACAACTGCTTAGCTTGCTTGAAGGGCAAGCAACACAAGTCTTCTCACAAGACAAAGGAGATCAACACTAACAACACTCCTTTACATTTACTCCATATGGATCTCTTTGGTCCTACCAATGTAAAGAGCATTGCAAAGAAGTCTTATTGCCTTGTCATCACTGATGACTTTTCAAGATACACTTGGGTGTACTTTCTGGGTACCAAGGATGAAACAAGTCAACTTCTCATCACCTTCATCACCAAGATTGAACATCAACTTAATCTCAAAGTCAAGAAGATTCGATGTGATAATGGGACAGAATTCAAGAACCAAGTGATGAATGACTTCTGTGACAAGAAAGGAATAGAGAGACAATTCAGTGCTGCTAGGACTCCTCAACAAAATGGAGTTGCTGAACGAAGAAATAGAACATTGATTGAAGCAGCTAGAAGCATGTTGGCTGACTCCAACCTACCTATCTTTTTCTGGGCAGTGTAGGTCCAGTGGTCTGATCTATAGGATTAAACCAACTGATCACGAGGCGGAATCTCGTAATCAGTATATCATACAAGTTATAATCGAATGCAGTAAATAATAACAAACACGAAATACCCGAATTCTGACTATCTTATTAATTGAATCACTCAATTACAATAAATAGTATTCTCACAGAATTCTCTCCCTCAGTCTGTCTCTTATGATTAACCATTAACCCTAAACCTAAACTCAATGTCTCTTTATATAGAGACATGTTCACAGGCTTGGGCCACTAATGGGCTCATGGACTATACAAAGTCCATTAACACCCATAACTAACTAAATAGCCCAAATTCACAATACAATGTTATTGGGCCATGACAGACTCAAGTAGACTATAACTAAAGACTTAATTAATCTAGAACAACTGTCACAGATATTGCACCAACAAACTCCCCCTTGACTGTTGCTTCTAGATTCCGTTATACGCTCAAAGTCTTTATAGTCTTGTATTCCTTGTGTTTCTTGCAGGTTCTTCTAACTCATCATTATCTTGAATAACTCCCCCTGAATTGTTGCAATAATTCAGTCTTCTCCGTTTAAGCTTTCAAAGAGTTAGTCTTCTCCCCCTGAATACTTGTGAAGAGTTAGGCAGCTCCATTTGTTGTTGTGAACTTCGTTGTTTATCAGAGTCTTCATCACGAGTTGACTCAACTAAGTTCATCATTTTTGCTTGTATTCTTCGAGCTTCCATAAATGACAACAAAACTCCCCCTGAGCTGTCTGACGATGAACAACGTCTCAAACATCAGTTTTCAAGAGTAGAGTCTCGTACGCGCTTCTCGTATAGAGTCTCGTACGCGCTTCTCTTACGCGCTTCTCGTACGCGCTTCAGTAACCTGCAAACAAACGTTAGTTCTAATTTTCATTTTTTTTTTTTTTTTTTTTTAAGATATCGACATGAAAATTTGAACCTTTCATGTCGATTCTATTTTTCATAAAAAGAAATTACAAAGTTACAAAAATATGAGCTAAACTAGCAATGATCAGTTATGGTGGGGAACCCATGCCATAACACGTCTTGATTGTCCTCTTTCGTTCACATAGACAAACTCCTTGAAGAAACCATCATCTTTAGTCACAGTAGCTTGAACTTTAGAATTCAGGTGGTTCCTTGGTGGACAAAAGGATCTCGACTGTTGGAAAAAGGAAGGTTCTCTCTGACTCGGACAGTATGGATTAGAACTTCTGAAAGACGGTCGAAATGGACGCGGTTGAAATGCACGATCATTAGAAACACCCGTGTGTTCCTGTTTCTTAATCCACTTTTGAGGCACCAATTGTAGGTCCCAGTGGTCTGATCTACAGGATTAAACCAACTGATCACGAGGCGGAATCTCGTAATCAGTATATCATACAAGTTATAATCGAATGCAGTAAATAATAACAAACACGAAATACCCGAATTCTGACTATCTTATTAATTGAATCACTCAATTACAATAAATAGTATTCTCACAGAATTCTCTCCCTCAGTCTGTCTCTTATGATTAACCATTAACCCTAAACCTAAACTCAATGTCTCTTTATATAGAGACTTGTTCACAGGCTTGGGCCACTAATGGGCTCATGGACTATACAAAGTCCATTAACACCCATAACTAACTAAATAGCCCAAATTCACAATACAATGTTATTGGGCCATGACAGACTCAAGTAGACTATAACTAAAGACTTAATTAATCTAGAACAACTGTCACAGATATTGCACCAACAGGCAGAAGCAGTTAACACTGCCTGCTATGTTCAGAATAGGGTTCTTCTGGTCAAGTCTCACAAGAAGACTCCATATGACCTACTTCACAAGAAACAACCTTTGATTAGTTTCCTACGCGCATTTGGATATCCATGCACAGTCTTAAACTCTAAATACTACCTTGGTAAGTTTGAAAGCAAAGCTGATGAAGGCACATTTGTTGGATACTCATCACAAAGCAAGGCATATCGAGTTTACAATCACAAATCGAAGATTATAGAAGAAAGCTGCAACGTGACCTTCAATGAACACACTTACCCCAAGAAGGGACATGGACCAGATTGGGTTTTTGATTTGGATGCATTGACCAAATCATTGAACTCTAACTTTGAGTTTCAACCTACTTCAGTTCCTACGGATCAGGTTCATACTGCCAATACTATTCCTACTGATCCACTTACTACGGAGTCGGTTGCTGCGGCTCCTATACTTGGTACTGCTCGATTGGATGTCATGGAATACATCAATCTTCATGTCTCTATGGAGGATCCCATTCAACTGTTCGATCCTATCTCACCAGAAGATCCAGCACCTTCACATCATGAGGCAGCACCTACCAATAATGATGAAGCAGTACCACCTCCCTCACCAACTGCGAAGGATAATACCACACGCCCCAATGGCATTCCTTCTCTAGTTCAAGAGGATGACAATGGAGTTGAACAAATTGTCACTGAAGAATATGAGCCCTACACTACGGACATACCTTCTTCAGTCACTACTCCTCCATATACTACTTATTATCCTAGCAATGAGATGCCCAATATGAATGATACAAACTTAGGCGTTGAACTAAGACTTGAGAAGATCCCATCTTCTCGTGTTGCCAGGAACCATCCACCTTCTCAAATAATTGGTGAACTTGACTTCTCCATCGAAACTAGAAGTCAAACCAAGTCCAAGAAGAAACCAATGGAAGCTCTTCTTAACACATGTCTATTTGTCTGCTTTCTTTATCAAATGGAACCGAAGAAAATACAAGAGGCATTACTGGATCCACATTGGATAGAGGCATGTCAAGCTGAGCTACTACAATTCAAGATTCAAGGAGTATGGGAATTAGTGGAAGTCCCATTAGGCAAGAAGGTGATAGGCACACGATGGATCTTCAGAAACAAGAAAGATGAAAGAGGCATTGTGATAAAAAACAAAGCTAGACTTGTTGCTCAAGGCTACACACAAGAGGAGGGAATTGATTATGAAGAGGTCTTTGCACCAGTAGCTAGGATTGAAGCTATCCGCTTGTTTCTAGCTTTTGCCTCCTTCATGGGTTTCAAAGTCTACCAGATGGATGTCAAGAGTGCATTTCTTTATGGAGTTATTGAGGAGGAAGTCTATGTCAAACAACCTCCTGGTTTTGAAGACCCTCAACACCCACACAAGGTGTATAAACTGATTAAAGCTCTATATGGCCTTCATCAAGCCCCAAGAGCTTGGTATGGCACACTTTCAGATTACCTTCTTCAAAACAAATTTCAAAGATGAACTATTGACAAAACCCTCTTCTTCAAGAAATCTCACTCAGATATTCTACTTGTTCAAATCTATGTTGATGATATCATCTTTGGCTCTACCAAAGATTCTTTGTGCAAAGAATTTGAAGACCTAATGCACACTAAGTTTCAAATGAGTTCCATGGGTGAACTCACGTTCTTTTTGGGTCTCCAAGTCAAGCAGAAGGACGATGGCATGTTCATTAGTCAAACCAAATACGTCAAAGACATACTTACAAAGTTTGGATTCTTGGATGCCAAGGTTGCAAGCACTCCAGTTGAAACTCACAAACAACTGACGGCTGATCTTGAGGGGGAGGATGTGGATATACATAATTATCGATCAATGATTGGCTCTTTAATGTATCTCACAGCTTCAAGACCAGACATCATGTTTGGAGTTTGTGTTTGTGCAAGATATCAAACAAGACCCAAGATATCACACCTAATTGCAGTCAAGAGAATCTTTCGTTACCTAAAGGGCAAGCCTAACTTAGGCTTATGGTATCCTAAAGACTCTCCTTTTGATTTAATTGCTTACACTGATAGTGATTATGGTGGTGAAAACTTAGACAGGAAATCAACAACAGGAGGTTGCCAATTTATTGGTTCAAGACTGGTGTCATGGCAATGCAAGAAGCAAACAACGGTGTCCACCTCTTCCACAGAAGCTGAATACATTGCTGCTGCTAGTTGTTGTGCTCAAGTGCTATGGATACAAAATAAAATGATGGATTATGGCTATTCATTCATGAACACACCAATCTTCATTGACAACCAAAGCACAATAAGCATCATCAACAATCCAGTCAAACACTCAAAGACAAAGCACATAGAGATACGCTTCCACTTCATAAGAGATTGTAACGAAAAGAAATTGATCCATGTTGAGAAAATCCACACTGACAATCAACTTGCTGACCTTCTCACAAAAGCATTTGATGTGGGAAGATTCACATTCTTGATTACAAGTATCGGAATGATCAATATGGATTGATACTAATATCCTTTATCTCTTAGTATTTCTATTTTCAAAAAGTCCCTTAGAGAAGCAGTAGTAACCTTATGATGAAAATCAAGTACCTTACTTTCTAGCATTGTACTATGTTACTACTGCAACATTAATAGTAAATACAAATTTTGACCAAAGTATGATTAGTACGACCAAAAATATCAGTATTAAGGGAAGGTTTAACTACTACTGCCCTGATTCTAATAATTTGGACGGAATGGTTAATACGGCCAAGTAATATGTTACTACGGACCTCTGGATTAATACTGCCAGTAATTAACATTACTACGGACAGTCCAGTTAATACGGCTCATAGACCATTACTACGGACAATTAACGTACTACGGACATGTTTGTTAATACTGCTAATTACCATATTAAAAGGTTTCTTAAACAATAAGTATACCTTAATTAATGGTGATTTGACAAGTAAAAATACAACTTGTAACCAACTTTTACACGTGGCGATGTCCGATTGGACCTATTTTTTAAAATTCAGGCGCGAGGCACAACTACTACTGACACGTGGCATTTTTTAATTGAACCGTTACTTTTAAATCATTACCCACGTCTAATCGAAGCCACCAAGTTGTTACAAGATTGTAGTATAAATAGGGGTTCTTTTAACCGTTTAAAGAATTACCTTTCTTTAAAGAACCCTAAAACTTACAAAAAGTTACCGTTAGAATCAAAAACTCTTTATTTTTTGTGACTAATTGTTTGCCTTCTTGTTCATCAAATTCTCAATTGCTCATCAAATCACAACAATGGCGGAATTACAAATTCACAAAACGCATAACATGGTAGCTTTCTTGAACAAAGCCGATGATAACGCCGACTTCCACCCAATTATCGATTTCTTGAATCAATCAAAAATCAAGACGGCACTAACCATTAATCCTGAAATCGATGAAGCTCACATTAGGGATTTCTGGACAAGAGCTGAACTCGACCCTGAAGAGGCAGTCCCTGTTATTAATGCCATGGTGGACGGCAAAGCAATCAAAGTTTCGGAGAAAACTGTGCGCAGACACCTACGATTACAGGATGCGGCAGGTATAATACAACTCCCTTATGATGTCATGGTTGACAATTTTACAAAACTGGGATATGAGGGGGATTTAAATATTTCGACCTTTCACAAGGCAAAACTCTCCCCTCAATGGAAATTTCTGTTGCATACTTTGCAACAATGCCTATCCCAAAAGAGGACAGAATGGCATGAAGGTAGCTCTTCTTTAGCTACTGCCATGATATGTTTGGCCACAAACCGAACATATAATTTTTCTCACTTAATCTTTGAAGGAATGCAGTGGAACCTTTTAAACCCAAAGCACAAATTTTTAATGTATCCACGCTTTCTTCAACAAATTTTTAATGGTGAACTTAAAGATCTTACTAGATCTGAAAAATGCTTTTTCTCACATGCTCATACAAAGAAAGTTTTTACTAATATGAGAGCAGTTAATAAAGGAAGTTCATCTAATGTGACACCATTGTTCTCTACAATGAGGGTGATCACAGTTCCTCCAGCTGAAGGACAAGTGACTGCATCTCTGTCCCAACCCCCAGCTGCCACCATCAGTACTACTGCAATATCTGTGGGCACTAGTGCCATATCTGTAGCAGGTACTGAGGGTGTTATCCCTGAGGTTACTACTACAGTTGCTACTGCTAGTGTGCCTCCAGTTGCTACTGTGAGTTTTACTCCAGTTGCTACTGCACCAGTTACTACTTCTATAGTAACTAAACCCACAGTTTCATCACCTCACAAACCATCCAAAGTTGCTTCCAAAAGAACCAAGAGGGTTACTCAGCCTCTGGTATCTAAAACTATCCCCCATTCTCACACTGCAAAATCATTACCTGAAACATCTTCAGGAATGACACCATTTTTAGGGGAAAACATTGAACATACCCCCTTGTTCACTGAGTTGGTCCATAAGGAGGGGGTGACCATGTGGAGAGGGCTGATACTACTGCAGCATTCACTTGTTATAGTGAAGCTCAGGACAGTATCAACATATCTAAGACCCAAACCACGGCAACACCATTCATTGGTGAGGACTTGTTCTCACTATTGGAAGGTGGTCCCAGGCGCCAAGAGACCTTGGGAGAGATACCTGCTTCTGCTAGGCAGGAGAGTTTCTCTTTTCCCTATGATCAACCACCTGTTGGTACTCAACAGGAAAGGGGTGAGGGTAGTTATGTTCAAACGTTGGAATTGATGGACTTGTACCAAAATTTAATGGTGAAGGTGGAGAAACAGGGTGAAGTGCTTTCTACTCTAACATTTTTGGTGCAACAGGTACTGGCCCAACAAGCATTACTATCAGCCCAGTTACTGCCCAAAAGAATCACCACACGAAGTGTTGGAAATTCACCCAGACCATCCAGCTCCTCATCTTCAGATGACTCTCCTGCAGCTGATAAAAAGGGGGAGAAAGAACACATACATCTTTTCTCATCTGAGGAGAGCAGGGGTGAAGACAAGAAAAGTGAAGACACTGTGATCACTGCCACCTCCAAACATGATGAAGATATGGAGATTGACAGTGCACTTGAGGGGGAGTTAGAGTTAGAAACAGAAGACATGGTGGTGGATGAACAAGGAGAGAAAATGGTGATAGATGGATCACTTGAAAGGGAACAATTGGTTGAGGGGGAGCACATGATTGAAGATCCAAAAGAAGTGAAGCAAATGGTTGAAGAAACAATAGAAGGAGAACAAGAAATGGAAATAGAAGCAGTTTCTACCAACCCAGAAGTTTCTACTGATCCCATGGTTACTACGGAGGATACAGTTGCTACTGACCCCATGGTTACTACGGAGGATACATTTGCTGCGGATCAAGATGCTACTGACCCAGTTGATACGGATGCTGAAATGGTTACCATTACTACTGTCAGCAGTCCAGTTGCTGCGGATACCCAACCAAATTTGTTCACAACTACTCCTTCCACATTTTATCAAGCCTCACACACCTTCCAAGCTATTTCTTCTGAAGCTACAACACTTACAACCACAACAACTGAAGCTCCTGTTCCTACCATTGATTAACAAGTAGCTGCAGATGACTTAATCCAACAAGAAATAACAAGAACAACTGTCATGGCTGATGAAGACACTATAGCATCACAGCTGCTTAAGATCAAAGAAGACAAGCAGAAACAAGAAAAGGAGAGAGCAGAAGCTGAAAGGAAGAAGATGATTGCTGCATTAGTTGCTAGACAAAGAGCAGCAGCTGCTGTTGGTACTCAATCCACAGCAAGCTCATTAACCTTACCTGAACAACCTGCTAGTGTTTCTGTGTCTACAGGTAGATGGGGATATGTTACTGTGGATAAAAAGCTTCAAAAGATTCAAAGAGTCAACCTTGATGCTCCAGAACACAAAGACAAAGGCAAAGTTGTAGTTGTGGAGAAATCAAAGGAAGAAAAGAAGGAAGAAGAAAGGCTTGCAAAGGAGAAGGCTGCAGAAGAAAGAGATTACAAAAATCTTCTAGCAGGGGAGGAAAAAGATAGAATTAGACAAGAGCATGCCAATGCTGAATTTTTGGAGAGACTGGTTGCTGAATAAGAACAGGCTGAAAGGGAGAGACAAATGAAGATAGCTGAAGAAGATGAGCTTCATGCAAGATTAAATCAATCTCCAACTCCATCTGAAAGGGAAAAGCTAAGAAAAATTGCTGAGGAGGATGCAATTCGTGCTAAAGAGATGGAAAATGAGGAGATTTTGGATGATCTAGTTCGTCAAGGCTTGGAGAAATCAGATGCTAAGTTTGCAATGAAATTGCTGGAAGAAGACAAACTTATTCAGCAAAAACAAGTCAAAGCCAAAGCCAAGCCTAAGAAGAAGAAAGTATCCAAATCCACAGAGGCCAAGCTAGCTGAAGATAGGCAGAAATACACAGCTTATCTCAAGGATAAAGGCTACAGTGGCAGGTCTCTAGGTCCTATGAAATTAGCTAATATTTTGGATCTTGTGGAAACAGAGAAGAAGAATGAAGCCAAAAGGAAAGCTGCACTTGCCCGAATCCAAGAGAAGAAAAAGCAAGATGCAGAGAAAGTCCTAAGAGCTGCCATTGCAACTGGTAGAAAGATCATACATGAGCAAGAGCCCATTGATACTGCTTCTGCTACGGATGAACCTGTTGAGAAGCACAAGAGAAAGAAGCTAGCATCCAAGAGGGTACATGGTCTAGCCAAGAAATAGAGAGTAGAATCTTCTACTACTCAAGGTGCATCTCAAGAAAGTCCAAATATTCCTTTCATGAATGTTAAACAAGAAACTGGTAGTATGGAAGAACAAGCTTCTCAAGCAGATTATTCTTCATACATCAATCATGAAGAAGGACTCAGGTTTACTCCATTAGCAGTAAAGCCTCCAATGATCATAGACTGGAAGTTCCTTGGTGGACAAATGGGAACTGCATATGAAGTTACTAGACAAGACAGATCAAAGAAAGTACTTCACGCATTCCACCAAGCCATTAGAGACTTTGACAGAGATGATCTAGAAAGAATGTACAAAATTGGCAAAGTCAAATTTTCTCATCAAAGAGGTCAATGCTCAGGTACGGATCTTGCTATGGATGTCTTATGCGGATTGTTCGAACCAGAATACAAGAAGAGAAGTTCAGTATTCAAGAAAGAAGGTCCAAGTAATCCAATAGTCAAATGGTTCATTTATGATCGAAGTGGTGTTTATTCACTTGTAAGAAGACATGGAGCCATGGAATTTTACTTGGTGGATAAAAAGTATCCACATAGTTTGAAGACATTGGATGAAATGATAGAAGTCAAGCTTAATGGACTCCATGATTCAAGAATAGCTCATGAACTTATTTGGAGAGTTCTGGAACAACGCATAGAAGAGAAGACAAAAGGAGACTCTGATTGGCAAAGCAGAAATTTGAAATTAACTTTAATAGTTAAAGCTGTTTTGTAAATGAAAGTAGTTAAAACTGCTTGGAGCATGAAACTTGTACTTTTGATTAATCATAAAAGTTCAAGGTTAGGGGGAGATTGTTGGGTTATAACTTATACAAAAGAGTTTAACTCCTAAACAATACGCTTAACAAACAAGAATAGTAACATAAACGATTAATGCGGAAGACATTAAGAAGTTACTACGGAAGACAAGTTAGTGCGGCTGTTCAACCAAGTTGCTACTGCTAATAGAGTTGCTACGGAAGATGACAAGTTGATAAGGTCATATGAAGTTGATACGGAAGACCAACTTACCGTGCAAGATAATCTAAGTTATAGAGTTATAATTAGATTATGTTTATGTTTCCTTTTGTAATTAGATATAGTTTCCTTATTCTAGATAAAGATAGTTTTAGATAAGGATAGATGATGTTTCCTAGTTTATCTAGGTCGGCCTCAAGGTCTATAAATAGATAGATCCTTGTATTAAGAAAAACAGGTTGTATTGATATTCTTAGTTAATACAATTGAGGCTTATAATTCGACAATAATATTTGTTCATTATTATTTATATTATATTGTTCGACAACTCAATAAATATTGAAGTGTTCATCCGCTGCTGAACTTCTTCAATAGATCAAGATCTTAACGAAGGGATATTATTAGATTACATTAGCTAATCCGATCCTGACACACTTTGATGAAAAGACAAGGGAAGTTGTGATGACAGATTTTGATGGTACGTTCTCCTGAATATTTATGATCCGATTCACTTGGTGTGTCTTTCTGAGGAGGATCTGAAATGGTTGAATGGAAAATAGTAGCTAAATGGAACGAAAAGTCATACGTCTTTGTGTTTGCTCATGTGGTGCGTCTTTATGTTGAAGAAGGGTACCGTTCCAAGAATCTTCCTATTGTGAGGAAGTAAAAGACTCGGGAGCTAGGGCAGATTTTTATTATGCTTTTTTGTTTTGGTATTTATGGTTCCCTAGCTTAAAATCATATATCTTTTGTTGATGATGTAATAATACACTATTATTTTATCAATGCATTTACGTTCTTGCGTTGTATTTGTATATGTCTTCACATACTTTGTTAGGTTTTCTTTCCTTTCTAGGTTACGTTGATCATGAATTAGTACTACCGTTAAGAAATGAAAATGTATTCGTAATTAAAGTAGTATTTTGCTTAAGTGTCTAGACTTCGCAACACATAATTGTTGTGAACTCGAACAAAACTTGTTTTGCTTAAATGCAAAACTCTTTTCATAAGAGATTAAAGTTTTTCAAACTCAATGAGTTTAAAGTCAAATATTTCTCAAATGAGTATAAAGAGTCCAAAAGCTAAAATCTTAATCTTTGATCGTGATTTCGAAACCTTTTCTTTTTAAGTTTTTAGGATTAGCTTAGTCAAAAAAAAAAAGGGAGAGAGAGTTTGTGAAAATCTTAGTAAATGATAGTACATTGTTAGATTTAAGATTTTAAAACGATTGAGTCATAAGTTTATGATTGATGTATTAGTAGGTATCTAAACAATTTCCCGAAACTATTTCCAATGGATAACACGGCTTTTCCTGCACATTTCAGTGATAAGTTAGGGCTTTCGGTCAGTTGGAATTTGTCACCAATAGGTTATATATATATATATATATATATATATATATATATATATATATATATATATATATATATATATATATATATAAGAATAATAGAGTAATAAGAAAAAATGAGAAAAACATCATAATTCAAAATAATCAGTTTGTAATAAAGTCGAATAAAGACTCTAATCCTTGATGTTGATTTGATAAAAAGCAGAGAGATGAGCATGAGTCGGTAAAAGTTCTAGAATTCTAAATCTTTGATGCTGATTTGATAAAAGGCAGAGACATGAGGAAGAATTCACGTCATAAATACATGCCTCATAAATAAATAAATAAATAATACTATGCGTATGTATATTAGTTTTCGGAGAAATGTCGTGATATTGGGGGCATAATGTATAACCGGGTTCAAGTAAAGCTTATATATACCTAAAACAGTTATACACGAACTCAATAGGGTGTGCATAGCATCAATATTCGACACCGGTCCAACTTTCTAGTTAGTTAATAAAATTAGGTCCAGCCGAATATTGAGAGTTCAATGATACTTTGAGGAAAGTGCGGGATTGGCAAAGTGTAAATATAAGTGGCACTCCATATAAATAGATTTAAATACATAATCGGGTGATTGCTTCTATGATGTTGATGTTGGACAAACATACTAATAATCGGCTTATTCTTATCATTCCACTTCTAACGATATGATCCTAAAAGCAAATGACTTACTAACAAAAAAGATTTTCCTTTTGTAGGTTGTTAATTAGTGTATATATCTTATAGATAAAAATCACAAAAAGATTTTGCATTTTAGTTTAAGAAACACAACAAAAATCCAAAATGATTTTATTTCTATGTTTATTTTCTTCGTTGTCACTTATATTGTAAGATTATAAGGTTTTATCGCGTGTTTTCTGAATTACTAAAAGATTTTATCAGTTTAAAAAAAAACATGAGTTTGGAAAGTGTTTCTCTGTTAGTTAGGAATACATTGTGTAAATTTCTGGATCTCGAAGAGTTATAGCTACTTCTTGGAAGTTAAAGACTCGAAGCCGATCTTTATGAAGCCGTGGAGCTCGAAGATGAAGACTCGATGATCAAGAGATTCAAGTCAAGTTGATTACAACTTTGAAGACCGTTGGATTTACTTCGTCAGAAGCAATGAAGTACTTCAAGATCAAGACTTCTCGAAGAATGAAGTTAAATAAACAACTCTCGATCTCACGCCATCAACATTTCAAAGAAAGTTCGTCGAAAGTACAAGGTACATCAAAGGGGGAGTTTGTTGGAGCATATTGTTTGTTGATGGTAAATTGTACTTCAAGTAGGACATGTCGTGTAGTTAGAAATGTATTTAGATCGAGTTGTAAAGTGTTTGCTGCGTTTATGAAACAGTTACAATGCAAACAGTTACGCAGTGTAACTGTTCAGTTACGTAGTGTAACTCTTCCAAAGAGTTTCGCAAGCGTAACTCTTAACCGACTTAAGAGTTACGCAGCGTAACTAATTGGGTATTTGTGGACACCTATAAATACCTCACTTTTGGATCATAAATACAGTCATCACGAATCGAGAGAGAGCAAGAGTTACGTCGATATAGCCAATACCATCGTAACTGTGTTTGTGAACGTCTCAAGTGTTGTAATCGAGTGTATTGGTGTTATCCGTAGTTGTAAAGCATTACGTAAGCTTAATAATATCAATCATTTGGTTATATTCGTGTTCTTCACCATTACATATTCTCATATTAGTGTTTCCGCCATTAATACGTGTTTGGGTCCAAATCGGGGTCCTAGGTAGGTGACTAACATAACCGCCGTCTTAATTAAAGTTTTATTTTGTTATTTCACGGTTTTCTCAAAGTTGTTAAGGTCAAGATTCCAACAAGTGGAGTAGTGATGGGTAACATTAGGAGATGCCTCAGCTATGGTATCCGGGGATAGTGCCAAACCGATGAGGTTTAGGTATCGAATGGTAGCGTAAGGGAGCACCCAAGTACAAAGTTAATTGCTTGTATTATCCAACTTGTTGATTTTGACTTCAACAGCATGGAATAGAAAAGTTGAAGTCAAGTATACTAGGGGATTGCTAGAGAAATTTTTCTTCATGGATGGTCTCACAAACAATGTTTTTTCAGGTGATTGTCAGAAAGAAAAGTAGTCGAACCCTAGGAATGTCTTAGTCGATGTATGTGCAAAATGTTATGGATTATCATAAAATAAGGAATGTCGGTTCAATATTTATGTCATTTGATGCACTCGCTAATGTTTTATTGAAGGTTTACTGTTGGGAAAATCAAAGATTTAACCCAAATTAATAAATCTGTTTATTAAAGTCTTAGTTTTGAGTCTGAGTGACACTTTGAGTCTGAGTGACAAAAAGAAACTAAGGCATTGTGGAGCTGACTACTCAGCTCCATAATGAAATTTACTGCCTTATTTTAGGTAAGTTTGTTAGACTAAATCTTTTATCTTTTTAGAAGATTTACTAAGATTCGTACTTATCAAGCTCACTATTATTGTGTATAAATAGTGAGCTTGAACATTGTAATCAGTTGAACCTTTCTGATAAATATAACTGTGTGTTATTCTCGTTACTTTGTTATTAGAATTCCGCTATAATTAACTAAGAAACTGAGTGTTAATCGATTTGTAACAATTAACGTTTAAATACTGATTTGTAATTGATTAGCTAGTATTTGGGATCTTATTGAGACCTATCAACTTGTATCAGAGCAAATAAGATTTAAATTTTAATAAATTTACCAATCTTAAACGATCAATACATAAATCTCAAGTACAATGTCATCATCTTCATCTAATACACCTGCTATTGTTGGACAAGGTATTTCCATTTTCAATGGACATTACTTTGCCCATTGGAAACATAAGGCTGAGTGGCATATGTCCGGAATTCATGAGGAAATGATGAGAACCGTAACTGAAGGACCAATCATTCCAGGAAAACATATTGATGAAGTCAAGGAAGTAGACAACGTTGTTCAACGTGAAAGGTGGGTTCAAACTCCAAAATCACCAATGGACTGATCTTGACAAACTGCTATTCAATCTAGATCCAAGAGCTAGAAGTATTCTAGGAAACGCCGTGTCTGAGCAGATATTCTCAAAGATTGTTGGATGCAGATATGCTAAAGAAATATGGGACACCTTAATTGGGTCTTATGAAGGTGTACCAATTGTGAGAGAGCAAAGATTGAATAGTCTGATTAGAAATTATGAAAATTTCTACGTGAAAGAAAAGGAAACCTTGGCTGACGTGCATACAAGGTTTCAAATCTTGTTGAATGACCTATCAGCTCTAGGAGTGATGAAGGAAGATGATGAAGTATGCAAGAAATTCGTTGATATCTTGCCAAATAAATTTGAATCAGTTATCACATCTCTTGTAGTCAGTGAGAAATTGCCCACCTACAAGCTGCCTGGCCTCTTTGGATTGTTACTGAACTTTGAAGAATCTCAAGAGAGGAAAAAGATAAACAATAGAAGAAACTGCAAGGGATCCTGAAGCTGCATTGGACCAGCAAAAGGAATAAAGAAATTTATTCTAAAGCTGACTCATCTGAGTCTGAGTCAAACTCAGACTCGGAATCAGATGATGAACTGAAGTCAAAAAGTTGAAGAATCAGTTAGCGTTATTGACTATGAAGCTGGAACAGAAGACTGGTTACAAAGGAAAGAAACCTTTTGATTTAAAGAAGGTTAAATGCTTTAAATGCAATGAGTATGGTCACATGGCTGCTGAGTGTAAAGTAAAAAATGCTCAGACTTAGCACATGGATGAGGTGTTGGGTTATAACTTAGTTCAAATAGTTTAACCATAAACAATACGTCTAACAAACAAGAATAGTAACTTAAACTATTAATGCGGAAGACATTAAGAGTTACTACGGAAGAACAAGTTAGTGCGGCTGTTCAACAAGTTACTACGGCTGGTCAAGTTACTACGGAAGAAATCAAGTTATTACGGGTAAAGTCAAATTGCTACGGAAGACCAACTTGCCGTGCAAGTATAATCTAAGTTATAGAGTTATAATTAGATTATGTTTCCTTTTTGTTAATTAGATAGAGTTTCCTTATTTCTAGATAACGATAGATTTAGATAAGGATAGTTGATGTTTCCTAGTTTATCTAGGTCGGCCTCAAGGTCTATAAATAGATAGATCCTTGTATTGATAGAAACAACGTTGTATTGATATCTTAAATTAATGCAATTGAGGCTTATAATTCAACAATAATATTTGTTCATTCTTATTCATATTTTATTGTTCGACAACTTGTAATATTGAAGTGTTCATCCGCTGCTGAACTTCTCAATAGATCTCGATCTTAACGAAGGCAAATCTATTACTTTACATTAACTAATACGATCCTGACAAGTGGTATCAGAGCACAGATCCATTGATCAACAAGTTTACATTAACTAATACGATCCATTGATCAACAAGTTATAAACCTCATAAACGAAGAATCAATATTACCATCATGACTGAAATCACAATTGGCAAAGTTCCTATTCTCTAACAGCAACGAATTCGACTTATGGAAGCTACGAATCAAGCAACACATTCTTACTTCTGACTATACAGGGTGGGATGTGATCATTAATGGGTAACAAAACACCTACTCCCCATGGAGTTGATGGACAACCTGGACTTGCTGGTAGACCACCTTTGACTGATCTGATACGGAGGGAAAAACAAACCGAAATCAAGGCTCTGAGTATTCTGTTAATTGCTATCCTAACCAGCTATCTATCACAATTTGAAGAATACCAAGATGCAAAATCGCTATGGGAAGCTTTGGAGAAAAGATTCAGCGGACAAGAACACAAAGAAGAATAAGAAAGCTCTTCTTAAACAGGAATATGAGAACTTCAACTCCCTGAATGGCGAACGAATACACAAACGTTTGATAGATACAAAAAGCTCGTTGGAGATGATAAGCGCAGGCAGTAAGTACGATAAGATATCTAAACAGAAAGTTCATAAGAGCTCTAGGCAAAGAATGACAGGAAGGATACACTGTCTCCTACAGACAAGGAGACAACCTTAAGAAACTGGAATTAGATGAACTTTACATGACTTAAGAGTCTTTGAAGCAGAAGTGGAAGCAGAAAAATAGGCAAACAGCATCTCTAGTACTAATTAATGTCATACTGCACTGGCCACCGACATCTCAAGGACCAAAACATGATGTCAACGAAGAAATTTCATTCGACGCATTCATATCTAAGTGTTCAAGTCTCATATGTGAAGAATGTAAAGCAGATGCATCAGGATGACTGGGATGAAATTGATCTCAAGTGGCATCTGCTATGCTGCACTTCGAGCACGAAGATTCTTGAATAGGACAGGAAGAGATTCATCCACGAAACAACGAACGAATCACTTCGATAAAAGCAAGGTAAAGTGCTACGAAGGCAACGAATTAGGTCCTTTGCTAGGAATGTCCCAAACAAGTCAAGAACCAACAATCCACGATCCACTCAAGACACAATCAGAGTGCACTTATTTTATTTCGCAAGACATCTTTGGATATGATTGGAGTGACTTAGCTGAAAGAAACGAGTCAAAATAGAGCAGCTAATCTCGAAGAACAAAATCACGTAGACAACATTCTTACTGTTACCATGCATCATCGCCGTAGTAATAGATGATACGGACTTTTTTGTATGGAGGAATTAGGTTTTCTACGGAGTACTGAGTTTCTACGGACTCATGTACACTGATGTTGGAATTACTGAAATTGGCAACAATATACGTGGGAGTATGACTGGAATGATGATATCAAGGAGCACCTCAAGAGCTCTAATGGCTATTGAATCACCATCACCAACTTCTGACAATCCATCTCTTATTCCGAGGTAATTCTAAACTTGTTCTTCTGAATGCAAAGATATAGTTGTTAAATATAAAAACCAGCAATATATTGATAGTGACTCAATTAAGATTCTAGAAGAACAAAACAGTCCAGCCCATAGGGGAAGTGATAACTGAGAAAATCAGATTAAGTTAAGTCACAACAAAATCAATGAACAAGAGAGTTATCAAGAAAAGATTAAATCTAATTGAATGGCAAAAAGAGGACTTACTCTTAAACTCAAGATAGCTAGGATGAGATCAAACGACTAAATCAAAGAACATGATAAAGTTGAGTTCGATGTAGGGAAATTAGAATTTGCTTCAAAATCAGTAAATGACCTATGTCACAAACAAATTCATGGCAAGGTAAAGGCGGTTTTAGGCTACAAAAGAGTGGCCCCTCCATTTAACCAAAACTATATCCCTCCATCCTTAGATGAGCCTAGGATTCCCATCTCTCAGACACCTCCAAAAGAATCATTCAATGTTGATCCAATCAACTATGATGAAGTTCTAATTGAGGACTTAGTCGAAGAAAGTAAGATCCATGTTGTGAAGAACAAGGATATTCCATTAGAAAACCACTTACTCACAATAGAGGGCATAACTCTCCCTTCTACACAAAGTCTGGTATCTATGTCACCATCAAACCCCATTAAAACTGTCAAAACACCTGCTAAAGGTAAGCACAAGATAGTCCCTGAGAAAAACGATAAGGCTTGGAAACACATAGGTAAAAGAGGAAACCAAAGAAATATGAACCAAGTAAAAACACAAAAGGGACACATCATCAAAAGTTCTGGGAAGGGATGTTTTATTTGTGGTAAATTGAATCACTATGCAAAGATATGTTATCATAATCCTCAAAATCAAATGCAAGTGATTCAAAAACCACATCATGGGGTGGGATACAAAGGAAGGGTTGCCCATAACAATAACTTTGTCAAACAAGTCTCTTCAGAAAATCAAAGTGCTAACAACAGAAACATAATTTCTAAGAGGAAGAATAGAGTTCCTACTGCCAGACAAAAACATGTTTCTACTGCAAAGGTTAATACGGCTAAACTTAATGGTATTGATACTGCCCGTATTAATACTTTGAAAAACAACCGTATTAATCATGCTCGTGTCAATACTGTCACACGTAACTTTGTTACTAAGGCTACTATTAACACTAAGAAGCAAAGGTATGTCAAACCAGTACCTATTCCTATTGTTAAATCAAAAGTTATTAACACTTGTTGATGCACTTTTTGGATGTCCATAGCTTTGCAAACGCATTATTAATGTTCACTTGTAATGTTGTACACCTAGTTGGTTGTAAAAGTGCGAAATTCACCTTCTGCATTGATTCATGCGGATGTGGCTTCATACGCACGGATGAGAGTCTCATCCGTGCGGATGAACACTTATATTTGGTCTGATTTGCTTAACGTTCATCCGTACGGTTGAGAGTCTCATCCGTACGGATGAGAAACAGTCCTATATATAGTGAATTTTCTGCATCTTTTAGAAAAAGAGAGTTTCAAGAGAGTTCTTGAAGAGGAGAGAGGCTGGATTTTTGCAGAGGTTTTTAGGGTTTTTGAGGCGCCCCGATCCGGCCGATCACCGGATTAGGGAGAAGATTATGTTTAATCTTCTCCTTAGCCTTACCACGATTTCTCAGTTTACACCATTGTAATCATTAACGTTTATTAATAATATTTGGTTTATCTTTGATTATTCGTGTTTATCTCTTCCGTCTAATCAATCCGTTGCACGTTCTTGTTAATGCGTTCCTGTGTTAATCGGACCCACAAATTGGTATCAGAGCCGGTTAACACCGTGCTCTTGATCTGGATCAAACGAGATTGAAGACGTTAAAAGGTTTAGATTTTTCTCCACGTTTTCGGATTGATTTTGTTATGTTTTAAGGTTGGATTGATGGTATGGTTGAAAGGGTTTGTAAATCAGGTTATCTGGAGTCTCTGGGCATTTTACGGGGTCAAAATCGCGATCAAAACGACCAAAAAGGGATTTTGGGTTTTCTGTCGGCGGACTGTTTTACCAGTTATCGACGAACTTCATCCGTGCGGATGTAAGTTCATTCGTACGGATGTGAATTCATGCGTGCAAATGAGTTAAGTCATACGTACGAATGAGGTGTTCCAGTTCAGACTAACGATAAGATCCATCCTACGAACCAGAAGCTGATCCCACGGATGACCTCTTCATCCGTGCGCTTGAAAGAATCAGTTGAGATTAAATGTCTATACGTACGATAAGTCCTCATCCGCACGAACGGTAATTTCATCCGTACGGATGAGGATCAAACCTTCACTTTCGTTGTATCATTTCTAGATCCGTATGTAATCTCCTTATTTTATCGGTCAGTTTTTAAAGTGAGTTGTGGAAGAAAACAAGTATTATGAAGATTTTTGTGGGTAATCGGGAACATTTGGGTTATTTATGGGCATTAACGTTTATTTATTTATTCCGCGTTATTGAGATTCCGTTGTGGAGGGAATCTGGTTATTGTTTCGCAATCCACAGGTTATGGTGCATGATCTTTGATGAATCTGAATGTGTGCCAATTTGTTACGGATTATAGTTGTGAATGGAGTCCTCTAATTTTGCCTAATACATTTTAAGTCATGATGAAGACGATTTGAGCTAAGCTACAATGTCTACATAGGGGGATGAGCTTATCTGGAGGGGGAAATTTTACAGTTGTAGTTCATAGCAGATTGTTGTATGTGAAGATTGTCACATTATTGAAATGATCGTATCGAAGTCTGTAGATTTCAGTCTCAGGGGAAGTCTTACTGCTTATGGTAGTAGTGTGCTGCATGTTTATTTCGAGTGAAGTCAGAGAAACTACAGAATGGTCCAATAGCTTTCGACAACAACGAGCGGAAAACGTTAGTGTTCGAAGTTTGATTTGTCATGTTTATTCGGGAAGACTTTGATGAACCTTGAAGATTCAAGAAATACTGATACCACGGCAGAGACTGACTGAAGATTGCAAGAGGTGTCTACACGAATTTCAAGCTATGTCCAAGGGGGAGTTTGTTGATGCACTTTTTGGATGTCCATAGCTTTGCAAACGCATTATTAATGTTCACTTGTAATGTTGTACACCTAGTTGGTTGTAAAAGTGCGAAATTCACCTTCTGCATTGATTCATGCGGATGTGGGTTCATACGCACGGATGAGAGTCTCATCCGTGCGGATGAACACTTATATTTGGTCTGATTTGCTTAACGTTCATCCGTACGGTTGAGAGTCTCATCCGTACGGATGAGAAACAGTCCTATATAGTGAATTTTCTGCATCTTTTAGAGAAAGAGAGTTTCAAGAGAGTTCTTGAAGAGGAGAGAGGCTGCGATTTTTGCAGAGGTTTTTAGGGTTTTTGAGGCGCCCCGATCCGGCCGATCACGGATTAGGGAGAAGATTATGTTTAATCTTCTCCTTAGCCTTACCACGATTTCTCAATTTAAACCATTGTAATCATTAACGTTTATTAATAATATTTGGTTTATCTTTGATTATTCGTGTTATTCTTCCGTCTTCCGTCTAATCAATCGTTGCACGTTCTTGTTAATGCGTTCATGTGTTAATCGGACCTACAAATTGGTATCAGAGCGTTGGTTGTAGAAATCAAGTTCTTCTAGCGTTTTCTTTAAGATTTTTCGTTTTGATTGAAACTGAAGTTTGGAATTTACGTTTAAAAGTTGTTTTTGTTGTTTAAAAACGTTTCTGGGTTACTTTGTTAAGATCTGGGCAGATAGGAAACGTTTTGGTCTAGAAAATCGAGTTTAGATCGAGTCTTTAGAAAAACCCTAAAGTTTCAGCGGCTCATACGGATCAAGTTCTTGAAAATTCTCATCCGCACGAATAGGCATTCATCCGAAGCATTCATCCGTGCGGATCTAGGTTTTGTTTCAAAAGTTTAAACTCTTAGCTCATCCGTACGTATAGGTTTTCCCTCCGTGCGCATCAGTTTGTTCATCCGTGCGAATAACTCATTCGTATAGATTTTAGGTTATCTTTCTTGTTCGTACGAATCACTTTTGTCCGTACGTGTCATACACTCATTCGTACGTATCAAGCAGTTCATCCGCACGAATCAGTATAAATACAATTTTTCAGCATTTTAAAATGGAATACGCTATGGCTAGTAATAATTCTAAAATGTCTGAAATGTTAATTAATGATGCTGAAACAGGAAGTATAAACAAGGTCCCAAAATTGATTTCAATGGACGATTACCCACACTGGAAACCTCGGTTCGAAATTCATATCCAAGGACTGGACTCAAAAATGTGGGATATGATTAAAGTGGGCTATAATCAACCAACTGGTGAAGATGGAGATCTCATTCCCATTCACAGATATACCGACGAACAAGGAAAAGTTATGATATTGAGAAAAAGGCGTTATTCTTACTTATGTCAGGCTATTCCTAGATCTGGGTTTCATTAGTACAAGACATACAAGTTATCGAAACAACTGTGGGATGCTTTTGAATTAGACTATGAGGGAAACAACAAATTGAAGACTATGAAGGGAAGAGCATTGAAAAGGAGTTTGAAAACTTCACTTGCTTACATGGCGAATCACTGTTTGACCTTACCGGACGTTTTCAACATCTGATAAGTGACATGCACGGATATTCAGTGGTTACTACTGGTCCAGAACGAGTAGAATGTTTTGCTGATGCTTTACCAGAAAGCTGGAATGGGTTTATTGAGATGTTAAAGGAAAGTGGTTATCTTGAACGTGCAACTTTAAATGATTATTTATTAAGTTGAGAGAAAAGGAGGGATGACAAGTTTCGTGCTCAGAGAAAGGCGCACACTCAAGATCCTTCGTTGTATTACGCTGATCCCACTCCGCCACCCCTACTAATGCTCCATTGAAGACAGCCTTTTCTGCTAACACGCGGGTAATACGCAAAAGTCAAATGCAGGAAATTCTGGATTTTCAAGCTTAAGCTCAAGTCAAGGCACTCCTGTTCA
>CAJVGC010000582.1:58089527-58133275 GCA_910822075.1 Senecio squalidus | reverse complement strand
GTCGCAAGGAACATGAAGAGAATTTGCGTCTTGTTCTAGAAGTACTTCGAAAAGAAAAGTTGTATGCGAAATTTTGTAAGTGCGAGTTCTGGTTATCCGAAGTTCAATTCCTTGGCCACGTGGTTAGCGCGAAGGGTATTCATGTTGATCCTGCTAAGATTGAAGCTGTTAAAAGTTGGGTTGCACCAAAGTCACCAACCGAAATTCGTTCATTTTTGGGTCTTGCTGGGTATTATCGCCGATTTATCGAGAACTTCTCCAAAATCGCTTCACCTATGACGAAGTTGACGCAGAAAAGTGAACCATTCGTTTGGGGTTCCGATCAGGAGAAAGCCTTTCAAGTATTGAAGCAGCGGTTGTGTAACGCTCCTATTCTTAGTCTACCAGTTGGTTCCGAGAATTTTGTTGTTTATTGCGACGCTTCGCACAAGGGTCTGGGTTGTGTGCTTATGCAGAATGGTAAAGTTATAGCTTACGCTTCGCGTCAGTTGAAAATCCATGAGCAGAATTACACGACACATGATCTAGAGTTGGGAGCCGTCGTCTTCGCATTGAAGATTTGGAGGCTGTATGGGACCAAGTGTACTGTATTTACCGACCACAAGAGTCTTCAGCACATATTCGATCAGAAGATGCTGAACATGAGACAACGACGCTGGGTTGAGTTATTGAACGACTATGATTGCGACATTCGCTACCACCCTAGTAAGGCGAACGTTGTTGCCGATGCACTAAGTCGTAAGGAGACAGTCAAACCAGTCCGTATTCGTTCTATGGTGATATCTATTCAGACGAGCTTGAAGGCTCGGATTATTCAAGCACAGGAAGGTATTAAGACTGAAGACCGTGTTAAAGATGAAAGATTGTATAAGTTGGCGTTGGAACTAGAACCGAAGGAGGATGGAGTTCTGTATTTCCTCGAGCGTATTTGGGTTCCGGTTAGTATCCGTCAGTTGATCCTAGACGAAGCCCATAAGTCTAATTATTCCATTCATCCGGGTTCCGACAAGATGTATCATGACTTGAAAGATTTTTATTGGTGGCCGGGTATGAAGCGTGAGATCGCCGAGTATGTTAGTCGATGTTTGACCTGTTCCAAAGTGAAGATTGAGTATCAGAAACCGTCTGGACTACTCCAACAACCGAAGATTCCAGAGTGGAAATGGGAGCGTATTACTATGGATTTTGTTACGAAGCTTCCGAGATCTTCGAGTGGTTATGACAGTATCTGGGTTATTGTTGATCGTTTGACGAAGTCTGCTCATTTCCTACCGATTCGTGAGAACTATCCGATGGAGAGATTCGTACGTTTGAATATTTCCGAGATTGTATCGAAACATGGAGTTCCTGTATCGATTATTTCCGATCGTGATGCTCGTTTCACCTCACGATTTTGGAAGACATTTCAGACTGCTATGGGTACACGGTTAGATATGAGTACCGCCTATCATCCTCAGACCGATGGTCAGAGTGAGAGAACTATTCAGACCATGGAAGATATGCTACGAGCTTGCGCAATTGATTTTGGTGGTAGTTGGGACGTTCATTTACCGTTGATTGAATTCTCGTACAACAACAGCTATCACACGAGTATCAAGTGTGCACCTTTTGAAGCTTTGTACGGCCGCAAGTGTCGATCGCCTGTATGTTGGGCAGAAGTTGGAGATAGTCAGATTTCTGGTCCGGAGATTATACAAGAGACCACTGACAAGATCTTTAAGATCAAAGAGCAATTGATTACTGCAAGAGATCGAGAGAAGAAGTATGCTGATAAGCGCAGGAAGCCTCTTGAGTTCAGTATTGGAGACATGGTATTATTGAAGGTTTCTCCATGGAAAGGGGTTGTCCGATTCGTGAAGCGCAGCAAGCTGAGTCCGAGATACACGGGTCCGTTCAAGATCTTAGCCCGCGTCGGCCCAGCTGCGTATCGACTAGATCTGCCGGCAGAACTGAGCAGCGTACATAATGTATTTCATGTATCTCAGTTGAAGAAATGCCTGGCTGATGAAACGTTATTAGTTCCGCTTGAACAACTCCAGATTGATGATAAGCTTCATTTCGTTGAGGAACCGATCGATAGTGATGTTAAGCGTCTACGACGAAGTAAGATCCCGATTGTCAAGGTTCGTTGGAATTCCCGCTTTGGAGCTGAATTCACGTGGGAACGCGAAGATGAAATTCTGCGGAAGTATCCTCACCTTTCTCCCGGAAGTAGTACCAAGTGATAATTTCGAGGACGAAATTTCTTTTTACTTGGGGAGACTGTGACATTCGCGAATTTCTAGGTATAATTCTATCGTTCCGTATTCGTTTTATTTATTTATGTTCGTGTTTTGACCCTATTGTATTTCTTTTATGTTTTATCGTATTCGTATTTTATGAGTATCGTATTCGTATTTCTCGTATTTTATTGGGTATCGTATTTGTATTTTATGCGTATTTACGTTTATCGGGTATATATTATGTGATTCGAATCATTATGTCGGGAACGTATAGTCTTAAGTGCCTTTAGTATAAGTCTAGTATGCTCTTATGATAAGTTTAGGGGAATTATGCCTTAATTATATGATTAAGATTAACGTTTAAAAAAAAGTATTTCATTTTTAGTCCTTTCGGAAATTCTATTACAAAACTAGTCCTATGGGAGAAATTCTATTACAATGTTAGTCCTTTTCAGATTTTTATTACAAAAATCGTCCCCCACCAACCTTTTTGTCCTATCTAGATCAGATTTTGTCTTATCTTCACATCATCACCTACACTCTCTCTCTCTCTCTCTAGAATTCACCATAAACCCTCCACCTTCTCTCTAAGTTTTCCGGCAATCCAACCGTTGAATTCCAAATCCGAGACCGGATTATTGATCACCATCATCATCTTCATCTATCCTCTAAGTTTCACCACGATCGGGTAAGTTTTCTATCAAATTTGTTTTAAACTTTATTCTATTTTATCCAAACACGAAACTACCATTTTGCACCGTCAAAACCGAGATTTTATTGAGGATTATTGTTCCTAAATGTATTCTGGACATAGGGTTTTGATTATAGATCATTTGGACATTTAAAACACTCCGAAATCGATTTCCGAATGCCGTTTTTCGTAAAAACCCAGTTACGTCACGTAACTGTGGTTACGTTCACGTAACTAAGCTTAAACATCACGTAACAAACACCTCTGGATCACGTAATTGTTCTTACGCACGTAATTGTGAATTACGTGACTTCCATGTCACGTAATTCTTCCTTGCTGATCACGTAAGTGATGTATTCATCACGTAATTCGATCCTTTGCACGTAACAAGTTTATTTCGCACGTAATTGTCCTTTAGATCACGTATTTCTTTGCTTATTCACGTAATTAACTTGTTTAGCACGTAATTCCCACCCTAAGTCACGTAATACTTGTCCATCACGTAATTGTAGCCCGAAATTGTTCCTTTTGCACGTAATTGTTGTTTGTGTCTCGTAAGTATGGCCATGATTCCGTATTTGCTTTACTCTTCACGTAAATAATGTGTAGAGCACGTAATAGTCTTGTTTTGGTTCGTAACTCTCTTGTTTATCACGTAAGTCTTGTCTTGATCACGTAAAAGCTTGTTTGTCAAGTTACTATACCCGTAACTCTTGTATATCACGTAACTTGATACTTACGTGACTTGTAGTGCACGTAAGTATGAGGATCACGTATCTAGTCTTTTGACTTTCCGAAACATTTGTAATTCCGTTATATCGATATTCCTATTGGTCATTTCAAAACCCGTATAAAACGTTAATCATTAAGGCATAACCCTACTAGACTTAGAGATACTTAGACATGTTTATTTACGTGATGTATAGGGCACTTAGACGTTGGAGCCTGACGGTATTATAGTATTTCCCGACATATAGAGATTTGGATTGCTTTGCTATCAGTGAGTTATTCGCTGCCCTTTTTACCCTTTTACATTTTTGGGCATGATTAGCGTCGTATAAATGTATTTTTATGGTATATTATGTATTATGAGTATGTATTATGGTATGTATTTTGGATATGAATGCTTTAGATGATCTCACCCAAACTTGTACCGCCTTTGTGGTAGTACAAGGCCCCGTATACACACCTGTTAGCTGTTAGCCGCCGGTTGTATATATAGCGCTATATGGGTCTAACAAGCCCTCATTGTTAACACTATTGGATGATGGATGCGCCCTGTCCGTGTTAGCAATGTTATGACCGTATTATTGATTATCGAGGACAACCTAGTTTGAGACACTAGGTGGGGTTAGTTGCCAGTATTGTTGAGGTTCAGGTGTATCGTATGTTCCTAGAGCTGATATTCTATCCAGTATGGTATTATTTTATGAACTGAGTATGGTATTTTATGAAATGATTATGGTATTTTATGGTATAAGTATGAGTATTTTATCAAAAGGTTTTGTAAACCTCACGTATATTTTGAAACATCATTTTCAAAAGACTTATCTTCAAATCATAACACTTTTGGGTCAAAACGTATTGAAACTCTTATCGTGTTATGTTTTTATTTACTATTGCGAATAATTCACCAACTTTATGTTGACGTCGTATTTTAACGCTTTTCAGGGATTTGAGGTTACTTTATTTGATGCTATGCTTTGATGGATACGTGGATCTTTTGCATGGAGTTTATTTTGCTTTATTGAATTCTTTAGTATCCCAAACTCTGTAGCCATATTTTGATATTATTCGGATGATTGTAATAACGTATTTTACTTCAAACTCTTTTATCTATGTTGATTTTGTATGGATTATTTATGTTTGATGTAACCTTTGAATCTCTGATACCGTATACACTGTACACCTCGGTTCCGCCATTTAATGCGGGGTGTGACATATTTCTTTAAACTTGTAAATGTATTACTTTTGTACGCATTTAAACATTTGAACAATTTAACAAAAATTCAACGCACGAACCATGAAGAAAATGTGTGAAAATGATATCGTTTTTTATTTTTGAAATGTTACACAAATTCTAATGCCCTATGTGTACGTTCATAATAAAGAAAAGAATAATTTAGAAAGAAAAAAGTTGTGTACTCATGTAGTCATGTTGCAAAGTCAAGAAAGATTGGTACATGTGGATTATAAATACCCACCACACCCCCTATCTTACATAACAACATCTGACACATTCTTCTCGTAAAAACAGTCATGACAGGTTTATTAGCTGAAAACCAATCACCAGATATCTATAAGGCTTCGTATAAGCAAACACATCCCTTTGATTCTCCTCACTGGTATTCGACAGAAACAGGAATATACAGCAGCAAACATTCACCAAGAACACTCCCTTCTGACCCATTTCTTGATGTTGTATCCTTCATATTTTCACATAAACACAATGGCAAGACTTCCTTCATTGATTCTTCGACTGGCTACTCGATGTCATACGCAGAACTTCAACAGTCGGTGAAATCCATAGCCTATGGACTTCATCACCAAATGGGTGTCTCCAATGGCGATGTCGTGTTATTGCTTTTGCCAAATTCGATATATTTTCCTACCGTTCTCTTAGCTTTATTATATATTGGTGCTGTAGTGACCACAATGAATCCTCTCAGTAGTGTCCCAGAGATCAAAAAACAATCACTTGACTGTAATGTGAAACTTGCCTTCACTTTGCCTAGTAGAATTAAAAATTTGAGTGCATTAGGGATTGTTTCTATTGGGGTACCCGAAAACGCAAACTTTGATCCAAACCATGTTGATTTCTTGTGTTTTCACCAACTACTTTCTAACAATCAGTGCTCACTACCGTCTCAAACGATTAGCCAGGAAGACCCCGCTGCTGTTATATATTCCTCTGGCACTACAGGAGCTAGTAAAGGTGTGGTTTTGACTCACAAAAATTTGATTTCTGCGGTCGAACTTTTCGTTCGTTTTGAAGCTTCACAATACAATAACCGTAACGAAGAAAGTGTTTACTTGGCTATTATTCCTATGTTTCATATCTATGGCCTCACTCTTCTAACTTTAGGGGTCTTGTCACTAGGCTCATCCGTTGTTGTGATGAAACAATTTGACCCTAATGAGATGCTACGAGCTATTAGTAAATACCGCGTAACTCATTTCCCAGCTGTACCTCCATTAATGACTGCATTGACAAGAATAGGAAAAACCGCCTTTGGTGGTCACTTAAAGAGCTTAAAACAGGTATCATGTGGAGCTGCTCCTTTGAGTATCAAAAGTATACAGGAGTTTGCACATACGTTCCCACATGTCGATTTCATTCAGGTAATTACGAGTCCTAAGCATGCATCAATTACAAACTTATGTGTTTGATATTCCTTTTTAATTATCGGGAGAGCAACATATATACTTTAGTTAGCACTAATTCATTAACTAACTTCTTGTTTCTTTTAGGGCTATGGCATGAGTGAATCAACTGCTGTGGGAACCCGGGGATTCAATACACGAGAATGGAATAATTACTCATCAGTCGGGCTGATGGCTCCAAACATGGAAGCCAAAGTGGTTGATTGTGTTACTGGTTCGTTTTTGCCTCCTGGGAAAACCGGAGAGCTTTGGTTAAGAGGAGCCTCAATTATGAAAGGTACTTCTCCTCCGGTTTCCGGATATCCATAACGTGGGAAAATCAAGTTGGTAGTACTGTTAAAAAGAAAATTAAGTAGCTTGTATAATTACAAAAAATACATCTATTAAAAACCAAATATTGACTAGTTATTTGGACTATAACTTTGCTATAGGATACCTTAACAATGTAGAGGCTTCTCGTTCAACAATTGACAAAGAAGGGTGGCTACGTACTGGAGACATCGTCTATTTTGACCACGAAGGGTTTTTATATCTTGTTGATCGAATGAAAGATATTATAAAATACAATGGTTTTCAGGTTCGGAAAAAAACCATGACTTTACTCATTTCTTAGGTAAATAAAAGTGACCTAGAGTGTTGTTGAACCGGTAAATTTCCATGGCAATGAAAATCCTTTAACCAACTTTGATACGATAAAATCAGTTATGCTGATCTTAATTTAAAATATAAAAAGATTAGGAAATCAAAAATCATTCACTTAATTCTTAAAATAAACGCAATAAAATTTTAAAAATAATTTTACAAAACTAGTGAGTTCAAATAGAATTAGCAACTAATATAATTATTCTCTGATATTTTTGCTAATTCATATCTTTTAAACAAATTTCTTAAACTTATTACCCATTTCTAGAAAATTTTGTGTTAACACTTAACAGCTCTAAAGGCTATAGTTAGCAAAACCTTTTTTATAATTAAAAAATATAAATTATCAAGTGAGATAGATGCACAGATTCGTGAACTTATGCTAGAACATGTTGGTTTTATAATATTTGTTGTGTAGATTGCTCCAGCTGATTTGGAGCATATATTGATTTCTCATCCATGTATAGAAGATGCTGCAGTAATAGGGTAAGTATAACTTATTCACTATATGTAGTTACATACAACATATATCTTTATCTGTGTATATGGTTAACATAGGTTCCGTAGAAATTTCAAACTGGGCAGCATAGGTTCGGTTGAAAGTTTAAACTGGCCACGGCCATGCCATGACCCATACGATAATCTAATTGATCTATTATTTCAATATATCAGTTTTCAAAAAAAACAATTTCGTCTCTCACTAACTTGCTCCGCTACTTTACTTGTTTGTTTTAGTACAATATGACTTCGTTACTACTAGATATTCAATCGATTTATTATCTCGAGTAGGTATAAAAGTTTAATATTATTTTGTTAAATGTTGTCTATCATATTATTCACTCTTAATTATTGGTTTGCATATTTTCTTCAGTCAAATGGATGAAAAAGCTGGAGAGATCCCAGTGGCATTTATCGTGAAGAAACCCGAAGCTACAGTTTCGGAATCAGAAATACTTGATTTTGTTGCTAAACAGGTTTCAAATCTCTGGCAAATACTATGCTTTTGAAACATTACTTTATTTTATTTTTGTTTCTATGCCCCTTACTTTGGCATTCAAGATTCTTCTTCAATAGTCATTTTAATCATGCCATTGGTTACTCTTGTTTTCTTAATTCTTCATCAATAGTTATGTTTTCTGTTTTGGAATCTTGATTCTGATCTATGCATTTGGTAATCCTGTTTAGAGTAAATGTAGGCACCTATTTCCTAATTTTTATTCGTTCTAAAAATGATTTTCTCTTACATATTGATGTGACAGGTTACACCTCACAAGAAAGTACGAAAAGTGAAATTTATTAACGCAATACCAAAATCTGTAGCCGGAAAGATCTTGCGACGAGAACTGAAGCACAAATATTCTTCTAGATTATAGTTTCATGCTAATTCTTTTGTTAGCAATCATTAGTTTCCATTGTTGCACTTTGCTATCTAACGAAAAGCTTGAAACAAAAACTTACTATTACATGTTTTTCAATAAAAATGTCATTGATTACTTTTTTGTTCTTTTAATTTATATGTTTACTTAACAAGCATATCGATCATTATGTTTCTCTATTGTATGACGGGCTTGAACTAAATAAAACATGTCGATAATTTTTGGATGTCATAGTAAATCTTGTGATCTCTTGTTTAAAGTGTCTAAAGTTTGAAACACTTTAATATTAATCATTTGATCTGCTTGTTCATGAAACTAAAATTGTTATTGTTATATGTTGAATTCCTATTAAATATTATTACAAAATTTTATAAAAATTTGAGGCTAGCAAGGATCTCGGTACGAGGCAGGAACACATTACATTTAGAATATTAGTTGAATCACCAATCTACCCAATACGAAACAATGTTAGATTGTTTTTCTTTGACAATACCAATACATGTAACATAGATATATAGTAAGAGATACACAAAAACCCTAGGACCTCGTAAGCCACAAGACTTCACTTTAGGATAACCCTACAAACAATAATATAGGAGAGTTTGAGCAAGAGGAAATGGACATTCAAGATGGATCGAAAATCAATGAATTTGAGTAAAGATGTCCACATATTGAGAGTTTGAGGGAACACGAACTTGACCTTCATATGCCTTTTCTAAAACTAAATGAATATCAATATTCAATGTGATTGGGAAGCAAACTAGTCTCAACTATTGCAATGGAAACACCACATTATTCAGCCTCGACACTCAATCGAGATATGGTACGTTGACGTTTGGAGGACCGATAAACCAAGTTGTCCCAAACAATATACACGATAGCATGATGTTGATCAGCATGTATCCGAGAAACCACACCTATCAACATATGAATAAGAAATTAGGCCGAGGGTCGATGTCACGTACAAATGTGAGCTATGGTCTAAAATGCATGAAAGGTAGCTAAGTATAAGCTTGAGAGAGTTGAGGTGAAGGCTCCCGAGGATTATGCATATATATAGAAAAAATTATGGAATGCCTAGGAAATCTTCGGATGAGTAAAAGTAAGACACTACAAGGCACTAACTTAGTTGCGCTATAATGTAGGATATGTGACACGTCAACCATTGGGTCCAAGCTCGCAAGTGGTATCGACTGGTGAAGTACATAGCTTGTAGTTAGACATATAAGCACCATCAGGAATAATAACCGGTATATTTCTCTAAGATAAAAACATGCTTTTTCTCGGTATGGTATACCGAAATAGCCAAGAAATAATGTACTAACCGGTCAAAGGATCTAGTAAACACCTGCCATCAACAGAAAGTAAATAGGACATATTGGTGCCATGCCAATAAAATATTAATCAAGAATCATATTTTCTTCAATGAAAATTGATTTTTGAGGCTTACGTTTCAAATCGACGATACGAGACTCGAAGTTCTTGTTTAAGTTCATAAAATGATTTTCGCAAATGGAAGATATAATATGGATGACATGCATCCACGAAAATCATGGAGGTTGATGCATAGATATTGTTTCATGAAAGGAGTTGTGCAATGAAGCATTATGAACATACGGCATATGAGACCTAAATTGAGAATTATACTTATGGTCGCCAGTTTGCAATCGGAATAAAGTCACATCAAAGTCAATGTGTGGTTGTTATATTTTTCCTTAAGCTACCGAACAAGATTTATGTCGATCATACAAGCAATTTGTGTGCAACTAGCGCTAATATAACCTCATAAACGATTCCACATATACCGTGTATGGTTACCCAAGTCCCATTATTTATGGAGGCAATATATTAAATTCCAAATGAAAGCATACCAATGTGGATCCTATAGGACTCACTACTAGAAAACTGGCGTTTACCGACGGATTTTTCTGACGGAACAAATCTGTCGGCAATTTCCAACGGATTCCCGACAGCATTCCGACAGATTTCCGTTTTAAAACTTATGATTAAATTTTCGACGGACTTTCAACGATTTTCCGACTGAACTAAAATCCGTCAATAATCCGTAGGAATTTTGTCGGAAAAGTCCGACAAATTTCCGACAACATATATCAAATCCATTATTTCGTCGGAAATCCGTCGCTTTCGATTTTTAATTTCCTGTTATTTCTTTTTTTTATTTTATCCGTCGGAATTCTGTTGGAATTTGAATTGAATTCCGACGGATTTCCGACAGAATTTATCATTTTTCAAAATAAAATGAATTTAATATATTTCAATTCAAAATCCAATTGAAATACTTTGGGAACTTGTTCAACAAACACTATGTTTTATACAATATTCTTAGCATAAGTTGTGTCATTGGTGCTTGAGAGTTAGAACTGCTTAAGTGAATATTTAAGTCGCTAGTGTATTTCATCAATGACTAGCTTGTTAACAACATAATAGGTGTTATTGTTATACAACATAATAGGTGTTATTGTTATACAAGGAACCACTATGACTATGTTAATATAATAGATTTGTTAAAATATTTATCGTGCCCAATTAGTCTACAATATATGTTATATTGATGCATCACCACCAAAAATATATTTAGTGTAAAGATAATAAAACACCTAATCTTCGGAATTTAAAGTTATGTATTCGTTCGTATCTTGACTAATCTTAACGTGAATGGATTACAACTTCGTTTATGTTTAATAACATGTCTATATGAACATCGGAAACACGTGAAAAGACTATGTGAAATGTTGTGAAATAGAAGAAGTCTTTTAAAGAGACTGACAAATGCCGAAGATCACGGAGTTAGAGATCTCGGAAATATCATACTACGTGTTATTAGTAATTCCTATATATTTAGAGGTAAAATGATCGATATAGGCAATTAATTCCCACTGAATATTGATTCTATACACTACACACAACGATATTCAACACAAAGACTTAACATTTCATACGAACACCACCTTAGATTGATCATTTTTTCTATTATATTTTACTATCATCTTTTTTCTAAAGGCAAAGGGTTATTATCCATTACCGAAGTTTTATGTTGGCGGTCCAAACAAATTAAGGATTTTCCTCGTATACACTCGTGTCATATTTACTTTACTCGCACTTTTTACTATTTTCTTTTTGTCTCTTTTACGCTAAATAGTTTCGAGATCATAACAACACATAACCTCACTTTTATTGATTTGATCATGTAATTATCCCAAGTAGTTTTTGATCAAAACAATTTGGATAGCTATTTTTATATTATTGTTTCTTATTGACATGTGTTTGTTCTTTTATGATCATTTGTGTTCTTATATATTCATTTATACTCGTTTAACACGTAAACAAACAAACCTAAACGAACGCGAACAATCTTATTTTTAAACGAACAAAGAAAACTTGTTCGTTTAAATGTTCGTGTTCGCATTCGTTTAAGTGTTCGTTAAGTAAACTTAAATGTCCTTGTTTACATTTGTTTAAGTCCTCTTTAGTTAAACTTATAATATAATATTTAAAAATTGCAATTACAATCAAAGTTTTAAATACTATTGAAATCAAATTTTTATATTTTTTATTGATATATATATATATATATATATATATATATATATATATATATATATATATATATATTTATATATTTAATAGTATTCTTTATTCTTATTTTTCATCTTTAGTAATATCTAAATATTAAATAAGTTAAATAAAATTAAACGTTTACCAAAACTTATGGTATCTAAATTTACTTGGTAAAACATTAAGCTTAATTCCCTTCCAATCCTAAGTTCATTTCCCCCTCATTCCAAATTTATTCCCCCCAAATCTAATTTTATTTCCCCCCAAAACCCCAAATTCCCTTCAAATTGGCAGCTCCCATTCCCCCAAATTGGCAGAGCTCCCTTTCTCCAAAATCCTAAATTGCTAGTAGACATTATCCCAAACAATTTCTACTTCAGAAACACATCGTAACCACAATCATCAACCATTTTGGAGCCGCTAATTAATGTGAGATCAGAGATTCGTTTCCCCTAGGACTATTTGAAGATCTTAGCAGACCTACTAGTTAATTAACATTTGGTAATGTGTTTGTTTTTATCTATATTAAAATCTTTTTATTTTTGAAAATGGTTGGTATGTTCTCTGTTTCCTATTGTTTCTTTTACTATCTATTACTCTATTTAATTATCAGTCATTAACTTAATTCTTGGTTGAAATGTTTGATGTGATTTATTAGCAGTCATGTGATAATCTTTCAACAAAAGGTGCTCAAAATCTTTAATTTAAGAGTTGTATCTTTTCAAAAACATATGTAAAAGATTATAATTTTGTAATATTAGTAATGGTTTGTTTGGTTTCAGGTGATGAGGACATAGGATATGTGACATTGGGAAAGTAATAAGTTGGAACAAAGATATATTTTATAGAGTGCCTACTTCAAACCTGAACAATTACCATCAAGTCCTCTTTGAAGTTTTACTTTAATTTTTTCTTAAATTTGTCTAGAATAAAGAATTTAGAAGTTTACTTTTAGATTTAATGTACATTTTTATGACATCTTGTTGCTTTTATTTTTGAGGTTTGTATGGTTATGTTTTTTTGTTCCCAAATCAAATTGTTTATGATTATTCGGTTAGTGTATAATGCTTTGCATATAGTGTGTATGTTTATATCGATATTGATTCTAATATAATAATTCAAAACGTAAATATTATATTTATATAATTTTATTTTAATCAATTCGGTCGTGAATATGTTCGAATGCCTTCAATTTCTCTGTCACAAATCCATTGGAAATCTGTCGATAACTTTTATATTTCCGACGGATATTTTGACATTTTTAAATAAAGTTTCCAACGGATATGTGACAGAATAATCAGTCGGAAGCTTTTAAGGTTGTCGGAAATTCTGTCGGAAAAAAAATTTGTGACGCCCCTTTTTCCGACAGACTAAATTTGTGAGGGAACTGTCGGAAAAGGCCTTTAGCGACGGAATTCCGACGGATTTGGCTGTCGGTAAACGCCAGTTTTCTAGTAGTCGTACTTGAGTGTAAGACTTGGGCATGGTAGAAGTTTTGAAGGTGTCGTGTGGAGATTAAGATTTTGAATAGGTTTGTAGAGTAACTATGAGGTGAGTGGGAGTTGGCGGAGGTGTGATTGATGATGATGCAAAGGTAGAGTGAATTATGTGAGTTACAAATGGAGGATTGTCGTGACTAACCATAAGTTGCAGGGACAATTATGTAGAGGGTGCAAGAGTGTAGATAATTGTCAGTTGAGAGGGCATAGTATACGTTGTAGTAAGTTTTCGTATTTTTTCATAGTGGTATGAGGGGATAACTAATGTGGGGAGTTGTGGCGAGGAGGTGCTGGTTCGGGTAGAAGGTGTGATTGTCTTCTCCTAGTTCCTGCAGGTTTGTAATCCCAAATATGGGATGTATGTAAATAATAGGATAAAGATATTGGGTTAATCGTTTAGTCATGAGTTCGGGTGATCAACGGGTAGTTTAAATGGGTCATATTGATCCAGTATTTTATTTCCTTTATGCATGTGTTGAATAAGATAGTAAGTATGATAAGTTTGACCTACTCTTAAGGGCACGTTGGAATCAAGAGTGTGGGGTCAATCCATTTACCTATTCTTTAGGATCAAAGAGGTTTTCTAGTGGGTTTTTGAATGTACACGTTTTTCTTTTGAAAGGCTATATATATGCCTTCATTAATATCAATAAAGCAATGCAGTCAGTAGTTTTTTCTCAAATTTAGTACTTCTCTTTTCCATTATGTTATACATTACTTTTCATATATAAAAGTAATCTTGTTTAATTCATATCAGAGTGTTTATATTTAGTTAGTTTGAGTGAGCTTTACACTTTGATTACCAACAATTGGTATCAGAGCGGCGTTCGAGTAACTGGGAGTGTAGCAAGTCAGAGGTTTTTGTTCTAGGGGATCAAAAGGGTAGCGGAGACAAGTCGTGATTCAGGCCAAAATCAGCGGGCTTGTTAACCCAGTTGTTGATCGAAGAACAAAGGGACATTAGGCAACCAGAAGGTGTTAATCAGAGGATCAAATCAGCGGGAGAAAGGTAGCAAAAGGCGTTTGCAGGTGATACTTTCAGCAGCGTTTTATTTGATTATTTTACCTTGGTAGTGCAGAAAATCTGAAGAATGGCTCCACCAAAAGATCAAGCTTTGGTCACCGTCAAAGAAAACAACGCCATATCTCTTCAGTTCCCGGTGTTGTCATCCACAAATTACACGGTGTGGGCAATGAGGATGCGGGTTATTTTTAATGTTCATGGAGTGTGGGAGATGATAGAACCGGGAGTAAATCGAGATCCCAAGAAGAATAATATTGCAATGGCTCTATTGTATCAAAGCATACCCGAAGAACACATTCTACAAATAGGGAATCTCGAAACCGCAAAAGAAATGTGGGATGCTCTTAAAACCCGTCATTTGGGTGCGGATCGAATTCGAGAGGCAAGGCTTCAAACTTTAATGGGGGAGTTTGAAAATCTGAAGATGAAGGACCAAGAAGTTGTAGATGATTTTGCTAACAAGTTGTCCGAGTATGCTTCTCGGGCCGCCTCACTTGGCTCGGTTATAGAAGAAACAAAATTGGTTAAGAGATTTCTTAACGGGTTACCCAAACGTTTTATTCATATGGTGGCTTCTATTGAACAGGTTGTAGACTTGAAAACCATCGGCTATGATGATGTGGTGGGTCGACTTAAAGCTTATGAAGAAAGGATCAAGGTTGAGGAGATCCAAACCGAGCAAAATCAACTTCTATTTGCAAGTTCGGATAAAGGAAAAGAGCATAGGTGTGAGCATTGTGGTTGTGGAAACTCGAAGCGTGAAGACTACGAACGTGGCCGAGGTGGAGGTCGGGGGTTCGGGAGAGGTCGGGGAGATGGTCGAGTACAACGGGACAAGAGCCACGTGAAATGCTACAAGTGTAATGAGTTCGGGCATTACATATCGGAGTGTCCAAAGTGGGAGAAAAATGACGAGCTTAATTTGAACCGGTGCGAGGAAGAGGAACCGACATTGTTGTGAGTGGACAGGTGTGAATAAACGATTAAGGAGGTGAATATTGGGTTAATCGTTTAGTCATGAATTCGGGTGATCAACGGGTAGTTTAAATGGGTCATATTGATCCAGTATTTTATTTCCTTTATGCATGTGTTGAATAAGATAGTAAGTATGATAAGTTTGACCTACTCTTAAGGGCACGTTGGAATCAAGAGTGTGGGGTCAATCCATTTACCTATTCTTTAGGATCAAAGAGGTTTTCTAGTGGGTTTTTGAATGTACACGTTTTTCTTTTGAAAGGCTATATATATGCCTTCATTAATATCAATAAAGCAATGCAGTCAGTAGTTTTTTCTCAAATTTAGTACTTCTCTTTTCCATTATGTTATACATTACTTTTCATATATAAAAGTAATCTTGTTTAATTCATATCAGAGTGTTTATATTTAGTTAGTTTGAGTGAGCTTTACACTTTGATTACCAACAAAAGATACAACCTAACGCGGGAATGAAACTTTGACTACTGTATGAGTATTGGTGGCTTTAGTGACTATCGACGTGCGCTGGCTTCTCCTAACATGCTGAGAATAAACATAAATAAATGTGGTTACAACGGTGGTCATAGAGGGTCCAATAGCAATATCAGGAACATAATAGCTATAATAAATAGGGCAATGTCATCAACAACTTATGCCCGTGCAGCTACCTTCGTTGTCTTTCCTGCTCGAACAATCATTCGGGGATACAAGTATGGAAGGTGGATGTATGTACTAAGACCTTCGTTGTCTTTCCTGCTTCAACAGTCAGTCAGGGCAACAAGTATGGAAGGTGGATGTATGTACTACGAAGGGTAGTCATATGTATGAAATGCTCGCTTTAGAAGGAGTTTCTTTTTGGGGTGGGGTAAAAAAAAATGGCTTAGGTAAAATGGGATTGTATTTTGTCGGCAAAAATATGTGGGGAAATGGTTGTTGGAAATCCCTTGGAAAAGTTGTTAGAAATATTCGTCGGAAAAAGGTGTCTGTCGGAAAACATTAAGACGAGAACTTGTCAAAAGAGTGAGACGGAAGTTTTTAACTGAAATTTGTGAGAAGAATACTTGTCCTCGGAAAGAGAACCGATTCCATTCTCTCTTGACCTGACTCCCCCTATTGTCTTTGACTGCGGTAAGTAATTCACTCAAACCGATTCCATTTATGGATACTTGGAGGGTGGGAAAACTATTTCTTTTATCAGGATTAAAGGCTTAGCCTCATGACTCACTACAGATAGAAAGATTGAGGGGGTCAGACACGACGAAGACTTTCAATGAATATGAGATTGAGACTACGACTGGAACGGAATTTCTCCGACCAAAGGGTGGGATTCTCGGGCCACTTAGTCTTTTCAGTACCTTTCACTGGATTTAAGAGTAAGAGACTCTTTCCGCGTTTCCGATGGTAGCTGATAGAGGAAAGGGCGATACGCTTTTCTTATCTTAAAGGAAAGGCTTGAGGGTGAGATTCTAGACCCTTACTTACGAAGAGGCCAAGAAAGAATGAATTGACTAGGACAGAGGGAGAGGCGGTTTATTTCGACAACTAGAGCTAGGAGAAATAGGTCATGGTGGAGATAGGCGTCAAAGCCAAGAAAAGCTTCGATCTAGGAAGAGGATATGCGAATAGAGATGGGCAAGACCCTTGACCTATAAGTGAAACCGTCACCGCCATATGAATACTGATTCTACTATACTATAACCCGTGTTTGCTTCTCTTCTTCAATTTCTGACTAATATTCCAATTCTTGATATTCCTCTAACTCTAAACCTGCCTATTCTCTAAAACAATTTGCCTTCTATTGGGGGCATATTTCCTTGTCTTGTCTATGATAAAATAATAGATTCCAATTCGACCTTTACTGATTGAACTGATCTTATTGAATCGATGGGCAGAAAGGAACCTACCGATTCTGCTTCCTACTAAAAGGGCCCCAAGCCAGCGGATCTTCCCCCTTGTCCGGGTCGATACCATCCTATCTTCTAAGTGTCAAACTTGATCATTCATTTCTAAAGTTCTTGCTCATCTGTAAAAATGATACTTTTCTCTTGGCCTATTTAATGCCTAAAAAAGATTCGTCTTTTCTCAAGCATGTGAAAAACCCATTCCCATCTATTAAACTTTCAACTAATATAATCTATCATTAAATCATCACAAAACCAAATCATTAGCCACCACCAAAGATGTTGACCATCACTTCCCCGTCAAAAACCACCACTAAACACCATCAGTCCACCCCCACGAACTGCAAAAATCACCACAACTACTCGGATCAAAAAACCACCAACACCATTGTCTTCGTAAACCAGCACTGATCATAAATCCATAGCAACGAAATCACAAATCAAAACATCTAGTTTTAACTTTCGAAACTTACAACATCTATAAATCCTCTTCGTTTTCGGATTTGGTGATTTGGAGATCCGAGCAGTTTGTATTGATTTTTGTCACACCCCGCTCAGGCGGAAACCCGAGGTGTGGCAATATCAGTAATATCAGAGACTTAGGTTACAACAAAATAAATAACAAAAGGTAACATCGAATTAAATATAAGTTATCGAGTTACAAAGTTACATAAATACAGAAATAATACAATACAAAAGTGACATACAGATCTTAATAGAACTAGTACATAAACAAAACAAGTTCCCAAGCAAGATCCACTTAGTCAAATAACAAGCATCATCGTGTAGCCTCAAATTCGTGAAAAGCGTTAAAAACGACGTCAACATATAGTTGGTGGGTTATTCGCAAAGTTAAGAAAACATTAAGTATAAAAAGGTTTTGACCCAAAATTTAGAAAAGGTTTATAAATCATAAGTTAATAAGTGTATATCTTGATTTAATACAAATAAGCATCATGAACATTCCTTAGCATAGTAAAATACACCTGAACCTAACACAATAAGGCATCAACCCCTACCTTAGTGCGTTAAACTAAGGCTAGTCTCGAAATATCTACGGTAATAACATCGACTCACAAGGACCGCACATCGGTAAAATCCCAATATAAGCGATGAGGGTTTGTTAGGACCTTATAGATGTATATATATAACCGATGGCTCTAAAAGAGTTGACAGGTGTGTAAACGGTCCTTATACTACCACCAAGGCTATATAAGTAAGGCAACGCTAAAAACTAAGGCATCATAATCTAAGTTTGCATAAACAAGATATATATATATATATATATATATATATATATATATATATATATATATATATATATATATATATATATATATATATATATATATATATATATATATATATATATATATATATATATATATATATATATATATATATATATATATATATATATATATATAGTTTAGATAACGCTAATCATGCCCGAAAATATAAAGCGGTAAAAAGGGCATGGAATAACTCACATGATAGCATAATTAGCGTGTAAGTATCGGATATACTCAAAATCAGGAGGAATAAGCTCCACCGCCTAAGTGCCCTAGCATAATACACGAAAGGTCTAAGTATCTATAACGTAGTAGGTTTGGCCTCGTATAATTAACTTTGTATTATATATTATAATTTAGAATAGTTCGAACGAATAATATGTCGAGTTAAAGTCGTCGAATGAAATAGAGATAGTTCGTGTCAAAGTGACGAATAAAAGATATTCGATATTTCGGGTAAATAATGACTACTAGAAATTATCGATCGTTTAAGTTTATAAAGACGACTTAGAAAGGAATGATATTCCGAGCCTAAAATGACTAACATGAATATCGATTGAAAGGAATATTAGGTTTAGTCAAAGTCAAACAAAGTCAACATCAAAAGATAGTTGACTTGATCAAAGTCAACGAAAGTCAACCATATTGAAAGGAAGTCAAAGTTAACAAAAGCCAACCTTTGACAATTTGATTATTTTAAGATATTATTTGAATATTTGAGTAAAAAAAGTTTGGAAATAAGTTTTATAAAAGTTTGTCAAAAGATTAGGTTTAAAATCAAAGATTTCAATCGTTTTCGAATTATAAACGTATTTGAAAAAAATATGGACGTTTAAGCGAATATGATAGTAATAAATATGACGTTTAAGATTGCGATTAAGTTATGAGTCCAAAACGTATGTTTATCAGTGTATAATACTTTGTATATACTAATATAGGGTTACGTATACTTAATTTTGTCCAAAATACCCGAAAAATGACGAAACAACAGCTCGTGTGGCGAACTGGTTTGGAAAACAGCCCGGTGCGTCCCACCTAGGGCACAGTGCGGCGCACTGGTGCTCAGTGGCCAAAAATCAGCTTTTGTTTTAAAACGTTTTTAGTACCGGTAGGTTAGTTTAGGTCTTAAGTGAATATTTCCAGGTTGTTATTAGAAGTTATTTAGTCAAATAACCCATTAGTGAACTTATATAGATTATACATATTTATACATCTAGTTATTTACAAGATTTTACAAGATTTTAGTTATCGTTTGTTAAGTTTGTTCATAATATATATTATATAAAATACTTAGTTTTAAAAGTCCACTACGTTCAAGAAGGTGTTTGAACATTTTCGGTAGAAATTTACTAATATTCCTATATGAAATTATTCAGTTTTACATAAGTTTAACATAAGATTTTTAGATTAGATTTTTGTAATGACCTATTAACATGGTAAGCATATTATGTATTCTAACAACTTTTAGATTTTTAACCATTATATGCATTTTTACAAGTTTTCATAATAGTTGAGGTGAGAAAAATGATGAACAAAAAAGAACGGAAAAAGATAATAAAAGGTTGTAGGAATACCGAAGACCTCCGCAATTGTCAACGAATATTGAGATTCTTTGGCGGAAAGGACTTCAATGGAAATGTGGAGAATATGAGCTACAAACAAGAAGAAGAAGAAGAAGAATATGTTAGAAGATGATTTTAAAGAAGAAAAGTGAAGAATAATGTTTAACAAAGACTTTACTTACCAATTTTCCAAGGGTGAAAACCTCCAACTCGAGAACAAGTCGAAAAATGTAGTCGTGATGGATGAATTCATTGCAAGAACATAAGAGTTTGATTAGTATACTCTTTCTGTCAAGAGAAGGAAAATAGAGTAAGAAAGAGATAGATTTTAGGAGGAAAAATGCTTACCGAAAGATGTATGAACCAAAAGGAGTCTTCAAATGATCTTTCTCAACACAAATACCACTCTTGAATGTGGTTTATCTCTCTAAAAGCTCCTGGAAATGAAAGGAAGCTAGAGAGAGTTTGTGTTAGAGAGAGATACAAAAGTTGACAAATGAGATGGAAAATGGTTTAAGGGTGAGAACTGGAATGAGAGATGATGTGAAGTGGTCAAGGATCCACAATTCACTCATCTCACACCATATTGGGATGGTTTTGGGAAGAAATCAGGTGTAGGCATGTGGGGTGGGATGTCAAGGAAAAAAAAGTCGTTTTTGTCAAGACCTGACCAGAGGCCCTGTGCGTCGCACAGGACCATGTCTGCGTCGCACTCATGCTTAAAACTGGTCAGTTAATTTGTCTGTTAAAAGGATTGAATTTGTAACAGATTTTGTTAGTTCCCGTTAAAGGACTAACCTTGTAACAGATTTTTAGTTAGAGGACTAACTTTGTAATATTTTTAACGTTAATTTTACTCGAAAAGACGAAGGCTTAAAAATACCAATATTAACCTACGAGAATACTTATATGTAACACCCCTCCATTTCATGCCCACGATATTGTCCGCTCTGCCACATCAAGGCTCACGGATTTGTTTTTGGCTGAGCTTCCCAGGGGGTCACCCATCCTGGAACTACTCTGGCCCAAGCACGCTTAACTACAGAGTTTCTAAGCTCTGCAGTGCCTGTAGCCACCAAAACGCGTTGTGTCATGAAAAGCTAAAGGTTTACTCATATACCCAGCATCACTCTTGTGCACGGGGATGTGGGATTTGCCTAAGGTGTCACAAACACCCCCACTTGAGACTCAACGTCCTCGTTGAGGTTTGCCCCACCATCCCAAACGTCACAAGAGTGGCTCTCATACCACTTGTAACACCCCTCCATTTCATGCTCACGATATTGTCCGCTCTGCCACATCAAGGCTCACGGATTTGTTTTTGGTTGAGCTTCCCAGGGGGTCACCCATCCTGGAACTACTCTGGCCCAAACACGCTTAACTACAGAGTTTCTAAGCTCTGCAGTGCCTGTAGCCACCAAAACGCGTTGTGTCATGAAAGGCTAAAGGTTTACTCATATACCCAGCATCACTCTTGTGCACGGGGATGTGGGATTTGCCTAAGGTGTCACATTATACTTGCTAGGCACTTAGTTAACTATACATTTTTGTCACAAAGGACATAAATAACTCGTAATATATAAAATCCGACACAAACGAAAGTGTAATAAAACGAAATATCGAAATAGTAAATTGGGTCAAAATGAAATAACGATAAGTAAGGAAAATTGAACTCGGGAAAAGTACCTCGAAATTTGTGGTTGTCACAATTTGGAGATCCGTCATTTGCAGGTTTCGTCATCCACTAACAATCAACACCTTTGTCTTCATTTTCCGGTTCGTTTACCGATTTGGTGTTTGTGGTGGTTAGTGGTGGGATAAATAATGGTGGTGATGGTTTTAATGGATTCAAATAATAATGGCGGATAAATATTGGGATGAAGATGGTTTAAATATTACTAGTATAGTACTCGCGCTATGCAGCGGCGATCATATACAGTCATAACATTTTGTTATCATAGATTCAAGTTATTACAAAGAAAATATGTTGTTTTTAAGGGTTAGGAAAAAAAGATTTTTACCATTATAGAAAATGACTATTTACGTTTATTTTATTCAACTAATCTTTATTAATAGTGTATTTGTAAAAGTAAAAACTAAAAAAAAAATCGTATTTTAGCTTGCCTTTTAGCCTTATTCAATCTACTACCTCTATTGCTTGCCTTTTAGCCAATGATGCTTCATCTCATATGATTATTTTTTATGATCTAAGTACAGAGTTCAACAATCTCTTTTTATTTATTTTATGTTACACACTAAAGTATCATTACGATTGAGAAAAATCTTGAATATTCGAGTGAGGCGTTCTCCCACTGGACAGGTTATTAGTCGTGACACCTGAAGAATCTATTGCAAGTGCTACAAGATCATGTTCTATTAGAAACATAATGTGATATTATCACATATTATTATCACTCGAAATTTAAAATAATATGAAACATAATTTTTGGATCTTGAGAATGACATATATTGTTCTAAAATTTATCAGTTTTATATTTTAGCTTGAAGACTTTATTTCTGGATTTGATTTATTTTTTCTTCCTCTTCAAATTTTTTATGGATAAAAGGTCATCATTATAGCTTCAAGGATGACAATTTCATTTGGTATATTTTCATAGGGGTGAGCAAAAAACCGATTTAACCGAAGCATAATCGAAATAACCGACTTAACCGAACCAAATTAACCGAACCAAATTAATCGACCCGATCACATAACTGACGGTCATTAACCGGATATTGCAGTTCAGTTATGGGTTTGTCTAAAAAACTGAAGCAAATTAACCGAACCGCTCAAAATATATTTCAACAAGAATTTTTTTATTATAGTTAAATATCTATACTATATTATAATGAATCTCCCCTTAGAGTCTTAATCTCTTAATTTTAAGTAATTGAATTTACCTATATACCCTTTTCACAAACGCATTACTACCAATCCATAATTCTATTCACAAACGCATTACTCCCAATCGGCCGTCACTGGTCAGAAACCCCCTAACCATGCTCCATCTCCACCGTCTCCAGCCGTTGCTCCCACCTTCCACCCTTCGATCTTTTTCCACTACAAATCTGAATTGGAGATGGCCTGTTGATGTTAAATCCGAAAAAAGTTTTTTGGAAAAAGAATGATCATTATATGTTTCACATATTTAGGTAAGTCTGAATACAAACATATAATGATCATTCTTTTTACAAAAAACTTTCGTTGTAAACGATATAATTTTTCGATTTAAACCGAGCCGTATTGTAAGAAATCAACCCTAGGTTTTGTTTGATTTTGGTGGTGAGATTTTGTGAATTTGATGTATTTTTTTATTGGTTTTTTGGGTTGATTAAGAATTGCATACAACATGTTTGATGAAATGTCTCAGTGAAAAATGTTATGATGAAGTCGCTTTGTCGAAACTGGTACTATTCTGCTTACACAATCTATGCGTACATAAATACAACCATTTATCCAATCACTGCAATTCCACTTGTTATTTACTGTACCTTATCGGAAAGTTTATAATTCCCCAGGTTTGTTTCTTCACCATATCGCTTTAAATTTTGTAATTATAGTTTGTTTATAACCTTGTCTTTTCATGGTTGCAGATTAGTAACCTATCGAGTTTATGCTTTAAATTTTCGATGTTGCTGTCAAGGTTTTCTCAAGGCAAGGTAATTTTTCATCACTAGGTTAAAATAATGTCGCTCAATAAAGCAATAATCTTATTATTTTGTAATTTGATTTGAAGGTATCTCCGATGAAAAGGCTTCGGAAGGATTAAATTTACCGAACAAGATAGTCGAAACTAGATAAAGAGATGTAAATGAATTAAGCTATAAGTAAGCTACTCTAACCCTCTCTACAACAAATATGAGTCGATATTTAGCTCTAGATAACTTAAACACGTTTTACATCCCTTATCAAAACCAACAATTTTCTACAGGCAATACGTTTTATTTTCATAAGTAAACTACGTTTTATTTTCATTATTTTTTTTAATTCCATTAAAACACAATATAAAATATGTAACAAATAAGTGAAAAGTTCCAAAACCAATGTCACATGGGTTTTCTATAATTATACTAGATAATAAGCCAGTGCATACAGGCTCGTATAAAATTTATTTTTTCTAAGTACTTTTTATTTATTAAAATATTGTTTATTTAAAGATTTTTAATATGACGAATAGTTAATTATGTGATGCGGAGTATTTTTGATTTGATAGTCTAATAGTCCAATTTTTGTAGAGTTGCACATAGAACAAGGTCCTATACTGGAAAACGAAGGTTGCATGCTTTTCTATACATTTTTCCGCTTTTACCCTTACATTACATGGTTCATATATGAAATGTTAATTTAGTTTATGTTACCAAACCAAGGCAGTTCTATTGGTATTGTGACTGCTATTGCTGCACCGACAAGCATCAAAGTTGATTTTGGAGGAAATGGGGGCCATGCTGGCGCCGTCTTGATGCCACAAAGGTAATAATAGTTTGTTTTAATCTCTGCTAGGAACTGTTATTTGTTGTTACTCTTTTTGTTGTATCGTATAATTCAGTCTGTTAACATAAATGACGCGGGACTGGCTGCTGCAGAGTTGGCATTAGCTCTGGAAAAACATGTTCTGGAATCTGGATCCATAGACACTGTTGGGACTGTTGGTAACTAAATTATGTTTCTTTTCTTTCATGTTCTTATTTGTTTCAAAAATAATGTTGTGTAATACTCTTTGCCTTGTGTATATTTGAAGGTATACTAGAAGTGCATCCTGGAGCAATTAACAGCATACCTAGCAAATCACACATAGAAATAGGTATTATATCTCTCACAACATGTATCGTCTTTTAAAAAAGTGAGTTCAAAAGTTTATTAGTATTATACTATATGTTGCAGATACACGGGACATTGATGAAAAACGAAGAAATAAGGTGATTAAAAAGATCCATGAATCGGTTGTGAACATATCCAAAAGAAGAGGGGTGGAGTTTTTGGAGTTTAAAAAAGTAAACCAGGATCCGCCTGCACTTTCGAATGAATTAGTAATCAAATCAATGGAATCGGCAACTAAAGTACTGGATTTGAGTCACAAAAAAATGATCAACAGAGCATATAATGATTCACTCTTTATGGCCAGGTACTAATCCAAACTCAATTGTTAATGTCAAGACTAATTGAACAAAACTACAGGCTTACGCGGTTTTCTCATATTTAAATTCATTGCAGAAAAGCACCTATGGGTATGATATTTATTCCATGCTATAAAGGTACACCCTCGCTTCCATATTTGCAGAAAAAACTTGCTTTACATGTTGGAATCTAGCATAAAGTAAGTATTTTTCTAACTTTCACTTAACTTTTTAATAAGTTAAAATAATATGAAAAAGTTTTTTTTTTCCGTTGAGACGACTGTCATCTCAACTAAGCAATGGTTTAAAGAAACATAAAGGTGTTAGTGAAGCGTATTAAGCAATGGTTCATCATCCAATTTTCTTCCTTCTATAATAGTAAAGATTGTGTTTTCTTTTATTTGTGTTTTCCTTTGGTAGTTAATTGAACTCTGCTAACTTGTTAAGTACTGCGCCATAAGGTATGATGAGCAATAAAACAGATTTTTATTAACTTTACTTTGAATTTTTCAATCCATTTTGGAAGCGGAATATGTTACACTTCCCCTATAAGTTTCAAAATAGATTTTTCTTAATCCTTTTTAGGAAACATAATAGTTATATACCGCACATTGGCAATCTACACTGTTAAGAAATGTTAACTCTTTTTACCATCGTCAAAAATTCAAACTATGATATTCAATATTTTGATTGATTTATTGATTAGGCTTATGACCTGAAATAGCATTTTGTCGTCATGTGGTTCATTAACATCTGTTTAAAAAGGAAAGAACAAAAGCAAAAGAACAGATGCATTTTGGATATGGTTTAGTTGAAAAAGTCGTCTATTTGATCAAAGACAATGACCTCGAATGTCTTTTCTTTGGGTGGGCGTAGTAAATGTAGTGATAGGAATATTTTATTTGCCCTATATTACAATATATTATGTGAACAATATCAGTGGCGAAGTCAGCAGGTTGTTGAAGAAAGGATATGGAATGGAGTGTGACTGGTTAGTGTTATAAATCCGTCCATTTTGGTTATGTTTTATCTCAAATGGGTAAATTCATGATTTAGTTAAAAAAAGGAAACATGTCAAAAGCCGCATGGAGTGTATTTTTGGCAATCAGAGGGGTTTTTGCTCAACCTGACCCGTGTTGATTTTAGAAATATATTGCTCTCGAATGTTGCATAAAATGTTTTCTTTCCTTTTTTCTCTCTTCATTTATTTTTTCATCACAAGTCTTACTAATTATTGAACTTGCAGGTGGTCATTAGGTGCAATAATGTATGAGATGCTCGTTGGATATCCCCCGTTTTATGCAGACGATCCAATAAAAACATCCAGGAAGGTATCACACAATGCAACTCCCGACTTGCATTCAACTATATCTATATTTTCTAATTTGCATGATTTTACAGAATGATTGAAAACACTACTTAGATGGGCACATATTTTTTTTTTTTTTTCCTTTTTAGTTTTTTTTTTTTTTACCTAATGTTGAGTTTTTCAGATTGTTCATTGGAGGAATCATCTTCGATTTCCAGAAGACACAATGCTATCGCCAGTGTGACATTCGCGAATTTCTAGGTATTTTTATATCGATTCGTGTTCGTTTTATTTATTTATGTTTATGTTTTGACCCTATCGTATTTCTTTTATGATTTATCGTATTCGTATTTTATGAGTATCGTATTCGTATTTCTCGTATTTTATTGGGTATCGTATTTGTATTTTATGCGTATTTACGTTTATCGGGTATATATTATGTGATTCGAATCTTTATGTCGGGAACGTATAGTCTTAAGTGCCTTTAGTATAAGTCAAGTATGCTCTTATGATAAGTTTAGGGGAATTATGCCTTAATTATACGATTAAGATTAACGTTTAAAAAGTATTTCATTTTTAGTCCTTTCAGAAATTTTATTACAAAAATCGTCCTAAAGGAGTCTATCTACCCTTTTGTCTCATTAGACACCCATGCTTTTGTCTTATCTTCACCTACCCCTTTTGTCTTTATCTTCATTTTTCACCTACTCACTCTCTCTCTAAAAACACACACAACACACACACATAAACCCTCCTCCTTCTCTCTACATTTTCCGGCGATCCGACCGTTGAAATCCAAATCCGAGAGTAGATTATTGTTCACCATTATCATCTCTATCTATCCTCCGAATTTCGTTACGATCGGGTAAGTATTTCTCGGTTTTAGTTTTAAACTTTGTTATTTTGATTCAATACCGAAAATACCACTTTTCACCGTCAAAACTTGGATTTTATTTAAGATTATTGATCCTAATCGTATTCTGGACATAGGGTTTCAATATGGGATCATTTAGATGCCTAAAACACTCAGAAATCGAATCCCGAATGCTATTTTTCGTAAAAACCCAGTTACATGCACGTAACTGAGTTACATGCACGTAACTGAGTTACATGCACGTAACTGAGTTACATGCACGTAACTGAGTTACATGCACGTAACTGAGTTACATGCACGTAACTGAGTTACATGCACGTAACTGATCTATTTCGCACGTAACAAACACCTATGGTCACGAAATTGCTTGTTACGCACGTAATTGTGCATCTCCCTCACGTAATTATGAATTACGTGACTTATAAGTCACGTAATAGTCCCCTTATGCACGTAATAAGCCTCTTGCACGTAATTCTTCTTGTTTATCACGTAATTATGGTCCTTTATCACGTAATTCCTTCATAAGCAAGTAACTAATCGCGTATTTAACACCTCTTGACCCGTAACTCTTGTATAACACGTAACTTGATACTTACGTGACTTGTAGTGCACGTAAGTATGAGGATCATGTATCTAGTTTGTTGACTATCCGAAACGTTTGTATTCTGTTATATCGATATTCCTTTTGGTCATATTAAACCCGTATAAAACGTTAATCATTAAGGCATAACCCTACTAGACTTAGAGATACTTAGACATGTTTATTTACGTGATGTTTAGGGCACTAAGACGTGGGAGCTTGACGGTATTATAGTATTTCCCGACATATTGTGATTTGGATTGCTTTGCTATTCTGTGAGTTATTCGCTGCCCTTTTTACCCCTTTTACATTTTTGGGCATGATTAGCGTTATATAAATGTATTTTTATGGTATATTATGTATTATGAGTATGCATTATGGTATGTATTTTGGATATGAATGCTTTAGATGATCTCACCCAAACTTGTACCGCCTTTGTGGTAGTACAAGGCCCCGTATACACACCTGTTAGCTTTTAGCCGCCGGTTGTATATATAGCGCTATATGGGTCTAACAAACCCTCATTTCTAACACGATGGATGATGGATGCGCCCTGTCCGTGTTAGTAATGTTATGACCGTTTATTGTTATCGAGGACAACCTAGCTTGAGATACTAGGTGGGGTTAGTTGCCAGTATTGTTGAGGTTCAGGTGTATCGTATGTTCCTAGAGCTGATATTCTATCAGTATGGTATTTATTTTATGGTATGATTATGATATTTTATGAAATGATTATGGTATTTTATGGTATAAGTATGAGTATTTTATCAAAAGGTTTTGTAAACCTCACGTATATTTTGAAACATCATTTTCAAAAGACTTACCTTCAAATCATAACACTTTTGGGTCAAAACGTATTGAAACTCTTATCCTATTATGTTTTATTTACTATTGCGAATAATTCACCAACTTTATGTTGACGTCGTATTTTAACGCTTTTCAGGGATTTGAGGTTACTTATTTGATGCTATGCTTTGATGGCTACGTGGATCTTTTGCATGGAGTTTATTTTGCTTTATTGAATTCCTTAGTATCCCAAACTCTGTAGCCATATTTTGATATTATTCGGATGATTGTAATTACGTATTTTACTTCAAACTCTTTATCTATGTTGATTTTGTATGGATTATTTATGTTTGATGTAACCTTTGAATCTCTGATACCGTATACACTGTACACCTCGGTTCCGCCATTTAATGCGGGGTGTGACAGAAGTTGGTATCAGAGCCAATGGTTATAGCGAACTAAGTGACCTTACGGAATCACTTAGACTATGACCTAGGCTTTTGGACCTATCTGATTTACTCTATGTGCGCATTTCTTTCTTTTGTGGGCATGTATGTGATTTGTATGCTTTATGTGCTTTTGTTTTGCTTTTTATGTTTTGAGGCCTGCTTGTTTTAGTCGCACATACAGTTATCGTTCTGATTTATTCCGTTTGATATTCGTAGAAGATGCCGCCTAAGAGAACTTCTACTAGGGCTACTCCTGCCGTCACTGCTACGAGAAGGTCGGCAAGGCGAGGTCGCGCCAGTGTGAGAGCGGGTGCTACGCCACAGAATACCACTGCTGCCCCCAATGCTACTTCTGCTACTCCGAATATCAGTCAGTTGATTGCGGAGCAGATTGCAGCAGCGATACCAGTGATTGTGGCACAGCTCAAGGAGACACCAGTGCAAGATGCTGACTTAGGGTTTGAAGAACCTGTGATGCAAGATATTGGAGCAGAAGGTATGGCGTCTGGGCGCGATGGTTCCGATGTGGGAAGAGCAGTGCACGTAGGAGCTGGAGGACCGAGTATTGTTATTGAAGATCCACCCCGAGGCTGTTCGTATAAGACCTTTCTGGACTGCAGACCTACTGAATTTAGGGGTACTGAAGATGCAGTTGCTACCCTGCAATGGTTTGAGAGGATCGAGTCTGTATTTGATGTCTCGGGATGTGCTGAGGAGAGCAGAGTTAAGTATGCTACATTCTTATTCCAGGGTAAAGCCCTCACTTGGTGGAACTCGGTGAACGAGGTTCAGGGCGAGCTGCTGTTACCTTGATGACTTGGGAGAATTTGAAGGTTATGATGAAGAAGAGTATGTGCCGTCATCTGAGACGCAAAGATTGGAGAACGAGTTGTGGAACTTAACTATGCAAGGTGCTGATTATCGTGGGTATGTGAATCGCTTCTACGATCTATGTGTTTTGGCTCCTCGTCTGGTTCGCACTGAGAATGAGAGGATTGAACGCTTCACTCATGGGTTGCCCCAAACTATGCGAGATCACATTATCTCTCACCTTCCGGGTACTCTTCAGAGTGCGGTCGATATTGCTGGTCGGCTGACCGCAAGTGCGATCCGTGCTGGTACTCTACAGCCGGTTGTGAGCCGAAGAGATTCTGGTCGATCTGACAGAAGAAATATGGGTAATTCGAGGAAGAGAAGCCGTAGTCAAGATCAGAGACCTCAACTTCCTCAGGTGTATGCGTTGACTGGTGCTGGAGCTGGTTATCAGGGCGTGCGCCCTAAGTGTGGTACTTGTGGCAGTGCTCATGCGGCGAATGTGGCGTGTTGGGTTTGTAAACGCTGCAAGAAGTTAGGCCACACTGAGCAGTATTGTGGAAGGTCTACTGGAGCTTGTTTTGAGTGTGGAGAAATGGGTCATCGTCGTCATCAGTGTCCCAAGCTTGTATCACCTACTTCCCTTCCTACTCCTGGTGCTGGTACTAGTGCTAGAGGGAATCCTGCTAAGAGCCGAGCTTTCGCTATGGAGTCTGCTGAAGCTCATCAGGATCCTACCGTAGTCACTGGTACATTTCTTGTTGACGATTATCCTGCTTTTGTATTGTTTGATTCGGGTGCCGATAGAAGCTTTATTTCTAGTGATTTCCGCCCCTTAGTAAACCGTGCTTCTAGTCCATTAGAGCCTGCGTATGAGGTAGAAATAGCTGATGGTAGATGTGCTTGTGTTAGAGAAGTTATTCGTGATATTCCCCTCGTATTAGCCGATATTGCTTTTTCCATCGACCTTATTCCTATGAAACTCGGTAGTTTCGACGTCGTAGTCGGTATGGATTGGTTGGCGAAGCATAAAGGAGAGATAGTCTGTTATGAGAAGCTTATTCGTATTCAGAAGCCGGATGGAGATCAGTTGATTGTACACGGAGACAAGGCTGGGAAACGTCTTAAAGTCATCTCAAGTTTGAAAGTTCGCGAGTATGTCCGTCAAGGTTGTTCCTTATATCTCGCTCATTTGGTGAAGAAAGATTCTGCGATAAAGATTGATGGTGTACCGATTGTTCGCGAGTATTCTGACGTTTTTCCCGACGATTTACCTGGAGTCCCTCCCCAGAGACAAACCGACTTTCGTATTGATCTTATTCCTGGAGCAGCGCCTGTTGCTAAAGCTCCGTATCGTTTGGCTCCTTCCGAGATGCTCGAGTTGTCGAAGCAAATTCAGGAACTGGTCGATAAGGGTTTTATCCGTCCTAGTTTCTCCCCGTGGGGTGCTCCTGTTCTCTTTGTTAAGAAGAAGGATGGCTCCATGCGTTTATGTATTGATTATCGGGAGTTAAACAAGCTGACTGTGAAGAACCGTTATCCCCTTCCTCGTATTGATGACTTATTCGATCAACTTCAGGGTTCTTGCTATTTCTCTAAGATCGATCTTCGCTCTGGTTATCATCAGTTGAGAGTTCAGGAAGATGATATACCTAAGACTGCTTTTCGTACTCGGTATGGTCATTATGAGTTCATGGTGATGCCGTTTGGTATGACAAACGCCCCTGCAGCATTCATGGAACTAATGAACCGTATTTGTCGTCCGTATCTTGACAAATTCGTTATCGTATTCATCGACGACATTCTTATCTATTCCCGAAGTCGCAAGGAACATGAAGAGCATTTGCGTCTTGTTCTAGAAGTGCTTCGAAAGGAAAAGTTGTATGCGAAATTCTCTAAGTGCGAGTTCTGGTTATCCGAAGTTCAATTTCTTGGCCACGTGGTTAGCGCGAAGGGTATTCATGTTGATCCTGCTAAGATTGAAGCTGTTAAAAGTTGGGTTGCACCAAAGTCACCGACCGAAATCCGTTCATTTTTGGGTCTTGCTGGGTATTATCGCCGATTCATCGAGAACTTCTCCAAGATCGCTTCACCTATGACAAAGTTGACACAGAAGAGTGAACCATTCGTTTGGGGTTCCGATCAGGAGGAAGCCTTTCAGATATTGAAGCAGCGGTTGTGTAACGCTCCTATTCTTAGTCTGCCAGTTGGTTCCGAGAATTTTGTTGTTTATTGCGACGCTTCGCACAAGGGTCTGGGTTGTGTGCTTATGCAGAATGGTAAAGTTATAGCTTACGCTTCGCGTCAGTTGAAAATCCATGAGCAGAATTACACGACACATGATCTAGAGTTGGGAGCCGTCGTCTTTGCATTGAAGATTTGGAGACATTATCTGTATGGGACCAAGTGTACTGTATTTACCGACCACAAGAGTCTTCAACACATATTCGATCAGAAGATGCTGAACATGAGACAACGACGCTGGGTTGAGTTATTGAACGACTATGATTGCGACATTCGCTACCACCCTGGTAAGGCGAACGTTGTTGCTGATGCACTAAGTCGTAAGGAAACAGTCAAACCAGTCCGTATCCGTTCTATGGTGATATCTATTCAGACGAGCTTGAAGGCTCGGATTATTCAAGCACAAGAGGGTATTATGACAGAGGGCCGTGTTAAAGAGGAAAGATTGTATAAGTTGGCGTTGGAACTAGAACCGAAGGAGGATGGAGTTCTGTATTTCCTCGAGCGTATTTGGGTTCCGATTAGTATCCGTCAGTTGATTCTGGACGAAGCCCATAAGTCTAACTATTCCATTCATCCGGGTTCCGACAAAATGTATCATGACTTGAAAGATTTTTATTGGTGGCCGGGTATGAAGCGTGAGATCGCCGAGTATGTTAGTCGATGTTTGACTTGTTCCAAGGTGAAGATTGAGTATCAGAAACCGTCTGGGCTACTCCAACAACCGAAGATTCCCGAGTGGAAATGGGAGCGTATTACTATGGATTTTGTTACGAAGCTTCCGAGATCTTCGAGTGGTTATGACAGTATCTGGGTTATTGTTGATCGTTTGACGAAGTCTGCTCATTTCCTACCGATTCGTGAGAACTATCCGATGGAGAGATTCGTACGTTTATATATTGCAGAGATTGTATCAAAACATGGAGTTCCTGTATCGATTATTTCTGATCGTGATGCTCGTTTCACCTCACGATTTTGGAAGACATTTCAGACTGCTATGGGTACACGGTTAGATATGAGTACCGCCTATCATCCTCAGACCGATGGTCAGAGTGAGAGAACTATTCAGACCATGGAAGATATGCTACGAGCTTGTGCAATTGATTTTGGTGGTAGTTGGGACGTTCATTTACCGTTGATTGAATTCTCGTACAACAACAGCTATCACACGGGTATCAAGTGTGCACCGTTTGAAGCTTTGTATGGCCGCAAGTGTCGATCACCTGTATGTTGGGCAGAAGTTGGAGATAGTCAGATTTCTGGTCCGGAGATTATACAAGAGACCACTGACAAGATCTTCAAGATCAAGAGCGATTGATTACTGCAAGAGATCGACAGAAGAAGTATGCTGATAAGCGCAGGAAGCCTCTTGAGTTCAGTATTGGAGACATGGTATTATTGAAGGTATCTCCATGGAAAGGGGTTGTCCGATTCGTGAAGCGCAGCAAGCTGAGTCCGAGATACACGGGTCCGTTCAAGATTTTAGCCCGCGTCGGCCCAGCTGCGTATCGACTAGATTTGCCGGCAGAACTGAGCAGCGTACATAATGTATTTCATGTATCTCAGTTGAAGAAATGCCTGGCTGACGAGACGTTATTAGTTCCGCTTGAGAAACTCCAGATTGACGATAAGCTTCATTTCGTTGAGGAACCGATCGAGATCGTTGCTAGTGATGTTAAGCGTCTACGACGAAGTAAGATCCCGATTGTCAAGGTTCGTTGGAATTCCCGCTTTGGAGCTGAGTTCACGTGGGAACGCGAAGATGAAATTCTGCGGAAGTATCCTCACCTTTCCCCCGGAAGTAGTACCAAGTGATAATTTCGAGGACGAAATTTCTTTTTACTTGGGGAGACTGTGACATTCGCGAATTTCTAGGTATATTTCTATCGTTCCGTATTCGTTTTATTTATTTATGCTCGTGTTTTGACCCTATTGTATTTCTTTTATGATTTATCGTATTCGTATTTTATGAGTATTGTATTCGTATTTCTCGTATTTTATGGGTATCGTATTTGTATTTTATGCGTATTTACGTTTATCGGGTATATAGTATGTGATTCGAATCTTTATGTCGGGAACGTATAGTCTTAAGTGCCTTTAGTATAAGTCAAGTATGCTCTTATGATAAGTTTAGGGGAATTATGCCTTAATTATACGATTAAGATTAACGTTTAAAAAGTATTTCATTTTTAGTCCTTTCGGAAATTTTATTACAAAACTAGTCCTATGGGGAATTTTATTACAAAAATCGTCCTCACCTACCCTTTTGTCTTATCTAGACCAGAAATTTGTCTTTATCTAACATTTTCACCTACCCACTCTCTCTCTAAAAACACACACAACACACACACATAAACCCTCCTCCTTCTCTCTACATTTTCCGGCGATCCGACCGTTGAATTTCCAATCCGAGACCAGATTATTGTTCACCATTATCATCTCTATCTATCCTCCGAATTTCGTTACGATCGGGTAAGTATTTCTCGGTTTTAGTTTTAAACTTTGTTATTTTGATTCAATACCGAAAATACCACTTTTCACCGTCAAAACTTGGATTTTATTTAAGATTATTGATCCTAATCGTATTCTGGACATAGGGTTCCAATATGGGATCATTTAGATGCCTAAAACACTCAGAAATCGAATCCCGAATGCTATTTTTCGTAAAAACCCAGTTACATGCACGTAACTGAGTTACATGCACGTAACTGAGTTACATGCACGTAACTGAGTTACATGCACGTAACTGATCTATTTCGCACGTAACAAACACCTATGGTCACGAAATTGCTTGTTACGCACGTAATTGTGCATCTCCCTCACGTAATTATGAATTACGTGACTTATAAGTCACGTAATAGTCCCCTTATGCACGTAATAAGCCTCTTGCACGTAATTCTTCTTGTTTATCACGTAATTATGGTCCTTTATCACGTAATTCCTTCATAAGCAAGTAACTAATCGCGTATTTAACACCTCTTGACCCGTAACTCTTGTATAACACGTAACTTGATACTTACGTGACTTGTAGTGCACGTAAGTATGAGGATCACGTATCTAGTTTGTTGACTATCCGAAACGTTTGTATTCTGTTATATCGATATTCCTTTTGGTCATATTAAACCCGTATAAAACGTTAATCATTAAGGCATAACCCTACTAGACTTAGAGATACTTAGACATGTTTATTTACGTGATGTTTAGGGCACTAAGACGTGGGAGCTTGACGGTATTATAGTATTTCCCGACATATTGTGATTTGGATTGCTTTGCTATTCTGTGAGTTATTCGCTGCCCTTTTTACCCCTTTTACATTTTTGGGCATGATTAGCGTTATATAAATGTATTTTTATGGTATATTATGTATTATGGGTATGTATTATGGTATGTATTTTGGATATGAATGCTTTAGATGATCTCACCCAAACTTGTACCGCCTTTGTGGTAGTACAAGGCCCCGTATACACACCTGTTAGCTTTTAGCCGCCGGTTGTATATATAGCGCTATATGGGTCTAACAAACCCTCATTTCTAACACGATGGATGATGGATGCGCCCTGTCCGTGTTAGTAATGTTATGACCGTTTATTGTTATCGAGGACAACCTAGCTTGAGATACTAGGTGGGGTTAGTTGCCAGTATTGTTGAGGTTCAGGTGTATCGTATGTTCCTAGAGCTGATATTCTATCCAGTATGGTATTTATTTTATGGTATGATTATGATATTTTATGAAATGATTATGGTATTTTATGGTATAAGTATGAGTATTTTATCAAAAGGTTTTGTAAACCTCACGTATATTTTGAAACATCATTTTCAAAAGACTTACCTTCAAATCATAACACTTTTGGGTCAAAACGTATTGAAACTCTTATCCTATTATGTTTTTATTTACTATTGCGAATAATTCACCAACTTTATGTTGACGTCGTATTTTAACGCTTTTCAGGGATTTGAGGTTACTTTATTTGATGCTATGCTTTGATGGCTACGTGGATCTTTTGCATGGAGTTTATTTTGCTTTATTGAATTCCTTAGTATCCCAAACTCTGTAGCCATATTTTGATATTATTCGGATGATTGTAATAACGTATTTTACTTCAAACTCTTTATCTATGTTGATTTTGTATGGATTATTTATGTTTGATGTAACCTTTGAATCTCTGATACCGTATACACTGTACACCTCGGTTCCGCCATTTAATGCGGGGTGTGACAGCCAGAAGCCAAGGATCTCATGTACAGGTTGCTTTGTGATGTTGAGCATAGGTTAGGTACATGTGGACCCGGCCAAATAAAGGTATTAATTACTTAATGATTGCAATTTTATTAGAACGTTTGAACTTGTCTGTCGACAATAATTTTGACCCGGAGGGAGTATTAAAATTGTGCAAAATGGTGGGTCGGGCTGTTTGGAATGACCCGGAACACTTTTTGTCCAAATTTCATTTTACACTTCTACTTAAATTGTTTGAGTCGACTTATATGGTCTGAATCTACTTAAATTGTAAGTTTTGTTTTGTGACAGGCTCACCCATGGTTTAAGGATGTTCCGTGGGATGAACTATATGAAATGGAGGCAGCTTTTAAGCCTGAAGTCAACGATGAAATTTCAAGATAAAAGAAAGGATATTTTTTAGAGACTCAACGTTAATATCAAGACTAATTGAACAAAACTACAGGCTTACTCAAATGTTGTCTATCGAGAAGTTCTACATGATGAATAAAATACAAGTGTATTAAAAGTTAATGTTGCTTTTTTATATAGATTTTTGTATTTCAGATTCTACATTATGATTGTAGTTTAAATATTTCTTTTCATGTTATTTATCTGTCTGCAAATTAATTTTTCGTGATCATATGTCTTTCAGCATAATTATATGAAATATCAGTTTTTCGTCACGCTGCACCGCACGGGTACCATACTAGTATTTAATTATACTTCACTTATTTTGTTCATTTAATTCAATGAAAAAGATATGCTACCGAAAATGTAAATCAAATCCATTGAAAGAAGTTGTTTAGTACAAATTCTTGGAGACCTTGGAGTAAGTCCTTAGATGTCCACTCGACGGTTTTTCCATGTTTCGATCTGCCTTTTAAAAAGAATATAAATTAAAAGCATGTAGAGCAGTAGCATGGCCTTCAAACCATTTATTATAATGTTTTTTATTCTCGACATTTCTCGACTTGTTTAAGTTATCTAGAGCTAAATGATGACTCATTTTTGTTATCGAGAGTCGGCTATAAGTAGCTTACTTATAGCTCGATTCATTTACATCTCTTTCTCTAGTTTCGACTATCTTGTTCGGTAAATTTAATCTTTCCGAAGCCTTTTCATCGGAGATACCTTCAAATCAAATTACAAAATAATAAGATAATTGCTTTATTGAGCGACATTATTTTAACCTAATGATGAAAAATTACCTTGCCTTGAGAAAACCTTGACAGCAACATCGAAAATTTAAAGCATAAACTCGATAGGTTACTAATCTGCAACCATGAAAAGACAAGGTTATAAACAAACTATAATTACAAAATTTAAAGCGATATGGTGAAGAAACAAACCTGGGGAATTGCAACCCCCTAACGCAGAATAGTACCAGTTTCGACAAAGCGACTTCATCATAACATTTTTCACTGAGACATTTCATCAAACATGTTGTATGCAATTCTTAATCAACCCAAAAAACTAATAAAAAAATACATCAAATTCACAAAATCTCACCACCAAAATCAAACAAAACCTAGGGTTGATTTCTTACAATACGGCTCGGTTTAAATCGAAAAATTATATGGTTTACAACGAAAGTTTTTTGGAAAAAGAATGATCATTATATGTTTGTATACAGACTTACCAAAATATGTGAAACCCACCCACATACGCTTCGGATTTGACATCAACAGGCCATCTCCAATTCGGATTTGTAGTGGAAAGAGATCGAAGGGTGGAAGGTGGGAGCAACGGCCGGAGACGGTGGAGATGGAGCAGGGTTAGGGGGTTTCTGACCAGTGACGGCCGATTGGGAGTAATGCGTTTGTGAATAGAATTAGGGATTGGTAGTAATGCGTTTGTGAAAAAGGTATATAGGTAAATTTTTAATTACTTAAAATTAAGGGATTAAGACTCTAAGGGAGATTCATTATAATATATTATAGATAAGGAAAATGATTTATAATATAATATAGATAAGGGTGTTAACTTGTTGGCTAAATAAAAATGGCCTGAAAACCTATTAATTGGATTGATTGAATATTAGAAGGCAATTTAATATCTTTAATTGAAAATTAAATAGTTAAATGACTTTAATGAATGATGGGTATAAGTTAAGTATGTTTTTGTGTGTTTTGCGCATTTATTTATAAATTAGAAACAATTTTACAAAAATATTTTTCTTACACAATATTATATAAATCTATTATTTTATTAAAAATTTGATTATAAAGTTATAGTTTTAGTAAATGCAATCCATGTTATAACACGGATGTGAAGAAAATGGCACAATTACTCTTACTCCTTTTTAAATAAACATAAAATTCAAACAATAATAATAATAATAATAATAATAATAATAATAATAATAATAATAATAATAATAATAAAAATAATAATAGTCAAATCCAAAAACAAAGAAAAATGATAATACCATGTTTGATGGTCAATTATGGCAGCATATTTTCTTTCTTGAAAGAGAGAAAATAGAAGAAGACCAAAGTGTGAGTTTAATTAGCCAGAAATTGCAAAAAGCAAGGAGGAAATGAAAGAGTTTTTTAATAGTATAGCAGCGACTTATGATGACTGAAGTCTAGGGTGTCAAGAAATTGATAAAATTTTGGGTGATGGATGTGTGAGCTGAAGATGGCAAATTATGGTGCAACGAGATAAGATTTGACGAATAAACGGGATCTGATACTATCATGATTATCATCTAATAATTTCGAGCATATACATGTTAACTAGCATTATGGTTATCACTAACATTCCATACGCCGAGTTTGAAACAAATTTTCTAACTACTCACTCTTAAGCCATTTTATATACGTTGCATATATATTCATCACTAGGAATTTCGTAAATTACTATCTTCCAAACAAGTTAGAAACCATATTTTAACTTCATTATTACTTAGCGGGTTTTCCTAACTTGTCCTCTCGAGATTAGCAACATCACTTAGTGACTTCATTATTTTTCAATCAAAAAAAAAGTACATCGTTATTGAAATATTTTTTCTAATATTACGCAAGAAAGGAAAAGAGAAAGAAACTACCACACCACCTTCCTTTCAAATGTAGTTATATTAGATTTATTATATATAAAATTAGCACTAACTAAGTGACTAAATTAGTAAGACTTTGAAAACAATTTTGCTACTATTCATAGAGTAAAAAATATATATTCAAACATGGATAGCCGTTTTATATGGAGTATATATAACCACCACACCATCATAACTTGTTACACCAAAACAACACACATCGAGTCTAAATCATCTTCAATTCTCTGTAAAACATCTTACCATGGCAACTTTCTTAAACAACACCCCCATCGATCTTCCTCCGTGGTATTCTCTAGAAACAGGAATTTATAGCAGCAAACATTCACCAAGACCCCTCCCTTCCGATCCATTTCTAGATGTTGTATCCTACATATTTTCCCACAAACACAACGGAAAAACCTCTTTCATTGATTCCTCAACCGGGCATTCGATATCATATTCAGAACTACAACCATTGGTGAAATCCATGGCCAGTGGGCTACATCAAATGGGTATTTCCAAAGGTGATGTTGTTTTGATGCTTTTGCCTAATTCAGTACACTTTCATATCATTTTCTTAGGTGTTTTGTATCTTGGTGCTGTAGTAACCACAATGAATCCTCTCAGTAGTCTCTCGGAGATTAAAAAACAAACATTAGATTGTAACGTGAGACTTGCTTTCACGTCACCTAGTAGAGTTAAGGAATTGAGTGCATTAGGGATTGATTCCATTAGGGTACCTGGAAACACAAACCTAGATCCAAATGAGGTTGAATTCTTATGTTTTCGCCAGCTAATATCAGCTAGCCAGATTTCCTTGCCACCTAGAACAATAAGCCAGGATGACACTGCTGCCATTTTGTATTCTTCTGGAACTACTGGTGCTAGTAAAGGTGTTGTCTTGACTCATGAAAATCTGATTTCTGGGGTTGAGTTATTTGTTCGATTTGAAGCTTCACAATATGGGGACCGTAATGAAGAAAACACTTATTTGGCGGTTATACCCATGTTTCATATCTATGGTCTCACGCTTTTCACTTTAGGGATCTTGTCGCTAGGTTCATCAATTGTTGTGATGAACAAATTTGACCCTAAAGAGATGGTACGAGCTATCAGTAAATATGGTGTTACTCATTTCCCGGGAGTACCTCCATTGATTACAGCATTGACAAAAGTTGGAAAGAGTGCGTATGCTGGTCACTTGAAGACTTTAAAACAGGTATCATGTGGAGCAGCTCCTTTGAGCACCAAATGCATCGAGGAGTTTGCACAAACCTTTCCACATGTTGATTTCGTTCAGGTAACTAATTACATGGTTTAATTGAGAATCTATATATCATTGAAGCTTATATAACCATAGATTTTTAATTTATTAATTTTATTTATGTATAGGGATACGGCATGAGTGAATCAACTGCTGTGGGAACACGAGGATTCAACACAAGACACACTAAGAATTACACATCAACAGGGTTGCTGGCTCCTAACATGCAAGCCAAAGTGGTAGATTGTGCAAATGGTTCGTGTGCCCCTCCTGGGATAACCGGAGAGCTTTGGTTACGAGGACCTGGGATTATGAAAGGTAAACTATAATATGTAGTTTCTGATTATATGTCCTTTTCTATATACCATTTTCTTGTATTGTTTCTTTTTGACTGATCTAAAGAATATATATTTGGTTTTTACTTTTGCTAGAATATTTAAACAATGTGGAGGCTTCTTGCTCAACGATCGATAAGGAAGGGTGGCTACATACGGGAGACATTGTGAAGTTTGATCATGAAGGCTTTTATATATTGTTGACAGAATGAAAGACATCATAAAATACAATGGTTTTCAGGTAACTAAACATATTGTGACTTTCTTTTTTTTCATTTCTCCAGACCAAAAATCAACAAATGGATACGAGTACCTGTGCTAATAGAAGTCTGAATTTCAATTTTTTTGTGCAGATCGCTCCAGCTGATTTGGAGTGTGTATTGGCTTCTCATCCTGATATAGATGATGTCGCTGTTATAGGGTAAGAATGAACATTTGAATGCGAATATATTGTTTGGCATGTTTCTTGTTATGTCTTTACTTTTTTAAGATATAACACTCTTAATTAACGGGTTCCATATACGTTACAGGTCCATGGATGAACAAGCTGGAGAGATTCCAATGGCATTTGTTGTGAGGAAACATAACGCTAAAATTTCACAAGCTGAAATCATTGATTTTGTTGCTAAACAGGTAACAATTCGTTGATATTTCAGATACAATATACATAAACGTTACTTGTTGGGTTTTTTTCACACCTCTTATTAGCAGTCAATACTTCTAAACAATACTCCCTTTAAAACAATTATGTTTGTTAAATGTGTTGGGATTCTTTTCGATCTCTTTATTGCCATTGATGTTTGTTAAATGGATTTTTACGTTTCCACTATTGACATAATTTTTTTCTTGCTTCTTGATGTTATAGGTTGCACCTCACAAGAAAGTTAGAAAAGTGAAATTTATTAACGCAATACCAAAATCTGCAGCTGGAAAGATTTTACGAAGAGAACTGAAGGACACAATTTGTTCCAGGCTTTAATTTCTTGCTTATTCTTTGATGAGCAATAGATATTCTTTTATTGTAACATTATAAGAATGTCATTTTCATTGTTTACTATTTTGAGTACTAGAATATATATATTCTACAACTTGTACAGTTTATATTTATGTCATAATTTTTTAATTAATTTTCATTCAATATGTTTTTTTTTTTAAATGTATTCAGTTCGTTTGGTGTCCGTTTCGGTCATATTTTTCATAGTGTTTACTATCTTAAACCCTATGCATTGGTTAACTATCGCTAATTGAACATAAATTACGATATATCTATACTACTATGTAATACATATTTCCTCTTTTTGTTTTAAGTTTTTTTTTATAATAAATTAGATCGTGACCATTGATTATAATAAAATAATATAAACCATTCAGTATTTAAATACATTTCTTTAAAAGTATTTAATATATAAATTTGTAACTTACAAGTACAAAAATAAAAATAAAAATGTAATTCAATGTTTAATAAAAATTATTTTAAAAATTAAATCAAATTTTAAAATTCTTTAATGGTTAATTTTAAAACAAACATATTAACTCATGATATTTATAACTTTTAAGGTAATCACTTTAATATATAAACCAATAATAAGACATATATAATTTAGTAACTTTAATAGTAAAATCGAATATGAATAAAATCAAGTTGATATAGTTAGTACCATTACTAATAGAGTAATAATTAATTCCAAAGATATTTAAATTGTTGAAAGAATAAGCAAAACACATTTGATATATAACAATTATATAGGTACAAACACTTATTCGCATATCTAGGCATCCATAGACATCTCATTTTTATTAAACATCGTCGCATAGCGCAGATACGCTACTAATAAATGTTAGTTGATATTAATACTTTTGATAATTTGTTTTAGTTACCAAATTTATGTATGTTTTATATGGAAATAGAATTATTTTAAGTAACAATTATGTTCAATTAATACATTTATTCAATGCCTATAAAAGGGTGTCTACCCACTTTTCATTCACGAAAAAATGAACGCTCAACATATGTTGAAAGCATGAGTGTATTACAAAAAGGTGTCATATATCTTTAATATATAATAAAAGAGTGACTTTAAATGCTACATAACAAAATAAGGTCCCTTAGATTAGTTAACTTCTTTGATGTCAACCGTTAGATCAGATTGATGATGTCATCAAAGATTATTTTTATTTTACACCCTTTTACAATATATAATTACATTCTCTCTTTTATTCCATCTCTACTAAAATGAAAAACATAATTATAATTTATTTATAGAATCGTTCAATTTTGATTATGATTTAACTTATTATTATTCTAAATCTCCTAATACAAAATATCAAAGCATGTGTATAAAAGTAAATGTGTTATATTTTAGTATTATAATTATAAACAACATGTGTATAAACGTAAAAATATATATCTATTATACGTATAAAATTATTTTCTCATAATAAATTAAAATTTACATAAATATAAAATTTACGACTCAATTTTTATTTTTTTCCGCTCTAACCGCGGGACAATAATCTAGTTAGCCAATTAAAAAGCTCCACTTGGCATTGATGAAATGAATGCTCAACATATATTTAGC
>CAJVGC010000582.1:58067784-58089427 GCA_910822075.1 Senecio squalidus | reverse complement strand
TTAAGACTAAAACCCAATTTGTTACTTGTTACTTGTTATTTCAAAACTAAAATTCTCGATTATAAATAGTCCTTGTGTTCGAACCCGATATTTACCTATACTATTTTACAACTGACAAGGGTAGACTGCCCGTGTAGTAATCTAGTAAAAGTTTATTTTCGGTAAACTAGATTTTTCACATCAGCCGTCTTTTTGAAACTTGCAAGATTGACCCTCTTGAGAAGAGGAAAAACAATACGACTGGTTGATTCATCGCCAGTCAAGAAACCGTTTTGAAATGATAGTTCATTTTCAGAAACTAGATGAACAAGGATTGGGGAAAATGCAGACATGGTTGGGGAAAATGGGAGTTGTTTGAGAGTTGGGAAAATTGGTATGAGAGGTTCTGTATGAGAGTTGTGTGATATGAGAGGTGATTGAGAGTTGGGGATAATTAGTATATATTTAAAGTACATAACCTTATCTCATAATATCTGACAAAAAATCTCGGGATTAAACTTGGTCCAGTGAAAATGCCACGTAGGTTTGAGATATGGGTAAAAGCCGGTGTTGGCAAATCCGACTTATTACAAAATAATGACTAGACACTTGTGTTGACTTGTTCAGTGGAATAAATGCCTTCAACGGCTTTATTAAAGGATTATGTATGATGTGATCAAAACTCCCTTTCACGTACATTACCTTATCTCATAATATCTGACAAAAAATGTAGGGATTAAACTAGGTCCAGTGAAAATGGCACGTAGGTTTGAGATATGGATAAAAGCCGGTGTTGGAAAATCCGACTTATCACATGCTTTATTAAAGGTCTGTATGATGTGAACAAAACACTGTTTCACATACAGTACCTTATCTCATAATATCTGACAAAACAAAATTTAGGGATTGAACATGGTCCAGTGAAAATGCCACGTAGGTTTGAGATATGGATAAAAGCCGGTGTTGGCAAAGCCGACTTATTACAAAATAATGACTGACAAGTCTAATGACTTTCTCAAGGGAATCAATGCTTTCACAGGCTTTATTAAAGGCCTGTATGATTGATCAAAACACTGTTTCACGTACAGTACCTTATTTGATAATATATGACAAAATAAAGGGATTGAACTTGGTCCAATGAAAATGCCACGTAGGTTTGAGATATGGATAAAAGCCGGTGTTGGCAAATCCGGCTTATTACAAAATAATGACTAGACACTTGTGTTTACTTGTTCATTGGAATAAATGCTTTCTCAAGCTTTATTAAACGCCGGTGTTGGCAAATCCGGCTTATTAAAAACGCTTGTTATCAACTTATTATAAGTATTAATTTACTGTAACACTATCGATTAACACTATCACCTTATTATATTTCTCTAGCAACTCATGCAATAAATTCAATCTCATAACCATGGCTTCTTCCAGTAATTCGTATTCAAACACCTCCAATATCCTAGACACTGCATTCAAACATATAGAAGAAGATAAAAAGCGTTACGAAAAACTAAAATCCCTTATCAAAGGTTTCCAAAAAGCTGACAATGAAAAAATCCAACTCATACAATCACTTCAAGATAACCCCCACCTATAATTTTTAGAACAAGATTATCTCAACCTCCTTCGTCTCCAGTGCGTGAAAGATTGGGAAAATATGTCGAAATGTACTGAGTTGCTCAGTCGGATTGATCAACAACTAGAAGAGAAAAATGACTTTATGGAGAGAAATTGCAACTTAAAAGAAGGTCTAGATGCGGTCAACATCTACGAAAATAACGAACAAGCTATCATATCAGCTGAAAGTGCTGAGGAATGTTTTCTTCAAGGAGACAGAGGAAATAATGAGGACGACCAATATTGTAAAATTGTTTTTTTTACCAGACGATGTAAAATGTTCTAGAAAGTTTTGGGCGTTCTGTTAGGATTTATGCAAGACAATGCATTGTGGGAAATTGTAAGTTTGTGATGTTTGTAATTTACACTTTTAATTTTTTTTACATAAGTTTAATTTTTTCGGTTATTTTCAGCATGCCGATGAATGGATAAGGCGATCACAACTGGTTCATAGACATTTAATAGAAAAAGAAGAAGTTCGCACAAGAACCTGGTATGCAGTTGTGCCTATATCGTTTCATGAAGATTTTTACGATCATCAAAATTGGGCCAAAAACTTTGATCTAGCGCATGGATATATAAAACCATATATACGCTGGAAGAACGTTGATTCAGTCCTTATTCCAATTTGTTGTCCCAATAGTTATTGGTTTCTTATTCAGTATAAACTTGCTGAAAATGAGTTGACCATTTATGACCGTGATAAATCTGCTACTCCGACCGTTTATATGCGAAACTTAAAATCGTTTTACCAGAAAAACATATTATGGTTTTATAACTCTGTAAGACATACCAGAGCAACAGCCGAACCAGTACCTCCTCCTGGGTCTGAGCCATTTATTTATTCGAAAAATGTCAGTCAATATCCGGGTAATAAGGCGAACTCTGCTTTGTTTGTATGTATGTTTATTCACTACCTGGTCATTGGTGAAGCCTTAAATGTAGTTACAGCCGATGTATCTGATAAACAACTACTGGATTTCAGAAGAAGGATGGCTACTGTATTTTACGCTAAACGTAAAATGTAGGGTGATGTTATTTTATTTTAAATATGTAATGTTTTATAGGTTTTTATTTAATGTTTTATAGGTTTTATAACTCTATAAGGCATATTGTTTTTTGTTTTCGATGTTTTTTTTTTAAGTTTTTGTATTTTTTAAATATCTAATTTTGTTTAATGTTTTTATAACTCTATAAGACATATTTTTTTATATGTTATGAATTGAACGCAAACAAATATTAAAACACGAAACAAAACTTAAAACACAAACATAAATTTTTATTAATTAAAACATCAAACATATAGAAATACAACACAATTTTAAAACTCTACTAACGACGGGGAGGTTGAGGTAGAAGATGACTGCCGGTTCCAAAAAATCTTGGGTGAGGGTTCCCGGTTGGTCTTCTGCGTCGGTCTTGCCCAACTTCTTTCTTCTGTGTGTGGGGTGGCTGGTTTGTATCTATGTTTTGTGCCATGCCAAAATCACCAAAACTTTGAATCTGAACCGGGCTACTATCAGCATAGGTAGACCGGCGTGCAACCATGTCAGTATCAGGGTCCCTTTGGAAATCTGGTTGTACCCAGTTACTGTACTCCCCAGGAATATTGGATGACAACGAAAGCCAAGTAGGGGTAGGGGTAGGGCCAGGGGTAGGGGTAGCAAACAGTTCATTGATCAGGTCTAGCCCAGACTGGGTACCACTACCTCCAGCCTGAAACTGCTGATATTGGGAACCACTCCCACCAGGTTGAAACTGCTGCCTATACTGGGAACCACTACCACTAGTCTGAAACTGTTCCCCATACTAGGGACCACTCCAACCACCCTGAATATGACCTCCATATTGGGGTTGAGACCCAATGTACCCTTGAGGAGTTGGAGGACGTGGATAATAGGCAGGTGGGGGAATCGCAAATTGTTGTGATCTGTAATTCATCCGGTCCGGATTATGTCCAAATCCCATAGCTTGAGTAGGGATTTGAAAAAAATTCTGCCACATGTCGCTGTTACCCACTCCACTATCGATGTTATGTTGCGCACGATCGTGAATTTCCCTCAATGCCTCGTTCTACAAAAGAAATCTAAATATATTAATATAATATATAAATATATATCGTATAAATACATATAAATATTTGAATATATTATAAAAATTTAAATTTAATATATAATATAAAATAAATACGCAGAACATATTACCTGAGTTTATTGGACCCCACCCCATTCTGGATACACGTTAGGAGGGTTATGTGCAGCCGAAGACGTGATAACTAAGACAGTGCGATCATAAAACCACTGCATATAGTCAGGTAGAACCCCGCCTCCCGCTGGTCCAGAAAATGATAGACACTGTTATGTCTACCATTCCAACACCCTACCTCAGTCTCCTTCTTCTCTATCCAGTTTGTACCTCGCCCACCCGTAAGCTTACCTTCATGGTTTTTCTTGTGTTGTCTAACTGAAAATATGTACAAATCTTCAGGAACCCCTTGTACGTATGCAAACTGTCTGCATACTCTGTTCGGTACATGAGGTTCGACAACAGCCCAAAAGACAAGCCATCCAATGTATGCCCATAACTCGCTGTCTCGAGTGCAATCAACCGAAAGTTGCCCCGATACAGCACTATAAGGACACCATATAAACTGGCCCTCTTCCAAGGTGGTGAAAGCAGCACGGTATGTAACCAACACATGAGCCAGTGTGGTTGTGTGACTAAGGCTACTAAACTGCCGACTCCACCTAATATACAAAATAATACTCGTAAAAATTTAATTGTTATATTCGTAATCTAAATTAATCAAATACTCGTAAAAATTTAATTGTAATATTCGTAATCAAAATAATAATTATAATAAGAGTAAATTACATAGATCGTCCCTAAGGTTTATATGAAATTACGGTTATTGTCCCTAAGTTTAAAAAGTTGCATGGTATGTCCCAAAGTTTGGAGTAATTACGGATTTCGTCCCTATTTTTGACGTCCGTCTATTTCACCGTTAAGGTTCCCTCACGTGTTAAACACGTGAGGGGTATTTTGGTCTTTTTGCACTCTTCTCCCCCAAAATCAAATAAACCCTAAAATAAGCTTACACAAACACCCCTTCACACACACACACACACAAACAACAGATGAAGATGGCAGCTGTGAATATCGATTCCCACATCTCTCTCTTTTCCGATGTTGTTTCCGGCGGTAGCTGCCACCGTCAAAAATATCAACTGTTTGAAAAATGTATGATATTGGGTCCTGAATTTTACAATGTGTGTCATTCTTTTCAATCTCACCATTTCGGAAAATTCAAAGCTTCACTGATCGATTACAATATGAAACTGTATGGAGGTTTGTTAAATCGAGCTCCATCGATGTCGAATTCGATATCCGTTGCAGTTTCCTCGTCCAAGGACATCGTTTCACCGTTTTGTTATCGTCGGAATCGGCGGCGCGTGTGATTGTTGCCGGCGGTGGAGAGCGGTTCGTTACGGTGGTTGACAGGATTCAAAGTTGCTGACGTGTGAATTTGCATTCTGATTATGATCTGAAATTGAAATACAGAAATGTGAAATTGGTTTATATTGAATCTGATTTTGATTTTGATTTTGATTTTGATTTAGAGTGAATCTGATTTTGATTAAACCGGTTTAATTGATTTAGAGTGAATCTGATTTTGATTTAGAGTGAATCTGATTTTGATTTAGAGTGAATCAATTAAACCGGTGGGTGAATCTGATTTTGATTTGGAAATATGATATGATTCAATTTTGATTGTATAAGGGATTATGAATCTGATTTTGATTTATTTTGATTTTGATTTTTTGATTTTTGAGGAAGAAGGAGAAAGGTAGGTGAAAAGTGCAAAAAGACTAAAATACCCTCACGTGTTTAACACGTGAGGGAACCCTAACGGCAGTAATTAACGGACATCCAAAATAGGGACGAAATCCGTAATTACTCCAAACTTTGGGACATACCATGCAACTTTTTAAACTTAGGGACAATAACCGTAATTTCATATAAACCTTAGGGACGATCTATGTAATTTACTCTTATAATAATAAAAATATAATGCTATAAATATTACCTGCTACCATAGCAGTGTGGGTACGTAATAGGTGCATCCCCCTTAATAAAACACGAGCCGCAAACTGTGGTATTCTCTCCCAGGCCCAAAGCTGGAGAAAATTAACGGACCCTGAATACCTTTAACGTCCTTCTTCTCCGCAGCAGTACACATTTGTCGATAAAAAAAGCCAATACTGCGGAGCGCCAGCTAAGTCTACGAGCTTCTGAAAGCTTGTCCAAGATTTTGAGATAATTCAGCGAAACATCATATGAACGTGAATCGCTGAACAGGTGGCCACCCAAAAGAGCTAAAATAAACACTCTAGCTCTTTGTTTGAATCTGCTCCTCCGGCAAGGTGTTTGAATTTGCTCCACTATTGTACTGATTTTTACTCTACCAGTATTAAGTTCACCCACGTCTGGGACAAACCCCAGATAGGCATCACAGTCAACCAACCATTCTTCCTCGCCTTTACACTCCCATTCTCCAGAAACCACCGGTCCGTTCACAGGCAAAGCCCACAGAACTTGTACGTCCTGCAGCGTAACAGTGGCTTCACAAACTGGAAAGTGGAATGTATGCTTCTCGGGACGCCACCTTTCGACCAAAGCGGTAATAAAAGCGTGGTCTATTTTGTGATAACCGGTGCGTAATACACCGTCGAAACCGGCACTTACTATCCAACTTCTAACACCGTCTTCAATTTCATCGGTGTAGTCCCAAAGTCCGGAATCACATCGTCTCGCTTTATTTTGTTCAAGCGGATTTTGGGAACCATTGAATAAACGAGCAGCACGATGGTGCTCACCATCTTGTAAAAACAGCAAAATGGTGTTTCGAGGGGTTGAGGTTGTTCCAAATTGTGCCATTTTAAAGTCGGGATTAACAAATCATATGTGTGTATTTGTGGTTTGTGGAAAATGGGGGAGAAAACTAGCTGGAATATGTGTGTATTTGTGTTTGTATGTGTGTGTGAGAGATTTGTGTGTGTGAAATGGATGAAACCGGTTGGAATTTAAAGCCACCATAAGCCGGCCTTGCCATAACCGGCTTATATACGTGGCATGCAGTGATTGGTTGGTCGATTTGTCGGAAGTTCATGTTACCCGTGCCTCGGTTGCAGAAAAAGCACCATAAGCCGGCACTCCCAACGCCGGCTTATGGTGAGTGGGATGCTGGCGTGGAAAGCACCACGGTGACTGGGCGAGAGGGAGGTTGCTAGCTGACGTGGCATAAGTCGGCACTACCAAGGCCGGCTACCACTTTGCTAAATTCCGTTCGCCGTCGTCCACCGGCACTAATTCCGGCGACATATTGTCCATTTCGACTAAATTTTCACTAAAATGCGATAAAATAGCCAAAAACTCTCTTGGGAGTAATAACGGTCTAAAGGGAGGTTGGTTTAGCTTCACGGAGTTTAGTATTGATACATTAAAACCGGAGTTAGTCTTTGATACTTATAAGTTTATGATGTAGCCAAATTTATACATATTTTACAAGTCGACATCTTCACTTTTAGGCCAAATTTAGTAGCACATACATTGAAAATGATACTTGATTTGTTTATTGCTATAAAATATCAAGAAAGGGAATTTGCGAGAAAGGAGTGGAAAATAAGTAATTTGTAGAATTGAAGACAAAGATCAATCATGAGAAAACTTTTACAATTCTTCATCGTTTTGACTATAATTCCCTATATGAACTCAAATTGAAATGGTTTAAATTAGAAAGTAAACAAATAAAGCTTCAACTTATATGTGGTGGAAAAGCTGAAAGTGAAAATAAATGTCTCGTTGATCTTGAAAACATGCCGATATGGCGATTAAAAATCAATGTATACAACTTTAAGTCATAAAGTTGTGGAAGCTCAATCGTTTGAATGTGCAGGATTGCGAATTTGAAGCCACAATCATCAAGGGTTCAAGGTAGCTAGTTTGGATTGAATATCTTTCAGCATTCTATCTTAATTAATTAGGGTCGATTTATCTTTATTTGTTTTGAAGGACCAAAAGAAGAGGTTATCTCAGGAATAGACAGCACGAGAGGCGGAACACGTTTCTCAAAACACCATGTCAAGCTGTGCGTATAGAAGAAAGGAGATGATCAACTACAGAATGAAGGATATGGACACCCATAGATGTGAGTGTCCTAAAGATACCGAGGATTGTGTTAAAGATATATCAAGGCAAAGTGGATCATATACATGCATGTAGAGTCAGAACTTGATAGGAGAGGAGGCGATCAACTTAGGAAAAAGGGCGGAGTATAGATAACTTGCTCAGTTGCTCCCAAGTGTACATATCTATATATACCTTAGTAGCTTTGAAAAATTCTAATATTCAATACAATAAACCATATACACCCTAACTAGTTTTATATTTCCTCGGTATACAAGAATTCCGTTACATCGTGTCTCATTTCATTCATTTTCAATTTTTTACAGCACCTTTCTGTTTATAGCAAGTATTTATCAATTTTAACATGGAAGAAGAAGAGGTAGTATTTGTATTAAACTGATACATGAAACAAAAATAATTGCACTTTATGGTCACAAAAAAGGCATTCCCCAAGCCGTGTCGTTGTGGGGGTTTATTTAGTCATGCTTTTCGCACTCATAAACACCATACATCAGCAGGGCCGTCTCATTGATATAAGAGGCCCGGTGCAAAACTAAAAATGAGGCCCCATGAATCACAAAAAGCTTAGCTATTATCCGAAATATAAGGTTCATTCATAATTCGCAACTTGTTTCAAGTATCTTACATCATATTTAGAGTGTTCACTAAAGCAAAAGATCTTTACTTCACCAAAGAAGATGCAACATATATACTAACGGATATATATAATTCGGAGGCCCCCTCGAATTGGAGGCCCTGTGCGGTTGCACCTCTTGCACAGGGTGATCTCCGCCACTGCATACATGCTACTCCATTAGTTGCAATCTTCATTGTACTTGGCCATAGAGAGGTTGAGACATATCAATACGAAGGTTCCCATGCTTGATCTATAAATATTTATATAAACAAATTTGTTATTGTGCCCACATAATACTGCATGATCTTACATGTAGGTAGAAAATAAAAATAGACTTACAAGGTGGCAAAGAAGAAGAGAATTCTTCTAGGGCTGATAATGGATGATTGCTTAGCACTGTGTGATTTCTTCCCAGAATAAACTCTTTTGGCTGGTGTGTTGGGAGGCTTTTTCGTGTTGGTGCCATTGGTTTCTATGCTTATTTGACGGTGGACTTCTGGGTTGGGGTTTTGATCAATGGTTTGATTCGATAACATCATATTTATCGACGTGGTACCCCCCATCAAAAAACCTGTAATGTAAATGAAAAGAAATCAACAATAAAAATAAAATGTAAAGGCAGTTTGTTATACTTAATTTGTATTTTTTATTTATTTATATTATTTTACTATTTTTTGTTCGTTTATATTGCTAAACTTGTGAAAATTTTTTCGTTAACATTATTGTTCTTATAAAAACTTTCACGTTCATTAGTGAATTAAGGAAAAGTTTCATTTATATTGCCTAACTTATGAAAACATTTGGGCAACATACACTAAAAATATGAACAAGATTCGGTATAATTGGACACAAAAAATAGCATAGTATCATAAGTAAATAAAACTGTAAAGTACAATACCATTAGTGTATAATAGCCATTTATATTGAAATAAACTGCCATACTGAAGCATTACTAGTTGATAACGACACATATAATCTCTTTTAGATAAAAATGTGTGCTTAACAACATTTACGCGTGGCACAACACATTGCACTGTCTGTTTAAATAAGAACAAGTATGACTAGGTTACATTAATCTAATGTTATTATAAATTTTATCAATTTATAATACATTACTTTTTATTGATAATTTAACATGTTTCTCCATTCACTTCTATCAATTGGGATATTTTTCGCTACAGTTTGCAACTGTTATTAAACAAAGACTACCACAAAAGCTTAGAGAGACATGCTGGCCCCAAATAGAGACATTTACAGAACGCGAGCCAAAAGTAATAGAGGCGTGTTGTTAAAAAATCGGCATCTATTCCAAAGTCATATATACTATGTGATATAAAAAATATAGGTATACAGTAAATCTTTAATTTGTGAAAATTAGGAGCGTAAATAAGCCGAGCTACTTGTGAGCTACTCGAGTTCGACTCGTTAAAATTCGATTCGAGCTGAGCCTAAACGAGCTCGAGCCAACATAAAGAAACGAGCTCGAGCCCGAGCTTCGAACACCAAACTCACGAGCCTAAACGAGCTTAAACTAGCTTTTGACTATATAAATATAATAATATATATAATATAATATAGAGTTATGTATTTGGTCCATGTGTTTGTACCAGAATCACTAGTTTAAGGCTTTTTTTTTTAAATAATTACACCAAGCGTCCCTATTCTTGTAATTATGTTACGCCGGTAGTCCAAATTGCCAACATCCGTTAACTTTTTCCGTTAACTCAACCATATGACTTATATAAAAGGGTAATTTAGTCATTTACTTATTTTTAGCTTTTTATAATTAAAAAGAAAAGAAAAGGTCTCTCTCTCTCTCTCTCTCTCTCTCTCTCTCTCTCTCTCTCTCTCTCTCTCTCTCTCTCTCTCTCTCTCTCTCTCTCTCTCTCTTCTCTCTCTCTCTCTCTCTCTCTCTCTCTCTCTCTCTCTCTCTTTTAAACTATTAGCACTACACCTCCTCCATCTACCACAACCTCCATACTTTCCGGCCACTACTCATATTTGTTTTTCTATATTATTTTCACTCACTCTCCTATAAAATAAATCTATCCCTTATAACCCATAAGTATCACCACCATAATTTTTAAAATCTATCTCTTCTCTCCTCTTTCTATCATAACCCAAAAACACTAATACCATAATTTCAAAAATTTATCTCTCTTTCTCTTCTCTCTCCTAATGAACAACATATATAAACTAAAACCTAGATCTAACACTACATATTAAAATTTCTTTAAAACACAAACCAAACATACAAATAGAAACCAATAATAAAATCGAGTTTGCGGTTTGAAGTGGTGGCAACGAAAGAAGGTTGGTGTTGAAGGATGGTTGTTGTGGCGGCGGCAATGCATATGACTATGGCGGCGACGGTGGCACTGACCAGTGGTTATGGTTGCGGTGATGGTGGAGAAAGGGGGTTTAGAATATTATGGTTGTGGTTGGTTTAATGGTGGCCGGGGGACTAGTGGTAGGTGTGACGGTGATGGGTTGTGTAGGTAAAAGAGAAATATTATGAGTTATTTTCAAGATAGAAAGTGTGTGTTTGTGTGTGAGAGAGAAAGAGTGTGATGAGATAAGGGATGGAGAAAGAGAGATAAGTCTTATTTTTTTTTTATAAAAAATCTAAAAGAAAATAGAATTGAAAATGACTAAATTGCCCTCTTGGGTAACTCATGTGACTGACTTAACGGATAAAGTTAACGAACGTTTGAAAATTGGACCACCGACGTAACATAATTATAACAATGGGGACGCTTGATGTAATTATTTTAAAAAAATCCTCAAACTAATGATACTGGTACAAACACAGGGGCTAACGACGTAATTTACTCTATAATATATAAAAGGACAGTTTATATATATATATATATATATATATATATATATATATATATATATATATATATATATATATATATATATATATATATATATATATATAAGTAATAGAATAATATATTTTTTACTTAAACGAGTAAAGTCCGAACCGAACTCGAGTCCGGATTATTTCTAACAAGCTGACTTCAAGCTTTCATATAAGGCTCGAAACGAAGTTACACACCTTTAGATGAAGGGATATCATATTTATTGTCTTCATTGGGTAGGTAATTTAAAATCATCTTCTCAACCCTTATTTGCGACTCCTTCGTTGATAGGTTACCCTGCAACTCCAAAAGAAACACATACTTTGAGGATGTAATAGCCAGGTTCTCTTGACGCATACTCAGCATGTTTAGTTTTATCAATTTTAAGTACCTGAACTTTTACTAGTTCATCGAATGGAAAAAAAAAATGGATAATACCTTAAGGACAAAATATTTCCTGATTTTGGATCTATAAAAAGAGTAATAAAACTCAATATGGCCCAAGGGAAAGAGTAAAGAACACAGGTAAATGTTCAAAAAAATATATGATCGATAAAATATAGTATGTATCGATATTATACGTGAAGAAATAAAGATATGATGTAACTGACATTGATTCTTGGACTAGAGTTTAGATCTCTGTCGATCATCAGATGAGAGAAAGGTTCCATGTCGAGTGTGAAGCTCTCGGACGTCATGAATGCAGATGCTGCTATTTTCTAGCTATATATCTTTATCTTGTAGGTCTTAATACTTCTCCTTCCGTCAACTTCCGAAACAAAGAATCCTATAAACTATAAACTCACTATGTGTTAAATGTAACAGATACAAGGTAAATGTGATGATGAATATAACAAAATTAATTAAATTATTTAATGTAACAAAGAAATAGAGTCGGGCAGAAATAATGAATCATTTAAAATAGTAGAATTAGTGTATACATTGGAGATGCTCGGACTTAAAATGTTTCATGTAAACAAAAAGGAAGGAGAAGTGTCACCTCAGTTCACTGCTGTAGTGATTTTGTAATGAACTTGAGTTATGTGGTGGGCTAATAAACCTTTTAGATGGATGGAAAGGTGAAACAGAAAACTTTTAAGTGGATTTTTTGCAATTCTAGATAATATAGAATTGTAATTGTATTTAGATGTTTCCTATTAGACATATGGCTAGTCTCAAGGTCTATATATATAGATCCTTGTAAATAGAAAAACACGTGTATTGATTCATAATTTGTTCAATATATTGAGGCTTAATATTCGAAATTCATTATTGTTTTTCATTGTTTATCATTATACAATATTTGTTTGATCGTGAAACTTGTAATATTAAGGTGTTCATCCGCTGCTGAACTTCACTGATAATCAAGATCTTGGTTTAATCATATTTTGGCATAGCCGAAACGATCGTGACAGCTAACCTTTTAGATGGATGGAAAGGTGAAACAGAAAACTTTTAAGTGGAGTTTTTTTCACAGAATAGTATTACAAGGTTTTGAGAAAGGCTGAACATTTATATTTTAATAACTCAAGTCAAATGATCGGACCACCATGGCTACAAACAAATTCAAAGGCTGTCATATGAGTTAGGTTGTTCTAGTTACACTGTCCCACAATTTATAAAAAAATATCAACATTCTTTGCAGTTTCTTTTATATGACAAATGTCATAGTAACATTTTATTTTTTTTGCTGGATCATAATTTTTTTTTGAATATCATATTTGCATGAACTAAGGCCACCTAGCAAGTTACCAGGGCACATAAAAGGAGATATAAAGAGCTTAGCTAGTTACATAGGGTGGGACTGGTAACCCAAACCATCCATTTTATATTATGTTTTCTACACCAACTGAAACCCATAAGAACGAAAGTAGAATTGTTTCATCATAGATTAGCTCAACGTTTAGTTTCATCATGCTAAAGACAACTCCATTGCAATGTCTCCAAAGGACCCATAAGGCGGTTTGGATGATTGAATCGAGAAGTTTCGAGTTTGTCCGCTCACCGACATTGTATCCGTCAACGCCAAAACGGAAATCAATGTATCAAATCGGAGGGAGTCCACACTCCACCACTTTTCTATTAAATTCCATAGATCTTTAGCAATTTTCATTCAAGAATAATGCGACATTCTGTTTCTTGATCATTGTTGGATTATAGTAGTTTTCAACCATACTCCAAAGACTAACAATCCACCAAACACCTCCGTCCTGATACAATGACACAAAGACCAATAGACAGAAAGAAAAACCTCCGGAACCCTTCCCGAGCACCGTCAAGAATAGACAGAAGATCAAATCCGCAAAGAGTGTTACACAAGAGCAAATACACTTAATGCCTAGACAAGTCAACATTTGGCGTTAACACCAAAACGTTTGTCCCGCCTAAAAACACATTTAAGACTTAGTTAGGTTGACTGATAGCGACTAGTCACCAAAGGTACCAGAAGTCTGTACAGAAGTCTGTACAGGAGAGAGGATCCAAACCACAGAGAAAGCAGAAGACATCCTTTTAACCCTTGGATAGAGGAAGAAGTCTAGAGACCGATGTGTGAGAAAGAGACAGTCATCCAGGCTATGAGTACAAGTGATTGACATAATGATAAAAACATTCAATTGACCTACAAAATTCTTCTCTACAACGATAACCTATCCATGTCAATTAAGGATAATAACTCTCTCATCATTATCATTATCAATTCTTCTTTTAACTCAAAATCCATCACTACTGATTCTCAGGCCCACGCTTAATGTGGGGGGGGGGGGGGGGGGATCTTTCAATAAGTTGTCGTGTTCTTTGTTGTTAGCTCTAAGATCCATAACCACTGAAGGTGTAAAGCTAGGTTAGAAAGAAAATACGTGCCATTGGACAGGAGGTACGGACTATTCGTGGATTTTTACTTCAACATTTGGTGTCATCCACGGGACCTTTATAAACCAACAGTTGGAGCTCGACAGAAGCGATGGACGCCCCACCGATGTCGGGGACCTCAACCGTCATATCCTCTGCACAACCATCGACAAGCGTTGTAGAGACACCTTTACAACAGACTAACCATGTATCCATGTCACACCCCGCTAATAGCGGAAACACGGAATGTTCCAGTTATAATATCAAGAGTCAAGATTACAACAATATAACCGATAAACAAAACATCAAATTAAATAGATCATGCCAAATGTTACAAAATACATCCTAAGTCAAAGACGATAAGACGCCAAGTACAAATACCATTCCAAAAGAAATAAACAAACGGATCGTCATGGAAATTACAATAAAGAGTTTAAATTCAAATTTCCCAAAAGCAAGCGATCCGAAAATAAACTATGGCATGATCAATGGAAATCCTCAATTTCCTGCAAAGCGTTAAAACGACATCAACAACATGTTGGTGAATTATTCGCAATTTTAAGTAAAAAGTGACCCATCGACAAGTTTCAATAAACATTATAATTTCAAACATCATATCTTGTTTTACAATCCAATAGTGAGAGGTACCATGCCTAGACTATCATACACTGAACCTGACCATGTAAATTAACCCCTATCCTAAGGGGTATCAATCCAAAGGCAACCAATTATGAAATACGACCATAACATCCACTCCTAGGGACGACCTAGCGAGCGATGAGGGTTTGGTCAAACCCAAACAGATCTGTATATATGAAACCGCGGGCAAAAGCTTAATCAAGTGTATAAGGGGAGGCTCCTGGAGCCTAATGATACTTAATCTAAGGCAGACCTAAATCACTGGGTAAACAAGATAATTTGTAAAGTCCCGCATACAAGCAGACAATTTTAAAACACGCTTTACAGCCCAAAAATAGTAAAGACAAGGGCTACGAATAACTCACAATACAAACTTCAGCGAATGAATCGGGTACACAACCACGGAGCTACAACTCCACCGTCTAAGTGCCTTAAACAATAAATAATATAGTCCCAGTATCTCTATAAGTATAGTTCGGTTTAGCCTTGTCGGTTAATATTAAGTTAAATTATAACATTCCAACGATTAATAAGTCGAATAAGGATGACGGATTAAGAAGGCGATGTTCCACGCCAGAAAAGGGCCGATCGGAAAGATATCGAACTTTCACGTCAGCAGCGACCGTTGGAAACAAGTGATGACTCCGAGTCTGTCACACCCCGCTAAAGCGGAAACACGGAATGTGAAGAGCTGGAAAATCTTTACACAAGTCATATAAAACATAACGGTAATCAAGTCATTAATTAAAAATAAAAGTGTTTACAAGTTCACAAAAAGACCAAGTCACATCAATTTAGTACATCGATACATAATTAAAAGTTTCATTAAAAATTCCCAAAATAAATGGCCACGTCTTTTCCCAAAAAGGTTCTCACACAACCGCCTCGACCCGTCCATGCCATGCACATCATGCTTACACTAATTTCCTGAAACATAAGATAAAGTGTCAACTACGAAAGTAGTGAGTGAGTTACAGTTTAAATAGTACGTCAAAATATAAGTAAAGTATATAAAGTAGGAGTTTCCAAAAAGGAGATTAGCGGAGAAAAGTCGCTTAAAGTTTATATACTTTAAAGTCCAAGTAATGGGCGGACTGGTGCCCTAAGTTTGTAAAGACCAAATATAGAGTCAAATTTAGTCAAATAGTAGAAGCGTATATCAATCGCTAAAAATTCATAAGTTTATGCGTAAGTAACTAATTAGATTTTCTTGTATCAACCTCTTGGCATCTATAACTTAAGTGTTCACACTAACCCGATTATCCAACCGTGTACGGCCCCAACTTCCCGCCTCTCAAACGGAAAGTTATTCAGAACTTAGTAATATGTACTTAGACTGCCATCTAAGCAAGGAACGGTTCTTTCCTAAGTATCGATACCCATAATTACTATACGGCTAAGTAGTTAATAGTGTGAAAGTCTAAGTCTAAAATAGTCGGGCACTAAGTAATTTTGTTTGTAAAATAGAGAGAGTCGTACGTCCATCACTTAAGATCGTGTTATAGTTCCATCAAGGGTTGGTACGTATACAAGCATCAATAACTAGTTTAGTCAAAAGAGAGCGAACCAATAAGTACAAGCAGAGTAAAATGTTTTACGCATAAGAGTTCAAATAGTCGTACAAAATAAGTGCAAGTACGTTCCAAAATAAGTTCAAACAAGTCCAAGTACGTTCCAAAATAGGTTCAAAATAAGTCTAAGTACGTTCCAAAATAGGTTCAAAATAAGTCTAAGTACGTTCCAAAATAATTTCAAAAGTCAAAGTTCATCGAGTCAAAAAGTCAAAGTTCAACATGTTAAAAGTCAAAGTCGATAAATTGTAATTTGTTTTCATAAAGTTTTCAAGTACAAAGAATCTTATGTTTCCCCCAAAATTCATGTAAAGCATATAAAATAAGGGGTTGTAACTCACGGATTGCAAAGAGAACGAGGTATGAACTAGCACAAAAGAAGCGGAACGCGTCGGGAATCTCAACGACCTAAAACACCGGAAAGTGTGTAAGTTGTATTATTATAATTTGAGTTATGTTAAGTTCCAATTTAACATTTTTAAGTCTCAATTTATATTACTTAGAATATGTCCCAAAGATTATTACGGAATGTTTATAAGGTTCATGTACGTTTTATAGTCCGTTATGTCCAATTATGTCCAAGATGTGTCCAAGATTAAAGTCAAAGTATATTTAGTCCCGAAACGTTAAGTTACTGAAGTTAAGGTATGTTTATGGTAGAATTTGAGCAGCGCTTCCGCGCAATAAAATTACGTCCATTTTTCCAAAACACTTTCCCGCTTTAAAATACATAATATAACGTTTAAAGTATTAATGTACTAGTTTCAAGTTCGAAATCCCTTTTTAAACCATGTATAAGTCAAAACAGTAGCTTAACATGATGTATGTGTTCTGTGATTAATTATTTTAGCTTAAAATCAAGTTTACGACCTTTAAAACGACAAAAATAGCGAACAGGGCCATTCTGGCGGCGGCTGGAGGAAAACAGCCGCCGGCTGACATTTAGCCGTCGGCTGAAATCCTTCAGCCGCCGGCCAAATGGCTTCGGCCAGTTTCAAAGTTGTTCCATTTTACGATTTTAAGCTTGTTTAACGGGTAGATTCGACATGCAAGCTGTTATAACTTAAACATATGTATTTTTAAGGTAAAAACACCATTTTCTTTTAGATTTATAGGTTACATATAAAAATCTTTCATAAAAACTCGTTTTTAAGCAAGAAAACGTTTTAGATTGTTAAGAAAACTCATTTTCAGTCTATAGATTATACATGCAAGTAAAAATATGTATAAAAACAGTAAGAAGAAAGTGTTATACCGAAGGAAAAAGAGATGTGGTGGTTTGGATGAGTTTTAGCTCCAAAAGTTCCTTGAAAACCCGATTTAAACCTTTTCCTTGCTACCCCTTTACTCTTAGGACGATTTGTGAATGATTTTATGGAAGGAAATGGACTGAAAATGGTGTAATATTTCTGTTTTGGGGTTGTGTTCTTGAGGGAAAATAGAGAGAGTTTAGTGAGTGTGTGTGTTGTGTGTGTGTGTTTTGATTCAAACAAAATGAGAGTAATGTTAAAGTGATGTTTGAGACTACTCTTGGGAAGCCAAAATGGCAGTAACCAAGGTCCAATCCCGTTTAAATCCGTTGCCCAATCGAAAAACATGCAGAAATGAGTCATCATCCAGCTGGACAGCGGGATTCAGCCGCCGGCTGGATATATTCAGCCGCCGGCTGAATTTCAAAATCCAGCTTTTTGACGTTTTGTTGTTTTCCGTTAATTACTTAAGGACTAGAATCATTTTAGTTACCGTTATGAACTTAGTCAAGTTCTTGTATTGTTTATTTGGTGTTAGGATTTACATTTTTGATTCCGACATTGGTTCCGACAATAAAGGTACAAATAGTACGAACCCGAACAACATGAACACGATAAAAGAGAACTAAAGTTCGAACCGATTAAGTAACTGAAAATCACCTGAAATTTTGACGGTTGTCACATTCTCCCCAGGTTGAAAGAAATTTCGTCCCGAAATTTAGTGCGTCCTATCATGAAGAAGAGTTCTCGAAAAGATGTGGATACTTCTGACGGAATTGGTCTTCACGCTCCCACGTGAATTCGTGACCACGTCTAGAATTCCACCGAACCTTGATTATCGGAATACGGCTCTGCCTAAGTTGTTTGACCTCGCGGTCGACAACTGCGAGCGGTTCCTCGATGAAGTTTAGCTTGCTGTCGATTTTGACCTCGTCAAGAGGAATGACGATGGTCTCATCAGACAGACACTTTTTCAAGTGTGAGACATGGAACACGTTATGAACATTCGCGAGAGCCTGAGGGAGTTGGAGACGATAAGCAACGGGACCGATACGTTCAATGACTTCAAACGGACCGGTGTACCTTGGACTCAGTTTACCGCGCTTACCGAAGCGGACTACCCCTTTCCAAGGCGATACTTTGAGGAGTACTCGGTCGCCAACTTGGAACTCGAGGGGCTTCCTTCGGTTGTCAGCGTAGCTCTTTTGTCGAGTACGGGACGTCTTCAGTCGTTCACGAATAGTGGTGATCTTGTCGATGGTCGCCTGGACGATATCGAGTCTCGTAAGTTGTCGGTCGCCAGCCTCTAGCCAGCATAGCGGTGACCGGCACTTACGCCCATAGAGAGCCTCGAATGGCGCGCACTTGATGCTGGCATGGTAGCTGTTATTATAGGAGAACTCGACCAAGGGGAGGTGAGTGTCCCAACTTCCTCCGAAGTCTACTACACATGCTCTCAGCATATCCTCAAGTGTTTGGATCGTCCTTTCGCTCTGGCCGTCAGTCTGAGGGTGATACGCCGTACTGAGCTCTAATTGAGTACCTAATGATTTCTGAAGAACGTTCCCGAAACGGGAGGTGAATCGACTGTCCCTATCGGAGATAATGGAGAGCGGGGTTCCATGACGAGAGACGATCTCGTTGATGTAGACTTGAGCGAGCTTCTCCATCGAATGATTTTCTCGAATTGGCAAGAAATGAGCGGATTTGGTCAGACGGTCCACGATTACCCAAATCGTGTCGTTACCCTTAGCCGTACGGGGTAACTTGGTGATGAAGTCCATAGAAATCTGCTCCCATTTCCACATGGGAATTTCCGGTTGCTGAAGTAATCCTGAAGGCTTTTGATATTTCGCCTTGACCTTGGAGCAAGTGAGGCACTTGGCTACATACAAGGCGATATCTTTCTTCATGCCCGGCCACCAGTAGTATTCTCGGAGGTCCTTGTACAACTTGTCGGATCCCGGATGGATGGAATATCTAGATCGGTGGCCCTCGTCCAAAATGAGTCTGCGAAGATCCTCAGATCTTGGAATCCATGCTCGACCTTTGAAATAATAAATTCTGTCCGACTTGCGTTCGAATTCTTTCTCGTGATTATGGAGCGTTTCGGCCTTAATGTTCTCGGGCTTTAACGCCTCTTGTTGCGCGTTTGCAATCTGTGTGCGAAGGCTCGTCTGAACTTGAATACCCAATGCTCGAACTCGAGATGGCTTTACCCTTTCCTTCCTACTCAGGGCATCTGCTACTACGTTTGCTTTACCCGGGTGGTATTTGATCTCGCAATCGTAGTCACTCAGCAATTCTATCCATCTTCGTTGCCGCATGTTGAGCATTTTCTGATCTAAAATGTGCTGGAGGCTCTTGTGATCAGTATAGACCGTACACTTAGTACCATATAAGTAGTGTCTCCAGATTTTCAAAGCAAACACGACGGCTCCCAATTCTAAGTCGTGCGTGGTGTAGTTTTGCTTGTGGATCTTCAGTTGCCTAGAAGCGTAAGCGATGACCTTGTCCTTCTGCATTAGAACGCACCCAAGTCCTTGGTGGGAGGCATCGCAAAACACTATAAAGTTGTCCGTGCCCTCTGGCAGGGATAAAATCGGTGCGTGACATAATTGGTACTTGAGTTTCTGGAAAGAATCCTCCTGATCTTTTCCCCAGATAAAGTCCTTATCTTTTTGAGTGAGCTCGGTGAGGGGTTTTGCGATTTTCGAGAAATTCTCGATGAATCTTCTGTAGTAGCCCGCTAATCCTAGGAACTGACGGATTTCTGTCGGGGTTGTCGGAGCTTGCCATTTCTCGATCGCTTCGATTTTGGCTGGATCTACATGAATCCTCTCTTGGTTGACCACATGACCAAGGAAGTGTACCTCTCGGAGCCAGAATTCACACTTCGAGAATTTGGCGTACAATTTCTGTTCTCGGAGGAGTTCTAAGATGAGCTTAAGGTGTTTCGCATGATCTTCCTTGTTCCTTGAGTAGATGAGAATGTCGTCTATGAATACGATCACGAACTTGTCTAAGTATGGCCTACACACTCTGTTCATCAAGTCCATGAACACTGCTGGTGCGTTGGTCAGACCAAAAGGCATGACAAGGAATTCGTAATGGCCGTATCGGGTGCGAAAAGGGGGTTTCGGGACGTCGGACTCGCTGACACGAACTTGGTGATAACCCGAACGGAGGTCGATCTTGGAGAAGTAAGTTGCACCCTGCAACTGGTCGAAGAGATCGTCAATCCTTGGGAGAGGGTATCGGTTCTTGACGGTCAGCTTGTTCAACTCTCGATAGTCAATGCACATACGGAAGGATCCGTCTTTCTTTTTGACGAAGAGGATTGGGGCTCCCCAGGGGGACGAACTTGGACGAATAAGACCATGGTCTAGGAGTTCCTGTAACTGTTTCGACAGTTCTAGCATTTCGGGTGGTGCCAGACGGTACGGTGTCTTGGCAACCGGTGCTGCGCCAGGAATGAGGTCTATTCGGAATTCCACTTGTCGTTTAGGTGGCAGCCCTGGCAGATCCTCGGGAAAGACTTCGGGATGATCTTGACCACGGGAATATCTTGGAGTCGAGTCTCAGAAGGTTTACGCTCGACGACATGGGCAAGGAATGCGTCATAGTCCTTCTGAAGGTACTTGCGCATTTTGATGGAAGATACGATGCGGAGTTGTCGTCCAGGCTTGTCTCCTCTTTTTCCGAAAGAGGGATACGAATAGCTTATCGAAGCAAATGATTTTCCGCTCGAAAGCGAGGATAGCCAGTCCATCCCAACAATAATGTCAAACTTGAAAGCTCGATAGGAATTAGATCATGGGGAAGGTTTTGTCAGATAGGCATAGTGAACATCCTAGGATTATGTCCTTAGCTTCAAATTCTTGGGTCGTTAGCATATTCAACGGTAAAACTATCCTTAAGAACTTTAGATATAATTCTATGAGGGGTCTAAATTCTAAGGGAAATGAAACTTCTTTCGGCTCTGAGTCGAACAGTACGGAAGCAAAATGATTGTTGAGGGGAAAACGTACCAGTAACTAGTAACTGCGTGGG
>CAJVGC010000582.1:58034464-58067684 GCA_910822075.1 Senecio squalidus | reverse complement strand
AATTCCATTAATAATAATAAAGTTGGTACAAGTGCTGAACTGAGAAAATATTGTCACAATACATAAAAGAAGATAATGAAGTCTATGTCGTGTACATAGGGAAAATTACGACTAGACTAAGTACAATACAATGAAGAAATAACTAATGGCGTCTGTCCAGAAACATCTTAGCTGCCATAACCACAATCAACATGCCCATCACCAGGCACATACCAATGAGGCGCTGCACAGTGCGGGCCGTAGCTCGGGTCGATGCGATGAATCGCAACTCCTGCTCCGACAACCGTTCTGCGGAGTCGGTAACCTCACTGATGAGGTGTCCCTGGTTCTGGGTCTCCTGAGCCAATCCCCGCACTTCGCGGTGCAAATGGAGGAATGCGGAAGGTGGGGGAGGTTGAAGGGTAGGAGGCATCCTCTGCCTCGCTGCCTCGGCGTCTCTGGCGCGCTGCATCTCTTCGCGCTCGAACTGTCTCTCCCAGGAGTAGTGGTCCTGACACTAGTACGTGGCACCTCTGGAGGGTGACCAAAGGGTAGGTGTGACGGGGGAGGCTGGGACGGTCCTTCCTGACTGGCAGCCATCCTGTCTGGCAGACGGCCCGGGAGGATGACCTGCTTTCACGCGGTCATTCTGGTGCGCGGTCCCCGGTAGTGAAGTGTGGCGGCAACGGGTACCGGTGGAGGAGGTGGTAGCACAGCCCTCGGGCTGGACCCGATGCTGCTCGAGATAGCCATGGCGGTGTCCTCCGTAGGATCAGTGGTCTGGTGTCGTTGGCTCTCTGAAGCGGTACGTCCCTCGGAAGGCGACGCGGCTCTAGGTAAGGAGCGAGACTGGGAGTGTGACGGTGAAAGCGATCGTGACGAGTGAGACATGACGAATCTGTGAACAATGAGTTTCGTGAGTACTAGAAGACACAAGAAATGATAAAGGAAATGTGTAATGAAATGCATGTACGGGTCAGTCGCGTGAGAATCGGGAAAAGACAGTACCGGGAATTTTGACTCAAAACCGTTAACAATAGTAATTACGTTCCGTCTTTGCATAATCCATATTGAACTAGGCATGGGTCATCAGGCCATGCGTAGTTAAATTATAAACATGCAAATCACGAAATTAATTCTCTAAAGTTTAGACCCATAAATGATTTTCCGAAAAGTCTTGGTTATAGTTTGGTTTCGAAAACTTTTGAAAAAAATTTTAAAACCGTTTTTCTCTATAACCTGTGCTCTGATACCAAGTCTGTCACACCCCGCTAAAGCGGAAACACGGAATGTGAAGAGCTGGAAAATCTTTACACAGGTCATATAAAACATAACGGTAATCAAGTCATTAATTAAAAATAAAAGTGTTTACATGTTCACAAAACGACCAAGTCACATCAATTTAGTACATCGATACATAATTAAAAGTTTCATTAAAAATTCCCAAAATAAATGGCCACGTCTTTTCCCAAAAAGGTTCTCACACAACCGCCTCGACCCGTCCATGCCATGTACATCATGCTTACACTAATTTCCTGAAACATAAGATAAAGTGTCAACTACAAAAGTAGTGAGTGAGTTACAGTTTAAATAGTACGTCAAAATATAAGTAAAGTATATAAAGTAGGAGTTTCCAAAAAGGAGATTAGCGGAGAAAAGTCGCTTAAAGTTTATATACTTTAAAGTCCAAGTAATGGGCGGACTGGTGCCCTAAGTTTGTAAAGGACCAAATATAGAGTCAAATTTAGTCAAATAGTAGAAGCGTATATCAATCGCTAAAAATTTATAAGTTTATGCGTAGTAACTAATTAGATTTTCTTGTATCAACCTCTTGGCATCTATAACTTAAGTGTTCACACTAACCCGATTATCCAACCGTGTACGGCCCCAACTTCCCGCCTCTCAAACGGAAAGTTATTCAGAACTTAGTAATATGTACTTAGATTGCCATCTAAGCAAGGAACGGTTCTTTCCTAAGTATCGATACCCATATTACTATACGGCTAAGTAGTTAATAGTGTGAAAGTCTAAGTCTAAAATAGTCGGGCACTAAGTAATTTTGTTTGTAAAATAGAGAGATCGTACGTCCATTTAAGATCGTGTTATAGTTCCATCAAGGGTTGGTACGTATACAAGCATCAATAACTAGTTTAGTCAAAAGAGAGCGAACCAATAAGTACAAGCAGAGTAAAATGTTTTACGCATAAGAGTTCAAATAGTCGTACAAAATAAGTCCAAGTACGTTCCAAAATAGGTTCAAAATAAGTCTAAGTACGTTCCAAAATAGGTTCAAAATAAGTCTAAGTACGTTCTAAAATAATTTCAAAAGTCAAAGTTCATCGAGTCAAAAGTCAAAGTTCAACATGTTAAAAGTCAAAGTCGATAAATTGTAATTTGTTTTCATAAAGTTTTCAAGTACAAAGAATCTTATGTTTCCCACCAAAATTCATGTAAAGCATATAAAATAAGGGGTTGTAACTCACGGATTGGGAGAAGAGATGAACGAGGTATGAACTAGCACAAAAGAAGCGGAACGCGTCGGGAATCTCAACGACCTAAATCACCGGAAAGTGTGTAAGTTGTATTATTATAATTTAAGTTCCAATTTAACATTTTTAAGTCTCAATTTATATTACTTAGATTCTGTCCCAAAGATTATTACGGAATGTTTATAAGGTTCATGTACGTTTTATAGTCCGTTATGTCCAATTATGTCCAAGATGTGTCCAAGATTAAAGTCAAAGTATATTTAGTCCCGAAACGTTAAGTTACTGAAGTTAAGGTATGTTTATGGTAGAATTTGGGCAGCGCTTCCGCGCAATAAAATTACGTCCATTTTTCCAAAACACTTTCCCGCTTTAAAATACATAATATAACGTTTAAAGTATTAATGTACTAGTTTCAAGTCCGAAATCCCTTTTTAAACCATGTATAAGTCAAAACAGTAGCTTAACATGATGTATGTGTTCTGTGATTAATTATTTTAGCTTAAAATCAAGTTTACGACCTTTAAAACGACAAAAATAGCGAACAGGGCCATTCTGGCGGCGGCTGGAGGAAAACAGCCGCCGGCTGACATTTAGCCGGCGGCTGAAACAGCCGCCGGCCAAATGGCTTCGGCCAGTTTCAAAGTTGTTCCATTTTACGATTTTAAGCTTGTTTAACGGGTAGATTCGACATGCAAGCTGTTATAACTTAAACATATGTATTTTTAAGGTAAAAACACCATTTTCTTTAGATTTATAGGTTACATATAAAGATCTTTCATAAAAACTCGTTTTTAAGCAAGGAAAACGTTTTAGATTGTTAAGAAAACTCATTTTCAGTCTATAGATTATACATGCAAGTAAAAATATGTATAAAAACAGTAAGAAGAAAGTGTTATACCGAAGGAAAAAGAGATGTTGGTGGTTTGGATGAGTTTTAGCTCCCAAAAGTTCCTTGAAAAACCCGATTTAAACCTTTTCCTTCCTACCCCTTTACTCTTAGGACGATTTGTGAATGATTTTATGGAAGGAAATGGACTGAAAATGGTGTAATATTTCTGTTTTGGGGTTGTGTTCTTGAGAGAAAATAGAGAGAGTTTAGTGAGTGTGATTCAAACAAATGAGAGTAATGTTAAAGTGATGTTTGAGACTACTCTTGGGAAGCCAAAATGGCAGTAACCAAGGTCCAATCCCGTTTAAATCCGTTGCCCAATCGAAAAACATGCAGAAATGAGTCATCATCCAGCTGGACAACGGGATTCAGCCGCCGGCTGGATATATTCAGCCGCCGGCTGAATTCCAAAATCCAGCTTTTTGACGTTTTGTTGTTTTCCGTTAATTAGTTAAGGACTAGAATCATTTTAGTTACCGTTATGAACTTAGTCAAGTTCTTGTATTGTTTATTTGGTGTTAGGATTTACATTTTTGATTCCGACATTGGTTCCGACAATAAAGGTACAAATAGTACGAACACGAACAACACGAACACGATAAAAGAGAACTAAAGTTCGAACCGATTAAGTAACTGAAAATCACCTGAAATTTTGACGGTTGTCACAGAGTCGAAAATAATATTATTACAAATGTTCATTATAATGACCAAGATTAAAGGTGTTGACTTTATAAAAGTCAAATGTCAATTATGTTGACTCATTAAAAGTCAAAGTCCATTTAAAAGTCCAATTTGATACTTTGAATAATTTGGGAGTCTTTTCATACCAAAATATTTAGAGTAAAATACCCTTCAAAAACAATTTATAAAGTTTGTCTTAAAAACATATTTCGTTGAATTAAAACGAGGATTATAAAGTAGTATTATGACATCTTTGATTGCGTTGGCGTCCTTGAGTCCAAAGACGATGTTATTGTATAATATGTTACTTTTAAGTATTTAAGTGTTTTAATGTCGTGAAGAGTCGTGAATGAAAAATCCGGCAGCGCTTCCGCATCAAAATTTATTTGTACAAAATCCGTACACTTTCCCGCTTGATAACAAGTTACACTTTAAATCTTTTTCATAATACATAATACAATAATGAGTTTATTACGATACTTTCGGTTAGATTACATTTTAATATATTTCGTCCATTCTCAATCCAAATCCGATAATATAACAAGTGTTGGTCTAGTATTTATTCCTAACCGTTTTCAAGGCTAAAACCGAATAATGATGGATAATGAAAATGAAAGATTCTCAAGGATAACAATTTATACCGTTAACACTCGCAAGATTTGACAAGAATAGAATCCGGAATCAAAGACCTCGGTGGCGTGGTGCTGAGGACAAACCCTCCTCCAAAACACAATACACTCACCGTTAGTAAAGGTTCACAATATAACGAGCTTAAGGTGCAAATTTAACGGATTTACAAAATTTCCAGAATCTGGTTGACGACCGCCTCGCGGTGGAGTGACTGCTCCGCGGTCGTATTTTCACCACGACCGCCTCGCGGTGGAGGCACCGTGGCGCGGTCACGACATTAGATTTTTCAATTTTTACAAAAATCGTTTTATGTTGGAAAATCATCTTTTGATGAAATAAATTTAAAAATGCAAGTTATGGAATCATCAAAACACTTTCAAACAACCATTTTGAAAAGATTTTCCATCAATTAAGTAAGGATTTATGTAGGTGTTTGTAAACCTTGCTTTTCTTAGATTATCAACCACAAAACTTTATAAAAACTCATTTCCACATGTTAGATCATTCATGCAATGAATAAAACTTAGAAAATGTAGTAGAGATTAGTTATTATACCCCAAAGAAAAATGAATAGGTGATGATCTAACAAGATTTGATGGAGATCCTTGATGTTGAAGGTGATTTCGACCCGAAACGTTAGAGATAATCGAATGCCTCCAAAAGGATGAATACACCTCACTCTCCTTGAAGAAACTAACAATTTATGGTGGTGAAATTTGGTGTTAATTTGTTGAAAATCACAGCCACAAGAAGGAGTTTGTAGGTGTGTTTGTGTGTTATGCTTCAAAGGGGGGAGAGAGTGTTTGAGACTTTGTGTGTAAATGAAATGAGATGTGAGTTGGTAAGACACAAATGGGAGGTATAAACCTGGTCAAATTGAGGCTTTGCCACGTTTTGAAGTATGTGTCACATGGACATTACATGCAAGTTATGACTCACAACTCAACAAAAAGGAGCTGTCCAGGGAGTGGACCGCGGCGCGGCCAGCTCACCGCGGCGCGCCCAGTCCATTTCCTGGATTTCTCCGCTTTTTGTTCGTGATGTCGTTAAGTATATGCATTCGTTTAGGATTCCCGATTATTTTACAAATGAACTTAGGAAAGTTCATTATATGATTTTATTGGTATTAGGATTCATTAAATGATTCGATTTAATTTCCGATTTGGAAATATATACCTTTCGGTATAAGCATAAGCACGAGCAACGCACGATTTCTTAAAGATAAAGAATATGTTAACCGAAAAATTGGGCGTAACCTCCTAACTTATTTCCGTGAGAACACTAACTAAATGGCACTTAGACAACAAAATCTTACGTCTCAAGGGACGAATCATAATAATCACATAAAACCCGATTCTCAATAATAAATCGTGAGTAAAACAAAGCGAAAAACAAGGGTCAAAACAATTGCGAATAATAAAAAAAAATAACGGTAACATAAGTACTTCAAATTGACGGGTCGTCACAGCCTCCCCCAGTTAAAAGAATTTCGTCCCCGAAATTACTAATGAGCATCGCTAGTAGAAAATAGATGGGGAAACTTTCGCTGCATTACATCCTCCCGTTCCTGAGTAACTTGGCTCCAAAATTTAGAGTTATGACGGTAAAAAGCCTCACACGGCACGCAACAAAAGGTGGGCCGGTAACTATTGTAGTATGAAAACTCCGCTAGCAGAAAAAGTCGATTCCAACTTCCGCCAAGGTCTAAAACGCACGCGCGTCACGATCAGAAATGGCGGAAAATCTCGTCAATATGCAATCTAAAAGGTTTCTCTATTCGGTAATCTTCTCGAATAGGCAAAAAAAGCGCTGACTACATCAGCTGATCTACGATAACCCAATGATACAATCCTCGGTGAGAGCCTCCTGCTAAGCATGAATGATACGAGCCTTCAAGCTCGATTGAGTCGAAATCATCATGGTGCGAACTCTCACCGGCTTAACCGAATTTGTGCGACTCAACGCATCAGTTGTTACATTCGCTTTACCCAGATGGTAGGACACGAACATAATCGTTATGCTACCCAACTCATCAACGTAATGCATTTAGCATCTTTCCTTTTTAACGAAAAGTACCGACGCGCCTCAAAGAGAGAATCTCGGCTAACGAAGCCCTTGCCCACAAATTCCTATATCTGCTTCGATAGCTCTCTCGCCTCTGGAGGTGCTAACCGATAAGGAGCCTTTGCCACTGGCGCTGCTCTCGGACTACATCAATCCGGAACTCCACATCTCACTAGGGGTAATCCATGTAAGTCCTCTGGGAACACATCGGGAAAGTCACGAACCACGGATGTGTGAGAAAGAGTGAACAATCCCACTCGATGTACTCCCGAACTTCAAATCCTGAGACGACTTTAAGGCGCTTCCCCGCCTTATTCCCTTGACCCAACAACAGTCTTCCTGCTATAACAGTATGCGGATAATCTTCTCGCAACATATAACCTCTACACGGTGTGACGACAACCAACCCATGCTAATAATAACGTCGAATCTACCGAAGGCGATCGGAATCAAGTCGGTAGGAAAAGAAAGGTCGTCGAAACTAACGCAATAGGTAGAAAGTACTTCGGTAGCAGGCAATAATCACCAACGGCTAACTCTATTTCGAAGGAAGACGCTAAGGGTAAAAACGTGCAAAGAATCATAGTCCTAAACGCATCGGATATAAAATTCTTCGAATGACGGACTAAAATCTGGAATAGGTAGAATTGAGAATTATTGACTCAAAAACGGTTAACAATAGCAGTTACGTTCCGTTCTCGCATAATTTGTCTCGAACTAGGCGTAGTTGATCAAGTTACGCGTAGTTGGAAGCGAATCATGCAATTGCAGAATTCTGCCACTAAAGTTTAAAAATTCGTGAAAAGATTGTTTGAAGAGTCTTTATTACAGTTTGGTTTGGTATCAATGATTACTAAGTCGAATCGATAGGATAGATTAAGATCTGGAGTCGAACCACTCAGAAACGCACTCGTAGGACAATCTCGTCTCGCCGACTTCTTTACAGATGGAGCTTCTTCGGTGTCAACGCAAAAGGGCGTAAAAATAAAAATAACATAAGAGAAAAGAGAAGTTCACAATATAAGGAATTTAAAGCCAAACATTTGAATCAAGCAGAATATATGCAGGCTGACTTTAGATGAGAAAAGTACTCGTACCAGAATATTATCGCCCGGGACACTTGTTCCTGAGATGCTCAGCGGACCCACACTCAAAACATTTTCCCCTCGGGGTCTTACAAAACCTCTCGGTGTGTCCTAGCTTGTTACACTTGGTGCATACCCAACATTTCACCTCCTCGGCGTGGTAGTTGCCACATCGTCCACACTTCGGGTGCTTACCCTGGGCACCAGGTATCGCAGCAGCATACGCCTGCACAACTTGAGGAGTACCCTGCCTCCTGAATCTTTTCCGTGAATCTTTCTGACGGGATCCCCCACTCCGTTTCTCCCCGGAGTCTTGCTTAACCACCATCGGGGGTAATTCACCATCCCGAACCGCATTCTGAGTCAAAGTAATCGCAATTTCCACCGCGCTCTGAAAGGTGCTCGGTTTGTTGGATAGGACACTCTTATGGATTGCTGGGGGTAATCCATGAGTGTAGCGACCTATACGTTTAAGCTCCGGTCGGACCAAGTGCGGCACTAGCTGGGACAAAGCGTGAAAACGCGAAGTGTACCCCTGGATGTCTGACCCAACCATGGTCAAGTTCCACAATTCATCCTCCAACTTCTGAATCTCAGATTCATGAACATACTCAATAATCATCAACTCCTTTAGCTGATCCCAAGTCATCTTGCTGATCTCAGCTCGGCCTCGCACATTCACGATGGAATTCCACCACGTCAGAGCCGTACCTTGAAATACAAACGCAGCAAATCGGACTCGATCCTCGTCCGCACATCCCACAGCATCAAAGATACACTCCAGCTTCTCCATCCATTGGAGCGTTTCAGTTGCTCCCTCATTGCCCTTAAATTCCGGGGCCTTACAGCTCATGAACGTCTTCAAAGTGCATCCAGCGCGTCGAGCTGATCCCTCTACTCCACCCGATCCATTAATCACAACTTCGGGACCATCATTATTAACAATCGGCTCGATATTCTCAGAAGCCGAACCACCAGTTCCCATACCGATACTATCTTTAATCTGAGCGATCATAATTGGCATCATTGCTGCAAATTCCTCAGCGAATAATTGCCTGATGTTCGGTGTCGTATTCGTCTCCGCGTTATTCGCTCTCGCATTCGGAGTCGCGGTATTAGCACTCGCTCTCGGATTCACAGTCTTCGCCCTCGCGTTCGCAGTAGCGCGTCTCGCATAACTTCGTGTCGCAACTCTCCTCTTAGGCGCCATCGTCCTAAAATAAAAGGAAGAGAAAACTCGATCAGCAAATGTGTGCGACACGAAAAAAAGGCATAATGCCAAAACACAACGCGAAATTAAACACGTATTAAAATAGTGCACACATTGCAATCAGAGAAAATCGATTTAAAAAGCCTATGGTCATAGTCCAAGTGATTTACTCAATTAAAATCACTCGGTTCGCTATAACATTTGGCTCTGATACCAACTTCTGTCACACCCCGCTAATAGCGGAAACACGGAATGTTCCAGTTATAATATCAAGAGTCAAGATTACAACAATATAACCGATAAACAAAACATCAAATTAAATAGATCATGCCAAATGTTATAAAATACATCCTAAGTCAAAGACGATAAGACGCCAAGTACAAATACCATTCCAAAAGAAATAAACAAACGGATCGTCATGGAAATTACAATAAAGAGTTTAAATTCAAATTTCCCAAAAGCAAGCGATCCGAAAATAAACTATGGCATGATCAATGGAAATCCTCAATTTCCTGCAAAGCGTTAAAACGACATCAACAACATGTTGGTGAATTATTCGCAATTTTAAGTAAAAAGTGACCCATCGACAAGTTTCAATAAACATTATAATTTCAAACATCATATCTTGTTTTACAATCCAATAGTGAGAGGTACCATGCCTAGACTATCATACACTGAACCTGACCATGTAAATTAACCCCTATCCTAAGGGGTATCAATCTAAAGGCAACCAATTATGAAATACGGCCATAACATCCACTCCTAGGGACGACCTAGCGAGCGATGAGGGTTTGGTCAAACCCAAACAGATCTGTATATGTGAAACCGCGTGCAAAAGCTTAATCAAGTGTATAAGGGGAGGCTCCTCGAGCCTAATGATACTTAATCTAAGGCAGACCTAAATCACTGGGTAAACAAGATAATTTGTAAAGTCCCGCATACAAGCAGACAATTTTAAAACACGCTTTACAGCCCAAAAATAGTAAAGACAAGGGCTACGAATAACTCACAATACAAACTTCAGCGAATGAATCGGGTACACAACCACGGAGCTACAACTCCACCGTCTAAGTGCCTTAAACAATAAATAATATAGTCTCAGTATCTCTATAAGTATAGTTCGGTTTAGCCTTGTCGGTTATTATTAAGTTAAATTATAACATTCCAACGATTAATAAGTCGAATAAGGATGACGGATTAAGAAGGCGATGTTCCGCGCCAGAAAAGGGCCGATCGGCAAGATATCGAACTTTCACGTCAACAGCGACCGTTGGAAACAAGTGATGACTCCGAGTCGAAAATAATATTATTACAAATGTTCATTATAATGACCAAGATTAAAGGTGTTGACTTTATAAAAGTCAAATGTCAATTATGTTGACTCATTAAAAGTCAAAGTCCATTTAAAAGTCCAATTTGACACTTTGAATAATTTGGGAGTCTTTTCATACCAAAATATTTAGAGTAAAATACCTTTCAATAACAATTTATAAAGTTTGTCTTAAAAACATATTTCGTTGAATTAAAACGAGGATTACAAAGTGACGAAGTTTTAATATATCGCAAAGAGGTTTAAAATGTCCATTTTAAGTAGTATTATGACATCTTTGATTGCGTTGGCGTCCTTGAATCCAAAGACGATGTTATTGTATAATATGTTACTTTTAAGTATTTAAGTGTTTTAATGTCGTGAAGAGTCGTGAATGGAAAATCCGGCAGCGCTTCCGCATCAAAATTTATTTGTACAAAATCCGTACACTTTCCCGCTTGATAACAAGTTACACTTAAATATTTTTCATAATACATAATACAATAATGAGTTTATTACGATACTTTCGGTTAGATTACATTTTAATATATTTCGTCCATTCTCAATCCAAATCCGATAATATAACAAGTGTTGGTCTAGTATTTATTCCTAACCGTTTTCAAGGCTAAAACCGAATAATGATGGATAATGAAAATGAAATATTCTCAAGGATAACAATTTATACCGTTAACACTCGCAAGATTTGACAAGAATATAATCCGGAATCAAAGACCTCGGTGGCGTGGTGCTGAGGACAAACCCTCCTCCAAAACACAATACACTAACCGTTAGTAAAGGTTCACAATATAACGAGCTTAAGGTGCAAATTTAACGGACTTACAAAATTTCCAGAATCTGGTTGACGACCGCCTCGCGGTGGAGTGACTGCGCCGCGGTCGTATTTTCACCACGACCGCCTCGCGGTGGAGGCACGGTGGCGCGGTCACGACAATAGATTTTTCAATTTTTACAAAAATCGTTTTATGTTGGAAAATCATCTTTTGATGAAATAAAGTTAAACATGCAAGTTATGGAATCATCAAAACACTTTCAAACAACCATTTTGTAAAGATTTTCCATCAATTAAGTAAGGATTTATGTAGGTGTTTGTAAACCTTGCTTTTCTTAGATTATCAACCACAAAACTTTATAAAAACTCATTTCCACATGTTAGATCATTCATGCAATGAATAAAACTTAGAAAATGTAGTAGAGATTAGTTATTATACCCCAAAGAAAAATGAATAGGTGATGATCTAACAAGATTTGATGGAGATCCTTGATGTTGAAGGTGATTTCGACCCGAAAACGTTAGAGATAATCGAATGCCTCCAAAAGGATGAATATACCTCACTCTCCTTGAAGAAACTAACAATTTATGGTGGTGAAATTTGGTGTTAATTTGTTGAAAATCACAGCCACAAGAAGGAGTTTGTAGGTGTGTTTGTGTGTTATGCTTCAAAGGGGGGAGAGAGTGTTTGAGACTTTGTGTGTAAATGAAATGAGATGTGAGTTGGTAAGACACAAATGGGAGGTATAAACCTGGTCAAATTGAGGCTTTGCCACGTTTTGAAGTATGTGTCACATGGACATTTCATGCAAGTTATGACTCACAACTCAACAAAAAGGAGCTGTCCAGGGAGTGGACCGCGGCGCGGCCAGCTCACCGCGGCGCGCCCAGTCCATTTCCTGGATTTCTCCGCTTTTTGTTCGTGATGTCGTTAAGTATATGCATTCGTTTAGGATTCCCGATTATTTTACAAATGAACTTAGGAAAGTTCATTATATGATTTTATTGGTATTAGGATTCATTAAATGATTCGATTTAATTTCCGATTTGGAAATATATACCTTTCGGTATAAGCATAAGCACGAGCAACGCACGATTTCTTAAAGATAAAGAATACGTTAACCGACAAATTGGGCGAAACCTCCTAACTTATTTCCGTGAGAACACTAACTAAATGGCACTTAGACAACAAAATCTTACGTCTCAAGGGACGAATCATAATAATCACATAAAACCCGATTGTCAATAATAAATCGTGAGTAAAACAAAGCGAAAAACAAGGGTCAAAACAATTGCGAATAATAAAAAAAAAATAACGGTAACATAAGTACTTCAAATTGACGGGTCGTCACAATCCACAAGTCCGAATGTGGAACTAATCATTCCGAACACAGAAGTCGAAGCTATCACCCCGACGTTTGTCCCCCATAACTTCGGAAAACTCCGCAGCCTCATGAACATATACGTTCAAACAGAAAGGAAAATGGGCATTAATCTCGACCTATCCTATGGAGATGAAAACGAGAAAGCATCACCAACGAAACTTCCCCTTCGCCAGGGCACAATTCGTTCTGGAATAATGATAACAGGGCGAAGGATCACAATCCCCTTCTGGGGCAAAATCTATTCGGAAGAGACAGTTTGGGCAACTTATCAAACAACGTATGAACGTTATAAGTTGCATGCTTGATGCTCAGCGGTATGACCCCTGAACCACAAAAGCAGTTTGATAATAAGCGGCCGGATAAAATGATCATTTAGCTTCACACTATGTATAAGAAACAAGTCTATCTTGAACTGTACGACTTGATTCAAGAATTACATCAGTGTAAACATGTTGATGGAACGTCAGTAGGAACTCACGGGCTCAACATGAAAAGCTACTTTGATCGATTAGAAAGGATGAATTACCCCTGCCATTAGCTTATTGTTGTTAGTATTCCCTTTCACAAGGGTATTGATGTGTTTACACCTAACTACAATATGCATGGTATGGACTCTCAAAAGAACTTCATGTGATGCTCGTAAAGTTTGAGAAAAAATCATTCCTAACAAGTCGGTTACCAACCAGCTCCTAGTGATCAGTGGTGGTATGGTTCAGATAAGAAAAGACAACGCAAACTAAGGGCAAAGCTAAAGAGGACGGAAAGAATAAACAAGCAATAGTTTATATTCCCAAGCCTAAGCGTACCCCTCCAGCTAAAAGACAACATCCTGCTAAGGATGATGGTAGCAATCACTTTGAAGTGATTGGGCATTGAAAGAGGAATTGTCCTAAGTATCTAGCCGAGGTGCAAGATAAGAAGAGAGTCGGAAACGCCGGATCTTCAGGTATCTTCACTATAGAATTACATTCCTTCTCTAAAAACAAATATTTGGGTATATGACACTGGCTGTGGTACTCATATTTGTAATTCCTTACAAGGATTTAGAGCAAAGAAGAAACTGAAGAATGGATCTCTATAACTGTACGTAGGCTATGCCAAACGTGTAGTTATGGAAGCCATTGGAAGTTACGACTTACATTTACCCTAGGGCATAATACTTGTATTAGACAATTGTCATTATGCACCTACTTATGTTAAGGGAAATGTTTCAGTTTATGTTTTATAGAATAATGAATTCACTAATTGTTTTATTGAATTTTGTATTTCTGTTTCAAACATAATGCTCATTATATTAATGCGATTGATGTTAATGGTATGTTTGAAATAGATTTGCATGTTCATTCTTCTTTAAATTATAATTCTATGTTGATTATTAGCACTTAATGCGTTAAGCCCAACATGGACTCAACTTATCTATGATATTGTCATATTGCACACATACGCAAGCATTTCATTAAAAGGCGTCACGACTTTTAAAGTCCAATGATAATTCATTTGATAAATGCGAATCTTGTGTGTCGGGAAAAATGACAAGGATACCCTTTCCGTATGAGACGCAAAGAACAACAAATCTTTTAGGAATCATACGTACTGATGTATGTGGTCCCTTTAGACATGTGTCAAAGAAAGGTGCTAACTATTTCATAACGTTTACGAATGATTTCAACCGTTATGGTTATGTTTACTTGCTTAAACATAAACATGAGGTGTTTGAAACATTCAAAGTGTTTCAACACGAAGTAGAAAACCAACTCGGTAAAACCATCAAGATCCTCCGATCGGATCGTGGTGGTGAATACTTAAGCCTAGAGTTTAAGGATCATCTCAAAGCACGTGGAATTATCCAACAAGTTAATCTTCCCTATACTCCACAACACAATGGTGTATCGGAGAGGAGAAATCGAACCTTGCTAGACATGGTACGATCTATGATGAACCTTACAACTTTACCATTATTTATTTGGGATTACGCCTTAGAGTCTGTTGTACGAATTCTCAACATGGTTCCAACCAAGAAGGTTGATAAGACACCATATGAAATATTGCATGGGCAATCCCTTAATCTGTCTTACTTAAAGGTCTGGGAATGTGAGACATTCGTTAAACGCGATTCGCCTGACAAACTCGAGCAAATATCTGTTAAGTGTATCTTCGTAGGATACCCAAAGGAAACGATGGGTTACTATTTCTATAGTCCTTCCGAGGATACTGTGAAAATTGCTCGGTATGCTGAGTTTTTCGAAACACGGCTTTTCGCTCAAGGAAACAGTGGGAGGGTTGTAGAACTTGACGAGGTTCAAGAGGAAGATACATCAACTTCTACTCACACTGGTGATCAACAATTTGGGGGGGATAGAATTGAGACTCATGATGTGTCTCAATCTGATCTTCAAGTTGCGATTGAGCTTCATGACATGACTCAGTCTTAAAATCAAATTGCTGATGCTCTAATTCGTAGTTCCGAAAGGAAAATACGTGTCCCTCAAAAACTAAATCTAAATGTAGCTTTAGATAATGAGGATCATGTACCAGGGGATCTAAATGAACCTCGAAACTTGAAAGCTGCATTATCAGGGCCTGACGCTGATAAATGGTTTCAAGCTGCGAATGTGGAGATGCAGTCCATGAAAGACAACGACGTTTGGGATTTGGTGGATCGTCCTCCAAATACCAAAACGGTGGATTGTAAATGGATCTTTAAGATAAAGACCGACATGGACGACAATATACACATCTATAAAGCTCGTCTCGTGGCAAAAAGCTTTACTCAAGTCTATGGCATAGATTATGAGGAAACCTTTTCCCTAGTGGCAGACATTAGGGCTATTAGAATTCTCTTAGCCATAGCAGCATTCTATGACTATGAGATATGGCAGATGGATGTCAAGACAGCCTTTCTGAATGGTCATCTAGACGAAGACATCTATATGAATCAGCCAGAAGGTTTTATTGATCCATTACATTCCAGCAAAGTGTGCAAGCTAAAAAGGTCCATTTATGGACTTAAGAAAACATCACGAAGTTGGAATAAAAGATTTGATGAAGAAATCAAAAAGTGTGGTTTTGTTCAGAATTTCGATGAGCCATGTGTGTATCAAAATTCAGTGGGAGTAATGTTACTATCTTAGTCTTATATGTAGATGACATATTGTTAATGGGAAACGGTATTCCACTGCTTGAAGATGTTATATCTCATCTTGGAAAATGTTTTGCCATGAAAGAATTAGGTGAAACAACATTTATTTTGGGAATCAAGATCTCGAGAGATAGATCTAAGCGGTTAAATTGAGTTAAATGAAAAGGACTACATTGATAAATTACTAAAGAGATTTAGTATGGAAAAAACTCCAAGCGTGGGAATTTACCAATGCAAGATGGACATAAACTCAGCATCAAGGACAGTGCTTCTACATCTGATGAGGTGGAGCGCATGCATATGTTACCTTATTCCTCGGCAGTAGGATCTATTATGAATGTGGTGAGATGCACAAGGCATGATATGGTTTTGCACAGAATATTGTTAACAAGTTTCAACAGAATCCAGGCGAAAGACACTGGATTGCTGTAAAGAACATATTGAAGTACCTTAGGCCTACTAAAGATATGGTTCTTATGTATGGTGGAAATCTTGAGGCTAATATTAGATAGTGTGATGTCGGATTTCAGAAACAACCATCTCTACAACATAATCTGAGTACATTGCATCTTATTAAGCTGCAAATGGAAGCTGTTTGGATCCGGAAATTTATTTCTGGACTTGGTGTTGTTCCCACAGCCAAGTCTCCTTTGGATATGTATTGCGACAACACTTGTGCAATAATCATAGCCAATGAACCCGATGTTCAGAAGGGAGCTAGACACTTTCAAAGGAAATTTCACTATATTTGTGAACAAGTCGAACAAGGCGAAATTCGAGTGCTCAAAGTTCACACGGATGATAAATTAGCAGATCCTTTTACAAAGGCACTGGGAAAGGCGAAGTTAACTCACTTAGCTGAGGGGATAGGACTTCGTTTATCTAGTAATCACTTGTAAATCCATGGATTTAGTATTTGGATATATGGATGTAATAAACAAATTTATTTATGAATGAATAATATTTATGATATTTGTTTTCATTTATTATAATTTTTGTATCCTATTTTTCATGTTTTATCCTTGAATAATATTGTGTAATATCATTCTAAATATCCATTGTCAATTGATCATATGGGAATATGATTGAATTAAGACAATATCTGAGTTTTTAGTCAGCTTGGCTCACTGACTCACATGGTATCCATTATGATGCATACTGGATTATCCCACATTAATTATTACTTATGGATCCTTGTCATTAAGTATGATTCATAAGGTTTATATATCCTTAGACTTGAGATACAAGTTGCTACTCATGTACGTAGTGCATTATTTGATCATAGTCAATACTATTCCTAGATAAGGGTAGCAAAAAGGCTATATTTGGTAATGTAGCGAAATAGGATGACTACCAGTTGTATTCAAGATAAGATTTGTTCCTTCAGTGAAAACTGAAGTTAGATACTTACTGGGCCACTCATGGATACTTAAGATATTTGTCTGACCGGACCCAAATAAATCTAGATGTGTCTCGATAGTATTTGGTAATCTTAAGTGATTCGCGAAATGAGAAACAATAGTTAAAATGAATGCTTTTGATCCATCTATATATATTTTAACTAGATTATCTGTAACAAAGGGATATGAACCGACTATAGACTCACAGTGATTTTGGAGAAACTTCAGTCGTGCATTTATGGGAGCATTGATATGTTGCTAGACATTAATCAATGTTATCATGTTTATTTGAACTTATTCAAAAGTGGGAGTAGTAGGTATTTGAATAGTGTCGAATAAATATGTGACTGTAAATGTGTGAGACTACGGGAGCGCACACATCGACATTTAGACACGACTACTAGTTTAACATATTTAGTAAATATTACTTAAAGGGTTAAGTATAATGTTTATTAAATAGAGGGGTTTATTATGTAAATTAGGAGGTTTCCTTATTGTAATATAACTCAAACTCTAAGATTTGAAGTTTTTGTTTTTTTTGGTTTTTGTAATAAGGAGTTGATGCTAAGAAAATTGTTGTACAAAGCGTTAAACAAGTAGTAACATACTGGTTTGTCGATAAAGAGGGTGCCGCGTACGCAAGAGTGGTAAAAACCTTACGTTAAGTTTTCATTATTTTGCTTGCTCAATAAGGTACACAATTTATATCCGATTTATTATTTACTATGTAATCCTAATTTCCGCTGCATGTAATAATTTGATAATTTGATTCGAGGTGTATACTTATACTACTTTTCAATTTTAACATGGAAGAAGAAGAGCTGTTTGTATGAAACTGCATATACATGAAACAAAAAGAATTGTACTTTATGGCCACAAAGAAGGCATTTAAAGTTGTGTCCTTGTGGGCGTTTGTTTACTCATCCTTCTCGTTTCATTATTATCCCCTACGTGTCTCCATCCTTTTTATAAACAAAGGCTGCTCGAAGGCATCACAAGCTAGAAAAAGAAAAAAAACAGAAAAAAAAACATCTTATGGCACTCATAAACACTATTAATTACATGCTACTTCATTAGTTGAAATCTTTGTTGTACTTAGCCATAGAGAGGTTGAGACATATCAATACGAATGTTCCCATGCTTGATCTATAAAAATTAATATAAACAAATTTGTTATTTCCCACTTGATACAGCATGATCTTGCACTTAAGGTGGAAACTAAAAGTAGACTTACAAGGTGGCAAAGAAGAAGAGAATTCTTCTAGGACTTATTATGGATGATTGCTTAAAACTGCATGATTTCTTTCCAGAAAAACTTCTCTTGGTTGATGTTATGACAGGCTTTTTTGTGGTCGTGCCACTGGTTTCGATGCTTATTTGATGGTGATCTTCCGGGATGGGGATATGATTAATGGTTTGATTCGGTAACATCAGCTTTATCGACATAGTACAACCCATGCCAGAACCTGTAATACAAACTAAAAGGAATCAACAATAAAAAACAAAATGTAAAACTTCATTTTCATATATGAATGATATTCATAGAACACCTAATATGTTACTTAATTTTACTGTATTAAGTTTCCTAATAAAGAAAGTCCAACATGTATCTCCTATGGTTGTATTTTTTTTTTTGCCAGGGTTTGTAGTTGTTATTAAAAAAAAGACTTCCAAAACAGCTTTTATATATATATATATATATATATATATATATATATATAGACATGTTGTTCTTTGTTTCGAAACACTAGCGGAAGGAAATAGAAGCATGTTGTTAAAAACCGGGTCGCTAGTACAAAAACATGTGTACTATGGAATATGAAAGTAAAAAAATAGAAGAACACAGTAAATCTTTAATTTGTGAAAATATAAGGTAGCACACCTTTAGATGAAGAGATATCATCTTTATTGTCTTCATTGGGTAGGCAATTTGAATTCATCTTCTCAACCCTTATTTGTGATTCCTTTGTTAATAGATTACCCTTCAATTCCAAAAGAAACACATATTTTTAGGACGTAATTTGGTAAATGTATATTATATTTCTAAAGTAATTGAAGGAAAAAAAGATGTAACTGACATTATCTCTTGAACTAGAGTTTAGATCTTTGTTGGTCATCAGATGAGAAAAAGGTTCCATGTCGAGTGTGAAGCTCTCGGATGTCATGTTCAGATGCTGCTATTTTGCTATATATCTTTATCTTGTAGTTCTTTATACTTCTCCTTCCATCGATCAGCTTCCGAATCAAAGAATCCTATAAACTATAAACTTTATAATAAAAAATAATTAATCATTTAAAACGCTAGAATTAGTGTGTAAATCGGAGATGCTCGGACTTCAAATGTTTTCATGTAAACAAAAAGCTAGGAAGGAGAACTGTCACCTCATTTCACTTCACCGTTGATGAACTTGTATGTGGTGGGCTATGGACGGATGGGAAAGAGAACGTAAATTCTTTCACAAAATACAAGGTTTAAGAAAGGCTGATAGATGAACAGAAGGCACAAGAAACTACAAGAATGACAACATGTATTTATCAATAACTCAAATCAAAATGACAGGACCACCATGCATTGCTAGAAACAAACTCAAAAGCTGTCACATGAGTTAGGTTGTTCTAGTTAAACTGTCCCATAATTAAAAAAAAGAAAACAATATTCTTTGTAGTTTCTTATGACATATGGGACAAATGTCATAATAACATTCTTTTGTTTCATGGATCATTGATTAATATACTTAATAATGTGTTATTTATTTAATAGAGTTTATATAAATAGCTTTATAAGGTGATTTGGGCGTATCTGATATTGTTAATGGAACGGAAGTGGTGACACGACGCTTGTAGAAATTATGTTTATATTGTTTTATGTACCATGTATCTACACCTAAATACTATCAATATAGACGGTTATTTCCCTGATCCTTCAAATATTCACAATCACCCCAATGATTCAATATACCAACTTCCCACTCACGAAACAAAAGTCTCTCTCCAAATACCTATTATTAATTTGTTGGTAATTATACATAGTCACTGAACGTCCAACAGCAAGATGTAGGATGTATGTATGAGTATCTGATCTGATCATAACGTCAACAAACAAAATCATCAGCTGTCAATGGTCATAAAAGGTTTGTACGAATGTAAAATTTGGTTTAATGATATTTGGGAGAATGTCTGAAATGATTTATAGTTCAAGATATCTTAAATTTTTTCCTGTCACTGTTTGGGAGAAGACAAGGATATTAATGGGAATTTAAGAAGTTAACTACTTAAAAACATCAAAGATGTGTGTGTGTGTGTGTGTGTGTGTGTGTGTGTGTGTGTGTGTGTGTGTGTGTGTGTGGTGGTTGGTTTTGGGTTTGTTAAAAAGCACGAAATTGTAAATCTGGTGTTTAAATAAAAAACGTGTTTTTGTATATTCCATAATTAAAAGTTAATTAGAAGTTAAACCTAAGTTGCAATATTTGATGTTTAATTACATTTGTATAATTTCATTAAGCAATAATCATAATTGGAAAACTACATGCATACTTGTACGAATATGATTACGATTTAGATATTTGTTAATTGAAATTTGTTAAACAGATTATTACACGAGTTAATTAAATATGTGCGACACTTTACCAATAATAGACTTAAAAGTTTTTGTGATGGGATTATTTGATAATTGTAATTATGTATATATTAAAAAGATTACGCAATCCATGATTGTTTACTTGAACATATGTATGTGGTCCGTTTCTGAACGAAACATGAGCTATTTAATAGATATATAATGACCTAGAGGCCTTTTGCTATTTATGGCACACCTACTTTGTTGCATAGTTAATTAAGTTATATATTTATTGTTTTATGTAAACTGACAAACGTTGTTTTTGAGATAATAAATAATATTGACTAAAGAATTATGAAACTAGATTTTAACTTATTTTGGCATTGTTATACGTTCTAAACTCATTTGGTTGGGTCCAATATACCGTAATATGCTCTAGCGACGGAACGTGTAATCTTACAAAATACTTTAAAATCGAATAATTTTAAAAACGTGTTATCTCTAATTCATAATTAGATGTAAATCCTTATCGTATAATTCTGAACTAGGCTCACATATTAAAAACGTGATGTCTAGACAATAACAGTTGTGAGTATTACACCCTTAATGAGGTCGATTTTTAATACGCTTTGCGTTGACCACCCTCTCCGTTCTTACCTGGTCGTGCTGAAATAGAGCTACCGAACGGCTTTTATAATAACGATGTTACATTTAATTAATACATGTGGTGTATAGGAATTAGACATCTAGGCGTACGTAAAATTATTAACAAGTATAGAAAATAATGTTTACTTTTAAAAATACAAATTATGTTACGAAGTTGTATGCATGCTTCTTCGTACACAAAAACTTTTGTCACCCATGGAATTAATTTAATTTCCATCATGATATGTAAAATCTAGTTTAATTTCGAAACTCGAAATACTCTTTACTAGACCACACACTTATAGGTAGTGGACCTAATCGTGTACAGTTTAGTGCAGGTAAGTCGGATCCGTTCTCACGGACTACGTCAGTTTTAAATTTAGAATTAATAATACTAATTGTTTTGGGTGTTTGAGACCGAATTCACTTTGCTTAAACTAGTTTTGAAAGTATTTATAACGTAAAAACGTTGATTGAAAGATTCGATGTTTTAGGAAATCAATTAAGGGAAAGACACTTGTTCGGATAGTTCACTAATGATCCGATTTAACTTATGCAATTGAATGTTTTTCTTTAACTTTTATTTTGTATAATTAAGTTCCTCTCGAATACCTAATTATCTTTAGTTATCTTAAACCCTGTCGTTCCTCTCGAATAAAGTAAAAGTCCTAAATAACTAAGCTTTAAGAAGTAAGACGATTTTAATGATTTAATCTATTAAACTTCCTCTCGAATAGTTTATCTAGTTTTCTAATCCAATCTCTTGTAATTATAAACTAGCGATCTCGATTTAATCTAATTACTTAAGTTCTAAACAATTATAGACCGATTGATTGTTGCTTTTCAATTGTTTAACCTAATTCTAGATTCCTCTAGAATATCTAGAATTTCAATTAACCAAAAGAGTATAAGAACTAAAACAATGTTAAGATTTAAATTAGAACGGATCTACAATTAAACGTGTATAATCTAAAAGCATTCAATAAACATAAATCAAGTCATAGCAAAAGATTCATAACCAAACAAGTGTGAGAATATTTACCTACTCATGTTCAGAGAAGAAATCAACAAACATAAGTAATTAAACATAGTACCAACCGAATTAGAAAAGAAAAGAGTTTTGGAATGATCGTTGTTGAATATCTCTGTTCGAAACTAGCTTCCTAGCCCTTCTTGCAGCTCCAAATTGGATCTCTAAACCCCTGAGTCGACCTCTGAAAAGTTATATAATTTGTGAGGTTTACGTTTCTATTTATGGGCAAAATCCGGAATCTTGAAAACTCTCCGCTGCACCGCAGTCACAAGGTACTGCGTCGCAGTCCTTGAAGTTTCCAAATTGTATTCGAGTTGCGATTCACGGTGTGACAACCGTCTAATTTCCAGGTGCATTTTATACTCTATGTCTCTTTCGGTCTATCTAGTCTTTAACTTTTCAATAATCGGAACCGCGATAGCGTCGGAATCACAACCGGAATCAAATTAAATAAGTCCTAATAACAAGAAAACCCCTAACGAACTTTCCTAAGTTCATAACGAAACATACTTTAAAACTTTAGTTAACGAAAAGGTCCAACGAAGCAATTATACAAAAACAGCCAAAATACAAATTTTGTTACAAAAATCGTCCAGGACGACGCACAGAGGCCATGTGCGCCGTCCTGTAGGACGAAAATTGTAATAATTTTGAAATTATGCATGTCTCGATTCCACCAACACTTTAACCAATAACACCCGATTTTTGACCATCATTACTGCCAAATTACTGTCCCAATACACCCACTTTACTCTTCCTAACATTTTCTTTTCATTTATCAATTTACATATTCATTTTACAAAAATAAAACACACACAACACCCATTTTCTCTCTAAAACCTCTCAAGAGGTCTTCACTTCCAGAATATCACAGCCTTAAAACACCATTTTAATCCATACAAAACGTTTGAATCATCAAGGGAAGCAAGGGGTGTTGATTAATTCGAAAAAGGACACTTCTTGTAAAGGTTTTTGAAGCGTAAATCCGGCCAAAACTCATCATCCGAGCTTTTCCTCCGATAGATTTTATTGTCTTTTTACTATTTTTATACAAATAAACTCTTGCATATAAGATCTAACGGTTCAAAATGAGTTTTTATACAAAGCTATGACTTTTTATGGTCAAAAACGTTTTTAAACGAAATAACCTTTAGATCCACGAATTTGTGACTTAATATACTTTAGAAACTGCTACAATGATGTTTTAATAAGTTTAAACCTATTGCATGTCGAAATCTAAGGATTAAAATACGTTTTGCAACAAAAACTCGAAAATCCGCGACCCGTGCGCCGTCCCCGTGACCAGGACGACGCAGCGGGTGAAGTTTTTACCTTCTGTGCGCCGTTCCAGTGGTCACAGCGGTGCACATAGCTGCTGTTTTCCCGAAACTTGTCGTTTTTGCCATTTTTAACACGTTTAGACCATATTTGACCTGCTGACTTTTTTGACACGTGACATTTTGGGACTGAATATGTAAAACAAATAACATTTGAGACATGTATGGACTTTTTGGACTTGAATTGAACTAGAATATGTATATATTATGTTATAGGTGAATTGTGAGCGGAATTGGTAGGTATATTTTTCATATGAAATTTGGGCGCGGAAGCGCTGCCCAAATTTCCTTAGAAAAATGTAAACCACTTCAGCGAGCAAAAGCACTTATGACTTAATAACAATAAACGTTAAAATCGGACTTTTGGACAAAAACGAAACTTTCACCGTTTTGGGACTATCTTGGATTTAACTTAACCTTGACACTTGAAGTTTAATTAGAAACTTAATTATATTATCTTAAGTACAATAACATAATAAGATAATAATAATTGGACTATCTTGGTATTATTAGGCGACCCGTGATTTCCGGCTCCCGCTCCGACCGATTCCCGAGTTCCTTGTCTTCGCAATCCGTGAGTTACACCCCTCCTTACTCTTACATTTTAAGTACTCTTTTTGGGGGAAACATGAGATCAAACCTTTTGTGAACAATACTTTTACTTGAGAAACTGATTTGTGTTCTTAAACTCGTGAACAATGCTTATGAACTATTTGTCTTTGAAACTCTTTTGAATCTTTACTACCTTTATGAACTTGTACAACTATTGTGGAACTTTTGGAAACTTTATGAACTTTTGAGCTATTTATCTATTTTTGGAAACTTTATGAATAACTGAGCTACTTATCTATTTTTGGAAACTTTACGAACTTGCAACTCTTTGAACTTTTGGCACTGAGAACTATTGGACTATTTTGGAACTTTGCAACTAATATGCATAGACAATATCATATATTCGGATTGGCTTACTTTAGACTAAATAGGTTTGCCTCTTTGGATATTTTATTAGACAATGATAGCTTGATTGTATTTTTGGAGCAAAACCCTAGGTGAGATATAAACGCCGTAAGTACAAACGACAAATTTTTAGAAACAGGAGGGACAAAATGCCTCGCAACTTTTTTTGGAACTGAACTCTACACACTATTAACAATAGCCGTTAGTAAATATGGGTATCGATACTTAGGAGCGGTCACTCCTTACTTTAGGGTAGCAACCTGGGTACATATTACTAAGTTCTCGCGAACTCGAACTTTAGACTGGAACTAGGGGCGCAAACTTGACCAGAATCGGATTAGTGTGCTAAAATATTACGTTATATTAAGCTTAGTGGTTGGTACAACTCGAGGATCATAGGTCTTTATTATTTACGCATATGCCTACTTACAGTCTTACACATGTAGATTAATCCACCACTGAGGTAATGACTATATACTTTTACCGCTTGCTACGCGACTTGACTTTGAACTTACTTTGAACTTACTTTGAACCTACTTTGAACTTACTTTGAACTTATTTTGAACTTTCCTGAACCTTGAACTGATCTTGACCTTTATGGACTTTGAACTTGTCTCGAACTTTTACGAACTCTAAAACTCTTGACTTGAACTATTACGACAGTATATACACTACCTTTGTGCGATTGCTTAACCGCTTACTTCTTTGGAAAACTTTTGTACTTACATATATACTTGTCGAACTTTTATCCGAACCTTTTTGCCAACTTATAAACTGTAACTCACTCACTACGTTTTCGTAGTTGACACTTTATCTCATGTTTCAGGAACTAAACGTAAGTTATGAAGTCCATTGCTCAGGCGGGTCAAGCCAATTATGTGAAGTGTACCTCGGGAAGAAGACCTTTATTTTGGGAATTTTTAATTAAAAACATTTTATTATGTATTATGGTCTTAACCTTGAATCTTGGTTGTATCTTTGACTTTTGTACTTTTCAACTTTAATCTTAATGACTTGAAACGTTGCTTTTAGTGTAACCCGTGAAATGATTCTTTGCTCTTCACATTCCGTGTTTCCGCTTTAGCGGGGTGTGACACACGGTGGGTCGCGGTCATCCCCCACTGCGCCACATTGGGGTGTTTTTCGAAAGTTCTTGCCTTGTTTAACTTCTCACTGCGCCGTATTCATGCACCATTGCGTCGCGGTACCTGACCAAATCAATATTTCTAGTTCTTTTGGTCCTTTTCATTCATTTCTTCGTCCAAATAACCACTTCGCGTTCATATTCAACCTGTCACTTGAATAAAACACTTTTCACACACAATTAAATGCAAAATCCTATCCTATCCATTATGATTAAATACGAAAATGACCAAATATCGCATATAAATAAACGTATAAATAGCGATATCAAATCCCCTCACACTTACCATTTTGCTTGCCCTCAAGCAAAAACTATGTTTCAACTAAATTATCAAGCCATGTTTTAAAATGAAAAACCAAACACCTCACGAATTTATGTAAATCACACAATCTCTAAAACTAGTTTAAAGGGTGTGTAAATTATCAGTAAATACGCTCAATTGCTCAGTCATCGTGAGTTTTCTATCATAGGATTGATTAACTATCACTTCTCTAACACTAGAGTCTAGGTACAACTACACGGTGACTTTTTATTTGGGTTATAATATATAGGTAAAGGCATGTGGAAATATATAATGGAGTGAAAAGGGTAAAGAAATAAAGTATACAAATTAAACGTAGTATACATCTAACTTAGAATAAATCTGAACTATTAACACTTTTACGAACCAAAATGCTACGTATTACTTCAAATTTTTCCAATATACATATCACATATAGCAATACTCTTCAATAAGACTCAATTTACACTAAATTATTTCACTTAATTAAACAAATCTCTTGTGACAACCGTCTAAAAATCAGGTACTTGTTCAATTATTATATCGGTTCAATTCTCTAGTTACTCTTTTATCGTGTTCACTTTGTTCTAGTTCGTAACTGTTGAGTCTGTACTTTGACGGAGCTAGTGTCGGAATAACTCCCGGAATAAATTATATAAGTCCTAATACCAAGAAAACACCTAATGAACTTTCCTAAGTTCATAACAAATCATACTTAAGAACTTTCAGTTAACAAAAAGGTCCAACGAAGCAATAACGTAAAAACGAAAAATCAGGAAAGCTGGAAAATAGCCCGGTGCGCAGCACCTGGCTGCAGAATTCAAAATATTTACATTTTGGTCCTTGCCTCTTTTTTACACAAACCACAACCAATCAACCTCTGATTTTTATCATCATTACTGTTATTTCACTGCCCCAAGACCCATTTACTACACTCCTTCTTTTCCTTTTCATTTTTTACATTTCCTAAATCACTTTTACACACACAAAAACACACACAATCCATTTTTCTCTCTAATTCTCTCTAGAACACCACCAAGTCCAGAGACTTACAGCCACAAAATCAACCTAAATCCACCATCAAAATCGTTCAATAATCAAAGCAAACAAGGAGGAGCAAAGTAATTTCGTTTTCAAGCTTTTCCTACCGTTTTTGGAGCTCAAATCACCTCTAAAACATCATCCACTCGTTTTCATCCGGTAGAAACCTTTCTCCTACCTTTATTTACTATTTTTACTAATTGCATGTAAGATCTAAACCATAAAAATGAGTTTTTATAAAGATTTATGTCACTTTTTATACAAAAACGATTTTTATCTAAATAATGCTAAGATCTATATCTTTGTGGTTAAAAGTTGTTTAGAAACTGTAAAAACATCATATTATAAAGTATCTACTGGTTGCATGTCGAAATCCTTAAGTCACAAAACGTTTTTAGCAAGAAAAACACAAAACGGGAAAAAGACAGCAGCTAGGTGCGCAGCACCTGTGCCCAGGTGCGCAGCACCGAGCTGCTGTTCCTCCCAAAAATCGTCGTTTTACTCGTTTTAAGACTATGTATACGTTCTAGACTTTTGTCAATAACATTATTGGACTTGTGGTGAAGTTATTATGTGTATATGCATGTTTTGTGAGGGGAAATGATTGTAGGTTTTGGACATGAAATTTGGGCGCGGAAGCGCTGCCCAAATTTCGTTAGAAAACCTAAACCATTTCAGTAACCTAAACCTGTTTATCATAATAATAACTTTGACTTTGAACTTTCGGACTAAACATAACGTTAATCGCTTCGGACCAAATTTTGGAACAATATTGGACTTAACACTTAATTTTAAACAAAAGTTACATAATCTCTTATATATACAAAGCAACCTAATAAGAAGTTAACTTTTGGACTATATTGGTAATTCTTAGGCATTCCGTGATTCCCGGCTCCTTTCCGACCGATTCCGAGTTCACTTTCTTCGCAAACCGTGAGTTACAACCCCATTGTTTTTACTTTTGTACATTTAAACTTATTTGGGGGAAACATAAGATCACATGTTTGTAACTATTAACACTATTTGCGAATTGTTAAATATTTGGAAACTCTAAAACATTTTAACATTGGAACTGTTCAAACTTGGTACTTTTGCAACTTATTTGGAACTGTTCAAACTCGGTACTTTTGCAACTTATTTGGAACTATGGAACTTGTACAAACTTGGAACTTACAAACTATTATGCGTATTTGTGTTATTGCCTTAGCGGGTTAACTAAACTAGGATACTTGTTAGCAACCAATCCTAGATGGATATATAAGCCCGTAAGAGTTCAGTACAATTTTTGCAACTTTGTTCAATTGCCCATTTTTGGTTCAGGTTCACTTATACACTATTAGCAATAGCCGTTAGTCATATGGGTATCGATACTTAGGAGGGGTCACTCCTTACTCAGGGTTAGCGTCCCAAGTACATATTGATTAGTTCAAACGTTCAAACAGTTAAACATTTTTGGGCTAGTTCACGACCATACAATCGGTTTAGTGTATACTTACTACTTATATTATGCCAAGTGATTGTTACGAGTTACTATTTAGTTAAACACATATCCCATACGCATATACACACTTTTAGCGCCTGGATTCCGCTACAACTTTATTATACGAGTTATTTAATTACTTTACTCGTGTACGTACAAACTTTATTATTTACATATATGTTCAAACGTCGACTCGTTCTTTTACTCATGACGTCAATATATGTTTGCAACTTACTATTTCTGGCAACTTTCTATTTTTGGAAACTTTTCTCGAAACTCTAAACTGTAACTCACTCACTACTTTATGTAGTTGACACTTTATCTTATGTTTCAGGAAATTAAAGTAAGTGTTCGGAATGCATGGCAAGGAGGGTCGATATGGTCGCGTGAGGCGTTCTTTGGGAAAAGACCTTTTTATTTTGGGAATTTGTTTGAAACTTGTATTTGTACTTAAGTTAAATCGTGAACTACTTGGTTGCTTTTAAATGTTGAAACTTAAACTATTTTATTTTAATTGAAATGACTTGAATCGTTTATATTTGCTTATGACCGTGTAATGATATTCCAGCTCTCACATTCCGTGTTTCCGCTTTAGCGGGTGTGACAGACTTGGTATCAGAGCACAGGTTGTAGTGAAAACGGTTTTAGAAATTTCTAAAAAGTTTTTGAAACCAAACTATAACCAAGGCTTTTCGGAAAATCATTATGGGTTCAAAACTTTAGTGAATTAATTTTGCGATTGCATGATTATTTTTAACTACGCATGGCCTGATCACCCCTGCCTAGTTCAAAATGACTTATGCAAGGACGAAACGTAATTTCTAAAGACAAACGATTTTGAGTCGAAAAATTTCCGGTCTTACTATTCCCAACCTCACGTGATCGACCCTTACCTGCATTCCTTACTTATTTTCCTTTAGCATATTCTTGTTCATGTACTTACGAAACTTTTTACGTCGCAGATCCGTCATGTCTCAGTCCTCACGTTCACGATCTCCCTCACGATCTCAGTCACGATCCCAACCGAGAGCCGCGTCCTCTCACGAGCCTTCCGAGGGCCATACCGCCTCGGAAAGCATCCGTCATCAGACCACGGACCCTACGGAGGATACCTCCATGGCTGTGTCCAGTAGCATCGGGTCTAGCCCGAGGTCGGTTTTACCACCTCCACCGGCCCCCGTTGCTGCGCCACCACAGCGCCGTGGACCACGTGTCGTTACGACGGCACGTAAACAGGTAATCCTTCCGGGACGGCTACCCGATAGGATGGCAGCGCGTCAGGACGGCCCGTCCAGGCCTGCGCCACCCCATTTTCCATTCGGGCACCCGCCTCCCGAGGCTCCGCGTACCTCGATGTTGGACCATTACTCGTGGGAACGACAGCTCGAACGAGAGGAGATGCAGCGGGCTCGAGACGCTGAAGCTGCTAGGCAGAGGATGCCGCCTACCCCACAACTACCTCCTCCTGCCGCCTTCCTGCACCTCCATCGCGAGGTTAGGGGACTTTCAGAGGACGCCCAGCACCAAGGGCAGCTCCTCTGCGAGGTCTCCGACGCCGCGCAGAGGTTGTCAGAACAGGCGTTGCGCCACCTTTCTGTGGTTCAGGCCACGGCCCGTACGGTGCAACGCTTAGTAGGAGTTTGTTTGGTCATGGGGACCTTGTTGGCGGTTATTGCTGCCAAGATGTTCTTCGAGAAACGTCACTAGTTCATTTCCTTTATTTATGTACTGTAGGCCGAGCTGTAATTTTCAATGTACACAGCTTCGGGCAATTTCCTATTATTTCCTATTGTATCGTACTGTACTTCTCTTTTATAAACCTTGTACTCAACTCTTTTATATTAATGAATGAAGTTCCGTTTATTATTATCTATTGTTACTTATCTTGTGAATCTTGTACTGTGTTGAACCATCTTCTTGCGTGTGAATGTGACAACCGTCAAAATTCAGGTACTTGTTCAATTATTAAATCGGTTCGAAACGTTAGTTACTCTTTTATCGCGTTCGCTTTACCCTAGTTCGTAACTTTTGAGTCTGTACTTTGCCAGAACTAGTGTCGGAATAACTTCCGGAATCAATTATATAAGTCCTAATACCAAGAAAACACCTATTGAACTTTCCTAAGTTCATAACAAATCATACTTAAGAACTTTTAATTAACGAAAAGGTCCAACGAAGCAATAACGTAAAAACGAAAAATCTGATTTAGGCTGAAAAATCACCCGGTGCGCAGCACCTCACGCCAGAATTCAAAATAATTACAGTTTTAGTCCCTGCTTCGTTTTTACACATCCACCACCCAAACCAACCAATTAAAAACGACCCTTTACTGCAAATTAACAGTCCCAAGAGCAGATTATCAACACTCCATCTAATTTCATTTCATTTTTCATTTTACAAATTGAAAAACACACACACTTGTTCTCTCTAGCTTCTCTCTATTTTTTCTCTCTAACAAACACCATTTCCAGAAACATTTCACCATAAAAATCCATCATTTGTCCATACAAATCGTTCCTTTCATCAAGAGAAGCAAGGGGGTGTCGTTTTTATCAAAAAGGAATAGTCTTGTAAGGATTTTTGGAGTGTAAATCCGACCAAAAACTCATCATCCGAGCTTTTCCTTCGGTAGATTTCTTTATTTTTACTATTCTTATACAAATATTCAATTGCATGTAAGATCTAACGGTTGAAAATGTATTTTTACATAAATCTATGACTTTTTATGGTCAAAAACGTTTTTAACATAAATGACCTTTAGATCCACGGATTTGTAACCAAATATGCTTTATAAACTGTTAAAAAGACGTTTTAATAAGTTTTAACCGGTTGCATGTCGAAATCCTTGAGTCACGAAACGTTTTTAGCAAGAAAAACACAAAACGGGAAAAAGACAGCAACTAGGTGCGCAGCACCTGTTCCCAGGTGCGCAGCACCGAGCTGTTGTTCTCCCAAAAATCGTCGTTTTGTCCGCGTAAAACTTATATACACGTTCTGGACTTTTACTGATATTATTATGGGACTGAGACAAATAAAAATAAGTATAATGGTGACTTATATTGGACTATTTGAACTATAATGAGCTATAATATAAATGATATTGTGTTTTAGGTGATTTGTGAGCGGAAGTGATGGTACAATTTTTGGGTATGAAATTTGGGCGCGGAAGCGCTGCCCAAATTTCCTTAGAAATTGTAAATCACTTCAGCGAGCAAAAGCACTTAAGATATAATAATCAAAAACGTTAAATCGGACTTTTGGACAAAAACGTGACAATTACCTTCCGGACTATTTTTAACTATACTTAACCTTGACACTTAAAGTTTAATAAAGTTTTATCTATGTTATTATATAAGAACATAATAATATAACAACTCATCAAACTACCTTGGTATTAATAGGCAGTCCGTGATTCCCGGCTTACATATTCCGACCGAGTCTTCGAGTTCTCGTTCTCTTCGCAATCCGTGAGTTACAACCCCTTGTTTTATATATTTTACAATAATTTTGGGGGAAACATAAGATTAATTGCATTTTAAAAGCCTTATGAAACAAATTGCAATATATCGAACTTTGACTTTTGACTTATTAAACTTTGGCTTTTGACGTATTAAACTATTTGACTTTTGAAACGTACATAGACTTATTTTGAGTTATTTTGGACGTACTTGGACTTAATTGAACGACAATTTGAACTCTTATGCGTAAATTATTTGACTTTACTTGGACTTATTGGTCGCTCTCTTTTGACTAAACTAATTATTGATGCTTGTATGCGTACCAACCCTTGATGGAACTATAACACGATCTTAAGTGATGGACGTACGACTCTCTCTATTTTACAAACAAAATTTACTTAGTGCCCGACTAGTTTAGACTTAGACTTTCACACTATTAACTACTTAGCCGTATAGTAATTATGGGTATCGATACTTAGGAAAGAACCGTTCCTTGCTTAGATGGCAGTCTAAGTACATATTACTAAGTTCTGAATAACTTTCCGTTTGAGAGGCGGGAAGTTGGGGCCGTTCACGGTTGGATAATCGGATTAGTGTGAACACTTAAGTTATAGATGCCAAGAGGTTGATACAAGAAAAATCTAATTAGTTACTTTTTAGCGTTTGGTATACGCTTCTACTGTTTGACTAAATTGACTATATTTGGTCTTTACAAACTTAGGGCACCAGTCCGCCCATTATTTGGACTTTCAAGTATATAAACTAAGCGACTTTTCTCCGCTAATCTCCTTCTTGGAAATTTCTACTTTTATATAATTTACTTACATTTTTGGTCGACTATTTAAACTGTAACTCACTCACTACTTTCGTAGTTGACACTTTATCTTATGTTTCAGGAAATTAGTGTAAGCATGAGGTGCATGGCATGGACGGGTCGAGGCGGTTGTGTGAGAACCTTTTTGGGAAAAGACGTGGCCATTTGTTTTGGGAATTTTTAATGAAACTTTTATTTATGTATCGATGTACTAAATTGATGTGACTTGGTCGTTTTGTGAACTTGTAAACACTTTATATTTTAATTAATGACTTGATTACCGTTATGTTTTATATGACCTGTGTAAAGATTTTCCAGCTCTTCACATTCCGTGTTTCCGCTTTAGCGGGGTGTGACAGACTTGGTGTCAGAGCACAGGTTATAGAGGAAAACGGTTTTAAAAATTTTTCAAAAAGTTTTCGAAA
>CAJVGC010000582.1:57931078-58034364 GCA_910822075.1 Senecio squalidus | reverse complement strand
TCCTTAAAATAATAGACATCGTCGCTCTTCCTTACAAAATCCTTGTCGTGTTTGTGCAAAGTTTCGACCTTTATGTTATCTGCTTTCAAAGCCTCATGATGGGCACTTGCTATTACGCGTTCTCAAATTGGGTTTAAGGTAGATTCCTAATGCACGTACTCGAGTCGTCTGTTGCCTTTCCTTTCTACTCAAGGCATCTGCTACGACATTCGCTTTGCCAGGGTGATACTTAATATCGCACTCGTAGTCGCTAAGGAGTTCCAACCATCTCCTTTGCCTCATGTTGAGTAGTTTCTGATCCAGTATGTGTTGTAGGTTCCTATACCGTGCACTTGGTTCCGTAGAGGTAATGTCTCCAGATTTTTAGGGCAAAAACTATCGCTCCTAATTCTAGGTCGTGATGCGTAAGCTATGACCTTATTTCGTTGCATCAATACACAACCTAATCCTAGGTTAGATGCGTCACAATATACTACGAAGTCTTCATTTCCCTCAGGAAGAGTTAAAATCGGAGCGTTGCACAGTTTCGTTTTTAGGATATTGAAGGCTTGTTCTTGTGCGTCTCCCCAGTTGAACTTCTCGTTCTTTTGCGTTAACTTTGTTAGGGGTTTAGCTATCTTAGAGAAATCTTGAATGAATCGCCGATAATATCCAGACTAAAAATTGACGGGTTTTTGTCGGACTTTTGAGAGTTTTCCAGTTCTCAATCGCTTCGATTTTTGATGGATCAATGTGAATTCCGGATCCATTAACTACGTGACCGAGGAACTTGACTTCGCGCAACCAGAATTCGCACTTAGAAAAATTTGCGTAGAGCTGATGTTCCTTGAGTAATTCTAATAACAACTTTAAATGCTTTGCGTGATCTTCTTTGGTACGCGAGTAGATTAAAATGTCGTCGATGAACACAATAACGAACTTGTCTAGATACGGTCGGCATACCCTATTCATCAAATCCATGAATACCGCTGGTGCATTTGTGAGTCCAAATGGCATTACCAGGAACTCGTAATGTCCGTATCTAGTGCGGAATGCGGTTTTCGGTATATCATCTTCAGAAACCAACACTTGATGATATCCGGACCTTAAGTCAATCTTTGAAAAGTAGGTTGCGCCTTAAAGTTGGTAGAAAAGGTCGTTGATTCGTGGAAGAGGATATCGGTTCTTGACGGTTAGTTTATTCAATTCTCGGTAGTCGATACACATGCGAAATGATACATCCTTCTTCTTCGCTAATAGAATCGGCGCTCCCCATGGTGATGAGCTTGGTCGGATAAATCCTTTATCCAATAATTCCTGAACTTGGTTGGATAATTCCTGCATCTCCGTCGGAGCTAGTCGATATGGCGTCCTTGCCACCGGTGCCGCTCCAGGAATTACCTCGATTCTAAACTCTACTTGCCTCTGAGGTGGTAGTCCAGGTAGTTCTTCGGGAAACACTTCCGGATAGTCTCTAACTATCGGTACATCCTTAAGGTCTGCTGCTTTTGCCTCTTTGTCCTTTACGTTCACTAATAATGCAAAGCAACCCTTATTAGAGTACTTGCGCATTTTCATCACCGATATGAGTTTCGAAGTTTGTCCCGGCCTATCTCCTTGTACTATCAATTCATTTCCATCTCCTAATGGCATCCATACCGTCTTATCTAAACAAAATATCTTCGCGTCTCGGATGGTCAACCAATCCATTCCTATTACTACTTCAAAGCTCTTAAGTTCGATAGGGATTAGATCTATTTCGAAAGAGTGGTCAGCTAAGGTTATGGTGCAATTCTTAATTACGTCACTAGCTTTGTATTCCTGCCCATTTGCGTATTCTACCATAAACTTTTCACTTAAGGGTTCGGTTTCTAATGCAATCAAAGGCCTAAACTCTAGGGACACAAAACTTTTGTCCGCGCCTGAGTCAACCAGTATTGAGGCATAATAGTTTTTAAGGAGAAATGTACCTGCGATCACCCGGGGGTCGTTCCTTGCTTCTTCAGCACCAATGACAAAGGCTCTGCCACGGCCTTGACCCCCATCGTTTCCCCTTTGATTGTTTTGATTCTGGTTTTGCGGCGGGTTTTGATTGCGGTTCTGGTTTGGGTTTCGGGCAGGGTTTAGCCTAGGACAATCATTTCGGTAGTGCTCCCTACTACCGCACTCATAAAATTCTCCCTGGCGAGGCCTCTCATTCTGTTGTGGCCTCCCTGCTTGTCGGGGTCCTTCGTTTTGTTGCCTTCCCGCCTGCTGCGGTCCATCAATCATTGCCTTACAGTGCCGAGTCCAGTGTCCGAGGCGGTTGCAGTTGGTACACGACCTACAGTTCCCCTCGTGGTGATACCCGCACCTACCGCACTTTGGTGCTTTTCCTTGATAGTCGGTGTTCTCTTCCGTAGCCACTCCGTAGTTCCTTACCGTCTTAGCCTTCTTGTTAAAACGCTCCCTTCTATTCCCCGACGTTTCCTCAACCTTTCGCTTTCCCTTAGCGTCCTCTGCACCCAGCTGGCTCGGTAGCTGTCGCCATACCCCTAATCTCGGGTGAGAGTCCCCAAATGTAGTGCTCGATTCGCTTGTCTTCGGGGGTTACTAGTTCGGGTACTAGGTTTGCGAGCTCGTGAAATCCTGCAGTGTAGGTGTCGACGTCAGTCCCCACCATAGAGTGGTTCCAGAGTTCATTCTTGAGCTTCTTCAGGATTTCCTTGGGACAGTACTCGATTACTAGTAGTTCCTTGAACCTTGCCCACGGCATGTTATACGCAGCATCCGGACCTTGGACCTGAAGCTGGCTGTTCCACCAGGTTAGTGCTCGTCCCTGAAGCATGCAGGAAGTGAATTCCACCTTCTTGTTTTCAGCACACTCGCTGATTCTTAGCACAACTTCCATACTATCGATCGAGCGCGATTGTCCAATGGCGCCCTCAGTGCCGTGGAATTCCTTTGGCCTACAAGACATGAAGGTCTTGTAGCTACATCCCTGGTTGTTCCTTTGGTTGTTCCCCTGGTTGTTCCCTTGGTTGTTGTTTCCCTGATTGTTGTGTTGTTGGTTGTTGTTTCCTTGGTTGTTGTTCTGTTCATTGTTATTGTTGTTCCCCCTCGGTCCTCCCTGGTTAATATCCGCGTTGATTCGGGCTCTGAGGCCAGGTATTGCCTCGTTTAGACGGGCATTGATCCTTTGGACAATGTGCTCATCGTTGTGATCGACCATTTTCCTACACAAGAGAGAACTCGGGTTTAGGGTTTTGATACTTTTCACTTCAGAATCAAATAATGATAATAACAAGAACACAACAATTGTAATTATAATCCGTCCATTTTATATATCTCTCAAAATTTGATGTTCTTACAAAATCCAACATCATCGACTATTGTCGTACATTACCAACCAACATAAAGTACTACGCTTACAATCTTCCATAAACTACAAGTTCTGCTTACAACCCAAAAGACATCTTACAACAACCTCTAAACCTTAAATATAACCAATACAACCATAAGGAACATTAGTACTATGCTAATCAGCATCAAATTGCGTGCTGCTCGAACTGCCTTTCGTGCTATTGCCTTTGCGTGCAGCACCTCCGTGTACAAACCCCGTATCTGATGGGAGTGATCTCTTATGACTTGTGTGTATCCGCGGAGGTCGACGGACGTGTTACATAGTGCCTGAATCTCTTCAGGAGTCAATCCACGTACAGGGGGTGGTTGTGGCGTAGTTATCTGAGGTCTCGAGTGACGATTCGGTGAATGTCGTGCGCGGCGTGTTGGGAATCGTGACCTTCCTTCACCGTCCCGACGGAGGAAAGGTAGGGTGGGTGGTGACGATTGCTGATTCCTAGAGCGTGATTGGAATTCGTGAGAGTGTTCGGTCTCGTCGATTGACGTATCTATCTCTTTCCCTCTCGACATACCCTAAATCGGTAACGGGTTAGTTCGAAGATACGGCTCATGTTAGCGTTAGTAATAAGCTGAGCACATAGAGTATCTTAAGTATAGCATCTAGGTCTGTGTGGGTCTGACTTCAAGAATTCCTCGGGAAGATTCGTTTAGTGTTTTCCAATCCCGTTCTGGCATAATTCAGTCCAAATTATTCGTAGGTGATCAGGCTCCGAATAATTTAAGTTAAACAATGCCTTCACGTTTTGGTTAAGTAAAATCTTTGTTTAGAAACTGGTTATAGTTTAATTTTTGAAAAATCGGTATTCACTATAACCTTGAGCTCTGATACCAAGTCTGTCACACCCCGCTAAAGCGGAAACACAGGATGTGAAGAGCAATAGCATTCGATAGCAAGATATAGATAAACGCCAAGTTATATTAAAATAAAAATCACATCAAGGTTTACATAATAGTTTGAAACATTGCTTACATATTCGAATTCAAAATAGGGTGTTCATAACCAAACCACCCAAACCCATCCCGTTCTTGAAGTCATCCGCCCAAAGCATAAAGTCATCAGCTAGCTTACTCGTTACCTGAAAATACGAGTCAAGTGTTAACTACGGGAGACGTAGTTAGTGAGCTACAAGTTTAAGTAAAAGCATACAAGTTTCGACACACGTAAAAATGGCGTAAAGTATAGTTCTCAAATAGTTGGCGCATAACCATTCGTAAAATATTAGTATCCAATTAGTTACCACATAAACATGTGTAAAAATATAGCATTCGTGTTTGTAGGTATTGACCACATAGCGCGACTATGTGACAATCCTAAATATTGCCCAATGATCGTTGCTAAGCCTAAAGCCTACCCATTTAGTATTATGCACCATCGTTATAAGTCGTTGTGGTGAGGGTAAACTAACCCTAATAGTGCTCTCCATATCTACTAACGGTTCTTTCCAAAGGGATTAATAGCAACTAATGTCCTTGGTAGTATCGGGAGTTTTAGTGGTATCTCACGTCCATGTTGTACAACGTCCGCAACATGACGATCGATGTTTTAGTCATTGGCAAAAATAGTGTTCGCATCCTCGGCATTGTTGGCAAAACCCTCAACAATGCCGACAAAATAGTCATTCGTTTTAGTATTCAAAATACCAAGGCATTTCATAATAGCATTCGAAGTATACAAGTGTTTTTGCATTAGCGTTCGAGTATCAATCGTTATCGTTTAGCATTCAAGTATCAAAGCGTTTTTCAGCTTAAATATGGTTTTTAAGCCTAAGACTCGCATTTCACCCCAAAAAGTATTAAAAGCGTTTAAAGAGTAGGGGTTTGTAACTCACTGGTTGCGAAGATAATCGTAAGATCGGAAACGGTCGGAAAGCGTGCCGGGAATCAAAGAAAGCCTAAAGAATACCAAGATTTATTAAGTGTTATGATTACATTAAGTTAACTTAAAATTAATATGTTATAAGATGTAATCTTAGTTAAACTTTAAGTGTCAAGGTTAAATTGTCCCAAAAATTGTCCAAAATAGTTATCGTCATATTTAGTCCGAAAGTCCAAAGTTAACGTTTTTATTATTATGATACATACATTTTGGTCGCTGAAGTGGTTTGGATTTTCTGACGAAATTTGGGCAGCGCTTCCGCGCCCAAATCTGATGTTCAAAATCCAAAGTCACTTTCCCGCTCACAATTGCATATATCACATAATCAAATCAAACGAGTTCATTTTAGTCTAAATAGTCCAACAAAAGGTCATGAATGTCTGTATTTTATTGTTCTCGGTCCCAAAATACTAGTCACGAAAAATCAGCGAGTGTACATAAGTTTAAAACGACCAAACGACAACATTTCGGGAAGGAAGCAACCATGTGCATCGTCGTGGGCCTTAGGAACGACGCACAGAAGGCATAAACATCCCGCTGCGTCGTCCTGGCTCCTTGGGACGGCGCACAGGTCGTGATTTTTGTGTTTTTCTTGCAAAAACGTTTATTCCAACGATAGATTTCGACATGCAATCGGTCTAAACTTCATAATATGTCATTTTAACAGTTTATACATAACTTTTATCCATAAAATCGTAGATCTATGTTTTATTTTGATAAAAACCCATTTTTGTATAAAATGTGTTATAAAACTTTGTAAAAACTTATTTTTAATGGTTAGATCACCCATGCAACGAGTTATATTAGTCATATAAGTAAAAAGGAAGAGTTTCTACCGAAAGAAAAGCTTAGATGATGTCTTGGGAGAGATTTGAGCTCCAAAAGTGTAGAAAACGTTTTCTTGACTCGGTTTTTATGCAACCCCTTATTCTCCTTGCTAATAGAACGATTTTGATGGTGTTTTTATTGTGTTTTCTCTGTATTTTAAGGCTGGAAATGGAGGAGGGTGAAAGATATTTTGAGAGAGTTTGTTGTTTGTGTGTTTTGAGTGTGTGTTTGTGTTTAAGAAAATGAAAGAAAGAAAAGAAAATGAAGGAAAGTAGTAAGGTAGCTTGGGACAGTGGAAAAATGCAGTATTAAGTAGTCTAACTCGGGTTTGATTGGTTAGATTTTTGGTGTAAAACGAGACAAGAAGTAAAATTCAAAATTTTCGAATCTAGTACCTCCTGGACGTCGCACAAAGGGGGTGTGCGTCGTCCTGGACCTTTTTTGTAATTATTTTTGTGATTTTTCGTTTTTGCGTTTTTGCTTTGTTGGACCTTTTCGTTAACTAAAAGTTTTTGATTATGATACGTTATGAACTTAGAAAAGTTCCCTAGGTGTTTTCTTGGTATTAGGACTTACATATTTTGATTCCGAAGTTGATTTACGATTCCGATCCCGATTTGCGCGTAAAGGTTTAAATAACATAACTTACGTTTAAAAGTTTTGTGTGAGTTACATCGAGCTTAGCTTAAAGAGTTATGTCAATGTAACCACTTAACACATAAAGTTAGTTATATCGGGTATCAAATATAAACATATCGAGGTTAATAGTTAGCGTTCTCGACCTAAGTGTTTGACGGTTGTCACACTGACTGGACCAAATAGATCCATGTGTAGAAGGTGAAGAACTGTATCTACCGAAGTTTGAGTCTTTAGTTTGAAACTTGATTTATGTTGTTTTCCTTTAAGGCATGAATTACAATAGTCATTTAAATGAAAACTCTTTTTAGGCAATCCAGAAACTAGATTGTCTTAGACCAGTTTATTCATGCACTTAAGATTGACATGACAAAGTGTTCTATGCCATAAATCAGACTCTTTTTCAGTAGTTTTAGATATGAAACAAATTGATGATTCATTTGACTGAGCAGTGTTCATGTCTAAAATTTACAAGTCTTCACATCTTGGTGTTTGAGTAACAATCATGTCCTTTGGGATGACAAATTTATCTTTAAGTATATAAAAGGAATCTTTTGAGAAAAGTGCATAAAAATCATTATCACATACCTGAGACACTGAAAGTAAGTTATAGTTTAATTCTTTATCATAATTAACCTGTCACAGAGTCAAAGATCCATTTGATACTTTTCCTTTTCCTGTTATCAAACCACCCATATCTCCACCTCTAAAAGCACTGAAATCATGTAATAATTTGATGTTTCATGTCATGTGTCTTGAGTATCCACTATCAACTACCCATGTGTTGGATTCTAAAGAGTTTGAGAACTGCCTCTGTACAAAGCAAAACTTAATGAGACTTTGGAACCCACACTTTTCCAAATATTGATGACATTCTGTTGAATTTGTTAAATTTGAAGTAATCATGCACTTTTCTTTTAGTGACAAAACTTGAAAATTCTGACTCATAACTTGAAACATCCGAACTAATACTATCTATATCCGAATTCTTTTTGCTCATCCGAGTTTTATCCAAATTGATTTTGAAAAAATGTTTTTCCGAATTTATTTTCAGTGTATCCAAATTCAACAATTTATCAATAGAATTAAACTCTTTCAATTTGGACACAGAATATTTTAATTTGTGTGACTTCAAATCATTTAAATCTTTTGATTTTGCAACTTTTTTATCTATGTATTGAAGTCAATTTTTCCAAATTTCAACTCCACAGATGTTGACACACAATCAGAAACGATTTTCTTTTTAGAATTTAGCCAACACTCTTCAGATTTGTATTTCTTTATGCAAGTCAAACATTTCAGTTTCCTTTTTGATTTATTCGGTTTAATCTTTTTATGTTCAAAATTCTCATTTTTATGCACAGATTTATTAACATATTCAGAAAGACTAACATTCACACATGCAGATACAATTTCAGAATCATTCAACACAACATCATTCAAAACAATTTCTTCTACAAATCCAACATTCATGTTCAAATTATGAAACATAAAACATATCTCATTTTGACAATTGTGAACTTGTTCTACAAATTCCTCTTCAATTACAAGTAAATCTAAATTATTATTGTCACACCCCGCTTTAAGCGGACATACGAGGTGTTCTAGTTACGATACCAAGAGTCAAGGATTACAACATTACAACCAATAAACAAAGCATCGTAATAAAATTAATCATGCCAAATGTTTACAAAATACATTACAAGTAAAAGGTGGTAAAACGCCAAGTACAAATTACAACTTCGAATGTCATAAAAACGGATCCCAAAGGTGAATTATTCGCAATTTTAAGTAAGAAGTGACCCAACGACCGGATTTAATAAACATGGTAAATTGCAAATAACATATCTTGCTTAACAACCATAGTGCGACGTACATTGCCTAGACTAGTCATACACTGATCCTTACCGCACGAGTATCCCCAATCCTAAGGTGTATCAATCCAAAGTAAACAATCATACGACCATAACATCCACTCATAGGTACGTTCTATCGAGCGATAAGGGTTTGGTCCAACCCAAATAGATCTATATATATGCACCGTGGACATCAGAGTATAACAAGTGTATAAGGGGAGGGCCTATCGAGCCCTAATGATACCTAATCTAAAGCAATCATGATCCACTAGGTAAACAAGATATACATTAACGTCTCGCAAACATGTAGACAATTTTAAAATACGCTTTCCAGCCCAAAAATAGTAAAGACACAGGGCTACGAATAACTCACAATGAAAGCTTCAGCAAAAATCTCGGGTATACAATCACGGAGCTACAACTTCACCGTTTAAGTGCCTTAAAACAATAAATAACATAGTCTCAGTATCTTTATAAGTCTAGTCCGGTTTAGCCTTGTCGGTTAAGGTTAAGTTTATTAAAATATCCCAACGATTATTAAGTCGAATCAAGATGACGGATTAAGAATACGATGTTCCGCGCCAAAAAGGGCTGATCGGAAAGATATCGACATTTCACGTCATAAACGACAATTAAAAAGGGACGGTATTCCGAGTCGAAAAAGGACTAACGGGAATACCGGTTGAAATCGAATACTATAACCAAGTTTGATTGAGACCGACCAAGGTCAACGTCAAGATGTTGACTTGGTCAAAGTCAAAGATGTTGACTTTATCAAAGTCAAAGTTGAAGATGTTGACTTTATGAAAGTCAACATTTTGAGTGAAAATTCAAAGTCAACGCGAAAGTCAAACTTTGACATATAAAAAGTTTAAAGTCTTTAGTTTTCAAAATAATAGCGTAATATGACTTTAAAAATGCTTTTATAAAGATTTGTCGAAGAAAACATATTTGATGAATTTAGACGACGATCGAAATTTGTAACGAAGGTGTATTTATTGAAAAATAGTTAAAACGTTCGTTTAAAATACCTACTATGACATTTATGAATACGTTGGCGTCTTTAAGTCCAAAGACGATGTTCTTGCATAATATGTTACCTTTATATATAAGTTACTTATACGAGCGTTTTGATTAAAGTCAAAAAATGTATATTCGGGCAGCGCTTCCGCGCCATAAAATTTATATCCAAATTTCTATCCACTTTCCCGTTTGTTAACAAATTTGCATTTAGTTCCAATTACAATTTCCATACTTTATATACATATATTTATATGTGATTTTACATAGGTAATAAGTTAATTTCGGTTAAGTTTACGTTTTACGCATTTTAGTCCAAATTCATGAATGACCAAAGTGTTGGTCTAATATTTATTCCTAACCATTTGCAAGTCTAAACCGAAGTTATTAGGAAAAATATATAAAAAATGAGGAATTTGGGAAAATGTCGATTTTAACGTTACACCCTCAAGAAAGTCACGAATATGAACCCGGAACAAGAGACCTCGGTGGTTTGCTGATGGGGTTAAATCCGCCTTAAAAACACAATACACTCACCGTTAATAAAGGTTCATAAGATATCAAGTTTAAGGTACAAATTTATAACGGATTAAAATGGACAACCACAATCTGGTGCTCCAATGCGTCGCATTGGAGAAGAATGCGGCGCATTCTGGACCGGATTTTACCGAAAATCGTTTTTGTGTTGAACAATTCCTCTTTTTATGGTATATTTGGACATGCAAGTTATAAGATCTTCAAAAACACTTTCAAATAACACTTTTGTAAAGCTTTTCCGATCCTTTAAACCAAAATCCATGTATATTTTTATAAAACTTGATTTCATAGATTATTAACCATCAAATTTGTATAAAAACACATTTCTTGAATTAGATTATACATGCAATTGATAAATTAAAGTAAAAATAGTAGAGATTAGATATTATACCCCAAAGAAAATGAATGTGTGATGACGGTGATTTCGACTCAAAAACGATAGAATTCAATATATGCAACCCATGGATGATTAACTCTAGATCTCCATGATGGTGATAACAATTTATTGTGATGAAATTTGTTGTTTGATTGCCGGAAATTTACTGCAACAAAGTGTTTTGAAAGAATATGTGTGTTTTTTGCATAATAGAGAATGGAGAGAAAGAGAGTTGATATGTGTGTGGGTGTGATTGTGAAATGAATGAAATAGGACTTGTATGATGATTTCCAAGGTCAATAACTGAATTAAAAGGTGTCTTCACACCTGTAGGACAGGTGTCTCAGAGGCTAGACACGGTTTTAGGTGACTCACACAACAACTTCTAAATGTTGTCTGCACCACCCAATGCGGCGCATTGGTGCTAGGTGCGGCGCATTTGGGTGCCAAAAATGGGTTTTTCGTTTAAGTTATTGTTACGTACATGCGTTCGTTTAGAGTTCTCGATTTTTTTGCAAATGAACTTAAGAAAGTTCATTATATTTATTCTTGGTATTAGGATTCATTAAATGATTCGATTTCAATTCCGATTTCGAGATACGTACTTTCCGGTAAAAGTATAAACAAGATCCATAACACGATATCTCGAAGATAAAGAATACATTAACCGACAATTTTGGCGTAAACACCCTAACTTAATACCACGAGAATACTAACTATTTGGCACTTAGGTAAACATAAGTCTTATGTCTCAAGGGACGAATCAATAAAACACATAAAAACCAGACTCAATATCAATAAATCGTGAGGAAATACAAAGCGAAATGCAAGGGTCGAAATAATTGCGATTAAAAGTAAAATAATACGGAAATAAAATATCTAAAAATGACGGGACGTCACAATTACAATCTTTAACTCTTTCTTCACAAACACCATCTTTAACTTTTTAACTTTTTAAATTTATGCCTGCTATACAATTAGAAGCTCTATTTAGACTAATATTATCAGGCAAAGAATTTTTATTTTGCACAGAAGAACAATTTTCATGCAGTTCTATATTATCACTTAAAGTAGATGAGTCATCAAAACAATTTTCAACAAGTAGACCACTTTTGAATGTTGTAAATTCAGGCTTACTTGAGTAGTTGTCATTGAAAGGAGGAGGTACTGCATTGAATCCAATACCTGCCCTTGCCTTATGCACCATTTGATGCTCAATGATCCCACTCAAAGTCTTTGATGAAAGGTTGATTTTCTCAACATTAATTTTTGACTCATTAAATTCATTTGTAACCTTTTGAAATCTTTCAAACAAGTTTTCATGTTGAGTTTCCAACCTTCCCAGCTTTCCTTTATATGCATCTACATCATTTGTAAGAGAGTCTATTTTTTCTTTATAAACTTTTTCTTTCTTTAAAAACTCTATTTGATGAAACTTTATCAAATCAATCTCTTTAATTAAACTCAAGTAATGTTCTCTTATATATTTAACAGCGTGCAAACATGATAAAGTGAAAGTATTTTAAACTACCTCATCGGAGTTGACAGAGGACGATATTTTACTCATCAATGTAGATACGCTCTTGTTTTTGTAGTCTTTCTCAGCAACCTTGTCCCATTCTCCGAAAGTGATCAAGGCTTTTCCACTAGTGCTTCCTTCTTCTTTCTCATTCATCATCCCAGTTCCTATGATTTTCTTTTGCTCAATAAGTTGATGGTTTCTTTGATAGCCATTGTTGTTTCTTCTTGGAGCCCTGCATTCTCTTGCAAAGCGCCCATAGTCTTCACAATTGTAGCATTTGACTTTTGACTTATCAAATCCCATCTTTTCACCATTTTATTTCATGAAGTTATTCGTGCTAGTTCTCTTGAAGAATCGGTTGGATCTTACACTAACCATTGCCATTTTCCATTTGAGATCTATCTCCTCCAAGTCATCAGGATGAAGCTGTTCCAGATCTTCCCTTGCCAATTCTGCGTGATTAAGACTTTCTTGCTACAAATGCTTCATAGCTAGCAACAAAATCTTTGTAGAGAGTCTCTCTATCCCCCATAGCTAAAGAACCTAGAATTGCAAATGGAGTAGTTTGACCAGAATAACCATTATACAGTGGAGTTTGAGAATAGCAACTTGTAGGATGACGGTCTCCAGAGTAATGACTAGCATATGATTGTGGTTGAGGCGATGATTGGCTGGAACAGTGAGGTGAATTGGCTTGAGCTGAAGCTTTCAATGCACATCCAAATGAGTTTTGGGACTGCTTCTTTTCATCCAACTGCATATCAACTTCATATGATTGAAGAATTCCAATTAGCTCAACAAGTGTCATAGTGTTCAGATTTGTTGTTCTCTTAATAATCATCACTTGAACCGCCTACTTTAGTGGTAGAGATCCCAACAGCTTCTTCACAATGTCACTATTCTTCATTGGTACCCTAACAGTCTTCAAGTCACTCACCAACACTGTATACCTTGAAATATGCTCAGACATACTTTCACCCCTAACATATTCAAATGCCTTATACAGTTTTTTCAATATGTATCTCTTAATCTCCTTGAGCTCAATACTTCCTTCATACCTTAGTTCCATTGTATCCATTAGCTCCTTTGCTGATGAGCAATCCTTGAAGTTGTTGTAGAATTCTGTTGGTAAAGCTAGAATTACTGCTCCCAAAGCTCTGAAGTCTCCGTCAATAAGTTTGTTATCAGTCTCGGTATACCTCTAAGGATCCAGATCTATCATAACTGTTCCACCTGTCTCCTAAACCATCGGCCTACGCGGTCCATTGAAAATAGAAGTCCAAATCTATCTTTCGTTGTAGTATACAAAAGCTTTGAATCTCATTTTCCACATCATAAAGTCCTGACCTAAAAACTTAGGAGGCCTACCACCAGAACCTGTTTCGTTGTCGTAATTAAATACAGGAATGTTTGCTAGAATAACAGACATGATGAAACTAACAATCGATTTTAACTCGGAGAGATGAAAACTAAATTCGGACTACTTGAATAACCTCAAACTGAATACAAATCACTTAGAATGACTGAAAACTTAAAAAAAAAATTCAAAACACTAAACCTTATCGTACAGAACACTTAATTTGATTAATCTAACGCAAATATGCAATAACCAAATCTTACCGCCAAAATTTAAAATTTCAGAACTCACACAAACGCGTTGATCTTAGATCTTCTAAATCTTCAAGCTGATTCAAACACTTCGACTGTAGCTGAGCTGAATCAAATTGAATTGATAACCAACTCTGATACCACTTGTCAGGTCTCGTAAATCCTCACAGTTATCAACAAGTGTATGATCTCAATTACGACTAGCCGAATTGAGAGTAATTGACAGAATTATTTAAGGATAGTAATCAACGATGAATGAACAAGTAGAATGAAAATTGTATTTGGGAGGGAAATTCGGTTACACCAACAATTCTGTTCAAAAGCATGCATTTTACATGTTTGCTAGTTGCTATTTATAGACCTAACCTAACTAACAATTACATAAATGCCATCCTTATGTTTATTAAAAAACATTTTGGAGTAGACATAAACTTATAGTTTAGTTGGATCAGTTCGGGAGAACTTGAACTAATTCGGTGAAGAATTAGTTCCCCCGAACTGAAACCTTCCTAAACCTTACACTTTATTTAACAATTCGGAAAGTCCGAATTGATGCTAAACTACTCTAAGCTATGACTTGGTTATTTTGGAAGCTTCACCATTTGACTTGTATGCTCCAACACAATTTCTTGTAATTATAAACTAGCGATCTCGTTTTAATCTAATTACTTAAGTTCTAATCAATTATAGACCGATTGATTGTTTCTTTTAAATTGTTTAACCTAATTCTAGATTACCCTCGAATATCTAGACTTTCAAATAACCAAAAGAGTGTGAGAACCAAAACAATGTTAAGAGTAAATTAAGAACGGATCTACGATTAAACATGTAACATCTAAAAGCATTCAATGAACATAAATCAAATCATAGCAAAAGATTTCTAAGCAAACAAGTGAGAATATTTAACCACTCATGTTCATAGAAGAAATAAACAAAACTAAGTAATTAAACATAGTACCAATCGAATTAGAAAAGAAAAGAGTTTTGGAATGATCGTTGTTGAAGATCTCTCTTCTAAACTAGCTTCCTAGCCTCTCTTGCGGCTCCAAATTCGATCTCTAAACACCTGAGTCGACCTCTGAAAAGTTATATAATTTATTAGGTTCAGGTTTCTATTTGTAAGAAATAGAATAATGTCAAAAGTCGTATTATTACTCCCACCCCTTACCTATTTATAGGTAAGGGGGAAAATGTTGATTACATTACACTAGGAACCATAACAACTATTCTAAGTTCTACAATTTCCCCCTTTCGTATGCTTTCTTGAAACATAATTTCGAAATATTACAAACAATTCAAAAATCTATACTAAACTTCGAGTCTTTTAAACTTGAGTTGGATTGACTGCTTCTTGAGATGCTTGTTCTGCTTGTACTTGAGCTTGGCTTGTTTCAGCTTCTTTTTCTTTGAATTCAGGATAGATTTTTGCGCACTCATCTCACTCTTGTTGCATTTCATGCTTCCTTCTTGATTTGATTGTAGGGTAGATGGAGTACTTGTTTTCTCTAATCTTCAAGCACATCTCGTACCATTGTATAATTCTTCTGTTTTCCAAACACTTCTCAATTGCATCTTTTCCAAACTCGTATTCTCTTCGTTCAGCTCTCCACCTAGTATATCCCTTAGAGTTTTCATCATTTTGAGCATCCCCATTCTTGATGATTGTATCAATCTCTTTCTTGATCAGCCTCAGAGTTCCCTTGGAGAAGTGGTTCACTTCATCGAATAACATAACAACATTTTCATTCCAATACGGACTCGTATAGACGATCCCCTTGTTTCCGATGTTCACGATGGCCCACTTTCTGACATGTTTGAGCTCGAACTTTTGTTGTGGAGCAATCAAATTCACTTTTCCTCTGCCGCTTTCGAGAGAAATCTGGAAAGCATGATATGAAGCTTCTTTCACCTTCATTTCCATGAAGCGCTTTATCCGAGATTCAGCAAATCTTTCAAACATCATGGACTGGAGTTGTCTGAATATTGATGTTATGCTTTAGGTTTGAAGTGAAACGTTTCCAGACAGGCGTCAGTGTGTTCATGAATTTCACGTTTGCTTCGAGATGAGTCTTTACAAAGCCGTTTTTCCTTAACTCATTGAGTAACCCACAAAAGCGATTGTAGGTTTGCTCGAGCACTTCTCCATCTTGAGCTCGGAATTCTTCAAACTTGTACATAGCCCCAATCATATTTATGCTTTGACCGGATTTGCTTCCTTGAATTTGTTTGGTTAGCTCATCGAACATCTCTTTAGCGGTCTTGTGACTGTCAATGTTCATGAAGATGTCGTTTGGAATAGCATTCATAATGTGCGATCTTGCTAGACGATTTGATTTGTGATAATCCTTTTCCCCGTTCGTCATTTGAGTAAACAACTTTGCGGTTGTACTCTCACTTTCGGTTCCGTCTTCATTGACAATCTTCACCATGATCTTCACTGGACCATTCTTGATAATCTCTAACATTTGTGGACCCAAGTCTTTTCGTTCAATGAAGTCCAAAAACCGTGCTCTCCATTGCTCATAATCACCACGGAAAAGGACTAGAGGTCTTGTGTCTGATCCAATTGACATTTGGTCTCTTGACGTCATTCTCTTAATTCTTTACGATCGTTTTATACTCTTTGTAAAAGTTCCTATTCGTGAGATGATTATTGGTTCGAATTCGTGTAAGTTAAAACTGTATTCGAATGGTTTTATGGTTCGTTTAGGTTAATGTGTTATTCGAATGAGTAAGTTCGTGTAGTTGAAAGTTTTGTTCGTGTGATTTAGTTCGTTTAGGTTAAAAATGTGTCCGTGTTGGTGAGTTCGTTTAGGTTGAAAACTTGTTCGTGTAATGCCTTGGTAATTTTTTCTTCGTTCAAATTCTCCACTTCTTGTGTAATTCAAATTTCCGAGCAGATTACCGTGATCGATCTATTCAAAATTGACTTCGTGTATTTTTCCTAGTCGTTCCAACACTTATCCAAGATACACTGAGAACTTTACTCGAGCAACCTATTCGAATTCCTATTCGAATCAATCTATTCGAATCCCCTTATTCGAATGCTTCTGTTCGAATCTTCAAATATTTCAAACTCTAACCCAATCTTCACACGACTTTCTCTATTCGATCTTCATTTCAACTAGAACGAATTAATCTTCAAATCCAACTTCAAACGAATACAAGATATTTCCAGAATACTTCACACGAATGGAGCTATTCGACTGAATTTTCAACTTACACGAATACAGATGTTGTTCGTGTATGTTGAAAAGCTGATCGAATGATTTTATTCGAATGGACTTATTCGGATGAAGTCTAGTCGAATGAACAGGTACTTATGAGAGTATCCTCCTCTGATACCAATTGTAAGAAATAGAATAGTGCCAAAAGTCGTATTATTACTCCCACCCCTTACCTATTTATAGGTAAGGGGGTAAATGTTGATTACATTACACTAGAAACCATAACAACTATTCTAAGTTCTACACTATTTATAGGGCAAAATCCGGAATCCTAAAAACTTTCCGTTGCGCCGCAGTCAAAAGGTACTACGTCTCAGTCCTTCAAGTTTCCAAATTGTATTCGAGTTGTGATTCACGGTGTGTCGCAGTCATCCCCCACTGCGCCGTAGTGGGGTGTTTCTCGAAAGTTCTTGGTCGTTTAACTTCTCATTGTGCCACATTCATGCACCATTGCGCCGCGCTACCTGATCAAATCAATATTTCTCGTTCTTTTTGGTCCTTTTCATGCATTTTTTCATCCAAATAACCACTTCCCATTCATATTCAACCTATCACTTGAATAAAACACTTTTCATATGATTAAATGCAAAATCCTATCCTATCCATCATGATTAAATACGAAAAATGACCAAATATGGCATATAAATAAACGTATAAATATGCGATATCACATCCATGTTGTCATGACAACTTGTTCTTGCTTATTACTTCTACGTGAGACGTAGGTAAAGAGTTTCCATGGTGGATTACCACTCATCGTGAGACATTGGTAGACTATCTGCATTCTTCAGATAGACGACTTAAATCGAGTTAATCGGTGAGACCTTAACGACGAGGCAATACGATGCGACAAAAAAAGATTAATGTCATGATCACCATATCGATGCGTTATCATTAATTGACATTAAGTCTCATTTCTAGGAATTGCATAGGTAAATGCAATTACTGAGAGTCACTTACCATTTGAGTAACATTTGTTCCTAGCAGATCAACTGATGGAACGGTGGTTATGTCATTTGGATCCTAGTCTTAATGAAAATTAAACCATGGGTTTTGAATTTCTTAAGAATTAATTTATCGAAAGTACCAAATTGAAATTTATTTCTGTTTTGTAGAACTGGCACAAAATCCCAATTCAAGCGGGATTATGTTAGAAATCAAAACAATGTTCAAAAGTGAAAAACTTACTGGACCGAACTTTAATGATTGGTATCTTCAGTTGAGAATTGTTCTCCGAGCCATGAAGTGATTACCGACCCTTACTTTATTGATGATTCCGGAGCCTGACTCAACTGATGAGGCAGTTCGGGCAGCTTATCAAACAACATATGAACATCATAATTAAGTTGCATGCTTAATGAGCAACGGTATGACCCCTGAACTACAAAAGTAATTTGAAAATAAGTGGCGTGATGAGACTATCACTGAGATTTACACTGTGTATGAGGAACAAGTCGGTCTTGAACTGAAAGACTTGATTCGAGGATTACATCAGTGTAAGCATATTGATGGAACACTAGTAGTAACTCACGTTCTCAACATTAAAAGTTTCTTTGATCGGTTGGAAAGGATGAATTACCCCTACCATCAACCTATTGCTGTTAGTATTTTTCTCAATTCCATTTCACAAGGTTGTGATGAATTTACGCTCAACTAGAATATGCATGGTATGGCTAAGACTCTTAATGAACTTCATACGATGCTCGTAGGGTTTGAGAAAACCCTTCCTAAGAAATCGATTACAAACCAGCCCCTAGCGATCAGTGGTGGTACGGTTCAGAAAAAGAAGAAACAACCGCAAGCTAAGGGCAAGGCTAAACAAGTAGGAAAGAATAAAAAAAGTGTTGTTTATGCTGAAGTGGTGGGACATTGGAAGAGGAACTGTCCTAAGTATCTAGTTTAAGTGCAAGATAGGAAGTGAGTCGGTAACCCCAAACCTTCAGTTATCTTCACTCTAAAGTTATTTTCTTTCTCTAAAAAAAATTATTGGGTATATGACACCGGTTGTGGTACTCATATTTGTAATTCCTTGCAGGGATTTAGAGCAAAGAATAAACTGAAGAATGGATCTCTTTACTTGTACGTCGGCAATAGCAGGCGTGCATATGTGGAAGCTATTGGAAGTTTTGACTTACATTTACCCTTGGGCATAATACTTGTATTAGACAATTGTCATTATGCACCTACTATTATTAGGGGGATTGTTTTAGTTTCAGTTTTAAAGAATAATGGATTCACTAACTGTTTTACTGAATTTGGTATTTCTGTTTCAAAACATAATGTTCATTATATTAATGCAATTGATATTAATGGTATGTTTGAAATAGATTGCATACTTATTCTTCTTTAAATAATAACTCTATGTTTAATATTAGCAATAAACGAATTAAGTACAACTTAGACTCATATTTTCTATGCATTTTCGTCTTGCACACATAGGCAAGCATCTCCTTAAAAGGATTCAACGTGAAGGGCTTTTAAAGTCAAATGATGATTCATTTGGTAAATGTGAATCTTGTGTATTAGGAAAAATGGCAGGGAAACCTTTTCCGCATCAAACGCAAAGGGCAACCGATCTATTATGAATCATACATACTAATGTATGTGGTACCTTTAGACATGTGTCAAAGACAGGTGCTAGCTATTTCATACATTTACGGATGATTTCAGCCGTTAAGGTTATGTTTACTTGCTTAAACATAAACATGAGGTGTTTGAAACATTCAAAGTGTTTCAAAACAAAGTAGAAAATCAACTGGAAAAACCATCAAGATCCTTCGATCGGATCGTGGTGGTGAATACTTAAGCCAAGAGTTTAAGGAACATCTTCAAGCACGTGGAATTGTCCAACAACTTACTCCTCCCTATACCCCACAACATAATGGCGTATCGGAAAGGTGGAATCGAACCTTGCTTGACATGGTTGGATCGATGATGAACCTTACTACTCTACCATTATCTTTTTGTATTATGCTCCAGAGTCTGTTGTACGCGTTCTCGACATGGTTCCAACAAACTGTTAAAGTTGCACGGTATGCCGAGTTTTTCGAAATGAAGCTTATCGTTCAAGAAAACAGTTGGAGGTTGTAGACCTTGATGAGATTCAGGAGGAAGATACATCACCTTCTACTCATACTGGAGAACATCATTTGGGGGGGGGGGGGGGGGGGGGAAATGATTGAGCCTCATGTTATGCCTTAGTCTCAACCTCAAGTTTATGTTACTCCAATTCGTAGGTCCGAAACGAAAATATATGCACCTCACAAACTAAACCTAAATGTAGCTTTCGGAAATGAGGAACATGTTTTAGGGGATCTTAATGAACCTCGAACCTTCAAAGTTTCATTATCAAGGCCTGACTCTGAAAAATAGCTTAAGGTTGCGAATATGGAGATGCAGTACATGAAAGACAACGACATTTGGGATTTGGTTGATCGCCCTCCAAATACCAAAATGGTGGATTGTAAATGGATCTTTCAAATAGAGACTGACATGGATGGCAATATACACATCTATAAAGCTCGTCTCATGGAAAATGGTTTTACTCAAGTCTATGGTATAGATTATGAAGAAACCTTTTCCCCACTTGCAGACATTAGAGCTATTAGAATTCTCTTAGCCATAGCAAAGTTCTATGACAATGAGATATGGAAAATGGATGTCAAGACAGTTTTCTTGAATGATTATCTAGATAAGCCATGTGTGTATCAAAAGGACAGTTAGAATAATGTTACTTTCCTAATTTTATATGTAGATGACCTATTGATTATGGGAAATCACATTCCAATGTTACAAGATGTTATATCTTATCTTGGAAAGTGTTTCGCCATGAAAGATATAGGAGAAGTGACATACATTTTAGGAATCAAGATCTCTAGAGATATACAAAAGCGGTTAATCGAACTAAGTCAAATGGCTTACATTGACAAGATATTAAAGCGATTTAATATGGGAAATTCCAAGCGCGGAAATGTGCCAATGCAAGAGAGACTTAACTTAAGTATCACGCATTGTGTTTCTACACCTTAGGAGGTGGAGCGCATGCAGAGGATACCTTATGCTTCGGCAGTAAGATCTATCATGTATGCGGTTAGATGCACAAGACCTGATGTGGCTTTCGCACAAAACATTGTTAGTAGATACCAACAGAATCCTAGAAAACCATTGGATTTCTGTCAAGAACATTTTTAAGTACCTTAGGGCTACTAAAAATATGATTTGTGTTTATGGTGGAAATCCTAAGGCTTATCTAAAAGATATAGGATATTGTGTCGTCGGATTTCAGATATTGCCATGTCTACAACAAAATCTGAGTACATTGCACCTTCAGAAGCTGTCATGGAAGTTGTTTGGATACAAAAATTTATTTATGGGCTTGAAGTGGTTCCCACAAATAAATATCCAATGGATATGTATTGCGACAATTATGGAGCAATTATCATAACCAATGAACCCGGTGTTTAAAAAGGAGCCAAACACTACCATCGAAGATATCTCTATGTACGTGAGACAATGAAACAAGGTGAACTCAAGTTACTGAAAGTTCACACAGATGAATATCTAGCTGATCCCTTTACGAAGGCTCTGTTAAAAGCGAAACATGTTGAGGGCATGGGACTTCGTTTAGCTAGTAATCACATGTAGATCCATGTTTAGTATTTGGATAAAGGATGTATAAACAATTTTCTTTCATTTATTATATTAACTATATCTTATTTCTCATGTTTTAACCCTTGAATAATATTTTTAGCATATATTATTATTCTAAATATCCGTTGTCGATTAATTATATGGGATTTTAATTAAACTAAAACAATATATGGGTGTTTGGTCAGTTGAACTCACCAACTCACATAGTATCCATAAGATGCATACTAGATTATCCCATCAATGAATTATAACTTTATGGATCTTATTCATTAAGTATAATTCATATATGATTGATTTATTTATCCTTAGACTTGAGATGCAAGAAGTTACACATGTATGGAATATATTTTTTGATCATAGTTCTACCTATCCTGAATAAGGATAGTAAAAAGACTATTTTTGGTAATGTAGTGAAATACATGGCTAACGCTTGTATTCAAGATAGGATTTGTTTCTTCAGCTTGCATCTGAAGTATGATACTACTAGGCCACTCATGAATACTTATAAATGAATATCCGACCAGATCCAAAATTAATCTAGATGTGTCTCGATATAATTTGGTAATCTTAAGTGATTCGCGAAATGAGAAACAGAAGTTAAAAAGATGGAATGACCTAGATCCATATCCATATTTAACTAGAGTATCTCTAACAAAAGGATAGTAAACTCAAACATTGACTCACAGTGACTTTTGGAAACTTCACTCGCGTATTTATAGGAGCATTGGCGTGTTGCTAGTCGCTAACCAATGTTATCACATTTGTTGAGACATGACCAAAGTGGGAGTTGTTAGTAATTGAACACGTCAAGTAAATGTGTGTCTATAAATATGTAAGTCTACGGGGTTGCAGACATTGACATTTAGACACGAATATACGTTTATTAAATGTTAATTATTTAAATTGTAATAATTGACAAATGGGAGGGTTTATTATGTAAATAGGAATTGTTTCCTAATTATAATCCAACTTGCATCCCAAGAATTTATTTATTATATAATAGACATCATGTACATTATAAACATTACACAATAATCGATTAGGGATCTCAAGCGTAATTGATTTTCTCCTTCTTTTCCATTCGATCAGTTAAAACAACCCAAAGGGTTTCGGTTTGTTTGGGTTTCAATTTCACGGAGTTTCGATCACCTAGGAGGTGAGTTTCTACATACGGTTTAAGCAAACAAGCTATGAGGAGCAAGACAAGTGTTGTGGAAATTATATACGTGTACTAGCATACAAGTCTGTTTCTAAAGAAGGTCTCGTGTACAAACTTGTAGAATAATTTCATTATAAATCCTAAACGAGATAATCAACAAACAAAGGTATAATTCTTACTTAGTTAATAATGATCACGTGTTACTAATTGCTTCTGTTGCGTGTTATGTTACAACCTGATTAGATACATACATATACTATTCATTATAGACGAACGGATATACTGGGGCAGATATCTTTTTGGATTGCAGAATTGAAAAAGATGTTTGGGGGGGTGTATTTCGATGGTGGCGGGTCCAAATTCCGGATATACACAACTTATAAAATATATTCAAAATCAAAGACATAATCCCAATCTCGAAAAAGATGAAAAAGGATTTTGATGTGGTTGTCTATTCCGCCCTTTGCCTCTCTATTCACAAATTTGTAAACTTATTTAACTTTACCTCCTTGCTAGTAGTTTCTTTTAAATAAACTTTGCCCTTCAAAAGAAACTGGGGCATATAAGCGTGCATTTACAAATAAATAACAAACGGGGTATTCAATAATAGTGTTTGGATGTGCTTATAATGGTTGAAGTTGTAATAACCAAATATATGATTGTTTCACAATACTTAAAATCCAATGACAAAGACAAATACATTTTCTTGAAAGAAAAAGTTCATTTCGTGAAATTAGAGTAACTGTCTCTCAAATCAGGGTAAAAGAAGTGGTAATTAGGTAACTTCGTTTCACCGTTGGTCAAGGGTAGAGCAAAAAGAAGAATTAACAGGGGCAAATTATTACGTACAAAGAAAAATGTTGTTAAATAGAATGGAACCCATGACCTATTAGTTCAGAAAAAGGAGCATTGTTACCCCATCAAATGGCTATATTTTCCTATTTTGCATAACTAATCTTTATTAATAGTATCTTTTATAGGCACAAAAACAAAAAATTCGTATTTTTGGTCCGAAATTACTCTACGTATCAATATTTCCGTGGGGGCAACTGCCCCCCCCCCCCCCTACTAAATCTGCCCTTGCCGTTGGTTAAATATTTGTGCTGCAGTCGGTATGAAAGTGATTATCCAAAACTGGTTATTTAACGAGTTAAGCAAGAATCTTTTTAATTCAAGCATTAAAAAGTTTGACTATTAGATACGAGTAACATATTACCAAACGCATATCCAAACACGCTCAAAATTGTTCTAGCATAAGGTAGAGGGTTTAGTATTCTTGTCATTTAGGTTGATAGTTGTTGAATATATTTTTGTCATACATAATGATTGGCACAGACAAAGTTACATTCTTTACATATTATAGAAGCGGAAACGAATTAAGGAATCTAACTTGTATGTGTTTTGTTCTATCATGGAAACATGGAATAGCTGCAATCTGTTGAGCATATTTATTGTCACAAAACAGGGTAATATGTAGAGGAACCTTAATCTATAAATCTTTAAGGAGATAATTCAACCAAACTAGTTCACAAGTTGTGGCAGCCATATTATATACTCTGCCTCAGTGGAGGGTCTTGATATTGTTTGGTTGCTTCTTAGTTCTCCAGAAGAAGGTTGAATAGGATAAAACAAACCTTGAGAAACTGTCCCTTTAAGGTACTTTAGAAGATGAGTTGCAGCCTGCATATGGTTAAGAACCAGTAAGACCAGGATCTTAAAGAAGATCCACTATATATTTCCATTGATTAAGATGGATTCCTGTATCAGTCCTACACAACTTAATACCTAAAATGTATTTGGCTAGGCCCAAATCTTTGATGGTAAATTTTGCATCAAGAGCAACTTTGGTGGATATAATATTGTTTCTAGTGAGAAGCACATCATCAATATATACTAAAGCAGCAGTGAATGAGCCTTGTTCTTGTTTGATAAACAGAGAATAATCATTCTTTGAACCAAGACTATGAGAAATTTAGAAAACTCTTGGTTCTATTGTGTGACACTAGTCACTTTTTCCGTCTCGAGTTAGTCTAGTATACCTATAGCTCATTACCGGCTCTTATTTAAACTTTTATAAAAGTTTCTTTTACTCTATGTTGTGTGTGATTGTGGTTATTTTGCATGTGGGTGATTCATTTTACACATTATTGAATATGTATAGTATTCTAGGTGCACAAGTAAGTAGATCCCGCTAGATGACCTCCTAAACGATTTAACGAATTAATCCCGTGTTTAATGTCCTAATCATATTTGAACTATGTGAGCTTTTATAAACATTTGAGAACTCCCTTTTGTGAGGTTAAGCTAATTATATACTTAACAAGTTACTCTGAGTTACGTCTAGCTTGCGATTTTCGTTTTCGGGAACCGTCTCCTACTAGTATACGAAAGCCACACATGGGTGTGTGTTTAGCCCATTTATTTATTTTCGGCCCTAAGGCCTTTTTTGGCCTGCTTTGGTCGAATTCCTACACAAACACCCTAAGTGATATGGTTTTTTTTAACCCTAACTTACATCAGACTACATTTTTGAAACCCTAATCTTCCAATCTGATGAGCCGCCACCCTCCCTCACCATTTCAGCCCCTCCATTTCGTTTCTAGAGCTCCAAAATTCGTCCCTTACATCATCCATCATCCAAGCATCATCTACTTCATCAAGTTTAATTATTAGGTAAGATTTTGTTCCATTTCTAACCCTAATATTGTTGATTGTCGGTTTTTTCTTGCTGATCTGAAAACTGGACTGCTTTGCCCGATTAATAACTTCCTCAAAACTTAATATTTTTAAATGATATCTAAATAAAAGTTGCAGCCTTCGGAGTCTATTTTTTAGAAATGTAAGGTTCCTCTCCCAGTTCTTCTTTAAAATCTTAGAGATCTGTAATTTGGTGAGAGGGGGTCTAACCTGAAATGTAAAACGGTTTTCTTTAGGCTAAGACTTGAAATTGTATAACGATCTGGAAAACTATTATGTATTGTGGAATTGATTTATTATGTTTCATAAGATATCTTAAAAATGTTAAAGGTGTAATACTCGTTAAATGCTACGTGGGTCATCTTGTTATCATATTTAAAACTCAATACGTAAAAGCTACTGTTTTAGACTCATTATATTACCTGTTTTGTAAAGGACTTATCTTGGTGATATATTACTCAAACTGATCAAGCCCTAGATCTATCTTGTAGCTCTCAGAATCTAGTTTTCAAAAATGTAAAGCTCGTTGTTTAGGTCATTGTCAAACTCCCTGAAACTGACTTTTAGTGAGCGGGGTCTATACTGTGTTTTTGTTTTGGTTCTTATATCTGAATTTGTGTTCACTTGTTGTGTGACTTAAAAGAGTAATGGTGGAGATTTTAAAACATGAAATCCTTGCTTATATGTCAAATTCATGATCTAGAGTTACTGGTATTTTTACGCAATCGTTTGATACTTAAAATTGTTGTTCGTAATCAGATTCATTGTTATGTGTTTATAAGGTCATAGGTTTCTCTCATGTATGTATTGTTATTAGACATCTAAACCAAAGTTGTAGACCTCTGAGTTTTCAAATATAAACGTTCTAACTATATTATTTAAATTGTAGAAATACTTTGACATGAGGGAGTGATTGGATGGCGGTGATAAGGAACGTACGGTGAGAGGCGGGGTAGAAGCGATATGTCAAGAGAGATACAAACACGCGAAATCAGATTTCAAGAAGGATTACTTTGTGGCGCGAGAAAGGTATGAGGATCCATATCACCTTCTTGACGATCCCCCGTTCGGGGTTCCTCCTCATTTGTGGGGTCCATTTCTAGACTATGTCACGACCCCTGAAAACATGAGTCGTGCAGAGAAGAACTCTGAAAATAGGAGTAAACAAAAATTCGCAAGTAAGCATGAAAGTCGATCTTATGATAGTAGGAGGGCGTATCGGGTAAGTAACATTTCAATCATTAGTATTAATATTTTATGTATTTAGTTGTGATAAATTTGATTCATTGATGTTATTTAACTTAATATGTTAATAGCGCGACGAGCACTCGAAACATGATTATCCGAGTCATATTGACAACTATGAGGAAGTGCATGTCGATAAGCGGAACAAATAATCGATTTCCGAGGAAGCGCACAATTTGCATGTAAGTAAAATGAATAAAACGAGTAAAAAATTTAAAAAGGGTTAAACGGTTCAACATGGGTAAAACATGTAATATAGATCGAACAACTAAAAACGGGTCAAATGGGTTATATGTTATCAACCGAGACTAATAATTAATATTTTGTAACTTTTTAGCGGCAAATGTTGGCCTTAAGGACTTTATCCTCGACAACAAGTGAGGAGGACATATTGGATTCGGTTTTGGGAGTGCGTCATGGCCACAGTCGTGGACGGGGGAGAAATCTACCTATGTCGGTGACTTGTTCTTTACCAACTTCATCAAGACAACCAAGTTCATCAACCATGGAAATGAATGACAACGTGATCGAAAACCGGGTACAACAAGAGATGACAAAATGTATGCAAGCATTTCAAGCATCAAACCCGAGTTTTGTTATGCCCAATTATCCCGAAGTTGATGATGATCAAAACGAAGAGGCGGGATACGGTATGGATGAAGACGGTGATGATTGAGTAGTGTCGTATGAACAATTTCGGATAATTTAACACATTTGAATCGGGGTTTTTTTATTATGCTTTGTTATCGACTTTTCGGATAATTTGTATTTTGGATGAATGTTGTTTGGTTTTAATGATTATGACTTTGATATATTCGTTTATCGTGTTTGAAATATTCTGGGAATAAACTATTTGAATAAGCAGTTAGGTCGTAATGAGCGGAAAGCTGGAAATAGAGTGTCAATCAAGTTGTTTTAGAATAAACCTACAAGTCTTTTAGCGACCTACAAGTCTTTTTAATAATAAATAATTATTTGTAATAATAAATATTAATTATTTTAATAAAAATAATTAATAAATTTAATTAAATAAAATAATTTAATAGGAAATGTTATAGCGACGATAAGTCGTCGCCAATAAGAATCCATACTCCCGTTGAAAGTCAATATGGGTCCCACATAAGTCGTCGCCAAAACCCTATGGCGACGACTTTCTTGCTTTAGCGACGACTTTCCGTCGTCGGAAGTGTCGTTTGTTGTAGTGGCACACATAAACATCGTACAATAACTAAACTCATTCGAATAATGAATAGCATTTGTCTTAATTATTGTCTCCGAGGAATAAACTGTACCAAGATGTGGAAAGCGTCTCTATACAACACGTCAAGTCAACATTAGTATTGAAGATGAGACGATCAACTATGCAGCGACAAATATGAAGCCTACCAACTACCTATCAATACTAACATATATGGAAGACCAGTAATGAAGCCAAGAATTAACCTTAAGGGGGGTCAAAATCGGAAAACAATTTACAATATACAGACAAGTATAAAGATGATTTAACTTTTATCATAAGTAGTACTGAATGGTGTAGGAAGATATGCTCATCTAAATTATAAAGAACAACTTTTAACTAAGATCATGATTTTAAGTTAATAACATCTAAAAGGTAATCCGATTGGTATGGATTATGTTGTATTGAACTTTCAAATTCGATCGGTTATATTTTATTGGTGGACTAGTTATCATGTTGAACCTAAAATATGATAATAATACTAAGACACTACGCCAAAATTCACCTTTAGGGACTACAGAAGTCGTCCCGAAAAACCCCGTTTGTAGTCCCGAAAAACCTATCGGGACGACATGTAGTCCCTACAAGCGTAGTCCCGTCTGCTCCGTCCCTATAGGTTGGCGGGACGACATTTTTGATTTTTAGGGACGACGCGTTGACCGGCCACGTCGACGCTTTTTAATGTGGGACGATATCTTTCGGGACTACTCTATGTCCCTTGAAACTGTTCGAAAGGTCGATTGAAATATCTTTCGGGACTACAATGTAGTCCCAAAAGATTTTTTCGAAACTTATAAGGACAGGGTTTTCGGGACTACATGTAATCCCTAAAAGTTTTGGCCAAATTTATAGGGACAATGTTTTTGGGACTACATGTTGTCGCAAAACATTTGGACTAAACCTTTGGAGACATAGTTTTCGGGAGTACATTCTGTCCCAACAAGTTTTGTCAAAACTCTATCGGGATGCACTTTTTGGGACAAAATGTAGTCCCAATAGATCTTGTCAATTTTTTTTAAAAATTTAGGTTTTAGGGACAACATGTTGTCCCGATATCTATTTACTTTTAGCGACTACACATAGTCCCTAGTAGTCCTGGCAATATATTTCTTTAGATTTTTTTCGGGACAACATTTAGTCCCTAAAAGTAGCAGTGAGCTAAAACGTATCGGCTTGTTTTTCGGCACTTTCCCAGGTATTTAATTACCCATTTTTCCCTAATTTTGCAAACAAAACAATCAAACGTACTACATATATCCATATATAAACCACACCGGTCAATTAGTACATAAAACAACAAGTAAAATTTGTCCACAAACGATGTCCACAAACGCGATAAACTATGAAGTAAAACAATGTTCAACAGAAAGTTTTATAAAAATCGAACCCGGCAGCGACTCCTTTATACTTCGGGGGAATCTTCATCCTCAAGTTCATTCGCTGCTTCATCCGCAGCTTCATCGTCTTCCAAAATGGTGTTGGGGTCGATAGGATCAGGCAATGTGAAATCAATGTTTTTATCGGCCAATTGTTCATGCAAATGTTTCATTTGCTGGTTATGCGCCTCCACAAACTTCCTTAATGCAGATTTGGATACCAATGGTTCGGGAGAGGGCGAGTAGTTGCATACAGAAGAAGAAGAAGTAGTCTTCGGCAGTTTCCTACCTCGTCCAGGTTTAAAACCTCGGCTTGATCCCAAGACTTTGTCCATAATGTCATCATCGGTCAACTTCTCCTCTAAACCCTCTTGACTCGCCTTCAGCTTTACCATCTTCAGCTGTAGTCACAACATAAGGAATTAAAGTCACAATTTTCAAACAATAACTATTGAACCTGTAAATAAAGCTAACCATTTAACCCGTGCTAATTTCAGCATAATTTTCATTTCAGCATAACTCGATCCAATTTTCATTTCAACATAACCCGTGACAACATGTCGATTTTTATAGAATGAAATCTTTCCCAAAGAATGGGAGATGGAGATTTTGAATAAATTTTGAATCCAAATAAACAATTTCAAAAACACATACATCACCGAGAACAATTTGTTTCGGGGAGGTTTGTGTCTTTGACTTGTTCATCAGATTCAAAAATTATTAAAAATCTCCATCACCCATTCCCGAGGAAATTTTTCAATCTATAAAAATCTAACCATTTAACCCCTGCTAATTTGAGCATAATTTTCATTTCAGCATAACCCGTGACAACATGTCGATGTTTATAGAATGAAATCTTTCCCAAGGAATGGACGATGGTGATTTTGAATAAATTTTGAATCTAAATAAACAATTTCAAAAACACATACATCACCGAGAACAATTTGTTTCGGGGAGGTTTGTGTCTTTGACGTGTTCGTCAGATTCAAAAGTTATTAAAAATCACCACCACCCATTCCTGAGGAAAGTTTTCAATCTATAAAAATCAAAATGTTGTGATTTAAAATTGAAGATAGAAGCATGTATTTATAATTTAAAATGGAAGGAATAAAAGAAACTTCAGTTGATGGACCGGCTCCGGTCAACCTACTATAATCCAAATCTTCTAGATTAGCTATCAATTCAACATCAGATGAGTAGCTGTCATGAACAACATCTGCATCTACAATGACGTCGTTATCCCAAATCTTTTGATTATTGACATCTTGGACAACCTTCCAATGATGTGATCTAGAAGGGTCTTCAATGTAAAAGACTTGTCTTGCTTGTGTAGCAAGAATGTACTGGTTATCCTTCCACCAATCATCTCGCGTACATATACTAGTTATGTTATTTGTAGTAACACAAAGTGAGGTGCTGCGAGTGTTATTGGTTTTAAACCATTTACATCTGAATAAGACAACTTTTTTATGAGTCAAATAATTAAGCTCCACAATTTCTTCTAAGATACCATAATACATAGTTCCATTCTCCCCTAGTATTGAAACTCCACTGTTTTGAGTTAATAGGTGTTTATCGCGGCTGTGAACCACAAACTTCACACCGTTAACGCTACAACAGGTGTAACAGGTTCCACGATCTTTCGGTTCACTTGCCAAAGCGAATAGTTCAAGACTACACTCAGGTGGATTCTTGGTATATAGATTAGAGATCTATGAAAGAGAAAGTTAAAGTCAGGTGGATTATTGGTAACCGATAGATCGAGAAAATTGTTTTTGTAAACTACATATACAGTTTACCTTGTCGCGAAACCATGGAGAAAATTTTGTTGGTAAATCTTTCTCGAGCATGGCAACACAGCATTCTCTGTACATGTTCATATTCATGATATTAGTATAATTAGGAAATATGTAATTTACATAAAAGAGTGTTAAGATGTAAAGAGCGTACATCATGTATTGGTTGACTTCAGGACTGTTGTCGAGAATATACCATACAAGCTTCTGTTTTAATGTTGGATCCAACTGTTTTCTTACACCCCTACTTTTTGGAGTACAAGCTGCTCGGAAAACTTCCAACTCGGATGTTGGAGGTGGACCCTCATCATTTCTGTCTGGACGATTAAATTTTGTAGGAATATTCCGAAGATAATGTGAACAAAATGTTAACGCCTCTTCCGCGATATAAGCCTCTGCTATACAACCTTCAGGTTTAGTTTTATTTCGGACATAACCTTTTAAATTTTTCATATATCGTTCAAAGGGATACATCCACCTCATGTACACAAGCCCACCTAGAATAGCCTCTCCTGGTAAATGTATGACCAAATGAATCATTATGTCAAAAAAGGCTGGAGGATATATTCGCTCGAAATTGCACAATATCTTGATCAATTGATCTTCAGCTATCAACATGTCAGCCTCATTTATACTTCGAGCACAAATCTGCTTAAAGAACGAACTGAGCTCAATTATTGGTGTTGCAATGCTCGTGTCCAAGAAAGCTTGAGCTGCAGCAGGAAGCAAGCGTTGCATCATGATATGGCAGTCATGAGACTTCATGCCGATTATATTGTCCAACTTATCGGTTACTTTTGGCTTAAAGTTTGATCCAAATCCATCAGGTAATTTAATACCTTTTACGAATTCACAAAAATTTTGTCTCTTGGCAGGGGTAAGAGAGTACGCCGAAGGAGGCTTTAATAATTTCCCGTTCTTGTTCTTCGTGAGCCACAACTCCTTTCGGATATTCAACTGTTCTAAGTCTAGCCTTGCCTTGTTCGTATCTTTGGACTTGTCATTCATTAACAATGTACACAACTCACTCTCGAGTACATTTTTTTCTATATGCATGACATCCAAGTTGTGTTTTAGAATAAGACTTGACCAATAAGGAAGCTGATAGAAAATGGATACTTTACTCCAATTCCTTTCTACGAGTGGATTGTAACACCCCGGCTAAAGCGGAATACACCAGAGGCATTACAATTTTTTCTTAACTCGTGTTCCTCTATTAGGTTATAATAGACACATTTAATGGTTTAAATGAATGCATTACAGATGAATAAATGTTTTACAGAAAAGTAACCGAAAAATGACAAAAGACTTAAATTATTTATTAATGTCATTAACTAGGTCCAAGCTCTTCTGTTTTCTTCAAGCAAACCTATCCATTTCTTGTATCATGTAAAAAGTAAACGTCAATACAAAAGTATTGGTGAATAAACAAGTTTAAGACACAAGTATAAAGTATTAAAAAGATTACGTAATAAAGAGTATAAAAGTAATATAAATGAATATGTAAAATGTAGTATAAAATAATGTATAATAAAAGAATATATAAAGATTGTATATTGTAAGCAAGTATAATATGTGTATAATGGCATAACACGCGTTTGTATCAAGTCTGATGTATATCATATATGATCAAAGTCATATAGGGTCCGGTCGAGCGCCTCGACATTCACAGTAACACGTCGGAATGTCTAATAACGGCCAATAGATCTATCACGTTTCCCGTTTAGTATATACATATAATGAATGATTGATTGTTTGAATGTTTGATTTATCGTGTGTGCATCCCATAATGATTGTGTCACTTGATTCATTCCAATGTTTGTCATAATACGAAAATATAGTATCAAATATGAATATAATAAGAATGACTTTTATGAATGAATACCAATATGAATGAATTACGATGAATATAATACAAAAAGTATACATATAAACATGGTTATAAGTGAGTATATAAACATGAATATAAGTTTTAATATGAATATAAGTATGAATCTCAATATGAATATAAGTCTGAATATACACATAAATATAAGTATGAATATAAACGTAAATATGAATATGAATCACCATATTACTATAAGTATTAATATAAACATAAAATATAAATGTGAACATAAGTATGAATTAAACATAAAAGTATGAATATAAGTATGAATATGAATGTCATGATACAGCCCAAAGATTTATATAATAAAAAGGGCATCGAGTTTACTCACATGATTAAATACGGAGGTAGATACGGATACTAGATTATGAATACGGAATACGTTGAAATGAACACCAAACTTGCCTTTACAAATCTAGAAATAAGAATAAATATGAATAAGAATATATTATGAAATTAGAGTTTTCTAGATTAGAGTTTGAATAGACAAGATTAATAAGATGATGATGGTAAGCTTGAGTAACATAAAAGATAAACATGATTATGGATTATTATAATGAAAAACAATAGAATTGGGAACCTTTACAATCAATTATGGGAGGCTTGAAGTTTCGATTATGGAGCTTTGTGTTGGTTCGATTTTTGACAAGAAAACACCAATTTATAGAGTTTGAAATGTGATAAAGAAAGGTCAAAATGTAACTCCCCTAATAATCAACTTCAAATTTAATTATTGTAGGTTACAAAAAAAAAATGGTTAAAGAGGTGTTTAAAGCCATAAATAAGAAATGTGTAACTATTAGTCTACCACCAAACTTGAAGGCTAAGAACAAGGAAAATGTTTGGAAGTTTTAAAGTAATTGCCATGAATGCAAACATACATACATACATACATAGTTCCTTGAATACATGTATTAATTAAACTACTTGTCTTAACACATTACTAGAATTACTTGCATTTATATAAGTCCATGTGTATTAAACACATTTTAGTGTACATTAATGTACACATGCAAGATAACACATTAATAATGTTACATGATATAATAAACAAGGTTTAAATAGAATTAAGATAACCCAAATATACATAACTCAAATCGAACTTTTATAAATCGTCAAATGTATACAATTACAAAGTCCGAATTAAAGTTACAAGTCAAATATCGGGTCGGATTCGGGCACGGTGTTACAGTCTCCACAACTTTAAAGATTTTCGTCCTCGAAAATTATGGTTGACTAGTACCCGGTTGATTTATGAATAAGTGCGGAAATTTGGATTTCATGTGATCTTCTTGTTCTCTTGTAAACTCTGGTCCACGTTTAGATTCCCAACGTACTTTCACTATTGGAATTGAACTTATCCTTAGTTTCTTGATTTCACGGTCTAAGATTTCAACAGGTCGCTCTACGAAGTGCATAGTCGAATCGATTTGGATTTCATCCAATGGTACATGTAGATTTTCATCAGCTAGACATTTTCGCAAATTAGATACATGAAAGACTGGATGAACATTCTCTAGTTCGGTCGGTAACTCAAGTCTATACGCAACCTTACCCACACGCTCGATAATTCTGAAGGGTCCAACGTATCTCGGGGCAAGCTTCCCTTTCTTGCTGAATCGTACCACGCCTTTCCAAGGTGAAACCTTGAGAAGAACGCGATCATCAACGACAAATTCAAGAGGCTTTCTACGCTTATCGGCGTAACTTTTCTGGCGACTACGAGCGGTGGTGAGGTTTTCGCGTATTTTTACGATTTTATCCGTTGTCTCTTGTATCAATTCGGGTCAAGTTATTTGCGTTTCCCCAATGTCTTGCCAACATACTGGCGATCTACATTTACGACCATATAAAGCTTCATAAAGGGCCATGTTTGCACACGTATGATGACTGTTGTTGTAGGAGAATTCGATAAGTCCGAGGTGTGAGTCCCAACTACCACCGAAATCGATGACACAGGTTCTCAACAAATCCTCTAGTGTTTGAATAGTACGCTCCGATTGACCATCAGTTTGAGGATGGTAAGCGGTGCTGAGATTCAAGCGAGTTCCAAGTGCGGATTGAAGAGATCTCCAAAATCGAGATATGAATCGACCATCACGGTCAGAATTGATGTCAAGCGGTACTCCATGAAGTCTTACGATTTCTTGAATGTAGATTTGAGCTAAGCGTTCGACACGATAAGTTTCACAAATAGGAATGAAGTGAGCGACTTTAGTCAAACGATCAATGATTACCCAAATACTGTCGTAACCTTTTGATGAACGTGGAAGTTTGGTTATAAAGTCCATCGCAATGGCTTCCCATTTCCACAACGGGATTTCGGGTTGAGTTAACAAACCTGAGGGCTTTTGATGTTCGGCTTTAACCTTCAAACAAGTTAGACATTTTTGAACGAATAAGAATATATCCTTTTTCATGCCTGACCACCAATAGGAATGCTTCAAATTATGATACATTTTATCGGCACGGGGATGAATCGAGTATCGAGTATTATGAGCTTCTTTCATCACAAGATTACGAAGATCATCGATTGAAGGTATCCAAAGACGATCGTTGAAATAATGAAGACCGTTTGGTTTGATGATTAATTGATTTTCAATTCCACAACCCTATTCACTAGCCAAGTTTCCACCATTGATTATCTTCTGTTGCGCAATGCCGATTAACGAATGAAGATCCGAAAGAACACGAATATTGTAGACTTTTGAATAAGGTTTACGACTCAAGGCGTCGGCAACAACGTTAGCCTTGCCAGGATGATATTTAATCTCACAGTCGTAATCATTAAGCAATTCAATCCATCTACGTTGCCTCATGTTTAGATCTTTTTGATTGAATAGATGCTGAAGACTATGGTGATCCGTGTAAACAATACACTTCGTACCAAAGAGATAATGTCTCCACAACTTTAGAGCGAAGATAACCGCTCCAAGTTCGAGATCATGAACGGTATAATTGACTTCGTGTTTCTTCAATTGTCTCGATGCATAAGCTATAACTTTTCCTCGTTGCATTAACACACAACCAAGACCATTTCTCGATGCATCACAATATACCACGAAATCTTCGGTTCCATCAGGAAGACTAAGAACAGGAGCTTTACAAAGTTTGTCTTTAAGAATGTGAAATACTGATTCTTGATCATCTCCCCAAACAAACTTCTCAGTTTTATGAGTAAGCTTCGTCAAAGGAATAGCAATCTTTGAGAAGTTTTCGATGAAACGACGATAATAGCCTGCCAACCCAAGAAAAGATCGAATCTTAGAAGGATTAGTTGGAATAGGCCAGTTACAAACGACCTCGATCTTAGTGGGATCAACGTGTATTCCCTTCGCATCAACTACATGACCCAAAAATTTAACTTCCTTGAGCCAAAATTCGCACTTCGAGAATTTAGCATAAAGCTTTTCTTTCTTAAGGAGTTCTAGAGCAAGTTGCAAATGATTTTCATGCTCGGCTTTGGATTTTGAATAAATGAGAATATCATCGATAAAGACTATGACGAATTTGTCGAGGTATGGTTTACAAACGCGATTCATTAGATCCATGAAAACAGCAGGTGCGTTTGTGAGTCCAAATGGCATAACCATAAACTCGAAATGACCATAGCGAGTTCGGAAGGCAGTTTTAGGAATGTCTTCTTCGGCTACTCTAAGTTGATGATAGCCCGAACGAAGGTCTATCTTAGAGAAACAAGTAGCACCTTGCAATTGATCAAACAAGTCGACGATTCGAGGTAAAGGATTACGATTCTTGATGGTAAGTTTGTTAAGTTCACGGTAATCGATGCACATCCGAAACGAACCATCTTTCTTCTTTACAGATAAAATAGGAGCACCCCAAGGAGAAGAACTAGGGCGAATAAAACCCTTGTCGGTTAGTTCTTGCAATTGGCTTGAAAGCTCTTGCATTTCCGAAGGAGCGAGACGATAAGGAGCTTTGGCAATAGGAGTTGCATTAGGAATGAGATCAATACGGAATTCCACTTGTCGTATAGGAGGTAATCCAGATACGTCTTCGGGAAAGACTTCGGGAAATCCCGAATAATGGGAATATCTTCAAGTTTGAGCGTTTCTTTCCTTGTATCAATGATGTGAGCTAGAAACGCAGGATAACATGGAAGATCCTTCTTATGCTTACGCAAGTAGCTATAAGCTTGCGTACAGGACATGAGTTTAAGTCCCTTTGATTTTGTTTCACCACAAACCGTAAGAATGCTACCATCAGCACACGGAATACGAATAGATTTATCAAAGCAAATGATCTCGGCATGATGTTGGGATAACCTATCCATCCCTAAACTACCCAAATTCATAGGCACTAAATCTATAGCGAAATCACGATTCCCTAGACTTAAGGTACAATCATTCAAAATAGAACTTAGTTTAAGAACCTTCCCATTGCCTACTTCGACACTAAGGGGATCATGCAACTTATTTCTTTTCAAAGCAAGCAAAGGTTCAAATTGGGTAGAGATAAAGCTACGATCGGCACCCGAATCAAATAAAATGGAAGCATAAATACCATTGATGAGAAACGTACCATTAACAACTTCGTTGTTGGCTTGAGCTTGTTGAGCATTAATGACAAAAGCTCGTCCACGACCAGCGGGTATCAACATGTCAGCCTCGTTTATACTTCGAGCACAAATCTGCTTAAAGAACGAACTGAGCTCAATTATTGGTGTTGCAATGTTCGTGTCCAAGAAAGCTTGAGCTGCAGCAGGAAGCAAGCGTTGCATCATGATATGGCAGTCATGAGACTTCATGCCGATTATATTGTCCAACTTATCGGTTACTTTTGGCTTAAAGTTTGATCCAAATCCATCAGGTAATTTAATACCTTTTATGAATTCACAAAACTTTTGTCTCTTGGCAGGGGTAAGAGAGTACGCCGCATGAGGCTTTAATAATTTCCCGTTCTTGTTCTTCGTGAGCCACAACTCCTTTCGGATATTCAACTGTTCTAAGTCTAGCCTTGCCTTGTTCGTGTCTTTGGACTTGTCATTCATTAACAATGTACACAACTCTCTCTCGAGTACATTTTTTTCTATATGCATGACATCCAAGTTGTGTTTTAGAATAAGACTTGACCAATAAGGAAGCTGATAGAAAATGGATACTTTACTCCAATTCCTTTCTACGAGTGGATCACGTGGTCTCTTCACAGCCCCATAACTCGGATGTTTACCCGGAATTCGTGAAGGTAAAACAGCAAGCTGTTCCATTATTCTAGCCTCAGTGAGTTTTTTAGGTTTTGGTGTTTTATCGATCATTCCATTGAAGGTCTTATCATTCCTCCATCGATGTTTCATGGGCAGGAATCGTCTATGACCAACATACGCGGTTTTCCCATTAACACGAGTAGATGGAGTCTCATCATTACATGTAGGGCAGGCTAAGTAGCCTTGACCACTCCAGCCAGATAAACTGCTACGGGCGGGAAAATCACTAACAGTCCATAAGAGCATTGCTCTCATTGAGAACTCAGTGTTTGTAGCAACGTCTAACGTCTTAACTCCTGGCTTATTCCATAAATCCTGCAACTCTTTAACGAGAGGCTGCAAGTAAACATCCATGTCCTTACCGGGACATTTTGGGCCAGGAATTAAACATGTCAACATGAATGAAGACTCTTTCATACATATCCACGGAGGAGTATTGTATGTTGTCAAGATTACCGGCCACATACTGTAAGACTGACTCAAGTTTCCAAAAGGATTGAAACCGTCAGCAGCCAAACCTAGTCGCACGTTTCTTTGTTCTTTTGCAAAATCTGGATTGTTCTTATCAAAGTCTTTCCATGCCTTACCATCAACTGGATGACCCATCTTACCATCTTCGGTACATTTTCCAGTAGAATGCCATGTCATATGCTTTGCAGTATGTATGGATCCATACAAACGCTTTAGTCTAGGAGTCAAAGGGAAGTAACGTAACACCTTGTTAGGAATTTTCTTTCCCGTGGTGTCTGCGTCTTTCCATCTACTCGCTTTGCAAGTTGGACAGACTTCCTCACTAAAGTTTTCCTCCCAATACAAACAACAATCGTTAATGCAAGCATCGATGGTCTCATATCCCAACCCAACTTTCTTCATTGACCTCTTAGCTTCATAGTATGTCTTGGGGATTTTGGCTCCTGTCGGGAAACATTGTAGGAGATACTCCATTGTGTCGTTGAATGAACTATCAGTCCACTTATGCAACGCCTTAATATGCGAAAACTTTGCCAAAAAGTCCAGTGAAGACATCCAAGTACAACCTGGGAACAGCTCTTCATTCTCCATTTCAAACAGCCCTTCAATGTCGTCTTTTGTTGGACCCGCAGCTTCGGTTGGCGCATTACTTGTCGAAGGAGTATTTGTGTTATGTTCAGTGTCGTGTTCAGTGTGTCTGTCTGTGTCGGTTTCTGGTATTATGTAATGGTTCTGCCTACGAACATCGTTGAGGACATTGATCATGTCATTTGTGTCATCTACTATTGGCGGAGGAATAATAACCGGTTCACCGTGATGTACCCAAGTAAGATAACCCCTGCTAAACCCATTATTATGTATGTGATGCTTGATATTAAGAGGTGTAAGCTTTGTTCCAACATAACCGACATGGGAAACAACATAACCCTCTGTCGTTTGTGTGTGCTTTACACCTCTCGTAGAAATCGTTAAGACCACGATTAAACTCTTTGGAATTGCGGTTTAAACCGGGTCTAGTCCAATCCTTATCAATCAACATAATTTATTGGGTGGGGGTGTGCTACTGATTGTAGTGGGGTTTTTTTGAGTGGGTGTGTGTGTGTCTGTGTCGGGTTTTTTTTGTGGGGGTCTACAATCAAAGCAAAAAACGTGCGATTATTAAACGTGCGAATGTAGGCCCGATAGTTAATATTAATATATACTCTTTATAAGCTAATTAGAAAAGTACCAATTAACCAACGTTTATTCTATATCACTTTCAGTCCCTAAAGCATACAAATTCAGCATACAAATTAACGTTTATCAGCATACAAATTCAACATACTCTTTATCACCATACACTTTCAGTACCAATTAAGCATCAGTTTTTATCAGCATACAAATTCAGTCCAATTAAGCATACACTTTCAGTACCAATTAAGCAATTAGTTTTACTCTAAAATTAAGCATACAAGTTAAGCATACAATTTTTTAACCAATTAAGCATCAGTTTTACTTTAAAATTAGGCATCAGTTTTTACAAACAATAATTAAACCAATTAAGCATACAACTTAAAGATTTTTGTTTGGAAAATAATTAAACCAATTAGTACCAATTAAACAAATTCAAGAAACAAATTCAGGAAACTTACATATGATTTCTAGCTAAAATACTCCAAATCGATACTCCAAATCGTTATCCAAACGACAGACCCCCTTCTCCAAATCGACATACCCCCTTCTCCAAATCGATACTCCAAATCGTTCTCAAAATCGTTCTCCAAAAGCAATTAGTGTTTGATTATTTTGTGGTGAAGATTTCAGGTGAAGATTTGTGGTGAAGATTTCAGGTAGGTGAAGATTCAGGTGAAGATTTGGGTGAGTTACTGTGAGCGGTAGGTGAAGATTCGGGAGTGTTGGTGAAAATTTTCAATTTTGGTGAAATAAATGGCGGGTCTTAATTAATTTGGTGAAAATTTTAGAATGAAAGTTATAGGGACTACAACTTTACCTGTAGGGACAACATACAGTCCCTAAAACATATGGCTTTATTTATGGTGATAGCTTCATAAAGCATATCCTTTTGTTTTTTGTCAACATTCAGTCCGTGAATCATGTTATAGGGACTACTAATTGAGATTTAGGGACAACATTCAGTCCCTAAAGAATGTTATAGGGACTACTACTATACCTTTAGGGACTACTAATCGATCTTTAGGGACTACATTCAGTCCCTAAAGCATATCCTTTTGTTTTTTGTCAACATTCAGTCCGTGAATCATGTTGTACTTACTTGACCTTTGGGGACAACATTCAGTCCCTAAAGAATGTTATAGGGACTACTACTTGACCTTTAGGGACTACATTCTGTCCCTAAAGCTTTATTTGTGTAAAAAGTAGGTGTGTCATAATGGGGTCTTGTCTTTGAGAAAGCATACAGTATGTGGAGAATCTTATAATGGAGTCTGTGAAAGTATTGTGTGGCTCCTAAAGGAGTCATATATCCATATTTGTGTATATAAGGATCGTTGTATTCAAATGCGTAGAACAACAACACAATAAAGCAAAAATGTGGAACTTGAGAAGGATCGTTGAGTTGAGAGCAATGTTGTGAAAATCGCGCCTGAGGCGTGCCTAGGCGCTAAATCACATGAGGCGCCAAGGCTAGGGATTTTTTTAGGTCGAGGCGCATGACATGCATGAATCGCAAAAAAAGCGCAGCGATCCAGGCTTTTGCGCAAAAAAATCGCAAAAAAATCGCAAAAAATCGTAAAACGATGGGGAATTTGGAGGATTCGACTGAAATCTCTTGCATTAGTTTCATTAACTTTCTTTATGAAATATTATCATGAAAATGTGGCATTATGCCTTGAATATTGACACGTTTGCTTTATATTTTGGGTTTAAATTCAAGCTTTATTACATATGTATTAGTTATTCAGTATCTCAATATTATTATGTGCTATTTAAATTGCATAATTTTGACACATATGTTATAGAAAAACATAATATATATAGTGCGCCTCGTGTTTATGAATCCCACGATTTGGTATGCGCCTCGCCTCAAGGCTCATTGACCTCCTTTGCGCCTTAGTGCGCCTCGAGCCTTTCAGAACATTGGTTGAGAGATTCGGTTCAATCTGATAATTGGACTGATATTCTGAGTTTGTATTTCTTAAGGGCAAAGGATGATGACCTCAAGCTTGCACGGATGATAGAAAAGGTGAGTGTTAGGTTAACTAGCAACATTGACGAATACAATGCCTTTATTCAAGAACTCCAAGCTGCTTCTGCTAGGACTTATAATAAGGATAAGTCAATTGAGTATTTGCAAGAGGTAACAGAAAGAGACGGTGAATTGCTAGTTAAGTTGCAGGACCTTGAAACGGAGGTACATGAGAGTGCTGAAAACAAGCTACTTTTCATTGAAAAGTTGAAGGGGAATGTGCCCTTTTAACGACCACGTCTTGCAGTGTGTTTACCTACGTTTTTAAGGTGTTTTATGTGTGTCCGAATAAAAATGTGTATGTCAACACATTAAGTGTATGTGTGTTTATCTCCCTTTTTAAGTTGTGTTTATGGTTGCACCATTGGCATTTGTTCTAAATGCATTATTATAAATGGTTTATGCATTGTATCTTCATGTATTTGATTTAATGTGATTTAAGTTGTAGTGTGTTTACCTACGTTGTTTTAAGGTGTGTTTATTGCCATACATATCCATAAACATAAGAACTTTTATTAAAATAAAAGACAAAAACATAAACCGTTACATCCTAAAATGGTTAAAACATGGAAATCGGGGCATCCCCTCAATCTCCTTTATTCTAGCACATTTAACCTTACTAACTACTACTACACACGAAGATTGTCCATTTCATTTAAAAGCTCATGAAGTATTGCAGCTGACTCACACGGGTGGTCATCGGGATTCTTCTCCATGGCTTGTCTTGCCTCCATTGCCTTTATCTTCAATTTTAACAGCTTGCAGTTTGAGCACTTTTTGTTTTTCGGAGTAAGTGTAGCTCTAGAGGATCCCGAAGAAGAACTTGCACACGAAGATGAATCTGAAGGTGTTGTATTTCTCGAAAAAGAACTTAGGTTTTCAAAATTGACCTCATCCTTCCAAGCAAAATATCCACACCCGTAGTCTTTTTCAAAAGGCTGTAAACCATTAAAGTAATTATAAAGAATGTCATTTTAAAAGATTAATTAATTATATACGGCATATATATAAAAAAAAGTTGTTTGTTAACCTTTGAATCGGGACACGCATAGTAAAGTCTACCGAAGCTTCCTTGTCGATGTGATCGTCTCACCACTACATATCCACCTCCACATGGGCACTCCATTTGGATAAGAATTGGATGTGGTGGTGTTGATGTATATAAAGATAAACTTTTTGGGACTACATTTTAGGGTTTTTGGGGACTACATGTTGTCCCATAAAGAATTTAGACATTTATTTTTTTGGTCATAACCTTTTAGGGACTACACATGTAGTCCCCTAAAAATTCAGTTTAGGCGGCAACTTTTCCCTCCATTTTTTCACTAAGGTTACATTTTTAGGGACAACAACTATAGTCCCTAAAAGCTTTGTCGAATTTATGGTCGTCCCGTAATATTTTGTCAGGATCGTGTTAGTCTAGATAAACTAACAGGTTTGCTAACGTTGTAGATCAAGATCTATTGAAGAAGTTCAGCAGCGGATGAACACTTCAATATTACGAGTTTATTGAACAATAAAGAATGAATAAGAATTAAACAAAAGTATTGTCAAATTGCAAGCCTCAATTGTATTAACCAGAATAATATCAATACAACGTGTTTTCTATTCTTCAAGGATCTATCTATTTATAGACCTTGAGGCTCGTTCTAGATAAACTAGAATTCTACGTCTATCCTTATCTAAACATTGAATAAGGAAACTTTATCTAATTACAAAAGGAAATCTAATCTAATTATAACTCTATTTAATTAGATTTGATTCTTCTAAGATAAGTCTTTGTCTTCCGTGTATCTTGGCTTGACTTCCTTATCTTGACTCTGACCTTGTCCGTAGTAATCCATCTACCGTAGTAACCTTGTAACATGTTGAACAGCCGCATCAACTTGTCTTTGTGTTCTTCCGTAGTAACTTCATAATCATCAAACTGATTGTTTAAGTTACTTTTGTTTGTTTGTTAGGATTCATTGTTTATGGTTAAACTATATTGACTAAGTTATAACCCAACAATCTCCCCCTAACCTTGAACTTTTATGACCCATCAAAAGTACAAGTTTTCATGCTTCAACCGTATTAACTACTTCATTAACAAAGCAGTACTAACTATTACAACTACGGTTTACAAGTCAGTTTCCATCTTGTTCTTTTCCACTATTATTTGACACAAGATTTTCCAAATTAGTTCTTGAGCAATCAATGAATCTCCTGGTCCATTCAGCTTCAATTCGACCAGTTCTTCTAATGTCTTCAAAGAGTGTGGATAAGTATGACTTATCAAGTAGAATTCCCTTGATCCATGTCTTCTTATAATTGAGTATGCTTCACATCTTTCATACACAAACCAGTTAAGTACAGGATTATTAGGTCCTTCTTTCTTGAAGATTGAACTTGTTGGCTTGTATCCAGGTTCAAACAAACTGCACAGAACATCCATTGCTAGATCAGTACCAGGACATACTCCTTGTCTTCGTTGTGAGTATTTCCTTATGCCAATCTCATACATCTTCTCCAGATCATCTCTATCAAATTTCATAAAAACTGCATGAAAGGCTATAAGAATCGTCTTTGATTTATCAGCTCTTGTAACTTCATATTCAGTTTTCAGATTTCCACCAATGTATTTCCAGTCAATGATCATTGGAGGCTTCACCTTTAATGGAGTATACTTCAAACCTTCAACAGGGTTGATGTATGCAGAGTAATCACCTCCTTGAGCAACACTTGGAGGACTTTGTTCCATCTCTTCAGGTTCAGGTTTGATGTCAGCAAATGGAATGTCTGGATCTTCTGTTTGAGAAGCAGTAGCAGCATCTTCACTCATCCTTCTTCTTTTAGCGTGAGGAATGAATTTGGATTTGCTTTTGACTCTTTTATGCTTCTTTTCTGGTTGTTCCACAGGAGGAACAGGTTCTTGTGCCTGAAATATTTTTCTTCCTGTTCTAAGGGCAGCTTCAAGTGCTTTTTCTTCATCCTTCTTCTTCTTCTCTTGGAGTTTCTTGAGAGCAACTTCCCTTAATGTTTCCTTTTGTTTTTCCTCTTTGACAAGCTCAAGGATGGAAGGTAACTTCATAGGGCCTAAAGATCTGCCACTATGACCCTTGCTTTTGAGATAAGCAGTAAACTTCCTTCTATCCTCTGCTATCTTTGCTTGTATGGGAGTTGGTTTGGACACTTTCTTCTTCTCAGGCTTGTCTTTGACTTTGGCTTTAGCAAGTTTGAGCTCCTCTTCTTGCATCTTCTGTGCTATATGCTCATCTTCTCTTTCCAAAGACTTTTTCAAGCCCTTTTTAACCAGTTTGTCCAAAATGTCATCATTGACCATCTCCTGGGCTCTAATTGCATCTTCAGCAGCAGCTTTTTGCATTCTCAGGTACAACTCTGCAGCTTCATTCTCTTGTCTGATTGTCTCTATCTCCTCAGCAGTCATACCTTGAAAGTTAATGGCTTCAAAGGATTCTTTTTCCTTTTGTTCTTCAGCCTTCTTTCTTGCTGTTGCTTCTTCATGAGCCTTTAATTCAGCAGCTATTCTTATTTGCAGTGCAGCTGCTTCATTTTCTCTTCTCACATTTGCTATCTCCTCCTCAGTCATAGTGCTAAAGAATAGTGCTTCTTTAGCCAGCCTATCTTCCTCTTGAATTTCTTCCTTTGACTTTTTCACCACTTTAGCCTTGCCTTTGTCTTTTTCCTCATCAAGGTCTACCAGTTTGACTTTATTCTTTTTCTGGTCAACCATGATGAATCCAACTCTTCCTGCAGAAACAGATAAACTAGCAGGCTGTTCAGATACTCTGAGTGAGGTTGATGTAGTTGTAGCTAACTCAGCAGCTGCTGCTCTTTGTCTAGCAACTGCTATAGCAATTAATTTCTTTCTTTCCTCCTCTTCTGCTTTCTTCTTTTCTTGCTTCTGTTTTTCCTCCTTGATCTTCTGCAGTTGTGAGGCTATGGTGTCTTCATCAGCCATCACATTGGTTCTTGTCAATTCTGTTCTTATAAGAACATTTGCAGCTTCAGTTTGATCAATGGTGGAAGAAGTCTCTGTTACAGTGGTGGAAGGAGTTGTGGCTTCAGTTTGAATTGCTTGTAAACGTGAGAAAGCTTGATCAAACGTGGGAAGAGTGGCTGAGAATAGGTGGGAATGATCTTCCCTCTCTGTTTCTGGAGCTGGACTAATATCCATTGGGTTCACCGTATTAAGTTGCTCAGTAGCAATTTGCTCCATTTCAGCCGTATCAACTATGTCCGTAGCAACTGGACTAGTTGTCATGGGGTCCGCATCAATTTGCTCCGTAGCAACTTGATCCGTATTAACTGGACTAGTTACCATAGGATCCACCGTATTAACTTGGTCCGTAGTAACTATATCCGCATCATTTGTAGCCGTAGCAACTGGTGAAGTTTCCATTTCGTCTACTATTTCTTCAACCCTTTGCATGGCTTCTTGCTGCTGCTGCTCCCCCTTAAGTGGAGTATCCACTTCCATATTTTCACCTTCATCTTCATCTATTACCATGTTTGCATCAAAGTGTGCCTCCCCCTCAACAACACTATCTGTCTCCATCTCTTCGTCTTGATTTGAGGTGGCAGTGATGACTGTATCATGGCTTGATTTGACTTCTTCCCTGCTTTCACCAGATGATAACACATTTCTTTCTTTTTCTTTCTCCCCCTTGTTGTCATCTGAGGGAGAGTCATCTGTGGATGAGGAACTAGAGGGCTTTGGTGAACTCCCAGAATTTAGTGTGGTGATTCTTTTGGTCACCAGCTGGGCAGAAAGGAGTGCTTGTTGTGCTAGCACTTGTTGCACTAATGAAGTCAAATTAGATAGCATCTCTCCTTGTTTATCCACCTTTGTCATTAAAGTTTGGTACATTTCCTTCAATTCCAGTAACTGACTACTACTACCCTCACCCCTTTCCTGTTGGGTACCAACAGGTGGAAGATCCTTGGGAATAGAGAAACTCCTCTGCCTAGCAGAGACAGGTATCTCCCCCATGGTTTCTTGGCACCAGGGACCACCTTCCCAATTTGAGAACAAGTTCTCAGCAAAGGATGGTGTTGCCGTAGTTTGGGTCTTAGTTATGTTAACACTGTCCTGAGCTCTACGATAAGAAGTAGAGGCTGCAGTAGTGTTAGCCCTCCCCACATGGTCTTCCCTCTCCTTAGTGACCAACTCAGTGAGCAAGGGGGTATGCTCAAGGTGTTCCCCTAAATTTTGTAACAATCCTGAAGATGTTTCAGGGATTGCTTTTGCAGTAGTAGTAAGGGGGATGGTCTTAGACACAAGAGGCTGAGTAACCCTCTTTGGTCTTTTAGAAGCAACTGTGGGTGGTTTGTGAGGCGCAGAAACTCTTGGTTTAGTCACTTTAGCAGTAGTGACTGGAGCAGTAGCAACTGGAGTAGAACTCACAGTAGCAACTGGAGGTACTGTGGCAGTAGGAACTACCGTAGCAACCTCTGGGTTTACCCCTGCAGTACCAACTACAGATATGGCACTAGTGTCAACAGAGATTGCAGTGGTACTGGGGGTTACAGCTGTGGGTTGGGACAGAGGAAGAGTTTCTTGTCCTGTAGCTGTGGGGATTGTGACCACCATCATTTTTGAGAATAATGGTGTCACAAGAGAAGGGCCTTCCTTGTTTGTTTTTCTCATGTTAGTAAAAACTTTTCGTGTATGAGCATGTGAGACAAAACATTTTTCTGATCTGGGGAGATCTTTATGAACACAGTTTATGCAATGTTGAAGAAATCTTGGATACATAAGAAATTTGTTTTGACTATCAATATTTCTTCTCATTGCATCAAAAATCATTCCAGAAAAATTATAAGTTCCCCCCGTAGCCAAACACACCATTGCATTGGCTAATGATGAACTTCCTTCATGCCACCCTGTTCTTTTGGGGGACAAACATTGTTGCAAAGTATGCAACATGAATTTCCATTGAGGGGAAAGTTTAGCTTTTAAAGTGTTTAAGTTCCCCTCATATCCCATGTTTTGAAAAGCATTTACAAGGGTGTCTTCAGGAAGATGTTCAATACCTGCCGCATCTTGTAGGTTAAGATGGGTTCTTAGCGTGGACTCTGTTACTTGGAATGCTTTGCCTCTTACCACCGCATTGATGGCAATTTCATCTTCGTCCCATGTGGCAGATGTCCAGAAGTCCAGAATGTGGGACGCATTAATCTCCGGATTAATGGTTAACGCCGTCTTGATGGTAGATTGATTAAAGAAATCAATGATTTCATGGAAATCGGCGTTGTCGGTATTCTTTTCCAGGAAAGCGACCATGTTGTGTGTCTGATAAAACTGCAATTGATCCGCCATTGAAGAATCTGTGAATGATTAGAAACAGAGATAATCAAGAATGTGAGTGGTTAGTCAAGGCGAGAAAGAAAATCGATTGATTTTAATTGCAACGGTAACTTTTAATTGGAAAAATTTAGGGGTTTTTACAACGGTAAAATTTGAACCGTTAAGTTTTACCCCCTTTTATACTGAAAAATTAGTCCAACTTGTTTCCCTGATTAGACGCGGGTAATTATTTAAAATTGACGGTCCAATTAAAATTTTACACGTGGCACTAGTAGCTGTGCCTCGCGCCTGAATTTCAAAAAATATGTCCAATCAGGTTTTAATCACGTGTACTAGGATGTTTTCTGTGACTGACACGTGTAAAGTGGGATTACAAGCTGTGTTTAGACTTGTCAAATCATCATTAATTAGGGAATCTTATCTCTTAAGAAACCTTTATTAATTTAATAATCTGCAGTATTAACTTAAAGATCCGTAGCAAGTAGGTTAATTGTCCGTAGTAGTTGTTTATGGGCCGTAGTAACTGGACTAGCCGTAGTAACTTAAGTTACTGGCAGTATTAACCCAGAGGGCCGTAGCAACTTTCTACTTGTCCGTATTAACCATTCCGTCCAAAATTTTATTTGCCTAGGGCAGTAGTAGTTAAACCTTCCCTTAGCTTAAAAATTTGGTTGTACTAATCATACTTTGGATACTTTTTGTCTTTACTATTAATGTTGCAGTAGTAACATAGTACAATACTAGAGAGTAAGGTACTTGATTTTCATCATAAGGTTACTGCTGCCTTCTCGAAGGGACTTATATTTTAAACATAATAGACATAATGAGAAAGAGAGAGAAAGGAGAGTTATTCTTCCGTATTGAGCATTCCAATGCTTGTGATTAAGAACGTGAATCTCCCAACATCAAATGCCTTTGTGAGGAGGTCAGCGAGTTGATAATCAGTATGTATCTTCTCCACATGAATCAGTTTCTTCTCATTGCAATCCCTTATAAAGTGATAGCGTATCTCTATGTGTTTTGTCTTGGAGTGTTTGACCGGGTTGTTGATAATGCTTATTGTGCTTTGGTTGTCGATGAAGATTGGTGTATTCATGAATGAGTATCCATAGTCCATCATCTGATTTTGAATCCAAAGAACTTGGGCACAACAGCTGGCCTCAGCTTCAGTAGAAGAGGTTGATACCGTTGTTTGCTTTTTACACTGCCATGACACCAGTCTTGAGCCAATGAATTGGCATCCTCCAGTTGTAGATTTTCTGTCTAGATTCTCACCTCCATAGTCGCTATCAGTGTAAGCTATTAGGTCAAATGGAGAGTCTTTAGGATACCATAAACCTAGATTAGGTTTGCCCTTTAGATATCTAAAGATTCTCTTAACAGCTATGAGGTGAGACATCTTTGGTCTTGTTTGGTATCTAGCACACACACAAACTCCAAACATGATGTCTGGTCTTGATGCTGTGAGATACATGAGGGATCCTATCATGGATCTATAGTTGTGTATATCCACATCCTCCCCCTCAAGATCAGCCGTCATTTGTTTGTGAGTTTCCACTGGGGTGCTTGCCACCTTTGCATCAGATAGGCCAAACTTTGTAAGGATGTCTTTGACATATTTGGTTTGACTTATGAGCATGCCATCCGGTTTTTGTTTGACTTGAAGGCCCAAAAAGAAGGTGAGTTCTCCCATAGAACTCATTTGAAATTTTGTGTGCATGAGGTCTTCAAAGTCTTTGCACAAGGAATCCTTAGTGGATCCAAAGATGATATCATCCACGTAGATTTGCACAAGAAGAATGTCTGACTGGGATTTCTTGTAGAACAAGGTCTTGTCAATTGTGCCACGTTGAAAATTGTTTTGAAGAAGATAGTCCGAAAGTGTGTCATACCATGCACGTGGTGCTTGATGAAGTCCATAAAGGGCTTTGATCAGTTTGTATACCTTGTGTGGATGTTGAGGGTCTTCAAATCCAGGAGGTTGTTTGACATACACCTCTTCTTCAATAGCTCCATATAGAAAGGCACTTTTGACATCCATTTGGTAGACCTTGAAACCCATGTAAGAAGCAAAAGCGAGAAATAGGCGGATGGCCTCAATTCTAGCTACGGGAGCAAATACTTCTTCATAGTCTATTCCTTCTTCTTGAGTGTAGCCTTGGGCAACCAGTCTTGCCTTGTTTTTGACTACTATTCCACGTTCATCTTTCTTGTTCCTGAATATCCAGCGTGTACCAATCACCTTCTTGCCATATGGGACCTCCATTAGGACCCATACCCCTTGAATCTTGAACTGAAGTAGTTCTGCCTGACATGCTTCTATCCAGTGTGGATCTAATAGAGCTTCTTGAATCTTCTTTGGCTCCATTTGAGAGAGGAAGCATGCAAAGAGACATGTGTTGATGAGAGCACTCTGAGAATCCTTTTTGGATTTGATTTGACTTCTAGTTTCCATAGAGAAGTTAAGAGATCCAATGATTTGATCAGGAGGATGATTCTTAGCAACACGAGAAGATGGAATCTTCTCAAGGCGTAATTCAGCACCTAGGTTTGTCTCATTCATGTCTGGCATGATAGTGTTTGGATAGGAGGTATGGAATGGAGTGGTTGGAGGAGTAGTAAATGAAGGAGAGGTGACTGACTTAGGAATATCTGTGGGGTAAGGCTCAAATTCGTCAAGTACAAGTTGATCATCTCCATTCTCATCCTCTTCAACTAATCGTGGAACGCCATTTGGACGAGTTGCATGGTCCGTAGCCTTTGGAGATGGAGGAGGTACAGCTTCATCTTCCTTGGTGGAGTCATCCTCTTGGGCTGTTGATGTATCAACTGGATCCTCTAATGTAATTGGAAGATTTATATATTCCATTACATCCAAACGGGCAGTACCTGTAATGGGATCCGTAGCAACAGGTGCCGTAGTAGAGGAATTGGTTGCCGTAGTAATCTCTTCCGTAGCAACCTGGTCCGTAGCAACCTGTTTTGGATGAAACTCAAAGTTAGAGTTTAATGATCTTGTTAAGGCGTCCAAATCAAATACCCAATCTGGTCCATGTCCTCTTTTGTTGGGTGTGAATTCATTGAATGTGACATTTGAGCTTTCTTCAATTATCTTTGATTTGTGATTGTAGACCCGATATGCTTTGCTTTGAGATGAGTATCCAACAAATATCAGCTTTGCTTTCGAATTTTCCAAGATAGTCTTTTGAGTTAAGAACTGTGCATGGGCATCCAAAAGCACGAAGAAAGCTGATCAAGGGTTGCTTTTTGTGTAATAACTCATATGGTGTCTTGTTGTGTGCCTTAACTAGCAACACCCTATTCTGGACGTAGCAGGCAGTGTTAACTGCTTCTGCCCAGAAGAAAATAGGAAGGTTGGAGTCAGCTAGCATGCTTCTGGCTGCTTCAATCAGTGTCCTATTGCGTCTTTCAGCAACTCCGTTTTGTTGAGGAGTCCTGGCAGCACTAAATTGGCGTTCTATACCCTTCTTCTCACAGAAGTCATTCATCACACTGTTCTTGAATTCTGTACCATTATCACAACGGATTTTCTTGATCTTCTGGTTGAGTTGAAATTCAATCTTGGTGATAAAAGAGATGAGGAGCTGGCTTGTTTCATCTTTGGTACCAAGAAAATAAACCCATGTATATCTTGTGTAATCATCGGTGAGCAGTATGACTTCTTTGCAATGCTCTTTACATTCGTAGGACCAAAGAGATCCATGTGTAATAAATGTAAAGGAGTGGTGTTAGTGTTAACTTCCTTTGTCTTGTGTGAAGACTTGTGTTGCTTCCCCTTCAAGCAAGCCAAGCAGTTGTCCTCAAGTTTGAATTGTTTGTGTGGAAGACCTCTAACTAAACTAGATTGGACTAGTTTGTTGATGTTTTTCAGGTTCATGTGGCACATTCTCCTATGCCATAGAGTTGATTCATCCAAAGTTGCTTTTGAGAGAAAGCAAGCTTCAGTCGAATTTACTTGAACCTTGGACATGTCTAAGCAGTAGACATTATCCCTCCGTGGTGTTCTGAGTAGTATCATACTTTCATCGATTACGTACCCAGGCTTCATGATAATACACTCTGTAGCAGTGAATATTGGTGTGTGTTTTTCATCACAAACTTGAGAAACACTCAACAGATTGTATTGAAGCTGTTGCACATAGTACACATCCTTGAAGTGTAGTGTACCATTGCTGATTGTTCCCTTTCCAGTAATCCTTCCTCCCTTTGGATTTCCTCCAAAAGCAACATATCCTCCATTGAACTTTTCAAAGTCCTGAAGGCATGACATGTTGCCTGTCATGTGCCTGGAGCAGCCACTATCTACATGCCAACTGTTCTCATCTTCTTTTGTTGGCTGAACCTGCACATTAACATAGGAGTTTAGTTTCTGATGGGAACCCAAGCCAAAGTTGACTTGGGTTTGCCCATATCATCGAAGTAACTCACCTTCCTTTGTACAAGTTTTGAAAAATCAGTGGGGATAGGTGGTTGAGTTACTTGAACCTTTGGTTGCCACATTTTCTTGAAAGATTTGTCTTTATGAATAATATTGGTGTTAACAACTTTTGATTTAGCAATATGAGTAGGTACTGGTTTGACATGTCGTTGTTTCTTATTGTTAATAGGAGCCTTAGTGACAAAGTTACCTTGAGCAGTATTAACACGATTAGGTTTCTTACGGTTAGTTTTCACAGTATTAACACGAGCAGTATTAACACTTTTACTCTTGGCCGTATTAACCTTAGCCGTAGAAACTACTTTTTGTCTAGCAGTACTAACTCTATTGTTGAAGTTTTTGTTCCTGTTTGTACCAATGTGATTTTCTGAAGATGATTGTTTGACAAAGTTGGTTTTAGAGACAACCCTTCCCTTGTATCCCACCCCATGATGTGGTTTTTGAGTCACTTGTACTTGGTTTTGTGGATTGTGATAACAAATCTTTGCATAGTGATTTAGTTTACCACAAATAAAACATCCCTTTCTAGTTTGTTGTACAACCTGACCCTTTTGGATTTTGACTTGGTTCATGTTTCTTTGATTTCCTCGTTTCCCTGGGTGTTTGTTGTTTTCCTTAGGGGTTTGCTTAGTTTTGCTTTCTGAAGGTGTTTTTGCAATCTTAATGGGGTTATTAGGGGGCAGAGACACTAAACTTTGTGAAGAAGGTAAAGTTATTCCTTCTATTGTGAGTAAATGATTTTCCAGTGGAATGTCCTTGTTCTTCACAATATGGACTTTACTTTCTTCAACTAAGTCCTCTATTAGAACTTCATCGTAGTTGATTGGATCAACATTGAATGATTCCTTTGGAGGTGTCTGGGAAATTGGGATTCTAGGTTCATCTAAAGATGGTGGGATATAGTTTTGGTTAAATGGAGGGGCAACTTCTTTGTATCCTAGGCCAGCCTTAACCTTACTATGAATTTGTTTTTGGCAAAGGTCGGTTACAGATTTAGAGGCAAATTCTAGCTTCCCTACATCTAACTCAATTTTAGTGTGTTCTTGTTCTAACAGTTTAACTTTATCCCTAGCAGCTTTGAGTTTTAGAAGTAAGTCCTCTTGTTGCCATTCAAGTAGATTTATCTTTTCTTGATAGCTTTGTTCATTTACTTTGTGGGACTTAATCTGGTTTTCTAAGTTATCAATTACTCTAAGAGCTGACCTTCTTTGTTCTTCTAAGTCTCTAATGGAGTCACTCATTAGTTGATTATGATCTTTGTACTTAGTGATTATATTTTTACATTCAGGAGTACAAAGTTTGTTGGTTACCTCGGCCTTTAGTGATGCGGAAGTTGGAGTTGATGAGTCAATAGCCATTAGTGCATCCTCGTTTGGTGTTCCTTGATCATCATCTGTCCAGTCATATCCCAGTATGTTGTTGTTGAGTGCAGGAATGCCAACGTCAACATAATCCAGCTCAGTAGAAAATACATCATCCGTAGCAACTAGGTCTTCGAAGATGTCCGCATCATCTGTTACTACGGCTATGCATGCATGGTGAATAGTAGCCGCAGTATTTTCTACGTGAATTTGTTCCTCAGAGATTAGTGCTCTATTCTGACTTGTTTCTTCAGCCAAGTCGCTCCAATCAAATCCAAAGATGTCCTGAGACATGAGTGCACTTTGATTTGTCTCTTGAGAGGTTCGTGGATTATTGGTATTGGACTTGTTTGGGCAATCTCTAGCGAAGTGACCTAGTTCACTGCATTCATAACACTTCACTTTGCTCTTGTCGAAGGTGATTCGTTCGTTGTTTCTTGGATTGAATCTCCTTCCTGTTCTATTTAAGAATCTTCTAGCGCGTAGTGCCAACATAGCAGATTGCCACTTAAGATCGATTTCTTCAGAGTCATCTTGATGCATCTGTTTGACCTCTTCAACTGTGAGATTAGCACACTTACATATAAAGGATTCGAATGAAATCTCTTCGCTGATTTCATGTTTGGATCCTCCAGAGGTTGTTGCAAGGGCAGTATTAACATTGGTAATACTGGGATTGTTGGTGGAGATCTTCTCAGCTTCAACTTCAGATTCAAAGACTCTGAGATCGTTGTAGAGATCGTCTAGTTCTAGTGCTTCAAGAGCGTCTCCTTGCCTGTAGATAACTGTATACACAATCCATTCCTTTCCTAGTGCTCGGATAAACTTTCTGTTTATATCATCATTCTCATATTTGATTCCTGCGCTGAGCATCTCTCCAGTGAGTTTCTTGTATCGATCAAAAGTTTGAGTCATTCGTTCGCCAGGTAAACCATTAAAATTTTCGTACTCTTGTTTGAGAAGAGCCTTCTTGTTCTTTTTGGTATTCTTGGTTCCGCTGAATCTCTTTTCCAGTGCTTCCCATAGCGATTTGGCATCTTCATATTCTTCGAATTGCGATTGATATTCGTTTGGAATTGCAATCATAAGAATACTAAGGGCCTTGATTTCAGTTTGTTTCTCCCTTCTTTCAAGATCACTTACAAGTGCACGAGCATTCACTCCTGGTTCTCCATCAGCTCCTTGGGCAGCAGGTCGTTTGTTACCATTGATGATCACATCCCATACTGTGTAATCGGCCAGTAGGATGTGTTGCTTGATTCGTAGCTTCCATAAGTCGAATTCGTTGCTCTTTAGGATGGGAACTTTTCCTAATGCAATTTCTGTCATCGTGGTTGTAATGATTTTTGTTTGTGAGGATTTGTAACTCGTTGATCTATGGATCTAAAGCACCTCCTGTGCTCTGATACCACTTGTCAGGATCGTGTTAGTCTAGATAAACTAACAGGATTGCTAACGTTGTAGATCAAGATCTATTGAAGAAGTTCAGCAGCGGATGAACACTTCAATATTACGAGTTTATTGAACAATAAAGAATGAATAAGAATTAAACAAAAGTATTGTCAAATTGCAAGCCTCAATTGTATTAACCAAAATAATATCAATACAACGTGTTTTTCTTAATACAAGGATCTATCTATTTATAGACCTTGAGGCTCGTTCTAGATAAACTAGAATTCTACGTCTATCCTTATCTAAACATTGAATAAGGAAACTTTATCTAATTACAAAAGGAAATCTAATCTAATTATAACTCTATTTAATTAGATTTGATTCTTCTAAGATAAGTCTTTGTCTTCCGTGTATCTTGGCTTGACTTCCTTATCTTGACTCTGACCTTGTCCGTATTAATCCATCTACCGTAGTAACCTTGTAACATGTTGAACAGCCGCATCAACTTCTCTTTGTGTTCTTCCGTAGTAACTTCATAATCATCAAACTGATTGTTTAAGTTACTTTTGTTTGTTTGTTAGGATTCATTGTTTATGGTTAAACTATATTGACTAAGTTATAACCCAACATATTTGTTTATCGGGGCAAATACGTAGTCCCGCCAAAATTATAAACCGAACACATTTATCGGGACAACGGGGTCGTCCCGTTAAGTTTGAGCGCCAATTTTTCCCTCCAACTTATTTTCGTCATGTTTTTTTAGAGACTACGTGTAGTCCCGATAAATAAGTAGCCTAATGTTTTGTCATCTAGTGAAGTTTTAGGGACAACGAGTGTAGTCCCTAATAGTAGTTTATCGGGACAGATAGGTAGTCCCCTGAAGTTTTGTACTCCAAAACATTTTTCGGGACTACGTGTAGTCCCGATAAATAAGTAGCCTAATGTTTTGTCATCTAGTGAAGTTTTAGGGACAACGAGTGTAGTCCCTAATAGTAGTTTATCGGGACAGATAGGTAGTCCCCTGAAGTTTTGTACTCCAAAACATTTTTCGGGACAACTTGTAGTCCCGATAAGTTTGAGCGCCAAGTTTTCCCTCCAACTTTTTTTCGTTATGGTTTTTTAGGGACTACATGTAGTCCCTATAAATAGTAGTCAAAATTAAAGAAAACATAAGACTCTTTTTTTGTCACGTGGTGAAGTTTTCGGGACTACATGTTGTCCCGATAAACGATGGTGTTGTTCCTATAGATTTTGGTCAAACTTTGGGGCAAAAAAATGCATTTTTTGTCGTGTAGTGGACTTTTCGGGACGAATTTTCGTAGTCCCGAAAAATTGTTTGTCCCGAAAGGTGAATTTTGGCGTAGTGAGAATTCACAACGTTTAAAATCATGTGGGTGGGTCATGGCCAACCGAGACCTTCATATGATAACACCACTATGAAAGACGAAATTGGAGGTTTTTGAAATAAAATGCATATTCATAAAACAGAAACGTATGTGCATAAGGTAATTGAAGGAGGAACAAAAAAAATTGAACTTATTTCGTCAAACAAATGATTCCAACTTGAGCCCTTCTGGGCGTTTTGTATACTAATCCTTTTCATATCTAATCTCCCCCATAAGTCACTAGTAATATTTCCCTTCAACTCTTCATCCTTCATTATTTCTAGAATGAAATTTTGCTCGTAGTGATCCAAAAAAAATAAAAATATATGATGGCACTCATATACACTATACATGCTACTTCATTAGTTGCAATCTTCATTATACTTGGCCAAAGAGAGGTTGAGACATATCAATAGGAAGGTTCCCATGCTTGATCTGTAAAAAAATTCATAAAAAACTTTAAAATTTGCTGCACACTTAATAGAGCATTTTCATATTTACAATGTGAAAACTGAAACTAGACTTACAAGGTGGCAAAGAAGAAGAGGATTCTTCTAGGGCTGATAATGGATGTTTGCTTTAAACTGTATGATTTCTTCCCAGATTTGGTTCGTGTTATGGCAGGTTTGTTTGCGTTAGTGCCACTTGTGTCGATGCTAATTTGTCGGTGGACTTCTGGGTTAGGGATGTGATCAATGGTTTGATTCTGTAACATCAACTTTATTGACATGGTACACCCCATCAAAGAACCTGTTATATATGTATCTTCTATCTATTAGGATATTTTTCTTCTTAAAACTTAATAACTTATCTCGTATTACTACAATCAACTGGGATATTTTTCGACATGGTTAATCTAATTGTTTGAAAAACACCAACAAAATGTTTATAGCGAACCCCAACTAAGAGACAGGTAGGTCTTTGTTTCCAAAATACGAGTGGAAGGACATGTACGTTGCTAAGAAACCGGTCTCTATTAAAAAAAACACCATACTGTAAACGTAAAAAAGTATTAAAAAATAAAGGTCGTCACCTTTAGATGAAGCGATCACATCATTGGTTAGGCAATTTGAATTCATCTTGTCAACACTTATTTGTGACTCTTTTGTTGATAGATTACTCTGCAACTCCAAAAGAAACGAACTATGATGATGTAGTAGCTAATTGTACAACTAAAAGATGGTTTTTTTAAGATTTTTTTTTTTATTCCAAGTCGAATATAATGTTTTAAAAATAATTATTGTATTTTATCTTTGAATATTGATACAAAATATCAATATCAATATCAATATGAATAGCCAAGATTCCAATCCTATCTTCTATATAGGACAAATAAAATATCAATTATGTTCTTAATAGTTTGGTTCCATGCTCAACATACATGTTTGGTTTTCTTGGTTTTTAGTACTAGAGCTTTTACCTAGTTCATTAATTCAAAAAAAGAAGAAAAAGATGGTAAAAACAGTTTTCAAACTCATATATTTCAGATTCTTATTAAAAAAATTTAAATAGTAAAACCATTATTCGCAAAACTGCGATTAGTAAATAATTTAAAATAACTTAATACCATGAAAAGTATCTAAATGTTTTCTTAATGACAAGGACTTAATTGAACAAAAATGCTCAAAATATATATATGAGATAAAATACAGTTGTATCATTAAAAAATAAAATATAAATGGTTTTAACACTGACATTATTTCTTGGACTAAAGTTTAGATCTTTGTTGGTCATCAGATGAGAGAAAGGTTCCATGTCCAGTGTGACGCTTTCAGTAGTCATGTTCGGATGCTGCAATATAGTTTCTACGTGTCAAATCACAAAGAAAATGCACGGTAAAGATGATGACGATGATGATGATAACAGAAACAATTAATTATTCAAAGAAAGACGATCATAACATCAAATGTTTCATCATATCGTAAACAATCAAGACATAAATTTTGACAAAAGTTTTCCCTTCCAATCTAGATAAAAGGTAAATTTCAAACTATATTATAATTACGAGAAGAACTGTCACCTCGTTACACTGTTGTATTGCTTTTGTGCTGAGTTTCGGTTATTTCGGTGGGCTAATAATTGCAAGAGCTGACATTTTTAGATGGATGGAAAGGAGAAACATAGATTCTTTCACAAAATACAAGGTTTGAGAAAGGCTGATGAACAGAAGGCACAACAAACTACAACACCTACACCATGTATTTATTGAGAACTCTAATCATATGTTAGGACCACCATGGCTAGAAACAAACTCAATGGCTGTCACACGAGTTTGGTTGTTCTAGTTAAACTGTCCCACTATAAATAAACGACATTCTTTGTAAGTTTTTTTAATGATATATAGGACAAATGCCATAATATCATTTTTTGTTTGATGGATCAAAGTGAGTGGTATACTTAATAATGTGGTTTTTGATTAATAAAGTTTATAGAAATAGCCTTATAAGGTAATTTGGTCACCATCAACTATTATTAATGGAATGAGAAGGGTGACGTGACACTTGTAGATTGTTGAAATGAGACTCTTTCTCATGGGTTGGGGACTAATAGTATTCCTCATCTATATAGGAATCTCTAGTTGCAGACGAAAATACATTTGAAGTTATTTTCAATCTACAAAACTCAATCATTTAGTTATAACGATTATCTCATAATAAAACTATAATCCTAATAAGTTATATTAAGCTTAGAATCCAACATTACCACCTGTATGTGGTTTCTTGTACGTGGTTTCGCTGTGGCGTGTGTACATAGAAATATTTTAGGTAAGTATCACATATTAATTGTCTTTCTCGGTCAACTTATTGATTGAGACGTGCAACTTCTAGATTACGAGATTATGAGCTCCAAAGGTTTGGATTTAATTATTGTTTAATCGCATATTCACACTTAGAGGACGCCGAGTGGATACTCCAAAGGTACCTACAATCACAATTATTGGTCATTCTCCTATCTTGGTTGTCGCAGTGAATACCTTCGTGCTTCACTTAATATTATTGGCTTCCTTTAATTATGGCGTGTGACCATGTACTACGATTAAGGATAGTAGCTCCCACACGATGGTGTGAATGGTTTATGATTTTCTTCAGAATTCAGGATTTTGATACGATGTAAGTCATAGTACCTCAACTAGTTCCAGATATTTATTTTAAATTCCTCCTAAGATATGAACTAAGAGGTTCATAATGTGACTATGAAGTAATAACTTTAATTCACGTTTTAGTTATAAATATTTATTTTGTCAAAACTCTTTTAAAATGTGACGTATACATCTTATGTATTATAATGCATTTGTGGAAAACTATGGGTCAAGGTAAATTTATTCAGTATCGTACGCTCCTAACGAGGGAGTAGATACATACAATAAAATATGAATGATGGTCACTGATTTATATCCATTAAAACCTTTTTATTTTTATCGTGCAGATTACAATATTAATGAACCTATCTCTCAAGTAGAATAAATAAACTAGTGTTTTGATTCTTAAAGCATCTCCGATGTTTAACACCAAAGTTTGCATCAAATTTAATGTAGAAAGAAATCTTTAAAGAACATAATCACACCCAAAAAAAATTGTTCCAATGTGTAAACTAAATTTTTACAAAGTTAAAATTTAAAAATATTTAATAACTTTAACTATTTCTTTATATAGGAAATTATTAAATGAATATTTCTAAATTAATATATAAATATAAAATATTTAACTATATCATATCAAAACACAAGTTGATAACATTCACAAATATTACATTTTAAGACAAAACAAAATATTAATTTTTGGAATTCCCATAGCAGAAAGAACAACGAATAAAAGACCCGCCAAAAAAGGAAAAGGAAAATTTGATGGAAATGAGATTACATCCGCGCCTAAAAAAATCGAATTGATGTTTGATTCAATGAATCTTTTATGTGAACAAATTTGAAAATTCAAACAAAAAAATGGAGATGGCACAACAAATAGAAGATAATAAAATGCTACATATCAATTTGGATTTAATAACCGAGCCATTTTTATATGAAGCGATGCGAAAAGAACAAGTGAAAATTTGGGCTAAACGAAATGAACAAGATTTACGTCAAGGTGGGGTTGGCTCATCCGACGAATATCGTCCGTGAAATGATTTCGCAAGAAATAACGATAACCTTCCAAATTGTTGCTTTTGTCGTAATTTATTTTAACATTTCTTTGGAATCGTTCTATTCTACTTTTAATTATGTAAAATCTTTTAATTTAAATGATGTTTTCATTATTTAGTTTTAGTTTTAAAATATGAATTTGTATAGTTAATTTTCGCTTTTTATATTAATTAAGTAACATATATAAAATGCACTTGAATATAATAACAATAAAAAAAATCTAAATAATTTAAATTGGTAAAATATAATATTTTAAGATTTAATGTAGTGAAAAGTGTTACACAAAATTTGGTGTAATTTTGTAACGGCTATTCATCGCATCAAGTTTGGCGTCATATTTAGTATAAATATTAGAGAAATTCTTTTATAAATTTATACCAAATTCGGTATAACTTAGGGTTTTCGTATCAATATTGAAGTTCCTTGGTGATAATTAGTTTAAACGTGTGACTTAGATTTAATTATAAGTATATGAGCCACCACAAGAATCAAAATCTTGAAATTAACATGTTAACTAATTATCTCATAGTTGGTGAACTTATCACATCAAAAATCCTCCCACTAGCCCATATGATTTCACATGTAAACTAATGAAAATTATATTGCTATGTTTTTCTTTATTTACAAAAATCATATTGGAATTGGCTCTTTAGTTACGACGTGTCAATCATAAAGATAATTTCTTCAAAAGTTACATGGTACAACATATTATGTTTCAAAAATTCTTTAAAATATATTTCAAAGAAAAAAATGTGTGTCGTTTCCAACAAACACCTTTATTAACTTACACTTATTGCATGTATATATATGGTTGATCCTATAATCACCCGTATAAACAAATATAAATATATAAATAAATAAGATTTTTTTATAAGAGTATCCAATATTTAAACATGTTATTACTTATCAACTTCTACTAAATGCTATTCCCGAAATCTATTTAACATTTTTGTGCCCTTACTCTATCTAATTCTTTCGTGTACACTCAAGTTAAAGGAACGTGAATAAGTTTTTAAACCCATCATTCAACATGGGTTTAAAAAATGACTAAAGTAATGGGTTTCAAACCAAAATCTTGATTCTAAATTGATTAATCAAACAATTTTAATGAAAATAAAATCCATTCCTCCATTCTCATATCCATATAACAAACACATCCTAATTCTTTGTGTTTGACAACACGAATTAATCACCAAATAGGGTTTCGGGATGAGGAACCCAATTCAAAAATCAATTTGGGTTTGGAAACCATAATTGTCTTTTTCGAACTTGTTAGGGTTTTCAAACAAAACCTTCACTTCCAAAATATTTTTGTTTAATTAAATAGCATGTTTACTTGGTAAAGGTTTTATCAAACAACTATTGTTTGATCATCAAAATAGGTATACAATTATTCAATTCAATAACCTAATCGGTGTCAAATCTTGACCATTTGAACAAATAAACCTTTTATTTGATTATTTAAAACCTAAATACAATTCAACACTCGAATTGTGTTTAAATCTCAAAGATAATCATGTTTATATGGACATACCAAATTCGGTTCAAGGTTGTAGAACCCTAATCGACCAAGCAATTACGTTTTTCTCAAAACCCAATATTTCCAAAATAGTTCGGTTGAGAAACCTAAGATGGTTAAAGCAGGCCTTAGTATTTGACCAAATTAGGATTGCCAACGATACCCTAATTTTATTGACCAAGGTTTATAAACCCTTGCCTATTTTCGAAAATCTAGTTTTGGCAAAAACCCAAACTTTCCTCGTTTGACTAAACCGCATACAAGTCATACTTGTATGTTTAAGTTTTTGTCAGGTCTGATCAATCTTCAAAGCAACAATTCTATGTTTTGAGTCACTAAGTGGTGGCGGAATCACGAGTTAATGAATTGAGTTAACGAACTAAGAACTATGAATCAGTCAGAAATGAGTAAAAGAACTTTCATTCATAAGCCATAAATGACGGGAAAAGTTGTTACCATTGATATTCTCACTCACACATAAGCTCTTATCAACTCACTCAATCTCTCCACTATTTATAGGCTACACACACTACCTATTACATTACATCAACACTTATGTTTATTTAAAAACATTTAGAGTGAACAAATAAACAAACATTCATTTAACATTTAGCTCGGATGAACTTGAACTTAACTCTGGTGAAGAGTTAGTTCACCCGACTTAAAGTCTTCATGAAATGTCCTAACTATGATTTAGTTCGGGTGATGAACAACGTTCTCCCGAACTAAATGTTTATTACAAAATGCTTAATGAAGAGTCTTTAGAAGCTTCAACATCACTCAATTTATGCTCCAACAATCTCCTCCTTGGATGATGCTTCCAAAATATTCATCTTACTAGGATCAGCTCCATTCTCATCTTCATACACTAACATCAACAGCTATCTTCCTGCCCTTGTTCCTCTTTTGATTTTATCAACTTCCCATGCTACAACCTCCAGTGCCATTCTTCTTTCATTGTCATCAGGTTGCAGATTCTCAAGAGGTAAATGAAAAATAGTTAAAATATCTTCATTTGAGATCTCTCTAAGATCTACATTTTCATATAGCCTCTCATCTTCTCCATCTACTCTGTTCAGTACAATCTCATCATTCTCATAATCCATCCACCATTTGAGAATTTTTGGTTTTTGTTGCACAACTTTGACCCTCTTCATTGAGGCTGTGTACATTGTCATTCTTTTTCTTTTAGCCTTGAATTTATTCCCAAAGTTGGCAAAATCTGTTTTGGCACATTCATGAATAAACTTTTCATAATCATATCCATGTGAATATGAACCATGATTCACCATATTCAGTTGACATAACCTTCTGGCATCTTCCAAAGATATTTGCATCAGTTTTTCTGTTGTGTCAAAGGATTGAGTCATAGTTCCAGCTCTGCTTTTTCTTTTAATCACTATAGCACCACTATAGTGATCAAACCTCCAACCCACAATTGGTGAAAGAATGCCTCTTTTTATTCTCAGAAACTCTTCTCTTTCTGCTCTTAATTCATCTTGAGTCACCTTTTTTATTCTTGATCCAATTGCACTTTCACTTCCTTGGATTGTTGTATCTGCAGTGTTAACTGGAAATCTATACTGATAAAGATCACCACCGTCTGAAGCATTATCATCTATTCAGTTAGATTATTCTTCAATCATAGCAGTAACAGCTGGATCATCAATATAATACTCATCAGGAAGTGTTGATTTTGTTTGAGCATGTGATTGATCTTATTTTTGAGCATTTGTAAACCATGGATCCTTCTCCATATACTCGGCAAATGGATCATTTTCCTGCTTCACCTTCATCTTCAAATGGACTTCTTGACTCTGTTTATCAACCAAAGACTTCAAATTCACATTTTGATTTGGATTAGGGGATTGCGCAGAACACCCCTCAATATTCTGCACATGAGTTACCATTGGAGTTTCTGTTGTTTGACTCTCCAAATTGACCTTAACATTAGTTGCAGAAGTTCCACCAACATCTTTTGATACTATTTCCTTTTGTCTCTTATTCATCTCCTCCTCCAGCTTTCTTTCCCTCTTTTTCTTCAATTCATTGACCACTACCTTGGTTTGTACATCCCACCAGTTTCTATCTTCATTTGCCCAACTGATCCTGCAGAGATACCACCAACTGCTATCAAGTAGTTCTTCAAGTGTAGCTTGTAGTTTGTCTCTGAAAAGTTGTTTTTGTTCCCAAGGATTTTCTTTTTCAAATCAATAACTCTTGAAGGTACTAAACCTAAAGTCTTCACTGCGCTGCTCTTCATTCTTCCTCATGTTCCTTGTTTCACACTACTTCCTACATCAGTTGTCTCCTCATTCTTCTCTCCTTCCTCTTCCTTCACCACAGTTTCAAAAGTTTCATCATCATCATTATCACTATCAATATCAATCACGATCTTATCTCCTCCCATGTCTTCATTCCATTTATTACTCTCATCAAAAGCATACACTAACGTTGGATTTCTTTCCTTTATATACACAGTGAAGGTTTCAATTGCATTTTCATCAAAAATTCCTTCATACAATCCTTCAAAGTGCTTCTCAAATGTCTCCTTATCAATTATCTCTCCAAATTGATCTATAGCTTTGAATTTCTTTATATTTTCTCCAGTCATAATGCTTTCACAATCTTCCTCATCACCAGAGTTGTATAACTCATCACCCGAGTTAAGTTTCTCATCCCCCGATTTAAACATCTCATCACCAGATGTAAATGTGCCTTCACCCGACTTAAATTGTACACTACCCAATTTAACATATCAAAGTCAGAGGTAAATTCAGCCATTTTTCTTTACCTTTTGAGTTCCCAACTTTCTCTATATCCTTTACAATCCTGCCAACAATGGTTAAATCATTATTTGTCTCTTCATTGATGGATTCACTGTTAACATTCTCTCCTTCCTCATCATTTCTTCCTTCAAACTCCCCATTTGCATTGTTTGCTCCATGTCAGCATCCTCAAGCACAACAATTGTATTCTCATCAAACACCACAGACTATATATTTTCTTCAACAATCTTTTCAGCTTCAAATTCAGTCTGATTAGTTTTATCTCCCCCTATTTTGGATGCATCATCCACAGGGTGTGACTTCAACATAATTGTAAACCTCAGTTGCTCTCTAACGATTTCATTACAAGCATTCCTCTATCTGAGTTGATTGATCATAGATTTCTACTTCTTAACCAACTGTTCCAAAAAATGATTCTTCTGTTCAAGATCTAGCAAAGTCAATAGACCAATTCCAACTCCCCCTTTCTTCTTTGAAGTGTATACTTGAATAGGACTACTTTTTGAAGCAACCTTCTTCTGAATTTGCACAATAGGGGTAGAAAGAGTAGGAACAACTAGAGTAAGAATGTGAGTTGCTGCAAGATTTGGCAGAGCTTGGCTTTCTTCCATTGTATAAAACCAATTTCTATCATCACTGCTTTGAGCCTGTTGAATGATGGGTGTTTGAAGTGGTGGGGATGGAATGTCAATGATATGTGAAAGGTTGATCAGCTTCAACTTGTTGTTCAGGTTGTTGTTGTTGTTGTTGTTGTTGTTGTTGTTGTTGTTGTTGTTGTTGTTGTTGTTGTTCTTGATGTTGAATATTGTATCCCCATTATTGTTGTAACTTTTCAAAAATCGGAATAACTAGTCTTGCTTGATCAATCATTTGGGGGAAGAATTTTGTAAAATTCCCAGAGAAGACCACTCTAGCCTTGGCAAAGAACTTCTTCATATTATTCATGATTTCCAGTTCATGTTCTCCTCTTTCAATATAGGTCCTTCAAGCATCAAACCTTGTATTTCAGATTGTAAGATGATTTATAGAAACCTTGGGTATAACAAGAACTTTTGAGAACTTCCCTCTTCCATCCTTTGCATGAAATCCGTTATAAATCCAGAGAAATTGAATCGTCTTTGTGTGATCATGCACACAAATGCAGTGGCCAACAATTGATTCATCTCATCAAAACCCCCTGACCTCCCAGATACGCAGCAAACAAATACATGTATCAAATACCTCCAGTTGTAAGAAAATCTTGTCTTCTTTACCATACTTTCTGGGAAAGCACCTTCATACCCAATTCTTCTGCATTCATTCGTTATCTCTTCTAACTCCAGTCTTTCCACTCCATCAGCATCATCAAACTGTCAGACTCGTCTAATCATTTCTTCAGTCACAACAACATTCTCCATTTGAACACTGGAAGTAATTGTTCTCACACCATCAAACATATTGAACCTTGCATTCCTCCAAAACTCCACAAGCATATCTCTGTATAATACAGGACTCTCAGAAATGGCAAACCTGAAGTTAGAATTTATCAAGAATCCAAGAATGATTCTCCATTCATCATTAACTTCTGACTGACCCTTATCAAGAAAAACAACAACATTATGCTTTGGTTTAAAAGAGAAAGCCATCTGTAAACAATCACAGCTTATTAGTACACAATCAAAACAATATATTCAGTATGAAACCAGTACATCAAAGTAGAAATGAAAACACACCTTAATAAATACTGAAAAACAGGGGAAATAACAATCAAACAGACTTAAAGCACTAAAAACGATTCTAAAGGCTCTAAAATTCTAGAAGGATGAATCTAAGATAAAGCTTCGGTGATAGGAAAGGGTAAGAAATGATATTGAGATTAGTAATTTGATTTGGACAAGTAAAGCAATTTACATGAATTAAAAATGATTATTCGAATTTAAAAGTATTAAAAAGAAATCAGGATTAAAATAAATTAAATGTTTTCCCACTAAAATGAAACCTGACCTAATATAGTGACTCCGAGTTAAAAGAGAAACAAAATATAACCCGAACTAAAAAAAATATAGAATCCAACTTAAATTCATGGTCAACACAGTCAACTGAAATACCAGACAAAAATTAAATAAACACCCGACCTAAATTTATGTCACCCAAATAAAATTAAGATTTTCAAAGTCAACCCATTCAAACCTTTCTAGGTTAAATTCTTAACACCATAGTTAAAACAATCCAATGCATCAGTTAACTTTGAAATTGTTTTAAAAGAAAATTTTCAATTTCAGATATCAAAAACTTATATTCAAGGATTTCATAAATTAGTTCAAATGAGCAAATTTTCTAAAAAATGAAATGTTTTGTAAAATGAAAAAACTTGTATTTATATTAGAATTCAACCTGTGTCAAAAAATTCATAAATTGCAATTTTTAATAATTTAAAAATGACATGATATAAAGTCAAATTTATTCAATTCTTGAAGTAGAAACAAATAAAATACAATATATTACTTAAATATGGCATGAATACCTTATAGTCATAAAAACATAGTAGTTTTGTGTCATGATTTAACAAAAGAATTTATGTGAACACATGAAAATATTCAATCTGTATTGAGAGTCTCATGAATATGATTCTGCAACCTTATAAACTACTTCTTCTCTCATGATATTTTTGATTATATGCATATTTTTATGTTCAAAAGTTGACTTTGTACTCTTGTTCAACTCATTCCCCTGTCTCTATCGTTTATCAAGTAAGCATCAAGGATCTAAGAGTACAACAAACTACTTTTTCAAGGAATTTGGACTTATTCACCTGTCTTTGCCGTTTATCAAGTTAGCATCAATGATCTCAAAATCAATAAATTATACAAAGAACACTTTAAAACATTAAGATTTTTTATGATAATTAGATTTAAATGCCATAATTTACTGAAAATATATCTTTTCATTGCTTTTCTACTTGACAAAATTGATCTCCCATTTGACAATTATCTATTTTAATGACTTGAAGCAATTTATAAACCACAAATTATTAGGGGTTCCAATTAAAAGAATATATGCATTTATGAAAACATTTGGTTTCAAGAAATTCTATAAAAAAGAACTATGTTAAATTATGCTGGAGTTTATGTTTATGACTCATTTCTTAGAAATTTTGTTTTTATGAAACATTTTCAACTTTTATACTGTTTTTGATTGGTTTTTTAAATTTTTTTATTTGATTTTCTGAAAATATGTGTATAAGAAACAAAAATAACAAACACAAAAACTTAAAAAAAAAAAAATCTTTTTGAAAATATTTTTGGATTTTATCTATACAAAACTTAATACCGGTGATAAAAATAAACCAACACCGGACTTAAAATAAAAAGAACACCAGTTTTAAAATATAGACTTAAAAGAAAAAGGAACACCAGTCTTAAAATATTAACACCTGACTTAAAAGAAAAAAGAACACCAGTCTTAAAGTATTAACACCAGATGTAAAAGAAAAAGAATACCAAACTTCAAAAATTAACACCATACTTAAAAGAAAAAGAATACCAGACTTAAAATATTTTTGATTTTCCCATTTTTCTCCCCCTCTTTTTGTAATATAAGTACAAAAATATTTTTGAAGAAACACCCAATCAAGATTCATAAGACCAGTGGCTTGAACAAGGTAATTGAATCTTGTAATATCAAAGGCCTTTGTGAAAATTTCAGCCAGTTGTAGGTCAGTATGAATCTTAACTAAGTGAATCAAGTGTTTTTAAAAACAATCTCTTATGAAATGATGTTCAATCTCAATATGTTTTGTCTTAGAATGTTGCACTGGGTTCTTAGTTATGAACATAGAAGCAGTGTTGTCTATGTGTATGGGAGTGTTCATGAAGTTAAGGCCATAGTCTAACATTCGATTCTGAATCCATAAAACCTGGGAAGTACAAGAACCAACAACAATGAAACTGATGTCTGTTTCTTGGACTGCCAAAAGGCTAGCCTATTTTCTAAGAATTGACATCCTCCTATGGTAGATCTCCTATTAAGATTGCATCCTCCATAATCACTGTCAGTGTAAGCATAAAAGTTTATACCCGAGTACAAACCAAAAATTAAGATTCCGCATCTTGCAACATTGGATGTTTCGTCTGGTAAGATTACTGAACCTATTTCATTAATCAAAACTAAAGAGTTTGTTGAATGCAAACAGGTACACCCACATAATAACACCAAGGACGAAGTAACGAAGGAATATGAGACAGATTCGACAATGCAAACTCAAGATAAGTCTGATACAAAGGACAATGGAATTGTTATAATACAGGAGAGTAAGCGGGCAGTACCCACTACAAATTTGATAGCTACCAAAGTTATCACCTTTTGTAAATCACGAGATTCAGAGTATCCAACCGAAATTGAGATATCGGATGACAAGGTAATAAGTGAGAAGAAGGAACCGGATAAAGAAGACACACAGCACAAAATGCATGAATTATTTGTATAAAGTGTGTTGAGGAATCATAAGAGGACATTACAGGCACTTGAAGCAGAATTAGATGATAACGAGTTTCATGAATTTTTGTTGGAATGTTCTGGTGGAGTGTTTGATCGGAGTAGAGATATTCGGGAATTGGAGTATTTAATTGAACATCGTGAACTAACATTTGCTAATGGATGTACCAAGAAAACATGAAAATGAATTGTTTACAGCACTGTTGAATTCTGGAACAGAGAGTTCCAACCGGCTGCTGGATTGTACCAGCCTACTGTTGAACTTCCAGCCTACGGTTGAATTATCTCAACTGGCGGCTGAGGTGACCTGTTTCACGTTATTAGTTCCCAAAAATTTTCATTCTTCACCTGCAATATTAAAGGTTGAGCCATTATTTAAGAAACCGTCTGATATGCACTTGATGGAGTCGTTTATACGTTTGGAGGATAACGAAATAAAAGTTAAATCTTCAACTTTTATTGATCAATTTTTGCTAACTATTTGGGATAGGAACAATTTTTTGGAGGATACATTACATGAAAATTCTCGAGGAGATCATAAGTTTGTTAGTTATAGAGCTTTCAAAGAAAATTCGTTGTCAGAAGAAATAAGGATGAGTTATTTAATCATCATTGGACAAGGAAGAGAGGTTGTACTGCTTAAAAAGACAAAGGAATGGCACAATGCGTGGATAAAACGCAATGAAGCCTTTGATGTTGGCGACGAAACATTGAAGTTTGATGATTATTTTGATGGCATAAGTGAAGAGGAGATGTATGAAGAGTTGGAGCTTTCACAGAGGAAAAGGGCGAGGGAACCCTCGATCTTTACATAGCCACACTTAAGTGTGGGGAGAGTCGAGCTTTAAGACTCCTTAATAAAGAAGCGCTTTCGGGAGGATACTCGCGGTTAGTTTTCTTTTCTTTTCTATTTTTAGTTTTATTTTCTGTTTTTATTAGTAGGCATTTGATATGCAAGCCAACGAAGTGAACGAAATATTTTGAACGTGGTATGAGTTTTGGTCGACAAAGGGGAGTTCTTTTCTACTTTTCTATTTTATTTTCTTACTATTTGTTTAAGTTTTAGTACAATGAGCGCATAGTACAATTCAATTGTGGGGAGGGGGTAGAAAAGAAGTCTACTTGTCTTTAGGTGCAAAATTTTGAAAATTTAATTTTTTGCAGATGCATGCAGCGGGCGATTAGGTTTCTCCAACCGGCGGTTGAATTGTGCTGTAACGAAAAAAAATTAAATTTGTTTTCTCGTAATTAGTTTAACTAGTTGCATAACTGAGCGCACCAACCCTATTACATTTTTGTGAGGATTTGAGCCATTATAGCATACACTTTATATGCTTTTATCTTCATTTTTGTATGAGTGTGACAGTGACTTGTAGACTTTAGAACTTGACACTATATATGAATGAGCATAGGTTTTTAACTTATCAGGAACTAGGAAAGAGGCATAAGAATTAGGATTGTTAAACCGTTGAGTTGGCCTTTTTGTTTCTTGCTTATATATAGTCAGTAGTTATACTGGTTACTAGACTCACACTACCTTACGAGCACTCATTTTTAGTGTTTGAGACATTTAGATACCATTTTTGCGCCAAACCTATTCTTTTCATCGCCCATTCACATAAATTTCCATAAATTAAGCCGTCATTTTTAAAAGTCAATTAATCCAAATATTTTTGTTGAAAATTTCCCACTTTTATGAACTTTGTTGATTATTAAAAGAATCGATGTATAATGTGGAGTGGAAGTTTTAAATTTTTGAGTTCACGAAGAAATTCGCATAGTGGATGCAACAAGGAAATAAGTTTTCACCAATTTTGATGGACCTTTTGAGCGGTGTCTTTTAAAATTAAAGCCCGTACTATGTAACCGGTATTAGTTGAAGTAATTTGACGACCTTTGCGAGATATTCTCAAGTAAAGTGTAATTTAATGACATTTAAAGCTTGAAGAATGCATTGGTAATCGTTGGAGGTTAAAGCAAAAATTAGTTTGGGTATCATCGGAAGTAGTCACTGGAGAAAATAATCAATCAATTTTTGAAAGTAAAATAGATTTTTAACTTAAATGTTTGGATTTTTAGACTAATCGTTTCTTTATTGAGTTGTTTATCATTATACAATTTTTTAATCACCATATGTCCATCATCATATAATTTCACTTTCATTCCATATTCCATTAGTTTACCCATCGCCCATTATTACAACCATAAGTCCTCTAAACTAGTTACTTAGACTTTATTGGTGGAGACGCGTATCATTTTCAAGCATATGATAGAATACTTGTCATGACTGAACTTTGAGCGATATCACATATATTACACTTAGATTAGCTTTTTCGAGTGATTTGAGTATTATATTTCCCAAATCGTGAGATGTTTAGTTATGCATTTAATATTGACTTGGTAAATGTTAAATTCATCTTTGTAAATCAATATTTTTATAATTTACTTTATTCTTTGATTATTTTATTTAGTTATTGAAGATGAATATTTTGCGCTAAATATGATAGTCTACTTGAGGACAAGTAGGATTCAAGTGTGGGGAATTTGATATGCTTAAAATAATTGACATTCTTAATCATATTTCTCTTTAGTACTCTTGTTTTTCGCATTTTGTTATGATTTGGGTAGTGTTTTCGTACATATATGCAGATAAGAGTTAAACTTGGATCATGGAAAAAAAAAGGAGTTCAAAAAGGTAGAAAACAGTGCTTAAATGAAGAAACACTATGAAGAATCAAAGTTGAAGATCATGCGTGAAAAGTGTTTTATGCACCTTCACCGTTTTGATCATAACTTCTTCATACGATGTCCGATTTAGGTGATTCAAATTGGATAAGAAAGAAGAAAGAGAGCGCTACAATATATGTTTTGGAAAAAAGTTCATCAGACAATTTCAGCCAGCGTCTGATTTACCGTAGCCAGCGTCTGAATCTCAAAATCTCAAAAAGTCAGTTGCGGGTCAAATGAAACGTAGGCCGCAAGGAATTTTATCCAGCCGACGGCGGGAAGGTCAGCCAGAACCCTATTTAAGAAAATCTTTAAGTTACGAATCAAGAATCCCTTTTTCCACTTTTCCACCACCAAAGGTCGACCAGGAGAGCTGCTAGAAGGTTTTTGAGGCCTCGGATCACGTTGGAAGCCACGATTAATACATATTAATCGTGTTTGAAGATTGTTTACGTTGGTTTGTCTTTTTGGCTTAATTCGTACTAAAACATATCTTTGTTTATGACTTCTTTTGCTGAATTTATTCAATCTATCATGAACTAAATCTAATTAAGTGTTTGCTTGGATTGTTTAGCTTGATATTATGAATCATTAAGTTTTACGTTGAAGTAATTGGGTTTTCCTTTATTATTATCGTTTAATCGTAATCCTTGTTTACTTGAATATATTAGGTTAACTATTGAGCGTGATTGATAAATCTATGTCATAACTAGCGTTCATATAGGTTTATTAGGTATATATGATTGTTTAATTTGTTAAATAGTTATAGTTTGAGACTTAATTGAGATAGACTAAGAGTAATATTAACCTAATATATCAAACAAACAAGACAATTATATCATATTCGAATAATTGAGACTTTAGTTCATTCGTGGTCGATAGATTAAATTGATAACAATAGTGAATTAAATGCACAATTTATGGTGGATAAATCTCAGATAGCTCTTGATGTACGACAACTGTTCGTACCATATTTCCTTAATATTGTAGGATTAGACTCTAATAGGAAGTCTAGTTAATTGAGAAATCACAGTTTAACTAATTCAACATAATCTTATAATTCATAATTCAAGTGAAACATTAAATCCAAGTGAACACTGCTTTTAAACAATCTGATTACATCTTGAAAACTTTTTCAGACATCTTTTCATTCACAATCCACTTTAGTTAATTGATTATTATTTTGCGTTAGTTACTTACTTGATCGAAATACGTTCTCTCGGAACTAAAATATTCCCCTTTGTTCATTTGTTTTTATTAGTTTAATTAATTATTTGAAATAATGAATTAAAATACACGTTCCATGAGTTCGATCCGGACTTACTAGATCTATACTACCATAAGATCAGGTACACTGCCTGTATTGTGTGATAGTCTACTTTAGTAATATCCAATTCTTTTTAATAATTTAACTCATATTTTACACATCAGCAACATTGAAGCAAATACCAACCTTAGATTTCTACACAAACTAATTTTCAATTATCCCATTCAAAGTCTTAGATGAAAGATTAAACTTATCAACTTGAATTTTAGCATTTTCAAGCTCATTTGTTACTTTTTGAAATCTTTCAAATAAATTTTCATTTTGAGTTTCCAATCTTCACAATATACCATTGTACACATACACATCCTTTAAAAGAGAATCAATTTTATCTTTATAAAGCTTTTTAAGTTTTCAAAAATTTTCTTTGATGAAATTTAATCAAATCAATATCTTTAATCAAACTTAGATTATGCTCCCTAGTATACTTAGGAGTTTTTAAACAATCAATAGATTAAGATTTAGAAAGTACCTCATCAGCTGAAAATTTATCTATCTTACTCATGAGGTGCTCACTTTCTTGTTCTTGAAATCCTCCTCCTGCACTTCATCCCATTCTCTAAATGTGATCAAAGCTTTACCACTTGTGCTTGCTTCCTCACTTCCACTTTTTCCTACTGCAGTTGTCAGCTTCTTTTGATCATCATTTGCTTGATAATTGTTCCTTTGATAACTTTTGTTGTTCATCCTTCTAGGTTCCCTGCACTCTCTTGCTAAGTGACCATAATCATCACAATTGATGCACTTGACCTTTGACTTGTCAAAACCAACTCTGTCTCCATTTTCCTTCCTGAAGTTATTCCTTCCTGTCTTCTTGAAGAATCTATTAGCCCTTACACTCACCCTGGCCATTTTCCATTTCAAATCAATCTCCTCCAGGTCATCTGGATGGAGGTGTTCAAGATCCTCCTTGGAAACTTCTGCATGAGTCAATCCTCCAGCCACAAATGCTTAATAGCTTGCACCAAAGGATCTGTACAAGATCTCATTGTCTCCTAACCCATTCAAATTCACCCCATTAACTCCAGAATTCACAGAAGATGGCTGATAAGGTGAACAACAGCTTATCAGTGAGATCTTGTATAGATTCTAACAGTTTTTACACACATCACTATCTTTCAACACAACTTCGGAACTCCTTAGATCACACACTAGTAATGTGTACCTACTGATTTGATCAGATAAGCTCTCACCCCTCACATATTCAAAAGCTTCATATAACTTCTTCAACATGTGTCTCTTGCTCTCCTTAAGCTCCAAACTGCCTTCATATCTCACTTCCATGGCATCCATTAGTCTTTAGCAGAAGAGCAATCCTTGAAATTAGTGTAAATCTCGGTAGGAAGAGCTAGAATCACAGCTCTAAGAGCTCGAAAATCCCTATCAATTAGCTTATTATCTGCTTCATTATACCTTTCTGGATCAACATCTACCAACCCAGTTGTTTCATTATTAATAATTTTGGAGGTCTACCACCATAACTTGTTTCATTATTAATAATTCACAGCTGGAGCAGCCAATACTTTTGCAGAAATTTGAATTTTAACTCGGATGAACTAACTAAAACGGAAATGATTCAAACTTGATCAAATTTGCAGAAATTATCAACTAAATCTTAGCAAACACTCTAACAAACAAATTCACACTTAAAACTAATGATTAAAACTAGAATACTTCAATAACGAATTTTACCGCCAAATTTCAAACTTACAAATACTGAAAAATCGTTGATCGTTTGGTTCTAATCCTTGTAACTCTACTAAACACCTTGAATGCAGCTCACAATCTTCTGATAACTAAGTTGAACTCAAATTAGATTTGAGTTCCAGCTCTGATACCACTTGTCAGGTCTGATCAATATTCAAAGAAACAATTCTATGTTTAGAGTCACTAACTGGTGGCGAAATCACGAGTTAATGAATTGAGTTAACGAACTAAGAACTATGAATCAATCAGAAATGAGTAAAAAAACTTTCTTTCATAAGCCATAAATGGCGGGAAATGTTGTTATAATAGATATTCTTACTCACACATAACCTCTTATTAACTGACTCACTCTCTTAACTATTTATAGGTTATACACACTACCTATTACATTACATCAACCCGTATGTTTATTTAAAAACACTTTGGATGAACAAATAAACAAAACATCCATTTAACTTTTAGCTCGGATGAACTTGAACTTAACTCTGCTGAAGGGTTAGTTCACCCGACTTAAAGATTTCATAAAATGTCCCAACTATGATTTAGTTCGGGTAATGAACACAATTTCATATATGAAATTCAAGCTGATTATATTTAATTAAGGTAAAACATAACTTTTACATGTGAAAACAATTTCATATGAAATTGAAGCTGATTATATTTAACTAACTTAAATATTACGTCATTTTACAAACTATGTTTTAAAAAAACAATTAATTAGAAGTCGGTCATGAAAACAAAAAATATACTGTACACTAGGCCCGTTTCCTTGTTATATAGCAACCACAGTTTTTGTTTGCTGGTAGTTATTTCAAGATACACATGTTCGGGTGACCATCACAAGAAACCTCTTCCATGCCCATATTGCATGGACGTGATTGTTCTTTCGAAACCGGTCGACAGCCAATAATAAATAAATATAATCTTTTTGTGCTTTTGTGACAAATAAATTTAATAGTTGGTTTTAGTTAGTCAATAAATAGATTTGATCTTATAGGCTGGGGCTTACCGTGCCTTGTAGGGTATAAAAATTTATAATAAAAAGTTTCGGTGTCATATTCCGGCTGTCTTTCGTGTTCCTGCTATCCTTCATCAAATAATGTATACCCCTTTGTGAAAAAGAAAAAATATAGAAAGTTGATTTAAATTATAAATTGATAAGTTATATTCTAAATTTAAATAGATAGTCTAATAAAATAATCTACTTTATATAATTAACTCTTTAGGCAAATTAGATGACATTTTAGTTGTAATTCAATCAAAAAAACATAGTTTTCTAGACTATGTTTAACAAGTTAAGATATATATAAAGAGTTACACCTTAAATGGTAATTATTTAAATTATATGGATGGTTAATATACAATCTTTTTATGCATTTTTTTTAAACATAGTCCCGAATTAACGGGATATCGGGGACAAGAGGTTAGAAGGGGCTAACTGTTTAATTCATTTAACGAACACAACAACGTAACGACAAACATGTATGGACTATGTTGGTGTTAATCACTAATTTGTTCCCTTTTGCTGCTATTAATAACTATTATTTGTTAAATTGGGCATTTTAATTACAGATTGCTGAGTTATCCTAAGTGATAACTATTATTTGTTACATATAGAGTCATATCGGTAGTTACTAGTTTGATACCCGTATGATACATATGGTTATAAGAAAGTTATCTTAAAATTGTTAGAAACAAAAATCAGTGTTCCCGAGTTTTTTTTGTTAAAGAAAAGAAAAGAAATGGAAAGAAATGGAAAGAAGTGGATAGATTAAAAAATAAAAATCGTGTTCCACAGTTTTTGGAGGGAGAGAAGAGAAACGAAATGGAAAAAAATATATTACCTATTTTCTCTCCTAAACTTCCTCACCAAATTGAAAAGATTTGAATAGAAATCAAATCCAAAACATGGGTAAAATATTTTTTTCCCCAAATTACCCTCAACATGATAAACATTATTAGAAACAAAACACGTTATAGGACTCTTTTGAAATTTCAAGAGCTATCCCAAAAATATTCTGGTTGAATTTTCTTAATTATTTTAATATTTATATGATTTGCTTAATACATAGTCGTGATATTGTTTCTACTTTTGTATTCACCATTCTTTTCTTTCTTTCATTGTTTCCTTGTTTTTATAATAATAAACATTATTAAAATAGTCGTCTGCACACCACATGTGGTTTAATAAATATGTCAAGTTCTTGTTTTTAAAATAAGTTATTTATTTTTATTATTATTTTATAAATTATTTATTATTACATAAATATAAATTATACTATGGGCTATAATTTTTCGAATATATCTCCAACAAATTGAACCGTATTAGAACTCTCATTATAAAATCTTCATCTCGAATATAAAGCCCGAATATAAAGTCTCCGTCATTTGATACTTGTATTTTATGTTTTATTTAAGTGATATATAATAAAGGGTATAATTGTAAAATAATAATTTTCTTTTCCTTTCTTTTATGACTCGGGAACACACAGTAAAAAAAAATTCCTTTCTTTTCTTCGCAACTCTTTTCATCTCGGGAACACGAATAAAAAATAAAAACCTCTTTTCTCCATACTTCATTTCTACTCTTTTATTTTCCCTTCTATTCTTTTCTTCCCTCATTAAACTCGGGAACAGGACGATAATCATTAATGTTTGTTTAGTTTTAAAAGAGTTAATTACAAAATATGGTCCTTTTCTTATACCTAATATGACACTTTCAATCCTTTTTTCGATAAAAGTACATGAATAGACCTTTATTTGAAAACTTTGAACACCGGTAGTCCTTTGATTTAACAGTCATTAAACGTTAATGAGGAATACAAATGTCATTTTACATATAGTTATACTTTTATAAAAACAAAATCCACGTACCCCTCTCTCTCTCTCTCTCTCTCTCTCTCTCTCTCTCTCTCTCTCTCTCTCTCTCTCTCACACACACACACACACACTCTTCTCTCTTTTTATTTATCTCATTCATATCCATCATCATATCAAGAACACCCACCATCACCAACTTTGTTTCTTTCTTTCCTTTTTCTTCATTACCTTCCAATTTTTTTCTTAGTTGTCTTCCAAATTTAAGTACCTTCATAACCGCGTCTACACCACCGTCAGGATCTGTCGTACTAGGTTTGTATAAAACAAACGGTTAGATCTAGATTTATCGAAGAAGTTGCAGCGGATCAACACTTTGATATTACAAGATAGTAATTAACAAGTTATGAATATGAATAAAACAGTACGAACACAAGATTTCCACCAAGAGCCTCAATCTATTAGAATTAGGGTTTCGTAATAGACGAATATTTACAACGATATAAGTATCTATATTTATAGACCTTGAGACTGACTAACCCTAGCTATAATCAGGTTACAATATCTAATTGAATCTGCTTTATAATTAACACAAATCTGTTCCAAATATAACTGCTACTAAATCGTAACAAACATTATCAGCTCAGCAGTAGTAACCAACAGTAGAAACTCCCATTCAAGCCATGCAGCAACAGTAGTAATAGTGACCAGTTGTAACTTGACTGATGACCAGTACTAACCATCTTCACCAGTAGTAATAGTGACCAGTAGTAACTTGACTATTGACCAGTAATAACCATCTTCACCAGTAGTAACATACTAAAACCCAACAATCTCCCCCTAAACTTTTGTTTTCCATCATAAACATAAGTTTCTTCAATAACCAGAGGGAATGCTGCCAAAAACTTTAAATCTCTTTACATTGAGTTTCTATGATCTATGAGCTGACATCTGATCTTCCACAATAGTTGAATAGCTTCTTCTGAATCTTGATGAGCTTTCAACTTCACATTAAGCATGTTGATCATCACATTGATTCCATGTTTATATTTCCTTTCAACCAAGAAATACTATGTAGTTCCATCACTTCTGCTCAGAGAATACACTCCGCAGCTTTCATAATGAATCCATTCCAGAATAGGAGTAAATCTTGCAATCTTCTCATGAACATTCTCTGGCTCAAACATAATCTCTAATAACTCAAAGAATAAGTCATTAAAGTCTGGAAAAATACCTTGCCTTTGAGAAAATTTCTGCTTTCCAATCAAGAACATATCCACCAAGTCTTGTTTGCTTATATCTCTTAATATCTCTAATGAACTGTTGTATACTTTAAAACTCTTTGAAGCTCTAACAGTTTTATATGTAGTCTGACCATTGATCACAATTGCATACCAATCAATGATAGGCATCTTTGTGAATGTTGAGGCACACTTGATATCTTTAGAATGAATTATAAGTCTTTCATATGATCAAAATTATGTCAGCAGCTTCATTACCTTGATCTTCAGATATTTCAGGAACACATCCAAACTCAAACTCCCCAGAGATATCTTCTACTTTCACTTTCATGACTTTTGGCTTATGGTCTTCTTTCTCTTGCTCTTGATCCTTCTCTTCGGTAGATTCAAATTTCTTTGCTCCTGATTTCACCTTCTTTGCACCAGCATTAACCTGCTTACCAGTACTTTCTTTCCTTTTACCAGTAATAACTGGTTCTAATGTTGTTTTTGATCTTTTGGCAGTAGAAACATTACTAGCTTGGTTTTTCTTTCTTTTCATTGACTCATGCTTAGTTTTATCAGCAGCTTTCTTCTTCACTTGCTCATGTCTGGTCTGCTCATCTCCAAAATGAACAACCTTGTACCCTCTATCCAATGCAGCCTTCAGAGCTCTTTCCCTCTCAAACTGAGCTCTATCTGCTTCTTAATTCTGCAGCTTTTTCTCCTTGACATGTAAATAGAGGACTGTATCTAACTTCATAGGCCTTAGCTGGTTTCCACTATACTTTCCAGTGGATTTCAGAAAGTTAATGTACTTCTTTTTATCTTCTGTTCTTGTAATGTTCCTCTTTATTGTCTTGCTTCTCTTTGACTTGGCCTTTTCTTCTTCTTTCTTTCTGAGCTCAGCTTCATCTTTCTCCAACATCTGTTGGGTTATTAAAAATGTTCCTTTTCTTGAGCCTTCCTTTTTACCTCTTCCTCAATCTGTTCTTGGGCCATTCTTTTAGCAGCCAAAACATCATCTTCCTCTTGCTTTCTTTTTCTTTCTTTTTCGCTTGATTCTTCATCCTCTCTCCTTTTCTTTTCAGTCTGCTCGTGTTTAAGTTCCTCCATACTTTTCATTTTTTCCTTAACCTTGCTTTTAAAGTTTGGGTCTTCATCTTGAGATACTATTTTGATTTCTTTCTTTCCCATGTAGAATCCCATTGGCCTTTTTTCAATTCTTGGAGGAATAATAGGCTCTGTAGTCACACTTGTAGGTCCAACAGATTCACCAGTATTAAGTGTAACTAGTTTCTCCTTTGGTCTACTTGCAACAGCCTTTCTTTGTCTTTCTACAGCAGCAGTTATTTCCATCTTTCTGATTGCCTCTTGTTTCAATTTTTCTTGTTTTAATCTCTCCAACTCAATAGCTATAGTAATGTCTTCTTCAGTCAATGGTTATACTGGTAGATCAGTAGGAACTTCTTGATCTTTTGTAACATTCTCACCAGTAGTATCTTCACTATCAATATTTTCTTTTTCTTTTTCTGTAGTTTCTTCCTTGTTTGACACATTGACCTGCTCAGCTTCCTTTTCTTTATTCTCTTTCTCTCCTCCTTTTAAGAATATTTCATCAACCTTCTCTCTCACTCTTTGTCTTTCTTCCTCTCCTTCACCCATTTCCATTATTACATCTTTAATTTCCCTATCCTCTGTTGTCCATTCAAAAGTATCAGCATAGCCAGAAGAATAAGGTTGATCACCAGTAACACTTGGATAAGTAGTAACAGATGGATCCTCCTATTTCTCATTATTATCCTTCATTTCATCTTCATCAGTAGAAACTTTAGACTGCTCTTGATCTTGCATACCAGTATCAGTAAAAACATTCCCCTGAGTACCGGTAAATACATTCTCCTGGTCATTTGCATCCTCCTTTCTCTTCTTTTCACTAGTAGTGTCTTCAACATAATCATCTACTTTCTCCCCCTTTTTGGTAACATTCTTGTTAGACCTGTCATAAGAGCTAGAACTGGAAATAGATGGAGTTGGAAACTTGTATGATCTTTTCTTGGTAGTCCTATGCTCCCCTTACAACCACCCTTGCCTGCCACTCTCACATGTTTCTTCATTGAAAACCTGTAATGCTTGACTTCTATCACCAATTTGAACACTAACTTCTTGAGTTGCTTGATCTCCTCAATCTGGGCAAGAACTTAATCATTGTATTTAAGACAGTTATTGGAATAATTAATTATCCATATTGTGATTTGGTGATACAAATATAAACTGATAACGGTGAAGAAATAGTAGTTTTGGAGTTGCTGATTTATATTGAAAAAGACTAAGTGATGGTTACTACTGCTCAGTTTCTACTACTCATAGAAGTTTCTACTGCTAATACAAGTTACTACTGCTCATAGAAGTTTCTACTGCTCATACAAGTTACTACTGCTCAGTTACTACTGGTGGGAGTTACTACATACTTGGTTACTACTGCAACTCAGTTACTACTGCCCTATCAAGAGTTAATAATGGTGAGAAGATAAAGATTAATTTAGGATAAGATATGATTAGATTTTATTCTTATTTGTAATTATCTTTATCACAATTATAGGGATTTGTTACCTTAGAATAGGGAGATATTCTAGGAAGGTTACAAAGATATCAAATCTTTGTAATTATTATTCCTACGAATTCGTAGGAGTTTGTTAGAAACAAGGTTATAAAACCTTGATACATGCATATAGAAAAATAGATGAGTGAATGCATAGAAAATGTATATATGGTGATGTTAACCTAGAAAAACTAGGTAATACTCCAAGGTCAAGGTGTCCTTGATCCCAATATCGTTGTAAATATTTGTTATATTTCTGATCAAAATATAATTGGAGAGTTGGTGGAAAACTGTTTGTGTTCTTGATTATTCATTCTTATTCATATTCATATACATAAACTGTTATTCACAAAACCCGGTAATATCAAAGTGTTGATCCGCTGCAACTTCTTTGATAGATCTAGATCTACACGTTTGTTTAAATACAAACCTAGTTTGACAGATCCTAACAAGTGGTATCAGAGCACAAGGTTGCTCTAGATCTAAGATCCACAAGGTTTCAAGGAGAAGAAAAAAGAAGATCTACAAGTTTGAAAATTAGGGTTTCCATTCGTCATATTCTGGGCAGCCGTGGTAAAAATGTCATAACTCATTCGTTAGCCGTCGGAAATGAACAATATTTTGTCTGTAGGTTCTTCAATCATGAACGCATATTCTGACAAAAGGAATTTTCGATCTGAGCTTCTGATCCAAAGATATGAATTTCTGAAATCTGATGTTGTAAGGTTAGATTTATTGGGTTTATGTATAATAAAAGGATCGTTGCTTATTCGTTACACACTGGATCTTCGTGAATTTTGGATATGTTCTTAAAGGAATACATATCTACGTTGTGTTAAAATTTGATCGTTATTGGATGTTTATATAAGGAGATGTATAATTTCAAAGTTGGATGTTGAATGTTTATTGTTTGCTGAGCGCAACTGTGGTAAGAGTTGTGTTAGAAATCTTAACAAAACAAGAGAAGAAAGTGTAGGAAACAAAGAGGTTTTTTTGAAGAGAAACTTACCAAAAGATGTAGGAGTTGGAAGATGATGATTGAAGCTTGATTCTATCTTGAAATCATCTTCTATGGTGGTTGTTTATGACTCAAAAACTCTGGAAATTTAAGAGAAAAGTGTGTGTTTGAGAGTGTGAAAGTGTTGGAAAATGAAAGTGAAATAAAAGGTGATAGATAAAGTGGTAAAGGTGTTTATGGTTTCAATAATGGATCTAATATCCAGTTTTTGGAGGATTTCCACACTAAAATCTCGTAGTTAAAGTATGGGTGTGTGGAAGTTCCAAGAAAAGTGAAAAGGTTGATGGGATTTAGTCTGTCTGGCAGCTTACTGCGTCGCAGTCAGTGCGGACTGCGGCGCAGCCCGCCGCTGGTCAGACCAATCAGTTAAGTCTCCGTTAAAGGACTGATTTTGTAACAGATTTTGTTAGTTCCCGTTAAAGGACTAACTTTGTAATAGATTTAGTTAGAGGACTAACTTTGAAATAACTTTTAACGTTAATTTTTATCGTATAGACGAAGGCTTAAGTCACCCATAATAATCTACGAGAATACTTATATCTACTAGGCACTTAGGTAACTAAACGTTTTCGTCACGAATGACAAACAATAAGTAATATAAAATCCGACTAAACAAATATCGCGTGAATCAAAATAACAATAATAATAGGGTAAAAGCAAAACCAATAAAACAAACGACATAAGACACAACGCAAAGGTGTTTCAAAATATGCGGTTGTCGCAGTTACCGGTTGATGTTGTTGTCGGATGGTGAAAAGATGGCACATTGTAATTATTGCGGCCATTTTTTTAAACAAGAATCTAACTCGACGTTTAAGAATCACACCGATAAGCATTGCTAAGTACTCAATAAAGTTCCGGAAGCGGGTCAATCATCGATGGGTCAAGACGGGAGTATTCTTGTATATTCGGTGAAGCGGATGCGTGAAGAGTTTGTGGGTTATGTGATTTAATCCGCCTTGCCGTTTAATCACTTCGATAACCCTCGATTCACTAGGGTGGTTCAAAAGTGTCTTCAACCGCGATATGTTCACGTAAGTCATAATACTCTTAGAAGTGATTGTATGAAATCATGGAAAAAGCTAAAACAATGGTAATAAAAGGTTTTGAAACATTAAATACAAATGTAAACTTAACAACCGATGTTTGGTCGGCTCCTCATGGTTGCTCCGATTCATATCTTTGTGTTACCGCACATTGTCCTGGTTGATCATGAATCGTGGCAAATGATGAAGAGAGTTATTGCTTTTAAACAATTTGGTTATCCTTACACGGGTCAAAATTTATTTCATATGTTAAGGGGTGTTTTTAGAAATGTTTGAATTTGAAGAAATTGTTTTTTCAGTTGCATTTGATAATGCGACTAATACTTCAAACGCGGTGGGTAAACTAAAACTAAAATACAACCCACCAATAGATGGTGAGTTTTATCATAGCCGATGTGTTGCACACATTATGAACTTGGTTGTGCAAGTCGGACTAGTAGTCCCCAAAGTAATTAACGTCATAAACGCTTATAAACAAATGTTAAAAAATATAGTTTCTGCAGATAAACTAAGATATAAAGCATATATGAAACTTTGTAATGATACGAATTTCATTTTTTAGCCCCTAATTGGAATGTTCCCACATGATGAAATTCGACTTTCAATATGCTTGTATATGGTTTACGACAACAAGAGAGTTTACAATACTTTCATAACGAGTTAGCAAATCGTGGTCGGATTACATCATTTTCGTACGAAATTGGGAAAATATTTAAAAAAAAATTACCGAATTGATCAAAGTTTTTAAAACCGCAACAACTTTATTATCGGGTGTTTATTATCCCACTAGTCACTTAGTCGCTAAACAAATTGGTTTATGTCCTCAAAATTGGCCGATTACATGAGAGGTGAATTATATTTTGAAATGATAACACCCATGAAAGTTAAACTAAGAAAACATTTTACAAAATTGACACCTTTAATTACCGTTTCCACCGCATTAAACCAGTGTTTGAACAAAATTGGGATAGAACATCTTATGAGTACAGTTACACAAAAATTTTGGATCTCCATACATTAGACCCATTACATCTTGCATATTCAACGATCAAGAAGAACGGATATAGGTAGTTTCCTTCTTTACCGTTACCACCACCATGTTGAACAATCCCAAAACCCACCGTCATCTTCAATTTAAATATAGAAATTAAATGATGATGGAAAACACTTATAATAATTTTAATACAAAATACCTTCAACTTTTATCATCATATCAACGTAAATATATACATACAAGCATGCACTCATTTACCCATCTTCTCCGATAACAATCCGGTCACTCGCGACTACTTCTTCAAAAAAATGTATTCAAACCCACCACCGCCATTGATATTGTTATTGAATCCCAAACCCACCACCTCCAACGATCTTAATATTCGACCCCAAACCCACCACCGCCAACAATATTAATATCCTTTCAGTCTGATCACCGGTTACTACATTTACAATCTTTGTAGGTTGTTGTGGTTGTTGGAGGAGGTGGAGCAAACAATGAAGAATCAAGCATCTTTGTGGTTAGGTTGTGTCGAAGGGCGAATATGGGTGGTGTTCGCCGGAGATAAGCCGGTCCAATGAAGAATCAAACATGCCCTAAATGTAATAAAATAACCATATACATGATTTACACTTGGAAATGGAAAAATATATATTAATTTAAAGTATATAACTTATTACCTAATAATCTACTTAATTTGACGAAAAAAGCCACTTTAAATTGACAAAAAAAAAATAACTTCAGTGTCTCAAATGGAAATTCGCTATCTTTTTAGGTGACTTATATGCATTTTATCCTTTGTAAGTTATTGATTTAACTCACATTCCGATGTACTAGAAATCGTTTCGTAATAGCCAAAACAATTAAGAAAACAGAAAATGATTCATGTGTGAAAAGTAAAACCAAATTATAGTTGGTATTATTTAGCCCGATTATATTGGGTTTGTTAAAGAAACAAAACCCTACTGAGAAGTTAGGTCTAGAACCTTCAAGAGCTATTAAAATACAATGGGTTATTATTTAGCCCAGTTATAATTTGTATGCTTAATTAACTCAAAGCCTGCAATTGCATGTCTGAAAAGCCCACTAGGCCCGAAAAGCCTGCAAAATATCTTATTAAACCGGTTTGGTGCTTATAGCAGAATTTTACAAAATGAGCGGGTTGAGCAGGACTCTGCACCTTTACATTCTATTAGTGGCCGGTTATGATTCGATACGTTAACAAGTTCAATAGAATTAACAACAAATATGTAACTCACATCACTTAATTACCGAACCACTCGATTACATGTTTGAACTGGCGAACAACCAGTTTGTGCGGCATAAGATGAAACATATTAAAATTGAATGTTTAGGTTTTAAAAATATATTTTACTATCGACAAAGATTCGTTACATTTAATTGATAGTCAAAAAATATTCATATTTTGCTAACATGTGAAAAGCATTTTGGGGGTAGCAAAAGATACATACTTAAACAATCTTATGAAAACTCAATTTTAAATTATCAACAACGGAAATATTAGATGTGTAAATAAGTCGAACTACTCGTGAGCTACGCGAGCTCGACTAGTAGAAAACCTCGATTTGAGCCGAGCCTATACAAGCTCAAACTAAGCTTTAACATAACATAAAGTTCGTTTATTAATCGAGCTCGAACGCGAGCTTTGTATACTGAACTCACGAGTCTAAACGAGCTTAATGAACTTTTATTTATATAAATATAATAATATATATAATATAATATATACAAAGAAACCACCTAATATATACATAATCGAGTCAAAACCGAGCCAAACCCAAGCCTAAATATATTTTACGAACCAAACTCGAGCTCGAACGATGTAAAACTTAAACGAGACGAACTCGTTTACACCCGTAGAAAATAGTTTGGTATTTTATAAATCAACACCAAATTGAATTATTATTAAAAAAGATAATAAGTGACTGATTAGAAGCTTCCTCTTTGACTTTAATTTTTTTATAATTCAATATTTGCATCTTTAAGAGTTTAAATTCAACCATTCAACTCAATCTAAATGCTAATTCACTATTTTTGAAACGTCAACTCTTGACTTTGTTTTATATAAATTAACATAAAGGGGTTAGTTGGCATGTTTATAAACTATGTTCTAGATCCAATTGTATAATTTTTAACTAATTAAATATTAAAATGAACTTGTATTATATATTTTTTATTGAATCGATCTTTGTAAAAGATATGATATAAGTCAAATGGTATTATTTTATATATATATATATATATATATATATATATATATATATATATATATATATATATATATATATATATATATATATATATATATATATATATATGTTATATCTTGTTCAACGGAAATATATAGTCCTTGAAATTTATATTTTCGAAGATCTTCGATTTGATTCTTTTGACTTAAAAATTGTATTAGATTATTAGGTTTGTCTATTTTGACATTTTGGTTTAAGAACCATTCATTCCGTTTTCTAAAATAAATGAATATTTTGTCATAAGCCACTTTCAAAGCCTAACGACTATGATTACTAGCAATAACTAACTCTTATGGAGATGTTCAGATCGATTTGGGTCTTCTTATTTGGTGTATCATTGAACATGATTTCAATACTAAAAGGATTATATCCTCCTCCTCAAGTATGAATTTTACCTTTTTTAAGCGCTTGTTGGGGATTGAAAACCGGCAAGGTGGAAATATAAATTGGAATAATCAAAAGGGTTTAATTTACGATGAAGTGAGACGAAAGTTAAGGTCCTTAAGCTTCGAAACTTGTTTGATCGTTGTTTAGTTATTTATTATCATGTGTTCGTTGATTTGTATGTATCTTGTAACTGTAAAAAAAATTTTTAGAACGACAATGTTAGTGATTCAGAGGCCATGTTGACATCTAATTGGGCAGTATTCGACCCACGATAGTTACACCAAAGTTTGTTACATATCTTCTAATATTCATCTCCTACTAATGGGACAAACCCCCGTTGGCTTGTAATTGAAATTAAGTTGTACTCAAGGATAGGAACTTGGGGCGAAATTAAGAAATATAAAAGTTGAAGAGTTTAATGACAACATTGATTATAAACTTTAACCAGGAGAATGATGGCTTTGGCTTTAAGTAATGCTTTCCTTTATGAAAACGTTTTGTTGGATTCCATAGCAAATAGTCAAAATATCATGTCTTTGACCATGGACTACGTGGAAGTTAACAAAGTCAAAGGAGAATAAGACGTACAAAGTTTTCAATAAAACCCCTTACAATTTGTTCTTTATTACTATTGCCTCAATGTTTATGCGTATTATTGTAGGCGGTTTAATCTTGATATGTCCATGAGATGCAATGTTTTTGACTTTTTTCTATCGATTCGGAGTGGTTGGCCAGAATGGTTAAACCCATCTACCAGGTTAGATATGAGTGAACAGGAAAAGATGTGACTTGATTAGTTGATTGAGGTTATCTGTTAAACTTGAATTAGTTGTTTGTATCATATTTTACTTTCTTTCTTTATATCGGATTTTGTGTTTTTAGCTTGACATAAAACCTACAGTTGGCTGGAATCTAGTTGGAAGAACCGAAAATCGAATAAACACAAATGGTTATGGGATATTAGCTTGTTCTGTTGCCATTTTATGTTTTTACAGTAGATATTTTTTACACATTTCGACATAAATCTAGTCTTTTCGGATGAATGATCTGATCGTCCGGTCTAACCATCCGATTGATTGAGTTGAGAATTGGTAGGATTATCTGGTCAAGCACCGAACTGAAAATTATAACAAAGATAGATGACATGCTCTATATTTTTTCTGTCCTAATAATAGAATATGTAACTTAAATGCTTGTCACACAAAATCGGTTTTGAAATGAAAAATTTATAAAACTATATGGTTTTTTGAAAAGATTATTAACTATACCCGATTTTTTAAACCAACTCCAAAACTACCTCAAACGCACCTAGTAGGTGCGTGACCACTGAAAGCAAACTTTTGCATGTATGGAACGCACCTATAAGGTGCGAATCATCTAAACCAAAAAAAAAATTAACTCTAGTTGAGGGAAAGCACCCATTAGGTGCGAGCCCTCAAAGTTATGACAATAATCTGCACGTAAATTCATACATATATGATTTATTTAATTACGTCGACGTAATTAAACAAATCAAGTATGTATGAATTTGTGTGCAGGTTATTGTCATAATTTTGAAGGCTCACATCTAGTAGGTGTTTTCTCTCAACTAGAATTACTTTTTTTCTGTTTAGATGGTTTGCACCTTCTAGGTGCGTTCCATCAATGCGAAAGTCTGTTTTCGGTGGACACACCCCTACTATGTGTGTTTGGGATGGTTTTAGAGTTGGTCTAAAAATTCGAATAGAGTTAATAATCTTTTCAAAAAACCATATAGTTTTATAAATTTTTCTTTTAAAATAGCAGTGTCTGAAGTAGCACAAACCCAGTTTATAGGGATTAAGTTTGAAATTAATTGATTTTTTTTGAAGAAATTTGGGTTTGGACTTTTGTGAAAAAGCAAAAAAGCAAAGCGAATCAAAATTCTCAATCTCTAGGCAAAGTCTCTACACGCCAACCGAGGAACTACTCTTATATATTTTACTAGTGTTTTAAAGTCCTCTAGAAATTATTGACTCAACTAATTACTTTGGAATATACAAAAAGGTCTATTTGTCGACAAAAATGTCTATTTGTCGTAATTAGTTAGAAGCTGAGGTTTAAGATAAATTTGGACTATAATTAGAGCTTGAGTTTATCGATAGAGCTGAAATTTTTATAGACATATAAAAACTTATTTCGTAAAAAAGTAGAAGGTTAAGCTTATATATGTAAAAAACGGTAAAAAAAAATATGAAAAAGTTATATATTAACAGAAATTAAGGTTATTATAGTAATTATATACATCAAAAGCCTTACTCAGAAAAGATTTTTGAAAGAGCTTATATTTCCAGAGTCTTATTGATCTAATAAACTTTTAAAAAATTTGAACCAAACAAAGCTTATCAATAAAAACATAAACTCAAACCTTAAAAACCTCCTTAAACTCCTAACCAAATATACCGCAATGTAAAATAAATGGAATTTTTATTTTGAGATAGAGATAGTAAATGCTCGTTTAGTTTGCAGAATCTAATAAAATTGAAACATACTGAAATATTAAATTAAAGTTCTTAGGTTTATAGAATTTATACCAGTTTACTAAAAGAATTATTAAACAAATTCTATTATTTTGATATAAGAAAATAATATTATTTATAATAAACAAATACTTAAATTATCATTTTAAGAACAACATTTACCAAAATCCTTAAATTAATCTTATACAAGCTTTCTAATTTAAAAGTATATTCTCTAGAAAGTATAGGCTCTAGGCTCTTCAACTTCATACACAAAAGTGCAAAAAAATAATATCAAGTCATTTAAATATAAACCGAACAAAAATAAAACAACATTAAATTTCGATACGATATCTTGTAATAACAATAAAAATACACTCAACTTGATCTATATTCTATTTAACATTACTATTATTATTTTTCTTTCATTTCTTTCTTTGACATTAAGATACGCATGGTGTATACAGGTAACACATTTACTAAAATTAAATGTCAAATATCATTTCCTTTATTCCAAATATTAATATATTCAGTCTTTGTTTGACTTTTCATCAATTCCCCTCCACTATCTATTTATTACCCAATTTCAAAAGTCAAACCATTTTCCACCGTTGGATCAAATATTCATCTTCTTTGACTTCACTTTCCTAATTTGTAGAATATAACCCCCTCTTTCCTTTCATTTCATTTCTCAATCTATATCTCTCACAAACACGATATCGATATAACGGGTTTGGGCTAATTATCTAATACTACAATGGCGATGGAATGTATAAACCGTATGTTTCAATTAAGTAATGAGTTTAATTCATCAATTGCGTTAAAACGTACCGGACACGCTCGGTTTCGGAGAGGTCCGTCTTCGTCGTGTGATGTTAACGGACCTTCAACTTCTTCGCAATCGAATGAAAAACAAAAGCAACAGCACGCGCCGTCTTCGTCTATGTCAATGAGCGCGTCGTCTATTGTATCGTCGTTAGCTGGTGGTAATGGATTTGAAGAAACTGTTTCCAACGGTAAATCGTTAGGTATTATCGCTCCGGTGCCGACGTTTTCATCACGGAAACCGCCGTTGCCGTCGAATCACCGGAAAAGATGCAGCGCTGATCGCCCGGTTGTTTCCGTACACAGATCTGGATCCAGCTGTCATTGTTGTAAAAAAAGGTGTGTATTCGCTCTCGGCGTATTTTAGCCAAAATATCTCATAATTATTTATCCTACGCCTAACGTCTTTGGCGTATTTTAGCAAATTTTTTTATAAATTTACAAAGGTTACATAAATCGTTTAATTTTATAAACTAATTATGCTTTTCGCCTCTAACTCCAATAACATAATCGTACGATTTATGTAACTTTTTAAACTTAGAAGTAAAATCCGTAATTTGAAACAAACGACAATTTTTATGATTAGCTTTTCAGTGAACTAATTTTTTTTTTCTTCATTTTTTTTCAGGAAAACTGGATTGAAAAAACGAGAAATTAGACGAGTACCGATAATCGGATCAAAAATCACAAGCATACCAGCAGACGATTACTCATGGAAGAAATACGGCGAAAAAAGGATAGAAGGTTCAATTTATCCCAAAGTATATTACAAGTGTAGCACCGGAAAAGGATGTCCAGCGAGGAAGCGCGTGGAGTTAGCACTAGATGATTCAAAGACGCTTGTTGTTACATACGACGGAGAACATCGTCATTGTCACGCGCCGCCGACGCCGGTACCGATGAGTTTTACCGGTGCTATGGTTGTTTAGTCAAAGTTAGAGAAGGGAACACATGTGGTGGTCCATTATTTTACCACTTTGCAAAATTTTCTATGGTCAACGGTAGGAAAAGAGAACGACTTTTTTTTATTCTTGATTTAGTTGAGGGGGTGGTTTGTATATTAGAGAAAGATGGAGGATGTAAAGTGTACAAATTTAATATGCTTTGATGCTAATTGCAATTTTGTTCCGACTCATTTTCTTGTCACTTTTGTCTCTTGTGTTTATTTTTACTTTTTAGAAAAATAACTTTAGGTCTAGTGACGACAAAGTGTCATGAAAAATTCGTGACAAATCAAATGATTATTTTTATAAAGTATAAGTGATAGATGATTATTCTGATAATTAATTTATTCTCTCAATATATAAACCTATATTATTATATTTTATGATTTTTTTATTAGATAATAGAGTATATTGAAAGTCAATGATTTTAAGGTCTTTGGTATATTAATTAGATAATTGAATGTATTAGCTAATTGCAAAGTGGAGTCTTTATTATAACATTGATTCTGTTTTTAATGCGACTTTTGGTAAATTGTTTTCTTGAGACTTCGTCAACGCCTATGATGGCTATAATTAAAAGTCGTAAAATAGTTTTTTTTTCCTTTAATTTACATTAGGTTAATTGTAAATAAAATCTTAAAGTGGCTTTTTTTTTTTAATCTTATTAGCCGGTTCCAAAAAAAAAAAAGTCTTAGAAGTATAAAAAATGTCTAGAAGTATGAGTATGTTTTTATGCAAATAGCTATAACCAAAAATACGAGATAAAGTTAAAACCTTTTTCTTAAATTGAAACTGAAATTTTTCATCTTTTAACTATATATTTGTTTTAGCTTATGTAAGGAGATTATGATCTTATTAGTTTATTTAACAAACATAAGTCCATCAATTTTTAATTGAGCTTATCAGTTTAGGTTTATGAGTTTATTGAGTTTATTTAACACGTTTTTCATAAACTCATTTCATGTGACTTAACTTTATCTCGTATAATAAACTAATTCAAACATTTATCAAAATTTATAAACTTATACGGAGTATATTATAAGTTATATGTTACTTATAAAATATAATTTTAAACCCCTCAAATAAGCTTACAGAAAACACTCTCTAATGATAATCTCCTTGGCTTTTAATTTTTGTAGTTTCTAATATATTTTATTTCTCGTCAAGAAAAGAGAAAATTCACCATCGAAACGAACGTTTTACTTTAGAGTAAATGGTTGTTTTAAAACAAAATATGCCCAACTCCTAAAAAGCTATGAAATTTCTACGCCAAACATACAATGTAAAGAATACGATCATGAAGCAATTTAGCTACTATTGTTATGCATTTTAGTAACTTGCTCCATATTACTAACTTTCAAATGAAGTATTATCCTGTTAATGAAAATAACTAATTCATATGTAATGTTTATTTTATTAAAAGTTATTTTAGACATTGTTAACACGGTTTCTTATACCGGTTACAATTGATAAAATATGATTTCTAACCCCACGTACACTATACTACAAACATAATAAGTGGTAAGTAGAGATCGAACCCAATAGACACGTGAAAAAAGCTTTATGTTTAAGTTTGCGATAACAAGTAATATTTATCGTAACAAAAAAGGGGGTTTTGATTTGAGTTAATTAAACTAATTGCGATAATAATAAACTAGAATTAATAATAATGAGATAACGATTCGGTTCAAGACTTTTACAACTATGTCACTTAATAATGAAATGATGTTTTAAACAAGCATTTAGTTTATATTTATTTAAGTTTGAGTTAAAAGAAGTTAACAAACTTAAACACCTTTTGTTTACCAATTTATTTATATCGAAACAAGCTCTTCAATATAAACATAATTTCCTAATTCAAGTCTAAACAAGCAATTAGAAATGAACCGAAAATAGCATTAACGTTTTGCGTAAACTTTCCAAACAACAATTACCGTTTCACTAAAGCTAGGAAATGTAATAATCGCGTGATTGTGGTTAACATTAAACAAACAACGTTTTGTTACTTGCTATTAGATTATAAAACAATTACGAATTTTACAACCTAATTATAACAACAGTTAATCAATATCTCAACCTAGGTGACCAATCAAAGTCGAGAAATGAAATAATATTGACCGTAAGACAGACCACAATCACTAAATAGACATAAACAAACATAAATTTCATGAATCAAATGACATAATTAAGTCTAAATTGAAAGTGAATCTAGAGAATTTAGCTACTCATAGTGATAACAAACATTCAAATCGACATGAATTCGGGTTTCAAAGGCTTACAAACACAAATTCGACGTCGAAATGATGAACAATAAGATCGTTCCTCTGGTCCTTCAGGAGTTGCCAAAGTGACAATTTGAAATTGGAAAAAACTCACACCAAATGTGGGAGGTACCAAGTTCGAATCCTGTTGGGGACATTTACTGACTCAAATAGTCATTATCGAAGAAAAAAAAAAACCGTTCCCCTGTTTCCTAGAAATGTTGTATATTAAAAACTGATGAAAACCCCCTAAAAAATGGTGTCTAAATCGTGTGAGAAAGAAGTTACAACAAAATCCAAAATTCTAGCCTTTGACCTACGCGGGTCGGACTTCAAAGCACCATAAACCCGACGGGTATCCACACCCCGGTGGGTGCTATTTTAGCACAATTTTGGCCCGGGCGGGTTGTTTTCACTCACAATCTGGCCCGGTGGGTTTCAACGCATCTCGATCAGAGTTTTTTCAAACCCAAACTCGGCGGGCATAATTGTACATGGACAATTACCCGAGCGGGTCTTTCACATTCACGCGCAACATCACCTTTGGCCCCGGCGGGTCCTTTTGAACTACCCGTAAGCCCGCCCGCTTCGGTTGAGAATGCGGAAGCAACAATAGTATAGGCCCGGGCGGGTCACTGATCCAGTGAAACCCGGGACCTGGGCACAGTTTTCTTGCGTCGCTTTCTTTCGTTTCCGTTCTCTTTTCGTCCATTTATTCTCTTAGCCTTTAATATCTGAAAATGCATAATAATTTGGTGAAGTGCAAGGTATTCTAAATGTATTTAGAAATCACAAATATGCAACAAAAATGCCAGTTTAATAATGAAAATGTAACTAAACGATGTTCAAACGCAATAAATGTATACATAAAAATGCATCTAACAGACAAGATAAATAATAGAGATAAATAATAATATAATGATCGAATTATTTTGACAACAACATGTTAATTACAAGTGTCTCATGAAACATAACATTTTAGGTCCGATTATCAACTTTTCTTTGTCGAGAGAATTTAGTCCGGTTTGAACATATGTAAATGTAAACCCGGACTTACAAAATATCAATGAAATGGTCAACAAAAACTTAACGATTTTGTCAAACATATAGCAGTTTGAAAACATCAAACGCCATGAAAACAACAATACACTACAAAGACAAGAATTCAATCTATTTATTAGTTACAACAACTAATGACATATGTACCTAAATGGAGACAACATAACACTACAAGAAATGTTGATTCACAAGACTTTTCAAATGAAGAAAACAACATGGAAACACTTGGTCAAATCTTATAGTTTAACAAAATCTTTTAAATATGTTTCCCTCTAATGTCAGTTGACTTGACTTGATAAATTCTTTGAAATGCCGTGTAGTACCAAATGCACCCACGGATTCACATTTGTCGAGCCATGCCAAGTGCTTTTCGGTGATATCATTGTCAGCTAATAGGTAGGGTAGGGTTATTTTGGCACTCGAAACGATTGAGCGTGGCACATCATCCGACGTACAAAATAATGGATTGAGATTTTATGTCAACTTAATCATCTTCAAAATTATTACACTAGGGAAAATTACAAAATAATACAATTATAAGCAAGGTTGTAAATAATGTAAGGCGTGGCGTGGCGGCGAGCCCAAGCCTCAAGCTTTGAAAAGACATGGCGAAACATGACGTTTTTTAAGGCGTGACAAGGCGGCAAAATTTTAATAAATTTTAGAATTTATATATATATATATATATATATATATATATATATATATATATATATATATATATATATATATATATATATATATATATATATATATATATATATATATATATATATATATAGGGTGAGGTTCGGGTTAGAACGGCCCAAAGTCTAGGAACGCTAAGAACCAATGCTGACCGTCCGATTAAGGTGATGATCAGTAGTAACCACTTACTACTGATCAGTAGTAAGGTTACTACTGATCAGTAGAAGGGTTACTACTGATCAGTAGAAGGGTACTACTGATCAGTAGTAAGTAGTTACTACTGATCATCACCTTAATCGGACGGTCATCATTGGTTCTTAGCGTTCCTAGACTTTGGGCCTTTCTTACCCGATCCAATTACTATATATATATATATATATATATATATATATATATATATATATATATATATATATATATATATATATATATATATATATATATATATATATATATATATATATATACTCTTATTAAGTTGAATCAATAAGCAATAAATTAACAAAAAGTCAATTTTTTACATTTCAATATACATTTAATCTAAATATAGTAACTAATTAAACAAAAATCAATGTTTTCAAATTTTAATATACATCTAATCTAAGATATAATCACCAATTTATAATCAAATAATATTTATAGCCCTTTTTAAATTATTTTAACAGTTTTAAAGTTTTTTTTTTTTTAATTTTTTTTCATAACGCGTTACAAAAAACTTAGAAAATAACGCGTTAAAGTTCGCCATGGTACGACTTTTCAATTTTTTTGGACGTCACGCCTAACAACGACGCCTTGAATGTTTTCGTAACGTTAAGGCCACGCCTCACGCCATGACACGTTATTTAGAACCTTGGTTATAAGAGATAATATGAACGAATATACCATTGAAAAAAGTGCTTTAGAAATTACATATTTGACCCACGACGTTGGCATTAAATGCCATTGCGGAGCCACATGTCTTGCTCAACCGACCTACGATGACCGTATACAATATGCGGGCTACTCCTAACCTTCATTGGACCGCGGAGCCATATGTCTTGCTCCTGGATCGACACGTGTTGGCTACATCTATTAAAAGCTCAGCGGGACCGTTGAGCCACATTTGCTCAAAGGACCGACACGCCATATACAATCTGCATGCTACTAATCGCCGTGAGACCGCAGAGCCACATGTCTTGCTCAACGAACCGCGGTTGCATTTAAATATATTGGTACCTTCGTGTCTCCCACATAGTAGCTCTTGGGTCCCCCATGCGGTTGTATTTAATACTCGCGTCGCGAGTTAAATCGGTAATGTATTAAACCCCTTATTTAAAGGTATTTTTGTTTACGGATCCTCCAACAATGGTATTTTTGTAATTTCCCCGTTATAGTATATTATCATTACAATTAACATTTATACATGTGAAAAATTGGACGGATTGAGTAACGAGTCAAATCGATTCGGACTGAAACAACTAATTTTTTAAACACTAGATCTTGTCCAGACAACACAAATTCTGGTCCCATAATTCATTACTTTCTCGATAAACGAGAAAACGAAAACATAAAATTAGGCATTCATTAAGAAGTATCCAACTAGAAGGTTATAGATCCATGTTTAATAATCACCTAAACAAATTATGCTCAACTTTTTTCATGTAAATAAAGGACGCTTGACGTTAGTAAACGATGAGGCAAATGTCACCTTGAACTTGGTCGCAACATTTGCAGCAATCAGGTCTAACCAAACGATGACTTAGACTGTTACGATCCCACATCGGCCAAGTATAGGATTGGTTGGTGGTTTATAAGCCTAGGTGTCCCCTCCCTTTTTAAGCTAGCTTTTTGGAGTGAGTTCTACACCTAGCTTATAGATACGGACCTAGTATGAGATAGGTTCGTATCACAGACAAAGATTGAGTGTGCAACAATTGACATAAATTATCTTCTTACCTGTAGAAAGTTGACCTGAAAAATGAAATAGAGCAAATTGTTCCTTGATCAGTCTAATCAATGTTCCTAACCCTACTCATTGGAGGGATTCCTCTAAAGGGCACAAACTTACTTTTGAAGATTTCCATATGACATCCAAATATTTTTTGACGGTCTTCTCCTACCAATTAAAGAACGAAAGAAACTACAATTTGACCCAAAATATGTGATCATGGATAACAAATTATGACCGCGACTAAATCTTTAGTGTCAAGCTATACCCGAAGGAAAACAATAATTAACATTGGATGATACTTTAAATGGAAGTGATCAAGAAGAAACACGAATTAAAAGAAAACTTATGACAAGGTGAAGAACAACTGAACAAGTATAGATCATGTATCATACCAATAATCCACACTCCACATATATATGACCAAACAATGTTCAGCGAAACAAAGTCGGGATGGTAAATTATTTTCAAATGTTATATCAAAACTAAAAGATAGCAGCAGACTAATCCAAGATAGTTTCATATGATGGAGTATTGCCCAAGATTTTCTTTTACTATCGCACGAACCAAATAGTGATACATTCGCATTCTTGAACATTCAGGACTGTGGAATAAATGATTATTTTAGCGTTCTGTAACACAAGGGTAAGGTATAACGTAAAAGTTTGGTTTGGCGTTCCAAATACAATAAGTTCGGTGATATAAGTTTATCCCGATTAAACAAACCGTAGCTAACGGGAAATGGTCAAATTTGTCCTACGGTAGAGAGTCCCCGCTACAGTCTACTTATTTGTTCAATTTTAAATTAAACTAGATTGCTATTGTTTTTTTCTAAACAGCGGAATAGAATAATTAAAAGGCGAAATCTAGCAAATAGCTAGACCTGCAATAAAGTGTTACAAAAGGAATTGTCAAATTGAAGTCGGATTGCAAATCCAAACTAGCCACTCAAGCGAGATATTCTTAAGCCTACTTGAGATCCAATTAAAAAGAAATAGTACAATATCATCTACATGAGTATCACGTCTAGGCTTATTATAATAACTCGGTATTTGTAATCACAAATTAAGCATGAACTATTTATAAGTTGGAGAACTGAAAAATAGACACACATATATAAAGCTCCTTATAGGCTTCAAGCATGTTATTCATCAATTATATTATAGATGTTGCAAAATGGGTGGGTCATGTAACATGCCAAAACGGGTTTCTTGTACAGGTCGGATGATATTCAAAGACAAACACCTTGCAGCAAACGGTTATTTTTTTGAAGCAATACATATCACCTAATGATTACACAGCGAAAATTAACAATCGTGAAGTATTGTTCAAAAACAAACCTTCTAACTTCTAAGTCATCGATATGCATAAGGATCTCCTTCATCCTTCAAGAACCTGTAGCTGATCTGGTGGGATAATTAAATTTTGTCTGATATCATTTTTCTTCAGAGCGATATGACGGTTTCAAAGTAATGGTAGCTAATAATGAGAGTTATCACCACTGAATACATTCCACAAATTCACGTTCTTTATTTCAAAACGAAAAAAGAAAGAAAAAAAAAACTTGATCGTTGATATTACATTCCAATTCTTCTTTAACGGTGGTTACTAAAACACCTCACTAAAAAACAGTACAAGTATAGAAACAAATGGAGACATAGACAGACAGATATGTACATACTGAAATATCGAAAGGGTTGAAAAACATTTACACTCTACACAGGAGGTATATTAGAGAATGAAAAACCTTTGTAACCCTTGTAAGCATAGTAAGCAACCCGTGTATAGTAGAACCCCGGTATAACCAGCACAGCCCCCAATATCACAAAAAATAGCCCTGAAATCCGTTATATATTCAGTAAAATCAACGCTTAATTACACCAACATGATTCCTTGTATAAAATTTGCTTAAAATTTTCGAGTTAAATACTTAGAATCGCAACATAATGTGAAATTTCTAGATAATAGGGATAAGTATTTGAAATTGTATACTTCATTCACACTGAAATCTATAGTTAAAAAGGTATATTGTGTGTATCTGATTTTTGCTATTATATGTATCTATCTTTCAAATATTAGTATTTTATGTATCCGCCCAATTATAAACTTTCAAACAAATGATATGACACCACATGTAGCAACTTATATGAAGGTCACTTATGTCGGGATACATACAATATCGAATATAAAATATAGAGTTCGGAGTAACGTTAAATACATTTCTAAACGTTTATCCCCAATAACAACGGCTTGGATTGGTAACAAAATTACTATGATTAGCAACAAAACGTAAATACGTTATTGTTACTAATTTACAACCACATAAATTTTAAAAAATTGTTTCCAACAAGTTGAGGCATAAACTCGACTTAATAAGCTCATAAGCCCAGACAAGTGAGCTTATAAACTTTTCAAAATTTACATAAGCTTATAAGCCAATAAAGGGGTATTTGTTTTAGCATATGTAAGGAGCTTATTAGTAAATTAGCTTATCTTACTTAAATAAGCTCCTAAGTGTTTGTTTGAGCTTATTAACTTACGCTTATGGGCGTATCAAGGGAGGATTTCATAAGCTCAAATGTAGCTTATATGCTAATCTAAGATTTTCTTCATTGTTTTCTATAATACGCTAATAAAACATAAACTTAAATCCATCATATAAGCTTAAACAACACCCCCCTAAATAAGCCGAAACAAACACCCCTAATATGATTCCAGGGGTTTTAGCAGAACAGGTAAGAAAGTAAAAAAAGAATTACCATGAGCAGTATCACCGCCGACGTGATTCACGGACATGAAGATGCCGGAAACGATCCCGATGAGACCGAAAACGAGAAGAGAGACGGCGAGGGCGATTTCTTTACGGGGAGGACGGTTGTGCGGGGTGTAGAAAGAATCAGAGTCCATCATAATATCTTCATCTGATATAGAGAATGCGTGATCAACATACGCCATTATTATTTGATTGATGATGTTGGTCGTTGTTGGGAAGATGTAGCAATCGAGAAAGGTTGAGTGCACACAGGTTTGAGTACAAGTATGAACCTACAAAAGAGACTTGTCAGCAAAAAGAGAGAGAAGCGTGGTAATATTCTTTAGAGTTAGTTACATTCCTAATCCCTATGATTTTCATAAATTACATCAGTTATTCCTATAACTTTTTTGGTACACCACTTATCTCTGACCTTGAATTTTGTTGTCTGGAAAGTCACTATTTTGTATGTGACGTTAAGACAATCGTTAAATCATCTCAAGTGGATCACACGTGAGGGTATATTAGTCCTTTTAACATTCTCTCTCCCATTTTAATGTCCCCATCCCCAAAAATTCCCAAAACCCCCAAATTAATTCTCTCTCTACCCGCTCTATTTATCTTTACCCTAAAATTCGTCTGTATGTTCTTGTGGAAGAGAAGCAGTGATACGAACATCGTGGACAGCTGTAAATGTAAATCCAGGTCATCGTTTTTATGGTTGTTTCCGATAGGTACCAACATGCCCGTTCATTAGTTAGGTTGATCCACCCAAGTGTCGTCGTGTTGTCCAGATAATTCATGGTTTGCTGAGGTCAAGGAACATGTTTGAAGCTTCTGTGGTCGAATTGCAAGCTCAAAACAGGAGAATGAAGTTGTATTTGTTAATTTCTTGGGCAATGTTTCTTGTTATTGTATTTTGTATCTTTTAATCCTAAAACTTAGTTGTACTTCTTGCTTTTGGTAGTAATGACAAATCAGATTTTGTTGAAAAGTTATTGTTGCATTAAATCCATCAACTGCATTGTTAGGTTGAAAAAATATTGTGTGTGGGTTGGTTGAAAAGTTATTGTGTTTTTGTTGGTTGAGAAGTTATTGCAGAAAAACCATTACTAAATCCGTATTGTGTGTGGTTGGTTGATTACCACTAAATCCATTTCATACACGAAAACAGACACTAAAACATTACCACTTAAACCAAAACAGACACTAAAACATGTGCTACAAGAAAACATTTCCATCACCTAAACCAGTACAAACACTAAAATATTGCCACTAAATCCATTACAATACACCAAAACACATATGCTACTATGCTAGATATTATTTGCAACTTAAGACATTACAATACATTACAATACACCACGCTTTAAACCAAAAGCAAAGATGGATTGTACTACAGTTTTCAATCTAAAACAACATTAAAACATTGACACACATATTAAACAACTTTCTTCCCTTTCCTACTCTGTGAAACACTTGAAGCTCCCTTTAGACTAGCAGTAACTTTCCTCTTCTTCCTTTCAGGTCCCTTTCCATTTCCATTCTTCCAGCTCCACTTGAACTAGCTCTCTTTCCATTACCTGTAACCTCCTTCCCTTTCCTTTTTTTGCCTGCAACTGAGTGCCAGATTTCTGAACCCTGTCCAGTACAAGTCCTTTTATTGTGATCCAATTTTCCAAATTTATCACACCTAACTGATCTCCCTGCCACTGACAGGTTACTCACTTTCACCATGGATCCCTTCTTATCACCAGTCTTTCTTCTATTCTTTTTTGGCCTACGCATAGGTGTATGATGTTTAGGTGGTACAATTGTTGTTGGAATCTGGGTTTTAGGCCACATTATGTACCCATTTATGAGTTCAACCTTGAAAGCATACATTTGTCCCCATGTGTCAAGCCAGTGCACCTGTGAACCCAACTTTCAATTGATTCAACTCTATCACCACTTAATGCCATTTTCCTTTAGCAACAACATGTACACAAGAGATACCTCTAAGCTTCCATTTCCTACAACTACACACCTTTAACTCTATATCAACCACACATTGATCACCTCATGGATCACTAACCTCAAACTTCTTATCCCCATTCCAAACAGCTTTGTAAGCAATAGCTTTATCCTTCATGATATCTAATATCCTACGTGGCATTAGGTGTTAATGGTCTATTCCAATGTCTCATCAACTGTTGAACAGTCACAATCCTTCTCATTAAGTACTCCCTAATATACTCCAGGATAGTCTCCCACGTGTTGCCCTATTGAAAACCTCACACGTGTTGTTTAACAAAACATCTGAATGTGCTATATTTTGTAACTCATATAATGCTAGATTAGAATCATACACTAACAATTGGTAATTAAAGTTAGAAAAAACATACCTGTCATATGAGATCTTGTCCAACAGTTAGGTGGAATCTTTGATAACCATGACATAAGTGCATCAACACTTAACTCTCTCAATCTTCATCCATTGCAAGTTCAAAATGTGGAATTGTTGATGCACTTGCACACTTCCAACAACTGGTCTTTGTATGCAACTCCACCCCATTTCTTTTTCATATTTGTATGTAATGTAGCTTACATTACACATAT
>CAJVGC010000582.1:57908663-57930978 GCA_910822075.1 Senecio squalidus | reverse complement strand
TTTGGATGAGATACAATATACAAGAAATGTGGTGTGTAGGAGTGTTTCTATGTGTTTTTTAGACACATTTCTGGATTCTTTAGTTTTTTTTTTCCTTTTTTTTTTTTAAGAGTTAATTACATAATCGTTCTTAGGTTTATCTTAAATTATGAATTTCGTTTCTAAGTTTAAAAAGTTGTATAAATCATAGACTTTTAGAAGTTAATTACCTTTTTCGTCCATAAGATTTGCTCCAATTATGGATTTTGTCCCTAAGGTTTTTCCTCAATTACGAATTTGGTCCCTAAGGTTTACCCCAATTACGGGTACAAATTAGAAATTAGGGACGAAAAACGTAATTAATTTTTAAACTTAGACGATTTATGCAACTTTTTAAACTTAAGGATGAAATCCATAATTTTAGTTAAACCATATGGACGATTTATGTAATTAACTCCTTTTTTAATTTTGTTAGGTGCTCAGGTGTTCAATATTCTGTAAAATCGAACTGACTCATTTAAACTGAAATTAAAACCCGACAAGTGGAAATTTGATAATCGAAATATCTGAAGCTTGAAAGCCACTTTATGTATAGAATGTGTTTGGTATACAAATCAAATATATATAAGCTTTCCCTTTTTACCTTTCTTAACTTTGGTTGATTGTAGAAAAGTTATTTTGTTGAATTCGTATAAACTAGGTTAATCTCATGTGTTATAAGTATTTACTTAAACTATAACTTTATAACCACACTTCCATAAAATAATAAGTCTATATAAGAAAAATTATACTTATTAGGTTGATAATAGTAAACTTTAATGAAATAAAATATTTTGTAAGAATAATATGTTTGTAAAGTTGTTTCTTATTTGAAAAAATTTCAGTAACCTTGAAAGAAATATAATATTGTGTAAGAATAATATGTTCGTGAAATTGTTTTTAATTTATATAAAAGAAATATATTTATCTGTTAGTTACGGAATAAAATGGAAATAAATACACGAAAAAGATTATTTAATATTTGAATGCATGTCTAATATTTAGAGATGGATATTTGTTAAAAATATATCTTTTTTTTTTTTATCTTTTTGGATAAATATTTAATAGACAATAAGAAAATGGCGGAACAATGAATATGAGGACGAATATGGTCATGAAAAGTGGAATATATAGAATTTAGTTTTGATTAACTAAGTCTTAGACCCGTGTATATATACAGATAGTTTCAGGATATTTTTTTAAAAACATATTACATATTTTGTTATAGATTAAGTAGACTTTTTAGACTTAGATCTAAAGTTTTTAATTTTGATTCAAAAGTTGCTATCATAAACAATTACTATGTATTTTTTTTTAAATACGTAAAAAAAAGGTTTTAGAAATAGACAATAGTTTATAATTTTCATAATTTTTTTTAATCACTATTGTTAAGATATGATTAAAAATCTAGTTAACGTTTAGGATATAATAATATTAGTTAAGACCGAAAGATATGCATGGAAGCCATAGATGTTAAAATTAAAATTATGGAATTTTTAGTTAATGTGTGGAGAATTTTTATTTAGAAAATATAAATAATTAAATTTAATAAATTATTAAAGTTAAAGAACTAAATATAACTAATTTTTTAAATTTCTTTTTTAATATATTATATCATATATCCATGTGGACATACTACCAATTTATATTAATTATTTTTATAAGTTAAATATTAATTTTTGTTATTAACATTTTGTATTAGATTTAAAAATTTACATGTAAATTAGACGTGTAAATTTACATATATTAGATTTTTTAAAGTTGGTTTTCGAGTTCATAAAGTAGAACTAAATATAAATTTTTAAATAAAAACTATATTTGTTGATCTAATTGTTTGTTTAGCTTTTTAGATGTGATTAGATCATAACCAAGATTTTTAAAGTTAAAGAACTAAATATAACTAAGTTTTTTAAATTTCTTTTTCAATATATTATATCCTATATCAGTGTGGACATACGACCAATTTAAATTAATTATTTTTATAAGTTAAATATCAATTTTTCATTCACATTTTAATGATTTTATATTAGATTTGAAAAGTTACATATAAATTAGACATGTTCACTAAACTATTGTTTTTTCATCCAAACTCAATAAAATAAAAATAAATAAAAAGATATTGATAATAACCAAAAATAGTGATTCGTTATGCGTTTTGAAATTTTGAATAATAGAAAACTATTAAATTGCGTTTAAAAATTTTACATAGTTAAAAACGTATTTAGATATCTTTGGGAAAAAATGAAAGATAAATGATTATTATTATTTAGTTTTTGAAAATAAAAAGGTTTTTATTAATTTGAAAAATACATTTTAGGTAAATGGTTAATATATTGTAATTTATTGAATTGATAACAAAGTAAGTTTTGATACTTATTTGAAAAAAAAAAGAGGTTATTAATATACTTTCATGATAAATAAGGGATTATTAAATTTATATAGAGATATTTTAGTTTGAGGAAAAAAATATTTAGAAAATATAAAGGACTAAATTGAATAAATGATCGAAAATAAAGGATTAAATTAACCTAACTAAATAATTGAAATGAAGGCTTTCTATTGGTCATTAATATATTTTTATGATAAATAAAGGTTATTAAATTTATATGGAGATATTTTAGTTAAATTGAGGAAAAATTATTTAGAAAATATAAAGGACTAAATTGAATAAATTATCAAAATTAAAGGATTAAAGTGACCTAATTAAATAATTGAAATGAAAGATTCCTATTGGTCAATAGAAACTAATTTTTCAAATTCATTTTCTTATATATATACTAGACCTTAGACCCGTGTGTACACACGGACAATTTTAAAATATTTATTTATAAACTTAAATTAGATATTATAATTTTTGGTAATTTATTAAATAATGTGTAACGTAGTGAACAAAAACTATGAATGAAGTGAAGAGAAAAATAAAGTTTATATTATATAATTGAAAATAAGACAAAATAACGATATCATGTATATAATTTATACTCGTATATATATACACAAATAATTTAAATTAATTAAATTTATAAATTACTTCACATATTATATATTTGTTTGTTATAAATTTAGACTTTATAAAGTTCATCTATTGTTTTAATTTTGATTCAAAAGTTACTATCGCCAACATTTATTATGTATTTTTTAAAATACGTAAAGTAAAACGTTTAAGAAAGAAGAAATAGTTTATAATTTTCATAAATTTATTTTCACTATCGTTAAGATATGATAAAAAAAAATGGATGTAAAATTAAGATTATTAAATAAGTTGTTAAAAAAAATGAATTAAAGATTAATTTTATTGACTTTTTTCTTTTGTTAAACGGATAAATGATTAAATTTAATGAATTATTACAAAATTAAGGAACTAAATTTACCTAATTTAAAAAAAAAAATGTTTTTTAATATACTATATCTTATACCCGTGTGGAAATACGGCCAATTCAACTTATTTTTTTTTATAAGTTAAATATTTATATTGTTATTTACATTTTATATTAGATTCAAAAAATTACATATAAATTAGACGTTTTCATTCTTTGAATAAAACTGAATTTCCCAATTAAATAAGTTGAATCTGACGTCATGGGTTGCATAAAATTTATACTCGTATAGACATACAAATAATTTAAATTTATAAATTACTTCACATTATATATATTTTTTTGTTATAAATTTAGAATTTATAAAGTTTATGTTAGGTCTGAGTAAGATCCTAATTACTAGATATTCAGATAATTAATTAATCTTATATGATTAAATCAATTAGCAAATGAGTATTCAAACGTTAATTATCATTTTTGATAAACACACGGTTCTTGTTAATAAATTATAGCGGAATTATAACAAATAACAAGAGATTGAATAACACGTAGTTGATTCAAAGAAAAATGGCAACCGATTACAAGACTCAAGCTCCCTATTTATACACAATAAGAGAGAGCTTGATAAGTACGAATCTTAGAAAATCTTCTAAAAAGATAGAAGATTTTATCTACCAAACTACCTTGTCTTTCGGCTCAAGACACATTATGGAGCTGACTACTCAGACCCATAATGCCTTAAAATATTTTAGTCACTCAGATTCAAAATAACTCAGACTCAAAATTTAATTAAACAGATTTATAATTTGAGTTTAATTGCTGCTTTTCCCAACAATCTCCCCATGTCTGTTTATATTAAAGTCTTTTTACAATGACACACACTGTAGAAAACAAACACAAACTAAAACACATTAATACAAAATAAAAAGTTTGTGACAAAAACTACTTTCTTCTCCTTGACTTTGATTTGGATTTCAACATTGAATCCCAAACTGTTGGCTTCAAAGCATCTTTAGTCCATTGCATTCTTTCAGTCTTCCATTTCATCAAGCTTTCCATTTCTTCATCAGTTTTAGAGTACAAAAAATCTGATATTCTTTCTTAATCAGTTCCACTTTATCAGATTGAGTTTCCATTTCTTCAATTCTTCTTAAGTTGTTAAACAACCAACTTATCAGCTTCATTCTAAATGGATGACATTGATCATTGGTGCACTCATTTAGTAAAGCAAGACAATGATAAAGAGATGCCTTGTTTAAATCTTCCATTGCTTGAAAACATTCTTCACCAGCACAGTCAATGTAGCATAATAAGAAAGCAAGCTATGTCGGTTTAATCCGAAAAATCGACGCTTCCGAATCATTGTTTTATTGTATAGTTTCGTTGGCGACTAGAATGGTTTTTCAGCAAAATTATTGTTTCGCTATATAGTTTCGTTGGTATCATATCGTTAAGCTAGTTATGCATTAATGATTGAAAGATGATACGAGATTGTGTATTTGGCAATATTTTGATCAGGTTGATTGTGGAAACGTTTTGCAAGGATGTATGCTTAACGTCAAATATTTAGAGGTGAGTACAATGTGGTTTTGTAAACAGTGCATAAAGATAAAAGTAATGTTATTGAAAGTTGTATACCGTTTTAAAAGATGTTTGAAACATGTAAAGATGTTAGAAAGAAACGTTGTTGATAAACGAAATTGTTTTTATATAAAGATGTTTTGATCAATAAAGAATTGAACCAGAATAGAATAACGGAATTGTATGGTGTGGGTAACACGTTTTTACCCATACAAAATGATTTCGGGTGGTTGAGGCTACCCGTATATTTGGATGACAAATGATAGTAAGTTACATGTATCCTTATTGTTATTGAAATTTATTTAATGCTTTAAATAAATTATGTGATGATTGATTGGTAAAGGCCTCGGGCATGAGTGGTTATAGCTACTCATGTTCAGTGGTGTACAATGAGATGAGGTACACATTTATTTTTAACTATATACGTTTATATAATTGTTATTGTTCTGATTTATGCATTATAAGGACTATGCCTTAGTTTTGCATAAGAGGCCTTGGTTTGAATACAAGTAGTTGTAAGTGCTTGTGGATATGCGTTGAAGAGACCTAGTACTGTTAACTAGGTGTAAATTGCTAGCAATTAAAGATGGTTGCGGGGAATTCTAGACCTCCCTTGCAACACGAGGTACTGGGACGTAGTCTCGTACTGGAGTGATGTCTGACTATTCAGATGTGTCAACCAGGGACATCACGTGGGACTGGGAAGGTGTATTCAGATGACACACCGTGGAACCCTTTTTAACGACAACGCATTGGTTTGCAAAGTCGGATTAGTGAAAGCTGACATTCGGACTTATTATAGAGATTGGGAGTCGCGCCCCAATGTTTATAATAAATCTAAGAATGGGTGAGTAGCGAACAAGGTAATAACCCCAGGACATAAGATGGACCTTATTGATATGATGGCTTGGGCATAAGAAGAACCCATATAAAATGAATGGTTAGGGCATAAGATAGACCCTATAAATGTAAAGAGATATGCATTGATACGAAATTGATTATATGATGATAATTAATTTCATATGCATTTATATGTTTATAATGATGTAGATTATTGTTTATCATATCTGCTTTCAAGGTTGCGGGTATGGTTTGGGTTAGTAAAGACAAATAGTTTATACGAAACAGTTTCATAGTCTTTACTAATAAGTTATATTGGCTCACCAGTTTAAGCGGATACTCTTTTTCTCAAAATGAGTCTTTTGCTCGTATGTTGCTTAAGACGTGCTTGGTGAGGCGGAATGCTTTGGGGTAGCCAGTCCCCACTTATTATGAGATTGCCAACTTATTTTATATTAAATATGGTATGATATAAATTTTTAAACTTAACGAATGGTTTAATTATTGAAACAGTTTTACGAACCGCTTATCACTTTTTAGTTACATCACTCCCCTTCGATATTTTATGAAAAATATAATTTTTTTTTGTAAAAGGTGATTTTTAAAAAGCAGGTCGTTATAGCAGAGTCTTCAGCTCGTCCTGTGCATGCAATAACCGCAATCTCACTACAAATAAAATGCCATTTAGTGGCACATACATTTAATGGCATATTGTGTAAGTGTCGCTATATATATATACAATTTTAGTGTGACAAATTAAAAAAGTAGATTTAGGGCCTGTTTGCAAGCATCAGACTCGGACTCGGACTACGAACTACGAACTACGGACTTGGACTCGGTCCGTGGTCCGAGCGTTTTATAAGTTCATGAAAAACTCGGACCACATACCGAGTCTGTGATTTTGCCTTGTTCTCAGTCTGCGGTTTTCTAAACGGACCTAGTCCAAGGCAAAATCACGGACTCGGTCCGTGGTCCGAGCTTTTCATGAACTTATCAAACGTTTGGACCACGGACCGAGTCCGTAGTCCGAGTCCGAATCCGAGTCTGATGCTTCCTTTTCCAAATGTGCCACTTTTTCCATATTAGAAAAAATCGGCGATCAGTTTTTTAGACTTTCCCTCTTCTTGAATTTTTAGAAATTAGATACTCCCTCCCCCACTTTACCTCTAGCCTCTACATTAATTGCAGATTGATATTATTGTTTGTTATCTCTTTTTCCTTACTTGTGGTATTGTGGAATTTCCATTAAACATATTAAATCAATTTATATTTATTTATATTTGTTTTAGGGTTTGATTGATTTTGGATCTGGATTTTTTTAAGCAGAGATGTCCGTTAATCTTCCCATAGTAAAAGGTATCAAATAATTCGATCTATTTGAATCGGCTGGAAACCTTACTGATTTTCTATATTTTTAGTGACCCATCAGTTTCTCCATGTAATGTTTGTGGTTTCTTGCCTTTTCTGCTGCCGCTTCTTTTGTATAAACACCGTAGATCCACATGTTTTGCAAATAAATCACAAAGTAAGCTCTATCGAGATATAATGCAATTTTTGTTATCAAAAGATGGTCGAAATGCGCGACATAAAATAGGTCATTTAGGGGCTGTTTGATATCACCACAGACCCGGACTCAGATTACGGACTCGGTCCGTGGTCTGCGCGTTTGATAAGGCTAAGATGTCACGGACTCGGTCCGTATCACGGACCCATATCAAAGACTGGATCTGTGATCAAAACCTGCAGACCACGTGCAGACCGGTAAATGTCATTATTTATTTCCTCCTTTCAATGACTTCTGTTAATATATTTACATATGTTGTTGTACAGCGAAGAGAGATATCAAAGTGAAGGCTTTGGAAGCTGCAGAGGCTGCAAAACGACGTGCACAAGAGAAGGAAAATGAGCGGAATATGAAGAAAGAAGCATTGAAGCTTGAGAAATGGAATTGAATAAGAAAAATAAGCAGGAGGAATTAAAGAAAAAGGAAGCTGATGTAGCAGCAAGGAAAAGACAAAGGGAGGAAGACGAGAAGAAACAAATTGATGTTTGGTACAAGCTGCAATCTGAAAATCCTAGACAAAATAAAAATTGGGTTTAAGTTTAATTTGGATTTATGGTTAATTTGGATTTTGTAACACATTCAATATAAAATAAGAGTTAATTACATGGATCGTCCCTGTGGTTTGTACCATTTTCACCGGTCGTCCCTATAACTTTTTTATTACACCACTCGTCCCTAAGTTTGAATTTTGTTGCCTACAGAGTCCCTATTTTGGATGTGTCGTTAAAGGTGTCGTTAAGTCAGTGACACGTGAGGGTATTTTCGTCATTTTAATTTTCTCTCTCCATTTTAATATCCCATCCCCAAAAATCCCCAAAACCCTAAATTAATTTTCCCAAATTCCAATTTCTCCTCACCAATTTCCTTCCTTCCATTTTCTTCAATGTTCTTCTTTTCTACCACCACTAATTACTACTTTAATCCCACTTTTTAACGGTCATCAATGGCAAAAAAAAAATACTAAATTTATCAATTTTATTACTCGGTTAGTGTTTAATTTATTTGGGTTTGCTTTTTTTTATTTATAAAGATTCGATTTTTATGATCTGGGTATTTTTTTTCTTATAAAGATTCGATTTTTATGATCTTTGGTATTAGCCGCATCATTGGCTTGTACCTTCTGCTATATGCTTTGTACAATCACTTTGCTGCATAAAGTGGTTGTACCTTCAGCTATGCTTACTGTAAAAACAAAGTAACTAAGACTCAAAACCTACCATATGTTCTCATTACGTGATCAAGACAATTTAACTTGCTAACCTCACAATATTTCCAACATCACTAAGTTTAAACTCCACTACCGCCACCATCCCCGCCATCCCCACCAATATCTCCACCACTAGCACTAACGACAACAGCTGCTATTGCTACAGAAGCTACTGCAGCTCTTGTTAGAATAACTTTTCCTCCATCGTTTTGAGTGGTTTTGCTCGTTTTACCTATTTCAAGGTCACGGTTCATTGGGAGTGGTGGGTAGATAGTTGTTGGTCTTTAGTAGTTGCTGGTCTTGTGGTAGTTGCTGGTCTTGTGGTCGTTGCTGGTCTTGTGACAGTTAGAAAAGCGGTTTTCTTTTTCCTACCAAGACCAAAAAGAAAAATCAAAACAATCCCTGCTGCAATAAGAGATACCGTTAAAAAGTGGGATTAAAGTAGTAATTAGTGGTGGTAGAAACGAAGAACATTGAAAAAAATGGAAGGAGGGAAATTGGTGAGGAGAAATTGGAATTTGGGGAAATTAATTTAGGGTTTTGGGGATTTTTGGGGATGAGATAATAAAATGGAGAGAGAAAATTAAAATGACGAAAATACCCTCACGTGTCACCCACGAGTCACTGACTTAACGGCACCTTTAACGGCACATCCAAAATAGGGACTCTGTAGGCAACAAAATTCAAACTTAGGGATGAGTGGTGTAATAAAAAAGTTATAGGGACGACCAGTGAAAATGGTACAAACCATAGGGACGACCCATGTAATTAACTCATAAAATAAACAGAAGGGTAAAATAGTTATTTCTCTCAGTCAGAATAGTCAGTCTGGGGCATAATCAAACACAACAAACTCAGTCTGCTTCTAACTTAGTCTGAGTTTCAACTCAGTCTGAGCTCCAACTCAGTCTGCACTAACTCAGTCTGCACCTATCAAACAGTCCTTTAATGTCACATCACCTATTCCAACTTTGTTTGCTGGTATAGATAAACAAGCAACAAAATTGTTCTTCGGATAGTGGCTTGTAATCTTTATCTAATTTCAATTTCAATTCCAACGTAGAAGTTGGTGTGAACTTTTAACTAAGTGCTTTTATTTTGATTACTCTTGTTATATATATCGATCTACACATCGTTTATGTAATCCTCCGAAATTTTTGTTAATGGGTTTTTTTTTTATAGTTTTTACTTAGTCAAATAAAAAACCCGTTTAGAATAGAGTGACGACATATATGTTTTTTCATTTCATGTTTGTGTATAGAACAAATAATATTGGTGTATATGTCATTAACCTTTCTTTATTTAACAAATTGTTTTATTTCTAAGAGCACGAGGTATGATGCTCATTCTCATCACGTTGTTGCTGGAGAACTCAAGTTCTACATACCCCCACAACTTGTGTGGGTTGAGTTTCATTGCTCTCAAGTTATGGTGATAAAGCAAGTTCTGAAGTTATTATTATGGAGGTTAGGTTGTACTAGTGAAATGTTGACGTGATACAAATAACTCGGATAATTTAACTTAATACTCTCTAAGGAGAATAATTTGATTAATAACATCAACATAATTTCAAATATACCAATAATTGATATTTTATTCATCATGCTAAGAGAAAAAATGAAACAATAGTCACTAAATATTTATTACATCTAGAAGTAAGTAATAATGTATCTAGATAGTTGATTACTAATATATACATATATACATTTATCAAAACCAAAATGTCGTTTCATTGCACAAAATTGTTTAAGACATTAAATAATTAATATTTCAGCCAAGCTTGGTAGAAAAAGTCAAAAATATACAGCTGACATTTTTTCTTTTTTTTGCTTTAAATATAATATTAACCGGATTATAAAACAAAACAGCTGTTGCCATAATGGTTAAGGGCCAATGACTACTCTTTGGGAGTCGGAGTTCGATTCCTACCCGTCTCAATTTTATTTTCCATTTTTTAACAGTTTGTTATTTAAATATATTGTTTACCATTACATGTATTAAAACATGTTGTTGCTTGGGTGGTTATGGGCAATGATATATAACGAGCAGGCACTGGGTTCGAACCCCACTGCTTTTAAATTTTTTTTTTTTTTTTTTTTTTTTTTTTGAAGTTCTTGACTTGGCGTTCATTATATTTTTGCTTATAAAATGATTGAGTGTTTCTCTTTGTTCAAAGTTACAAAATAATTTTTTTTTTCTTTCAAATGAGACACTGCTGCAACGAATGGATATCCAAACTTAATATATTTTGATTGAAATCGATAAAACTAAATAAGTGAAACTTTAAGCCCGCAGCGAAGCGCGGTTTCAAAATACTTGTTTTCAACATGTACTAATAGACGGAATCATTAATTTAGTACTAATGGTTATTGTTGCATTCTAATATTCGTTGTTTTACTCCACTATAACGAAAAGTATTATAAACTTTTATTTATTATTAGTTGTCATTTTTAAAAAGATAATATAACTTCACAGTTTATGTTAAATTTAATATCTAACATTACAGTTTATATTAAAGACATTCACCGTCTTAGATAAGTAATTTATCTAAGAAAAGAAAAACTTCACGGTTTAACGAAAGTGAAGATATATATTGACATTTGTAATTGTAGTCATGTGACCTAAAAGTATGTTTAGTATGACCTAGAAGAATGGTTTCGAACCTGGGCCTAAAATGTCACGTTCTAGGGCTAATTAGACATATTGTAACTTGCTACACAAGTCCAATATTCATTGCAAAACTTGTTAGGAAACAAAGTTAATACGGAAATATTCCGGGATAAATTAAGGTCAAATTTAATAATAATAAAAAAGTAATAATTAGAGGAGCGAATCATAGTTTTTTAACAATAAAAAAAAATGAAAGTTAATTTTTACTACAAAACGATAGTATTTCATTATTTAAAACCGTATTTCATTCTGGAAAATATTGAATTTTTTCTCTTTAAAACATTTATAATTTATTTCTTTTTTCCTTCACCAAAATCAAACTTATTTTTTGTTTACTCAATATTAAGTTATGTTCCCTTATTTATAAGAAATTATGTAATTATGTTAACTTTTTTGAATATTTGACATATGGTTAATGCCTAATATTCTGAAGTACTGTTATGAAATAAGTAAAGAACAAGAATATAAGGTAAAGAATAAATAAAGAATTGTATTATCCATCCTATATAATAATAATAGAATATTTTCTTATTCATCTCATTAATCACCAAGAAATAATCTCCTAATCATAGTAAAATATCTCGTTATTAATATTCTATAAGATATAAACATCCATTCCATATTCATTCATAACACTCCCCCTTGGATGTCCATTAATTACAAGATTATGCCTCGTTAAAACATTATCAGATAAAAACCCAGTGGCATAAAAATCTAGTAAGGAAAAAGAATACATAACTTTTCAATAGGGTTTGGGATGTTGCCAAATTAAAAACCTTGACAGGAAAACCCAATGGGATAAAACCATAGTCAAAGGAAAAATAGTGCAACGGGTATTTCTCCCCCTGATGATCATATCACATGAGCCTATTCAGTTGGCATAACAAATATTGACAACCATATTTTCGATGAAATATCACCCATTTCTCAAAATAATAATATTTGATATATAATCAAATTAATGCTCCAATATTATTTAAAATATGGTTCTTCGGGACCATTAATATCATCATCATCATCATCTTTTGGAGTTCGAATTGAGACATTTTAATAAAAGTGACATTACAAATATTTGAGTGCTCAAGGTATGTGACCCTTACATAGAAAAAGTCAACACTTAATATTAGCGTGAAAAGATTTCATCTTTCAAATGGTTGATATATAACTCAGGACAAAACTATGTCTGTCATATATATTACTTACATGATATTCAATCGCCTTTAGAATCTCATCACGAGTTCCAAATGTATTCAAACATACATCATAATTATAAAATATTTAGATCCGGATCTATTTGTAGACAGTGTGCACAATCATAATCATTTCATAGTTATATTAGTATAGACTATCATTGCGGTTATATCACATATGTCATTATTACTTCAATCGATATAAGGACTTTTCATTTAATCAAATAGTGTTCTTAAGAAATTTTATATATGCTTCATATATCCTTCAGGGAATCTCAATACCAAGTGAACTCTTACAATATTAATTAGACGCGAATCAAGTATATTTTATATTGCCACACTTATCAATACAAATAGTTGTATCCACCATTATCAAACGCGAGTCTTTGCAAAAATCATTGTACATCTTGCCTTATATCAAATAATATCAATTAAACCATAGACCGCTTTATAAAACATGTTCAATTGTATTGACTCTAGGTTCCAATATATCTCTTACTCCAAGAGACTTCAACCGTCATTTAGTATTTGCGTCTTTTCCTTTTGGCCAATCATTTTCATCTCTGCACTTCTAGGCAGGTATGCTTTCACGATCCTCATTAATATTCAAAGTATCAAGCGTTATATTATATATTATATATAAAATCATTGTCGACGTCGATTTTAATTTATTTTGATTCCATATTTTCCTAAACATGATATAACCTATCGAGATTTCTTTATATTTTGGTACCTTAGGTTCTTCTCGAACCCATCTTAAGTCATTGCTCCTTTATTTATTTCGAGGTTTTTATTTGGAATCAGTTACTCTACCACGCTTCAGGTGTGCCGTAGATTTATTACCAATCACATGATGTCCTTCAAGGACACATTTTTTCGGAGCATTAGCAGCTAATATACGTGACATGGTCACTCGCTTTGGTCAGTAAATCTATCTGGCGATTACTAAAAATGACAAATGAATTATCCCATGAACTTCTGGTTCATATTGTTTAGTGTGAGGATCGATAATTCATTGCAATATTTCTCATTTTTAGCTGCACAATCTCTCCCCGTAATGTTGGGATAACTAATTCATTACAATCATTAAATCATGCCATAAACCAATCTCCCCTTGATGGCATATTAGATTGTAATTATATGTGGATTTATACCAAACATATATTCCCAACATTTTTTACTTCCCATATTTATGCGTTGTGGTGGAGCAACTTAAACATATACGCATAATTAAAATATATTATGGGAATTACATCTGACAAAAAAATAATCATAATGGGGGGTAATCATCACAAATATTGGTTTGATGCGAATTAATGTTCTTTCATGTAAATACATGGCCCCAAACAAATTTCATGTGTTTACTCTCATGATCGTTGGCTTTGCAATCAACTGAAGACGCTTGATAAACGTTTCAACAAAAGCAATTTGCGAAAGACATATAAATGTCGACACTTATTCCAATAATCATTTATAAAAACTTATGAAGTAAATTCACCACTATTGCCAAAAACAATATGATAATCAGGAATAATGTGCTCGCTATCTCATTAGTCGAGTCACTAATCATGCAAACTTCAGGTTGCGAATTGATGAACATTTACGATGCATCGATTTAAAACTCTAAATGTTCCATGATATGGGTGTATAAGCCTATTTATACCCCCTGCTTTAGTTGGCAAGTAGTTGACTTTTTGTCACACCCCGCAAAATGGCGGAACCGAGGTGTACAGTGTATACGGTATCAGAGATTCAAAGGTTACATAAACATAAGTAAGCCATACATCATCAACATAGATTAAAGAGTTTGAAATACAATACGTTATTACAATCATCCGAATATATCAAAATACGGCTACAGCGTTTGGGGATACTAAGGAATTAACAATAGCAAAATAAATTCCATGCAAAAGATCCACGTAGCCAACAAGCATAGCATCAAATAGTGTAACCTCAAATCCCTGAAAAACGTTAAAATACGACGTCAACATAAAGTTGGTGAATTATTCGCAATAATTAATAAAAACTGAATAGAATAAAAGTTTCAATACGTTTTGACCCAAAAGAGTTATGATTTGAAGATAAGTCATTTGAAAATGATGTTTCAAAATATACGTGAGGTTTACAAAACCTTTTGATAAAATACCCATACATATACTATAAAAATACCATAATCATTTCATAAAATAGCATACTGGATAGATAATAGCCTTAGGTAAATACGATACACCTGAACCATAACAATACTGGCAACTAACCCCACCTAGTGCATTACGCTAGGTTGTCCTCGAAATCAACGGTCATAACATTACTAACACGGACAGGGCGCATCCATCATCCATCGTGTTAGAAATGAGGGTTTGTTAGACCCATATAGCGCTATATATACGAACCGGCGGCTAAAAGCTAACAGGTGTGTATACGGGGCCTCGTTCTACCACAAAGGCGGAACAAGTTGGGTAATGCTAACCTAAAGGCATCATATCCATAATACATAACCATAATACATATAACATAAAAATACATTTATACAACGCTAATCATGCCCAAAAAGTGTAAAAAGGGTAAAAAGGGCAACGAATAACTCACATAATAGCAATGCAATCCAAATCACGATATGTCGGGAAATAATATAACACGGTCAAGCTTCCACGTCTAAGTGCCCTAAACATCACGTAAATAAACATGTCTAAGTATCTCTAAGTCTAGTGGGTTATGCCTTATCGATTAACGTCTTATACGGGTTTTAAAATGACCAAAAGGAACATCGATTTAACAGGATTACAAACGTTTCGAAAAGTTTAGCAATGAGTTACGTGACAAACAAGCTACTTACGTGCACTACAAGTCACGTAAGTGACTAATTACGTGCTCAAGGGTTAATTACGCGATCTAGCAAGTTACGGGACACATGTTACGTGATTAACAAGCAAATACGTGATCAACAAGTTACGGAATGGGACTTACGTGACCAAGGCAACAATTACGTGACCTACAAGTCACGTAAGTAGCACTTACGTGCGTAACAAGGTACTTACGGGCATAGTTACGTGATCAGAGGTGTGTTACGTGCTCAGTTACGTTCACGTAACACAGTTACGTGACGTAACTGGGTTTTTACGAAAAATTACATTCGGGATTCGATTTCTGAGTGTTTTAGGTATCAAAATCATCCATAATCAAAACTCTATGTCCAGAATACGTTTAGGAACAATAACCCTCAATAAAATCCGAGTTTTAATGGTGAAAAGTGGTGTTTTCGGGATTGAATCAAAATAATAAAGTTTAAAACAAAATCCGAGAAATACTTACCCGATCGTGGTGAAATTCAGAGGATAGATGAGGATGATAACGGTGAACAATAATCCAGTCTCGGATTTGGATTTCAACGGTCGGATCTCCGGGAAATTTAGAGAGAAGGAAGGGTTTTGTGTGTGTGTTGTGTGTGTTTTTAGAGAGAGAGTGAGGAGGGTGGAAATGATGAATAATGACAAAATTTCTGGTATGAGATAAGACAAAAAAGTTGGTAGATCCTTTTAGGACCATTTTTGTAATAAAAATCTCCCATAGGACTAATTTCGTAATAAATTTCTGAAGGGACTAAAAATGAAATACTTTTTAAACGTTAATCTTAATCGTATAATTAAGGCATAATTCCCCTAAACTTATCATAAGAGCATACTAGACTTATACTAAAGGCACTTAGAACTAAACGTTCCCGACATAACGATCCGAATCACATAAATACGAATACGATACTCAATAAATACGAGAAATACGAATACAATACTCATAAAATACGAATACGATAAAAACATAAAAGGGAATACAATAGGGTCAAAACATAAACATAAATAAATAAAACGAATACGAGTCGATAGAAATATACCTAGAAATTCGCGAATGTCACACTTTTCTAGAGAGCAAACACATAAAAATCATGAAAAATCTTCTAGTTCTTATATATATTTCGCATTATTGACCGGGGATGGTAATCGATCAAACCAATCAATTAAATAATAAAGGTCTATAAACTTCTAGTTTATGACTAAATAACCATGGTCCATAAACTTCAGGTTAATGACCAAATAATCACGGTGCATAAATTCAAGTTTATGACAAAAATTTCATGGTCCATAAACTTTTGGTTTATAACCACATGTGTCCAATCTCACTTGTGAAATTCGATACCCACAGTTGATCATTTACAAATATATGTTGTCACGCACACTTTAGGAAATGGAGCAAAGACAATTGAACGTGTTCATAGTTTTCTATTACAAACTCTGTATTATAGACATAAGCAAATATCATTACAAAGTTTTGCTTAATAACATTTTATTAATATTGCTACATAAGAAGCATAACTCAATATTTCTACATAATGAGCATATCTCATATTCCTCAAAGATAATAATGTTCTCTTATTATAATACATCGTCTATTTATAATCATTTATCAATTTAAAACCTTACAAACAGATGAATTCACCTATGACAAACTTTAACAACTAGTACAATTCGTGGTGTCAAACTTTACAAACAAATCATCTATTGTCCAAGTTCTATGATGCTTTCGGTATATTATTTTTTTTATACTAAAATGCATGTATAAAATCAAATAACATATAGCATAAACTAATTGCCAAACTATGTGAGTACTTATTACATCATATTCTTCACACACAAATAATTTATAAATTCTAATAAGAGTTAATTACATAAATCGTCCCCATGGTTTATCCAAAATTATGGATTTCGTCCCTAAGTTTAAAAAGTTGCATAAATCGTTCAAGTTTAGAAATTAATTACGCTTTTCGTTCCTAATTTCTAATTTGCACCCGTAATTGGGGAAAACCATAGGGACCGAATCCGTAATTGATGACAAAATTTAGGGACGAAATCCGTAATTGGAGCAAATGTCAAGATCAAATACGTTTTGTATAGCCTTAAACCTTAACTTCGTTAGATCGTGATCTATCAAAGAAGTTCAGCGGCGGATATGAACACTTTGATATTAACAAGTTATTCAAACAATCAATATTACTAAAGTATGAATAATGATGAACAATGATGAATAATATAATTGCCGAATTATAAGCCTCAATTGCATTAATTTGAATTATCAATACAACGTGTTTGTTATCTCTACAAGGATCTATATTTATAGACCTTGAGGCTAACCTAGATAAACTAGGAAACTACATCTATCCAATAAGGAAATTCAATCTAATTACAATTGTAAATCTAGACTAAACGTGCATGGCAAGTGTTGCAGTATCAATAGTTCCGCAGTAACTATCTTGAAGAAGCAGCATTAATGAGAAGCAGTAGTAATGAGTGTCTTCCGTATTAACCTTCAACTGCAGTATTAACTTGCCTTCCGTAGTAACTTGTATGTCGTTAGTATTAATGATCTTCCGCATTAACCATCTTCAGTCCGTATTAATAACATACATTACTATCAGTATCTAGGAGCAGTATTAATGAAACTAAAACTATTTTAACTAAGTTCTAATCCCAACAATCTCCCCCTAATCTTGAACTTTTATAACTATCAAAAGTACAAGTTTTCATACATCAGTTTTAACTAATTTCATTACAAAACACAATCATTTATCATCTAAATTCTTGTTCTTCTCAGCTTCTTGCTTTGCCATTTCCATTTCTCCTTCTGGAGTTTGAATACTTGATCTTTCCAATGTCATAAATTCTCTCCAGATCAGACCTTGAGAAATCTCTTACCATCCTGTGAAAAGCTGGAACAATGGTCTTGGACTTATCTTGTCTGGTTACCACATATTCTGTCTTCATTGGCCCACCAGTATATTCCCAGTCTATGATTTGAGGAGGCTCAACAGCTAATGGTGCTATCCTTAGTCCTTCTTCATGAATAATCAAGGCAGAACAGTCATCTTGAGATATTTCTATATCATCATCCTTTTCTTCAACAATAACTGGTTCTTTCTTGACTTTAACAGTTGGTACAATAGGACTTCCTTGAGGAGCAGTTGAAGTATGAGTGTCTTCTATTCTTTGTTTCTTTTGAACAACTCTGGTTGACACTAATTTCTTTCTCTTCAGCTTCTCAGGTGGATTAGACTTAGCTGGAGCAAAAGGATTTGGAATTTCCTTTCCTTGAGCATCAAACATCTTTCTTCCAGTTTCATGTGCTCTCTTTAAAGATCTTTGCAACTCATATTGCTTTTTATCTTGTAGTTTTGTGATTTGTATCTTTCTCTGAGCATCTCTTTTTCTTTCTTTCTCCACCAATCCAAGCAAGTTCCTCATCTTCATTGGCCCCAATGATTTACCATTGTAGCCTTTGGTCTTTAGGTATGAGATGAACTTCTGTCTATCTTCAGTAAGCTTGTCTTGTGTGGATTGCTTCTTCTGGATTTTCTTTTTCTTCTCTCTTTCTTCTTGGGCTAATTCAGCCATCTCTTTCTCTAGCATAGCTTTCAAAGCTAGCTCTTCTTCTCTTAACTTCTGAATCTTCTCCATCTCTTGAATTTGAAGCTTGGTGTGAATGTCCACAATGGTTGTTGGATCATCTCCTACATCCAAGTCTTCAGCAGCCAACTGATAAGCAGCAAAATCTGCTAGCTTCTCTTCTTTTTCCTTCTTTTTCTTCATCTTCTCCTTCTCTTTTAGATCATCAGCTACTTTCTTCCCTTTGGCCTTCTCATCTAGATCAATAGCTGCAAGAGGTTTGGGAACATATGATCTATGAGGAGGAATAATTGGTCTTCTACCTGATGGTCTTGAAGGATCTTCTACATAGTCTATTCCTTCTACCAGTTTTGTGTTATCTGGTACTGCAGGTATCTTCAAAGATTTTTGCTTTGGAAGTGAGGCTTGTTGAATCTTTCTTTCTTCAAGAATTTTAGCCATTTCAAGCTTCAAAAGTTCAGCAGCAACAACTTTTTCATCAACAATATGAATTGTAGCAGTAGTAACTGTTGTGATTGTTGTTGCTTCAGAAAAGATTGCCTTCAAAGCTTCACTACTTTGAATTGATTCAGTTAATGGGGGAATGGATACTGTTGGAGGTGTTTCAGTAGAAACATGAAGATCAGTGAAAATTGAGCTGACAGTAGAAATTGGATCTTCCGTATTAACTCCTTCAGTATTAGTTCCTTCAGTAGAAACAAGTTGTGTGTGAGGAGCAGTAGTAACTGTCTCTTCAGTAGAAATTGGAGGGACAATTGTAACAATTTCTTCAGTATAAACAGGAGGGGCAATAGTAACAAATTCTACAGCAGAAATTAGAACTTCATCAATGGCTGCAGTAGTAATTACTTCAAGATTCTCCTCTTCTATCTCCATCTCCTGCTCCCCCTCAATTCTTTGCTCCTCTTCAACTTCTTGATCTATTACCATCTTTTCACCTTCAACTTCTTGTTCCTGTGATGATATGGCAGTAATCACAGTATCATCACTCCTTCTTTCCTCCCCCTTGTGTTCAGCACTCTCTTCAGATGATAAAATATTTTCAACTGCTTCTCCCCCATTTTGTCAGCTGGAGGAGTGTCATCTGAAGAAGATGAGCTAGAGGACTTAGGTGAGGTGCCAATACTCCTTGTGGATGGGTTTTGATGCAATAGTTGAGCGGAAAGTAAAGCTTGTTGAGCTATCATCTGCTGCACTAACTGAGTTAAAGTGGCAAGGTCCTCCCTTTGTTTATCCACTCTAACAATGAAATTTCGGTACATATCCATCAATTCCTAGGTTAAAGTAGGTCTATCCTCACTCCTTTCCTGTTGAGTACCAACAGGTGGTGGATCATAGGATGTAGAGGTACCCTCCTGCCCTGCAGAAGCATGTACCCCCCCCCCCCTCGTGGTTTCTTGGCACCAGGGACCACTTTCCAAAGATGCCACAAAACCAGCAGGATAGTGTTGCCTTGGATTGGGTCTTGGTGATGTTAATACTGTCGTGGGCATCACTATGAGAAGTAATGACACCAGTATTAGCCGTTTCCAAATGGTCACCCCTCCTTATGGACCACCTCAGGGAGCATGGGGGACTGCTCAATGTTTTCCCTTTGTGTGAAAATGGATAGTGGGGAAGTTGGAGGCCTAAGAGACTGAGGAACCCTCTTAGCCTTTCTAGAAAATGTTGCAACAAGTGGTGGGGGTGAGTGAGGTGTAGAAGCAGATGGTGTAGTCACAAAAGTGGTGACTGGTTCAGTTAAAACTGGAGTAGAACTCACAGTAGTAACTGGAAGTACACTTGCAGTATTAACTGTAGTTGTAACCTCTGGGATTATGACTTCAGTACTTGCAGCAGAAACTGCAGAGGTACTCACAGTAGTAACAGGATCAGATGGGGGTTGAGACAGAGATGAAGTCACTTGTCTCTCATTTGTGGTAGAACTTGTGCCCACCATCATTGTAGAGAACAATGGTGTCACATTTGCTGAAAAACCTTTATTAACCCGTCTCATATTTGCAAAAACTTTCTTTGTATGAGCATGGGCTGAGAAAACGTTTTGAGATCTATTGAGATCTCTAAGTTCACAGTTAAAGATGTGCTGAAAGAACCTTGGATACATTAAAAATTTATGTTTCATATTAGCCAAGTTTCATAGCATTCCATCAAAAATAAGGTTTGAAAAATTGTATGTTTGGTTTGTAGCCAAACACACCATGGCAGTTGCCAAAGATGAACTACCCTCATTCCAACATGTTCTTTTCTATGAAAGGCATTGTTGCAAAGTATGCAACAATTACTTCCACTAGGGGGACAATTTAGCTTTTAGAAAAGTTGAAATGTTTAGGTCCCCCTCATATCCCATTCTTTCAAAGTTTGAAACAATTGTTTCATTAGTTAATTCAGTTATACCTGCTTCATCTTGTAGATGAAGATGAGTGCGAATTGTGGCATCTGAAACAGTGATTTATTTTCCATCTACTGTGGCTTTAATAACAGGTACTTCTCCCACGGTGGTTGACATTGCAGTAGTCCAAAAATCTTTAATGTGATTGTCATGTAACTCTGGACTAACTGTTAGAGAGAACTTAATGTGGGATTGCTTCAAGAAATTGATAATAGGATGAAAATCCTCGTTTTCTGAGTTCTTGATGAAGCAGGCCACCATGTTATGTGTTGTATAAAACTGGAGATCAGCCATTGTTAGAAAATTGGAAGAAATAATCAAACAGTGAAAGGAAAGTAAAGGTTTTTGATTGTAACGGTAACTTTTTAGGAGTTAGGGTTCTTGAGAAGAAAGGTAAGTAATTGAAAGATTAGTAAGAACCCTATTTATACTGAAAAATTATAACAACTTGGCGAGTTGGATTAGACGCGGGTTATGATTAACAGTAACGGTGCAATTGTGTGTTGCCACGTGTCAATAATTACTGAACCCGCGCCGAAAGTTTAGAATTTAGGTCCAATCACCAATCGCCACGTGTAAAAGTTAGTTACAAGTTGGGGTTTTACTTGTCAACGCAGTATTAACAGAGCAATCTTATGGATTAAGAAAACTCTGCAGTACTAATCGTTGCAGTATTAACAGATAATGACCGTAGTAATTAAGTTAATGACCGTAGTAATAACGGCAGTATTAACTGGTCTGGCAGTAATAATAGATATACTCTCCAGTATTAACCAGAAGTCCGTATTAATGAATTACTAGCAGTATTAACTATTCCAGCAGTATTAACAAAACTAAGGGCAGTAGTAGTTAAACCTTCCCGTAGTAATGAAAATTTTGCCGTACTAATAAAACTTTAGTCAAAATCTATTTCTACTGTTAATTTTGCAGTAGTAACATAGAGCAATACTAACGAGTAAGGCTCTTGTTTTATATTTAAGGTTGCTACTGCGTTTCTCGAAGGGACTTAACATGAGATATTTAAAGAGATAGATTGAGGTAGTTAATCCATGTTGATCATTCCAATACTGGTAATCAAGAATCTAAA
>CAJVGC010000582.1:57707825-57908563 GCA_910822075.1 Senecio squalidus | reverse complement strand
TTTTTTTTTTTTTTTTTTTTTTTTTTTTTTTTTTTTTTTTTTAGTTGAGTTGATTTGTTTGCTTTCTTATAATGTGCTAACAGTAGTTAGTAACTTGATATAGAGTAGGTAATGTATATTGTTTTGACATTTTTTTTTGTTATTGCTTTTACGATTTTATGTAACGTTATTAAGATTTTTTTTATCTACGTCATTTCTCGTAAACGTTAATGTATTATTGGTCTATGTTGTAGAAATGAATTCAACATATGATTGTAGCTCTTTGTTTTATAAATGGTAAGAAAATAAATTGTAACAAAACTTTCCTTTTAAACAAATTTTTTAGATGAAGGCAAGTATTTCAAATACACAATAAATAGAAATTTAATAATCGGTAGATCAATGTGTATACATTAGGCGGAAGCCTTTTGGTAGAAATTTTAACAGTGATTTCAAATTTAAACTAATAAGCTAAAACTGTGATTTATGTTGTGCTCTATTTTTTTATAAGAAGTTAATGAAGTGGAAGAATGGAAATGTAAGATAAAGAGATCCTTCATAATCATTTTAAAAATTAGGTGATATTTTTTTTCTAAAAACCTTTAAATCTCCGGTCACTTACCCGAACCACTCTCGTAAACCTTTTTGAGCACACTGTTAGTGCAAGATATGCAATGACTGGATGTTCTATTATGTTTTGATTACATTGTATATTAGCCTGATATAGTTAGCTTAGTGGGCTGCTCACGGACTTGCATGTCCGTGAGGCCCAATAGGTCCAAGCCCAAAACTAGCTGAACATGTTACTCTATAAATAGAGGTGTTCAGGGTAGTTTAGGTTGTTGGTTTTCATAGGAATTCGTGTTAGGCTTTGGATTGTAACACGATTGTTAATCAGAAGCTTTAGAATTCGGTAATTGTGTTCTTACGTTTATCGCTTTCGATTATAATCTGTGCATACTAATTACGAGATTCCGCCTCGTAATTGGTGAGTTTAATCCTGTAGATCGGACCACTGGGACCTACAATTGGTATCAGAGCAAACGCATTGTTTGCTCTCTATCGAGATTTGGTTCAGGGTTAAATTCAGGTTTAATCGATTCTGGAAATTAGGGTTCTTAATACATCTTCGACGGCTGTTTGTGATACTTAGGGTTTTTGTTACATCTTCGGCGGCGGGATTACAAATTAGGGTTTCTCTGCTTGTTCGTGGAAATATCTCTAGGACTCTTCGTGGATAATCTTCGTGGACATCTTCGTTAAACAACTTTCTCTTCGCCGAACACCCTTTCGTGATACACAAACATCTTCGCCAACCATCTTCGCCAACATCTTCGCCACCATCTTCGCCGAACACATACATCTTCGCCAAACATCAACATCTTCGCCAAACACAACATCTTCGCCAACACATACATCTTCGCCAAACACATACATCTTCGCCAACACATCATCTTCGCCAACACATACATCTTCGCCAAACAACATCTTCGCGAACACCATCTTCGTGACATACATCTTCGTGACCTTACATCTTCGTGACTTACTTCTTCGTGACCTTACATCTTCGTGACATACATCTTCGTGACCTTACATCTTCGTGACCACATATCTTCGCTGATTACGTTAAAATGGATTCAAGACAATCAATTAATACTCCTCCTAAGTTAATCAAATCTTCACAGTATTACGAATGGGTTGATAAATTCGAATCCTTCTGTCGGTATAATGATGTTCAAATGTGGATATTCTGTGTTGAGACAAAATACTACGCCCAATGCAGCCTGCGAATGCAAGTGGTGGTGAACCTGTTCCTATTGAAACTCTTCCTTCACAGCTGAGCATAGGAGATTATTTGACGCTGAAAACCGAGCATGGGCAAGTCTGAAAATGGCTCTGCCTATTGAAACGATATACTTGTCAAACTTACAAAACTGCTTATGAACTTTGGAAAGCTATCGAGATGTATACGTTGGAAGTGCCGTTCAACAAAAAAGTAGGGGAAGTATTCTTAAACGACAATTCAATACATTCAAAGCAGGTTTAAATGAAAGTTTTGAAACTACTGTCAACAGATATCACAATCTACTTTCTGACCTTGCAAGAGCTCATACGTTGAAGAAGAGTAGAACGATTTTTGGATGCATTACCCAAACGATGGGAAGTAGTGAACTTAGTAAAAGATGAAATCTACCAGGAAAAACCTACTCTACAACAGGTAATTGAGAAATTTAGAGGATATGAACAAACCCGTTTAGCTATTGACGCTGTTGCAGATGACACACCCTATGGACAACCCTCATCTGATGCTTCCGTGAATGCAACTGCGTTAATATCTGAAAATTGTCAAGCAAGTTCTGAAACTCATCCTCTACCGATACCACTACTACTGCAGGAGTTTCAAAAGCTGCCAATCTCATCAAAGAATGCCAATGAGTGTTAAATCAGCAGAAGAAAGTTTAGAAATCCTATCATGTTTCTTATCTGCTTACGGTAATCAAGTTCAAGGTAAAATCACTGATCCAGGATTGTGGGACGAAGACTTTAGTCAAGTCGATCAGGATGACCTTGAGGAAATGGATTACAATGGCAAACTGCCATGATTACTAATAGAATCAAGAGATTTATGACTAGAACAGGACGCAGTCCCAGAACTGGAAAAGCAGGTTTTGATAAATCCAAGGTGCGTTGTTCAACTGTCAAGGTCATGGTCACTTCGCTAGAGAATGTCAACAACCTAAGGTTGAATATAATCAAAGCCAAGACAAAACAAGACTTCTTCTTCGCAACCACAACGCAGCTTAGCGTCACAGGCTATGATAGTTCAACACGATGATCGAACTTATGATTGGCAAATCTGTACTGATGAAAGAAATCAAGCCTCATGGCTTCTATTGAAGAAATTCGCAGTGAAGTCAGTAAACACAAGCATCAGGTACTGATAGTGATTCAAACTCCAGCGAAGAAGATACTGCAGAAGCAGAAGAAAGTCAAAAACATCCCAAGTTTGCAGCTGCACCATCGATCTGTCCAACGAGAACCTCATCGCTAAAATGGCTGACCTCGACTCGAACAAGGCAAAGGTACTTCTTGACTCTCAATCTATGAAAGATTTTTGTAAATCCTATACGGTTTTAACTCTCCAAAATGATAAACTGACTAAGTCAGTCTCCAATTTGGAATCCAGCAAACTGCTTTCAATCAAACAATTGCAAATTAACCTACAAAGAGATGAATATTTAAAGCAATATCATAAAACTGAATCAGATCGAACAGCTCTTTTATCAAATGTCGGTATTTTGACACAAAAGTCGACTTATTATATAAATGCATTGAAACTGAAAAGAAAAAGTTTGCTGAGAAGGTCCACGAGTTAAACCTTTGTGAAATACAACTAACTGAGCAGGAAAGAAAGTTCGAGCAATTCCGTACTTCGTCAAGTACTTTGAATTCCATTTTGAGTCGTCAGCGTACAAGTGGAAAGTCTGAAGGCCTAGGGTATAATGAAACACCACCTCCGTACAACAACAACTTTAGTTTCTTTAAGAACGGGCCTCCACAACCTGAAAATTGTGAATCTTCAAGCTCCACGGATCAGAAAAATAAAGCAATCAAGAGCAACAAGCCACAAACGCTCCACCTCAAACCTCAACATGTGAACCTTTGAAGGAAACATTCATATCAAGTAACGACATCAAATCCAAGCAAAGTTCATCCTCTGATGCTGATCAAGATCAATCAAATAAGATGGAAACTTTAAACTGCTTCAAATGTCGTGAACGTGGACACGTGGCTTCCGTTTGCACGAACAAGCGAAAAGAAACTCAAGCTAAACCCACTCCCACGCAGTCAGCTAAAACCACTCCCACGAAGTCAGTTAAATTCACTCCCACGAAACCAGTTCAAATTCTACGAAACCCACATCACGAGAGTCCAGCTTCAAACTCGCGACATCATGGACACAGCAAACCAAGTACGGGACAATTTTCTCAACGTCCACACCAGCGACCACAACAACCTTTTGTTCCATCATATCGCCAACACATTATGATCACCGCTCCCACAGTCCTCCACGCATCACATCATATTTCATTACTGTCACAAGTCCCCACCAATTACCATACTATGATATTCATCACAGAAATTACAATCATAGCTCCCCAAGTCCTCACTATGAACCACGTCATTACACAAATTCTCGTTACAAGCTCTCCACCAATGAGTCATAGAGTTCCTTACAACTCTAACAGTCATACTCTACACGCCACACCCTCTCCAATCTCTCACCAAAATAAGGGAATCTACAAACGGGTCACCTATGTGACTGAGAACGGTCAATCCAGGTCTGTTATGGCCATGGGTTACCCATGACAACTAATAACTTTATCTTGTGTGCAGGAACGGGTCACCGAAGTCGTCAACAACTGGTACGTTGACAGTGGCTGTTCCAGGCACATGACAGGAGAACGAAGTCTGCTTAACGACCTTCGAATCTGGTAAGAAACGGTCGAGTAAATTTTGCTGGAGAAAAAAGGAGGAGAGATAACTGGAATTGGTTCAGTTACAAATGGAAAAAATCACACTGATGCTAGAACACAACTTGCTCAGTGTTTCTCAAATCTGCGACAATGATAATCCAGTGTACTTTAACAGAAGGAGGTTGTAATTCTTAAATCCGGAATTGATATTCCTGAGGATCTGATACTGATGCGTGCACCAAGAACGAAAAACACTATGTTATGGATATGAACAACACTGAAAATTACCACAGATTTCAACATGTTATTATCCAAGTCAACTAGTGAGGAAGCCATGATTTGGCACAGAAGATGGCACATCTACACTTTCGGAAGATGAACGAGATCACCAAGAAAGAGTTAGTCCTTGGAGTTCCACTCAAACGATTCGAGTATGAGGATAAATGCATTCCATGTAAACTCGGAAAGCAACACAAGCAACATCACAAGTCCAAGGCCATCAACACAATTGAGACATCATTCGAGCTAATGCACACTGATCTTTTCGGCCCTATTGCACAAAGAAGCTTCGGAGGAAAATACTACTGTCTCGTGATCACCGATGATTACACTCGCTACTCTTGGGTCTACTTCTTAGGCACTAAGAGTGAAACAGCCGGCACGCTAATCAATTTTTTCGACATGATCAAGAACGTATACAAAGCCAATGTCAAGCGTCTGCGCAGCGATAATGGGACATAATTCAGAAATTCCACGATGACCTTCTACTGTCTTGCAAACGGAATTGTTCAACAACACAGCGCTCCATACGAACCACAGCAAAATGGTGTCGCTGAGAGGAAAAACAGAACATTGATAGAGGCCGCACGTACGATGTTAGCTGACTCACTCCTCCCTGTTACATTCTGGGGGGAGGCAGTGAACACAGCGTGCTACGTCCTCAATCGAGTATTAACGGTGAAGCGGTTTAATAAAACGAGTTATGAACTGCTAAATAGTCGTAAGCCTAATCTTGCTGGACTGGAACCCTTTGGGGCTCCTTGCACCGTTTTGAAAACAAATTATACCACCAAGTTCGCACCCAAAGCTGTCCAGGGATACTTTCTTGGATATGTTGAGGGCTGCGCAAACAAACGAGTTTATCTTAAAACTTCACGTACAGTGGAAATTGTTTTTAACTTGGAAATAACTAGTTACACGTTTGAAAAACAAACTGGTCCAGCTCTCGCTTTTGACTATGATGCTCTATTTAAATCATTTAACCTTTCTCCAAGTGTGTCTCATACAGGTACAGAGAACCCGAGCTTCTCCTCTGATGATGAAGATACAGTTTTTCCTCGTCCTCACATTATTAAAGATATCGTCACTGAACCTGCTGATACCGATGATCAAGCAGATGACCAAAGCGAAGTGGCAGAACCACTCGACGACGATAATCCAACCGATGATCAAGAAAATGTGGCAGAACCACATAATGCAACTGCTCAAGACGATGCGGCATTCCCGCACGTCACGTCTCGTATTCACAAAGGATCACCCAGCCGACAACATTATTGGCGATCCCGATGCGATGCACCTGTTCAAACTCGAACACAAATAGAGGAGTTACAAGGCATGTATGCTTTGGTCACCACCTCCGAAGATTTCAACAATTGTCGATTTCTTTGCTTCGTTTCTCAAGACGTTCCAGCTAACATTCATATGGCTCTTAAGGATGCCAACTGGGTCCATGCCTGTCAAGAGGAATTAGCTCAATTCGAGAAACTAGGGGTCTGGATACTTGTGATACTGCCCGCTGACGCATACGCTATAGGCACTAAATGGGTTTTCCGATGCAAACGAGATGACCGTGGCATCATCACTCGAAATAAAGCAAGATTAGTGGTACAAGGATTCTATCAGGAAGAAGGATTGGACTTTCAGGATGTTTTCGCTCCAGTCGCTCGCCTCGAGGCTGTCCGTCTTTTCTTAGCTTATGCCTCTCACATGGGATTTACAGTTTACCAACTCGATGTTAAAAGTGCTTTCCTTTATGGTAAAATCGACGACACCGTCTATGTTCAACAACCCCCTGGCTTCGAAGACCCACAACACCCTGACAAGGTTTACAAGCTCAACATAGCTTTATACGGTCTTCATCAAGCTCCACGGCTGTGGTACGAAACATTGTCAACTTTTCTCTTAGAATCCGGTTTCAAGAGAGGTCGTATCGATAGCACTCTGTTTATCAAAGATTCATCCAAGGCTAAACTTTTGGTTCAAGTCTACGTGGATGATATTATTTTCGGTTCCACTGATATTCAAATGTGTAAGGACTTCGAAAAGCTCATGAAAGACAAATTCGAGATGAGCGCGATGGGTGAACTCAAATTATTTCTAGGCCTACAGGTCGAGCAACTACCAGACGGAATGTTTATTCATCAATCGAACTATGTCACTGAAATGCTGAAGAAATTCAACATGACCGATGCCAAGCCAATTGCCACTCCCATTTCTCAGCAGCACAATCTTGAACCAAACGCACAAAACGATCCTGATATGGATCCCACTGTTTATCGCGACATTATAGGCTCTTTAATGTATCTTACTGCATCTCGTCCTGACATAATGTTTGCTGTATGTTTATGTGCCAGGTTTCAAGCTTGTCCTAAGATGTCTCATCACTCTGCTGTAAAGAGGATTCTTCGCTACCTTAAAGGCCGACCGCGGCTGGGTCTCTGGTATCCCAAAGGAAGCGACCTCTTTCTCGAAGCATTCACCGACTCAGATCTGGGTGGATGTAATATCGATCGAAAGTCAACCTCCGGTGGTTGTCAATTTTTGGGAGGACGCCTCGTGTCTTGGCAATGCAAGAAACAGACAACCGTCTCTGTCTCATCCTGTGAAGCTGAATATATCGCTGCGGGTAGTTGTGTCTCACAGGTTCTCTGGATACAACAACAGATGCTGGATTACGGTTTATTCTATACCTCTACTCCTATTAATATAGATAATGAGGCTGCCGTTTCTGTTATTAAAAATCCTGTTAAACATAGCAAAACCCGTCATATTGATTTTAAACACCACTTTATTAGAGACTATTATGAAAAGAAACTCATCGATATCATTCGTGTCTCTTCCGAAAACAACTTGGCCGACCTCTTCACTAAATCCTTTGACAAATCTCGCTTCGAGTCACTTGTTCACCGTATTGGACTTCGCAACTTAGAGTAACCAACGTTTTCTTAAAAAAAAAAAAAAAAAAATTAGCGTAAGTGTCCTTTCTTATTTTCGTATTAAAAAAAAATAAAAATAAAAATAAAAATAAAAATAAAAATAAAAATTAGAGTAACTTAGTTTTAAATCTAAATTCGAGATGAAGATATCTTTTGCTTATGACTCTTAGTCTTAGATCGGGTTTTTGCCACTTGATATATAATTTCTCAAAGTGTTTAGTTTAAATTCCAGTGTCTTGTGGCCCTTCGCCTTATTACTGAATTCAGTTGTGTGGTTTGCTGTCTTAGAGCTCTACAGTTTTCAACCATTAAACGACTTAAGTCTGCTGATTGCAACAAAGGTTGAGAATGGATTTCTGTTACGAAGTCATGTGATACACTATCAGATGGGAGACACTTATATCAAATTTAAAATATTTTATTGGTGTGTTAATAAGTGTTTGAATTCACATAAGCGGCCTTTGGAACTTGAGTAAGTACACACATGGGATGCCTCGATCATCTAGCCACCTAAGGTCTTTAACGGGTCTGGGATCGGTTGGTAGAAAGCTCGTTAAAGGGTTCCATAGAAAGTCGCAGAATTCTAACATCTTAAAAAGGCTTCATAGAAGTTCAGTCATAGACTTGCACAATTAAACCAATGCGTTAAACTGTTTTCAACAAATTTGATATAGGCTATCTTAATGCTAGCTTCATATGTTGCATTGTCAAGTTTGGTAACCATCCCATACTACTTTGTACCGTGGAAGGATTCACAAATACCTTGAGTATCTCTCACTTTTGTCGAATGGTTCCTAACTTCTGAGTGCTTTTAGCCTAAATCGATGACAGCTTACTTGCAATTAAAACACAACTTTTTGGTGTACGGCTGAACGGTTAAATTGGACAACTACACAAACATGGGTTTAAATTAAATTAGCTTTGAAACCCCGATAAGCAATCTGATCGAATATTAAATGTATACTACACTTGTTTGTGACCGTTATTATTTTGTTTCAGTTACTGTTTTAAGTTTCTTTTATTCTTATTTTTATTATTACTTTGAAAAACGTTGGGTTCCTACTTTAAGTCCATTGGCCCATCTACTCAGGCCCAGTCCATCTGGCCCACTCTTGGCCTCTATATAATCTCCAAAGTGAAAATAATTCTTCACTTTTCACTTTTCACACTTTTACATTCTCGGAGCTAGGGTTTTCTCACACACGAAGTTCTTCTTAAGGTTGACTATTCCCTCAAGTAAGTTCTTCTTTTCTTCGTTGATATTCATAGTTGTTCGTCAGTTTTGCTTGATGTGTTCGTGTTCTATATGTTAATCTGGGTTTAACCTCACAAATCTGGATACTAAATTCAAAATCTGGGTTTTAAATTCTTAATCTGGGTTTAAACATGTTCGTGATCTTTATGTGTTCTTGATGTGTTCGTGTAAAATTGCTATGTTTTGCTTCATCGATCATCTTCGTTGATGTTATTGCTTGATGATCATCCTCGCCCTCTAGGTGTCCAGAAAACATATATATGCCTTAGAATATTTTCCCAAACTTTGCACGAAGACACATCTTCGTCCCCCTTAGGACTGCCAAACGAAGACACATCTTCGTCCTTATGATGTGTGTCTGACGAAGACACATCTTCGTCTTATGATGTGTGTCCCACGAAGACCCATCTTCGTCCATCTTATGTGTGTCTAACGAAGACCCATCTTCGTCTCTATTGTGTAAGTCAGACGAAGACCCATCTTCGTCCCTTTTGTGTGTGTCAGACGAAGACCCATCTTCGTGACACTGTGTTCTTCACACGAAGACACATGGACGAACACCTTCTTCGTCACTATAATAACAATGTGTTCGTTCTACATGATATATGCTTATCCCTGCTCCACGAACATGCATGCTCGCCAACTCTAGGTTAGGCATACATGTTCGTGTCTATCATATCTAACATCTTCGTGTTTACAGATTTCACAGATGGAAAGACAATTTGATCGACGACACAATCAGGCAGTGAGCTTCGCTCTGGACGACTCTGCATCAATTCCGTTTCGCGAGACCATTCTGTTCTTACAACACTCACCGATGTCGTTCATTCTAAGTGAAGATCTTCCAATAAATCTCCCGTTGGTTCAGCAGTTCCTCACCAACCTCACGCATGTCGATCTTCTACATCCGGTTACCGCGGAACACAAAGACGGTTTACGAACGGTGGTTAATGATCGGGAAATTACATTCAGCAGTACTACTTTACGGGAAATATTCAATCTCGGCCGCAGCTCCAATGAAAGTGCCCCTTCATCATTTGGCACTCGCTTCCTCGGTCGAAAGTTGCCATTAATGGGGTACGCCGGGCCATTCCCCGGTGTTTCGTTTCCAAAGGGCAAGTTTGTCGGCCCATGGCGGTACTTGGTTCACGTGTTTGTTACCGTGTTCAAATTCTCCAAGACATCCCACGACAATATCGACAATGTACTGCTGTCGATGATGCTCAGCCTGGTACTCAACAGACCCTTTCCCGTAGCTGAATATGTATTCCAAATGTTTCAGAATGATCTGAAAGTAACTGCGCCCGGCACACTCATGCTGTACCCAAGGTTTATAATGATCATCTTAAGACACTTCATCCCTGATCTTCCACCTCCGGCGTTTGATATACGGGTTATGCAGATCGGATCTGCAAAATTGTTTCACACTTGTCAAAAGATTCATCCGCGACCCGCTCACGAGGCCCAACCCACGGCTGAACCTTTGTTTGGGGCACTCGTTGATGTGCGGTTCGTTGACACCGATGTTGATGAGGACGCTCATTTTCTATCGAGCGAGCCTCGTACTGTGTCTACTGGTCCTTCAGCGCCAACTGGTCCTTCAGCGCCTAGCAAGCCCAAGGCTCGGCCTAAGCGCAAGGTCAAGATTCCTATTGCTGTGGATTCTACCTCAAGTGACACATTATACAGGGAAGTTGATAACTACCATGAGAGTCCTCCGCTCTCTGCAATTGCCGAGCGGTCACCTATCCCTCCACCTGGAAGTCATCAATCTATTGCTACTGAGGTGATCGCTCCATCCCCTGCTCGTAATGCTGATGCTGCTGTTTCCCCTACTCAGGTTAACGATGCGGCCACCGAGGAGCTTAATCTTGATGATAACGAAGTTACTTCTTCGTTTCACCCATCGAACCGAGGGAAACGTTCTGCTCCTGACAATGCCGAGTCTGGGTCCTCTACCGAAACTGCACGTCCTCACAAGAAACGGGCGACGGAGAAAAGGACCGCGGAGAATCCACCCCTTACAATTAACGATTTACTTTCTCTTGTTTTGCAGCTTTCTGATCAGGTTGCCACACTCATGCAGTCTGACGCTGAGAAATCACTACGGATATCTTCTCTAGAAGCACAGGTTCAATTACTCTCGAAGCGGTCATCTGCTCAGGGGGAGGAACCGTGCAAACCATCTGCAGTAAGACAGCGACGAGATGATCCTGAAGATGATCAAGATGCTGCACGTCAACAAGAGCAGATTGCCTCTACATCTCGAGCACTGCCTACTTATCCTACAGCAGATCAGGGGGAGCAATCAAAGCAGCAAAAACAAAGTGGAGAGAATAAGGATCAAGAGATCGGGGAAAGCACTGATGACACCTGGATCTTTGAAGATAACGGAGGAGAATATGTCTTTCAAGAACCAGCAAGCACCGAGGAAGTACATATTGAAGAAAAAGGAGAGAGTACTTCGAAACCGAGCTTAGAAGAACGCAGAGGATGGTTTAGAAAGCTCGACCCAAAGAAGCAAGATCCACTGATTCGAAAGTTCTTCACCAGAGAACGCCAACCACATTTGGGAATAATTAGCTGGTTGTTTGACTCTGAATTGCAGGTGTTTGTGATCAAAAGATTCGATGGAGTTCAGTACTTAACCAAAAATCGGGAAAACTTTAATTCATTTCCGAGATTAGAACTCATCGACTTGTCAAAGCTGAAGCTGATCAACAGGGGGAAAGATGAATATGCAAATTGGGTTGAGAGAACACTTAGAGATGAAGTGAAAACTGGTGTATTCAAGGATTTTACACCAACAATTGGAAAGATGAGGATTTCTAAGAAGAAGATAGATCCTGAAACGGGAAGAACTGCAAGAAGAATGGTATATCCTCCTATTACCTGCTTGACGAAGATTCCGATGAAGGACTTTGGTCGAGATATTCTTGGAGATTTACATCTCTGGGCGGTAGACGTTGAAACCGGTGAAGCGGTAATGTACAGAAAAGATGACGAAGTCAAAGAAGGTATGACTGAGATCTTAAGAGTTATCGACGCTACTCAGCTAGCTAATCTGACCGAGAATGATCTGAAGATGTTAAAGCGGGATCATATTGTTACTTTAGCTGGATGGGAAGATATTGGTAGAGATTACCAACGGATCGTCGAGGGTTGTTTCAATTTGCAGGTTAATGCAGATAGCGATATGTTGATCAGAGAATAGAAGCATCAGTCAAGGGGGAGTTTGTTAGTGCAAGATATGCTGTGACTGGATGTTCTATTATGTTTTGATTACATTGTATTATATTAGCCTGACATAGTTAGCTTAGTGGGCTGCTCACGGACTTGCATGTCCGTGAGGCCCAATAGGTCCAAGCCCAAAACTAGCTGAACATGTTACTCTATAAATAGAGGTGTTCAGGGTAGTTTTAGGTTGTTGGTTTTCATAGGGAATTCGTGTTAGGCTTCCGGATTGTAACAAGTGTTATTGTTAATCAGAAGCTTTAGAATTCGGTAATTGTGTTTCTTTGTTATTACGTTTGATTATAATCTGTGCATACTAATTACGAGATTCCGCCTCGTAATTGGTGAGTTTAATCCTGTAGATCGGACCACTGGGACCTACATTGTGATGACAGATTTTGATGGTACGTTCTCCTGAATATTTATGATCCGATTCACTTGGTGTGTCTTTCTGAGGAGGATCTGAAATGGTTGAATGGAAAATAGTAGCTAAATGGAACGAAAAGTCATACGTCTTTGTGTTTGCTCATGTGGTGCGTCTTTATGTTGAAGAAGGGTACCATTCCAAGAATCTTCCTATTGTGAGGAAGTAAAAGACTCGGGAGCTAGGGCAGATTTTTATTATGCTTTTTTGTTTTGGTATTTATGGTTCCCTAGCTTAAAATCATATATCTTTTGTTGATGATGTAATAATACACTATTATTTTATCAATGCATTTACGTTCTTGCGTTGTATTTGTATATGTCTTCACATACTTTGTTAGGTTTTCTTTCCTTTCTAGGTTACGTTGATCATGAATTAGTACTACCGTTAAGAAATGAAAATGTATTCGTAATTAAAGTAGTATTTTGCTTAAGTGTCTAGACTTCGCAATACATAATTGTTGTGAACTCGAACAAAACTTGTTTTGCTTAATTGCAAAACTCTTTTCATAAGAGATTAAAGTTTTTCAAACTCAATGAGTTTAAAGTCAAATATTTCTCAAATGAGTATAAAGAGTCCAAAAGCTAAAATCTTAATCTTTGATCGTGATTTCGAAACCTTTTCTTTTTAAGTTTTTAGGATTAGCTTAGTCAAAAAAAAAAAGGGAGAGAGAGTTTGTGAAAATCTTAGTAAATGATAGTACATTGTTAGATTTAAGATTTTAAAACGATTGAGTCATAAGTTTATGATTGATGTATTAGTAGGTATCTAAACAATTTCCCGAAACTATTTCCAATGGATAACACGGCTTTTCCTGCACATTTCAGTGATAAGTTAGGGATTTCGGTCAGTTGGAATTTGTCACCAATAGGTTATATATATATATATATATATATATATATATATATATATATATATATATATATATATATATATATATATATATATATATATATATATATATATATATATATATATATATATATATATATATATAAGAATAATAGAGTAATAAGAAAAAATGAGAAAAACATCATAATTCAAAATAATCAGTTTGTAATAAAGTCGAATAAAGACTCTAATCCTTGATGTTGATTTGATAAAAGGCAGAGATATGAGCATGAGTCGGTAAAAGTTCTAGAATTCTAAATCTTTGATGCTGATTTGATAAAAGGCAGAGACATGAGGAAGAATTCACGTCATAAATACATGCCTCATAAATAAATAAATAAATAATACTATGCGTATGTATATTAGTTTTCGGAGAAATGTCGTGATATTGGGGGCATAATGTATAACCGGGTTCAAGCAAAGCTTATATATACCTAAAACAGTTATACACGAACTCAATAGGGTGTGCATAGCATCAATACTCGACACCGGTCCAACTTTCTAGTTAGTTAATAAAATTAGGAATAAGGTGTCATTTTCCAGCCGAATATTGAGAGTTCAATGATACTTTGAGGAAAGTGCGGGATTGGCAAAGTGTAAATATAAGTGGCACTCCATATAAATAGATTTAAATACATAATCGGGTGATTGCTTCTATGATGTTGATGTTGGACAAACATACTAATAATCGGCTTATTCTTATCATTCCACTTCTAACGATATGATCCTAAAAGCAAATGACTTTCTAACAAAAAAGATTTTCCTTTTGTAGGTTGTTAATTAGTGTATATATCTTATAGATAAAAATCACAAAAAGATTTTGCATTTTAGTTTAAGAAACACAACAAAAATCCAAAATGATTTTATTTCTATGTTTATTTTCTTCGTTGTCACTTATATTGTAAGATTATAAGGTTTTATCGCGTGTTTTCTGAATTACTAAAAGATTTTATCAGTTTAAAAAAAAACATGAGTTTGGAAAGTGTTTCTCTGTTAGTTAGGAATACATTGTGTAAATTTCTGGATCTCGAAGAGTTATAGCTACTTCTTGGAAGTTAAAGACTCGAAGCCGATCTTTATGAAGCCGTTGAGCTCGAAGATGAAGACTCGATGATCAAGAGATTCAAGTCAAGTTGATTACAACTTTGAAGACCGTTGGATTTACTTCGTCAGAAGCAATGAAGTACTTCAAGATCAAGACTTCTCGAAGAATGAAGTTAAATAAACAACTCTCGATCTCACGCCATCAACATTTCAAAGAAAGTTCGTCGAAAGTACAAGGTACATCAAAGGGAGAGTTTGTTGGAGCATATTGTTTGTTGATGGTAAATTGTACTTCAAGTAGGACATGTCGTGTAGTTAGAAATGTATTTAGATCGAGTTGTAAAGTGTTTGCTGCGTTTATGAAACAGTTACAATGCAAACAGTTACGCAGTGTAACTGTTCAGTTACGTAGTGTAACTCTTCCAAAGAGTTTCGCAAGCGTAACTCTTAACCGACTTAAGAGTTACGCAGCGTAACTAATTGGGTATTTGTGGACACCTATAAATACCTCACTTTTGGATCATAAATACAGTCATCACGAATCGAGAGAGAGCAAGAGTTACGTTGATATAGCCAATACCATCGTAACTGTGTTTGTGAACGTCTCAAGTGTTGTAATCGAGTGTATTGGTGTTATCCGTAGTTGTAAAGCATTACGTAAGCTTAATAATATCAATCATTTGGTTATATTCGTGTTCTTCACCATTACATATTCTCATATTAGTGTTTCCGCCATTAATACGTGTTTGGGTCCAAATCGGGGTCCTAGGTAGGTGACTAACATAACCGCCGTCTTAATTAAAGTTTTATTTTGTTATTTCACGGTTTTCTCAAAGTTGTTAAGGTCAAGATTCCAACAAGTGGAGTAGTGATGGGTAACATTAGGAGATGCCTCAGCTATGGTATCCGGGGATAGTGCCAAACCGATGAGGTTTAGGTATCGAATGGTAGCGTAAGGGAGCACCCAAGTACAAAGTTAATTGCTTGTATTATCCAACTTGTTGTGATTTTGACTTCAACAGCATGGAATAGAAAAGTTGAAGTCAAGTATACTAGGGGATTGCTAGAGAAATTTTTCTTCATGGATGGTCTCACAAACAATGTTTTTTCAGGTGATTGTCAGAAAGAAAAGTAGTCGAACCCTAGGAATGTCTTAGTCGATGTATGTGCAAAATGTTATGGATTATCATAAAATAAGGAATGACGGTTCAATATTTATGTCATTTGATGCACTCGCTAATGTTTTATTGAAGGTTTACTGTTGGGAAAATCAAAGATTTAACCCAAATTAATAAATATGTTTATTAAAGTCTTAGTTTTGAGTCTGAGTGACACTTTGAGTCTGAGTGACGAAAAGAAACTAAGGCATTGTGGAGCTGACTACTCAGCTCCATAATGAAATTTACTGCCTTATTTTAGGTAAGCTTGTTAGACTAAATCTTCTATCTTTTTAGAAGATTTACTAAGATTCGTACTTATCAAGCTCACTATTATTGTGTATAAATAGTGACCTTGAACATTGTAATCAGTTGAACCTTTCTGATAAATATAACTGTGTGTTATTCTCGTTACTTTGTTATTAGAATTCCGCTATAATTAACTAAGAAACTGAGTGTTAATCGATTTGTAACAATTAACGTTTAAATACTGATTTGTAATTGATTAGCTAGTATTTGGGATCTTATTGAGACCTATCAACTTGTATCAGAGCAAATAAGATTTAAATTTTAATAAATTTACCAATCTTAAACGATCAATACATAAATCTCAAATACAATGTCATCATCTTCATCTAATACACCTGCTATGGCTGGAAAAGGTATTCCCATTTTCAATGGACATAACTTTGCCCATTGGAAACTTAAGGCTGAGTGGCATCTGTCCGGAATTCATGAGGAAATGATGAGAACCGTAACTGAAGGACCGATCATTCCAGGAAAACATATTGATGAAGTTAAGGAAGGAGACAAAGTTGTTCAACGTGCAAGGTGGGTTCAAACTCCAAAATCACAATGGACTGATCTTGACAAACTGCTATTCAATCTAGATCCAAGAGCTAGAAGTATTCTAGGAAACGCCGTGTCTGAGCAGATATTCTCAAAGATTGTTGGATGCAGATATGCTAAAGAAATATGGGACACCTTAATTGTGTCTTATGAAGGTGTACCAATTGTGAGAGAGCAAAGATTGAATAGTCTGATTAGAAATTATGAAAATTTTTACGTGAAAGAAAAGGAAACCTTGGCTGACGTGCATACAAGGTTTCAAATCTTGTTGAATGACCTATCAGCTCTAGGAGTGATGAAGGAAGATGATGAAGTATGCAAGAAATTCGTTGATATTTTGCCAAATAAATTTGAATCAGTTATCACATCTCTTGTAGTCAGTGAGAAATTGCCCACCTACAAGCTGCCTGGCCTCTTTGGATTGTTACTGAACTTTGAAGAATCTCAAGAGAGGAAAAAGATAAACAATAGAAGAACTGCAAGGGATCCTGAAGCTGCATTGGTTGCAACCAGCAAAAGGAATAAAGAAATTTATTCTAAAGCTGACTCATCTGAGTCTGAGTCAAACTCAGACTCGGAATCAGATGATGAAACTGAAGTCAAAAAGTTGAAGAATCAGTTAGCGTTATTGACTATGAAGCTGGAACAGAAGACTGGTTACAAAGGAAAGAAACCTTTTGATTTAAAGAAGGTTAAATGCTTTAAATGCAATGAGTATGGTCACATGGCTGCTGAGTGTAAAGTAAAAAATGCTCAGACTTAGCACATGGATGAGGTGTTGGGTTATAACTTAGTTCAAATAGTTTAACCATAAACAATACGTCTAACAAACAAGAATAGTAACTTAAACTATTAATGCGGAAGACATTAAGAGTTACTACGGAAGAACAAGTTAGTGCGGCTGTTCAACAAGTTACTATGGCTGGTCAAGTTACTACGGAAGTAATCAAGTTATTACGGGTAAAGTCAAATTGCTACGGAAGACCAACTTGCCGTGCAAGTATAATCTAAGTTATAGAGTTATAATTAGATTATGTTTCCTTTTTGTTAATTAGATAGAGTTTCCTTATTTCTAGATAACGATAGATTTAGATAAGGATAGTTGATGTTTCCTAGTTTATCTAGGTCGGCCTCAAGGTCTATAAATAGATAGATCCTTGTATTGATAGAAACACGTTGTATTGATATCTTAAATTAATGCAATTGAGGCTTATAATTCAACAATAATATTTGTTCATTCTTATTCATATTTTATTGTTCGACAACTTGTAATATTGAAGTGTTCATCCGCTGCTGAACTTCTTCAATAGATCTCGATCTTAACGAAGGCAAATCTATTAGTTTACATTAACTAATACGATCCTGACAAGTGGTATCAGAGCACAGGATCCATTGATCAACAAGTTTACATTAACTAATACGATCCATTGATCAACAAGTTTATAAACCTCATAAACGAAGAATCAATATTACCATCATGACTGAAATCACAATCGGCAAAGTTCCTATTCTAAACAGCAACGAATTCGACTTATGGAAGCTACGAATCAAGCAACACATTCTACTTTCTGACTATACAGTGTGGGATGTGATCATTAATGGTAACAAAACACCTACTCCCCATGGAGTTGATGGACAACCTGGACTTGCTGGTAGACCACCTTTGACTGATCTTGAACGGAGGGAAAAACAAACCGAAATCAAGGCTCTGAGTATTCTGTTAATTGCTATTCCTAACGACTATCTATCACAATTTGAAGAATACCAAGATGCAAAATCGCTATGGGAAGCTTTGGAGAAAAGATTCAGCGGGACAAAGAACACAAAGAAGAATAAGAAAGCTCTTCTTAAACAGGAATATGAGAACTTCAACTCCCTGAATGGCGAACGAATAACACAAACGTTTGATAGATACAAAAAGCTCGTTGGAGAGATGATAAGCGCAGGCATTAAGTACGATAAAGATGATCTAAACAGAAAGTTCATAAGATCTCTAGGCAAAGAATGGACAGTATACACTCTCTCCTACAGACAAGGAGACACCTTAGAGAAACTGGAATCAGATGAACTTTACAATGACTTAAGAGTCTTTGAAGCAGAAGTGGAAGCAGAAAAATCTGCAAACAGCATCTCTAGTACTAATAATGTCAATACTGCACTGGCCACGACATCTCAAGGACCAAAACATGATGTCAACGAAGAAATTTCATTCGACGCATTCATATCTAAATGTTCAAGTCTCATATGTGAAGATGTAAAGCAGATGCATCAGGATGACTGTGATGAAATTGATCTCAAGTGGCAATCTGCTATGCTGGCACTTCGAGCACGAAGATTCTTGAATAGGACAGGAAGAAGATTCAATCCACGAAACAACGAACGAATCACTTTCGATAAAAGCAAGGTAAAGTGCTACGAATGCAACGAATTAGGTCACTTTGCTAGGGAATGTCCAAACAAGTCAAGAACCAACAATCCACGATCCACTCAAGACACAAATCAGAGTGCACTTATGTCGCAAGACATCTTTGGATATGATTGGAGTGACTTAGCTGAAGAAACGAGTCAAAATAGAGCACTAATCTCGGAAGAACAAAATCACGTAGACAACATTCTTACTGTTCACCATGCATGCATCGCCGTAGTAATAGATGATACGAACATTTTTTGTATGGAGGAATTAGTTTCTACGGATGACTTAGTTTCTACGGAGCTCATGTACACTGATGTTGGAATTACTGAAATTGGCAACAATATACTTGGATATGACTGGAATGATGATCAAGGAGCACCTCAAGAGGATGCTCTAATGGCTATTGAATCACCATCACCAACTTCTGACAATCCATCTCTTATGTCCGAGGTAAATTCTAAACTTTGTTCTTCTGAATGCAAAGATATAGTTGTTAAATATAAAAACCACAATATATTGATGAGTGACTCAATTAAGATTCTAGAAGAACAAAGACAGTCAGCCCATAGGGTAATTGATAACTTAGAAAATCAGATTAAGTCACACAAAATCAATGAACAAAGTTATCAAGAAAAGATTAATCTAATTGAATGGCAAAAAGAGGACTTACTTCTTAAACTCAAGATAGCTAGGGATGAGATCAAACGACTAAATCAAGAACATGATAAAGTTGAGTTAGATGTAGGGAAATTAGAATTTGCTTCAAAATCAGTAAATGACCTATGTCAAAAACAAATTCATGGCAAGGTAAAGGCTGGTTTAGGCTACAAAGAAGTTGCCCCTCCATTTAACCAAAACTATATCCCTCCATCCTTAGATGAGCCTAGGATTCCCATCTCTCAGACACCTCCAAAAGAATCATTCAATGTTGATCCAATCAACTATGATGAAGTTCTAATTGAGGACTTAGTCGAAGAAAGTAAGATCCATGTTGTGAAGAACAAGGATATTCCATTAGAAAACCACTTACTCACAATAGAGGGCATAACTCTCCCTTCTACACAAAGTCTGGTATCTATGTCACCATCAAACCCCATTAAAACTGTCAAAACACCTGCTAAAGGTAAGCACAAGATAGTCCCTGAGAAAAACGATAAGGCTTGGAAACACATAGGTAAAAGAGGAAACCAAAGAAATATGAACCAAGTAAAAACACAAAAGGGACACATCATCAAAAGTTCTGGGAAGGGATGTTTTATTTGTGGTAAATTGAATCACTATGCAAAGATATGTTATCATAATCCTCAAAATCAAATGCAAGTGATTCAAAAACCACATCATGGGGTGGGATACAAAGGAAGGGTTGCCCATAACAATAACTTTGTCAAACAAGTCTCTTCAGAAAATCAAAGTGCTAACAACAGAAACATAATTTCTAAGAGGAAGAATAGAGTTCCTACTGCCAGACAAAAACATGTTTCTACTGCAAAGGTTAATACGGCTAAACTTAATGGTATTGATACTGCCCGTATTAATACTTTGAAAAACAACCGTATTAATCATGCTCGTGTCAATACTGTCACACGTAACTTTGTTACTAAGGCTACTATTAACACTAAGAAGCAAAGGTATGTCAAACCAGTACCTATTCCTATTGTTAAATCAAAAGTTATTAACACTTGTTGATGCACTTTTTGGATGTCCATAGCTTTGCAAACGCATTATTAATGTTCACTTGTAATGTTGTACACCTAGTTGGTTGTAAAAGTGCGAAATTCACATTCTGCATTGATTCATGCGGATGTGGGTTCATACGCACGGATGAGAGTCTCATCCGTGCGGATGAACACTTATATTTGGTCTGATTTGCTTAACGTTCATCCGTACGGTTGAGAGTCTCATCCGTACGGATGAGAAACAGTCCTATATATAGTGAATTTTCTGCATCTTTTAGAAAAAGAGAGTTTCAAGAGAGTTCTTGAAGAGGAGAGAGGCTGCGATTTTTGCAGAGGTTTTTAGGGTTTTTGAGGCGCCCCGATCCGGCCGATCACCAGATTAGGGAGAAGATTATGTTTAATCTTCTCCTTAGCCTTACCACGATTTCTCAGTTTAAACCATTGTAATCATTAACGTTTATTAATAATATTTGGTTTATCTTTGATTATTCGTGTTTATCTCTTCCGTCTAATCAATCCGTTGCACGTTCTTGTTAATGCGTTCCTGTGTTAATCGGACCCACAAATTGGTATCAGAGCCGGTTAACACCGTGCTCTTGATCTGGATCAAACGAGATTGAAGACGTTAAAAGGTTTAGATTTTTCTCCACGTTTTCGGATTGATTTTGTTATGTTTTGAGGTTGGATTGATGGTATGGTTGAAAGGGTTTGTAAATCAGGTTATCTGGAGTCTCTGGGCATTTTACGCGGTCAAAATCGCGATCAAAACGACCAAAAAGGGATTTTGGGTTTTCTGTCGGCGGACTGTTTTACCAGCTATCGACGAACTTCATCCGTGCGGATGTAAGTTCATTCGTACGGATGTGAATTCATGCGTGCAAATGAGTTAAGTCATACGTACGAATGAGGTGTTCCAGTTCAAGACTAACGGATAGATCCATCCGTACGAACCAGAAGCTGATCCACACGGATGACCTCTTCATCCGTGCGCTTGAAAGAATCAGTTGAGATTAAATGTCTATACGTACGGATAAGTCCTCATTCGTACGAACGGGTATTTCATCCGTACGGATGAGGATCAGAACCTTCACTTTCGGTTGTATCATGTCTAGATCCGGTATGTAATCTCCTTATTTTATCGGGTCAGTTTTAAAGTGAAGTTGTGGAGAAAAACAGTATTATGAAGATTTTTGTGGGGTAATCGGGAACATCCGGTTATTTATGGGCCATTAACGTTTATTTATTTATTCCGCGTTTATTGAGATTCCGTTGTGGAGGGAATCTGGTTATTGTTTCGCAATCACAGGTTATGGTGCATGATCTTTGATGAATCTGAATGTGTGCCAATTTGTTACGGATTATTAGTTGTGAATGGAGTCCTCTAATTTTTGCCTAATACATTTTAAGTCATGATGAAGACGATTTGAGCTACAATGTCTACATATTGGGATGAGCTTATCTGGAGGGGGAAATTTACAGTTGGTAGTTCATAGCAGATTGTTGTATGTGAAGATTGTCACATTATTGAAATGATCGTATCGAAGTCTGTAGATTTCAGTCTCAGGGGCAGTCTTACTGCTTATGGTATTATGTGCTGCATGTTTATTCGAGTGAAGTCAGAGAAACTACAGAATGTCCAATTAGCATTTCGACAACAACGAGCGGAAAACGTTAGTGTTCGAAGTTTGATTTGTCATGTTTATTCGGGAAGACTTTGATGAAGCTTGAAGATTCAAGAAATACTGATACCACGGCAGAGACTGACTGAAGATTGCAAGAGGTGTCTACACGAATTTTCAAGCTATGTCCAAGGGGGAGTTTGTTGATGCACTTTTTGGATGTCCATAGCTTTGCAAACGCATTATTAATGTTCACTTGTAATGTTGTACACCTAGTTGGTTGTAAAAGTGCGAAATTCACCTTCTGCATTGATTCATGCGGATGAACACTTATATTTGGTCTGATTTGCTTAACGTTCATCCGTACGGTTGAGAGTCTCATCCGTACGGATGAGAAACAGTCCTATATATAGTGAATTTTCTGCATCTTTTAGAGAAAGAGAGTTTCAAGAGAGTTCTTGAAGAGGAGAGAGGCTGCGATTTTTGCAGAGGTTTTTAGGGTTTTTGAGGCGCCCCGATCCGGCCGATCACCGGATTAGGGAGAAGATTATGTTTAATCTTCTCCTTAGCCTTACCACGATTTCTCAATTTAAACCATTGTAATCATTAACGTTTATTAATAATATTTGGTTTATCTTTGATTATTCGTGTTTATCTCTTCCGTCTAATCAATCCGTTGCACGTTCTTGTTAATGCGTTCATGTGTTAATCGGACCTACAAATTGGTATGAGAGCGTTGGTTGTAGAAATCAACGTTCTTCTAGCGTTTTCTTTAAGATTTTTCGTTTTGATTGAAACTGAAGTTTGGAATTTTACATTTAAAAGGTTGTTTTTGTTGTTTAAAAACGTTTCTGGGTTACTTTGTCTAAGATCTGGGCAGATAGGAAACGTTTTGGTCTAGAAAATCGAGTTTAGATCGAGTCTTTAGAAAAACCCTAAAGTTTCAGCGGCGCATACGGATCAAGTTCTTGAAAATTCTCATCCGCACCAATAGGCATTCATCCGTGCGGATATAGGTTTTGTTTCAAAAGTTTAACTCTTAACTCATCCGTACGTATAGGTTTTCCCTCCGTGCGCATCAGTTTGTTCATCCGTGCGAATAACTCATTCGTATAGACTTTAGGTTATCTTTTTCGTTCGTACGAATCTCTTCTGTCCGTACGTGTCAGACACTCATTCGTACGTATCAAGCAGTTCATCCGCACGAATCAGTATAAATACAAATTTTCAGCATTTTAAAATGGAATACGCAATGGCAAGTAATAATTCTAAAATGTCGGAAATGTTAATTAATGATGCTGAAACAGGAAGTATAAACAAGGTCCCAAAATTGATTTCAATGGACGATTACCCACACTGGAAACCTCGGTTCGAAATTCATATCCAAGGACTGGACTCAAAAATGTGGGATATGATTAAAGTGGGCTATACTGAACCAACTGGTGAAAATGGAGAGATCATTCCCGTTCACAGATATACCGACGAACAAAGGAAAAGTTATGATATTGAGAAAAAGGCGTATTCTTACTTATGTCAGGCTATTCCTAGATCTGTGTTTCATTAGTACAAGACATACAAGTTATCGAAACAACTGTGGGATGCTTTTGAATTAGACTATGAGGGAAACAACAAATTGAAGACTATGAAGGGAAGAGCATTGAAAAAGGAGTTTGAAAACTTCACTTGCTTACATGGCGAATCACTGTTTGACCTTACCGGACGTTTTCAACATCTGATAAGTGAGATGCACGGATATTCAGTGGTTACTACTGGTCCAGAACGAGTAGAATGTTTTGCTGATGCTTTACCAGAAAGCTGGAATGGGTATATTGAGATGTTAAAGGAAAGTGGTTATCTTGAACGTGCAACTTTAAATGATTTATTTATTAAGTTGAGAGAAAAGGAGCAGGATGACAAGTTTCGTGCTCAGAGAAAGGCGCACACTCAAGATCCTTCGTTGTATTACGCTGATCCCACTCCAGCCACCCCTACTAATGCTCCATTGAAGACAGCCTTTTCTGCTAACACCTCGGGTAATACGCAAAAGTCAAATGCAGGAAATTCTGGATTTTCAAGCTTAAGCTCAAGTCAAGGCACTCCTGTTCAAAAGTCTCAAACTCAAGCTACTTCAGAATCGGTTTCTACAAGTTTGAAGATCGAGCACTTTCATAAAGGAAATGTGGATGGTGTAACCGAAGATATGGCTATGTTGCCTACCTTAGTAGCATCCTATGATAACTTGCTGCATGGTAAAATTGGAAACCATAATTTAACTGGTGAAGATTATGAGCAGATTGATCGTGATGAGATGGAAAGAATCGATATTATGTGGGGTTTCGCTAATCTCGTTAGGAGGGCAAAAGAGTATGTGAAAAGGACTGGTAACCCAATCGGAGCCAACAAGGAAACTAAGTATGGTTTCGACATGTCTGCTATTACTTGTCACAACTGTGGAGAAAAAGGTCACTTTGCTCGTCAATGTGAGAAGCCAAAACGACCAAGGACTGTTCAGAACCCGTTCAGAGATCAGCAAAATAGGAATGTGAACAGAAATGCTCCTGAGGCGAACAAGAATACTGCTATGGTGACAACTGGTACAAATATCCCTACTGGTACAGAGAATTCAGATGTTAAGGCTCTGGTTTTGCAATCTGACGAAGGTTTGGACTGGCAATTTCAAATTGATAACAATCAGTCTGACGCTGAAGTCAACATTGTGAAAATATTGAATCTCAACGAAGAAAGTGACGGGGAGGAGTCTATTACATCTGAAGAATCATCTGAGGAATCTTCAGAAGAATCAGAAGCACCAGAGACAAAAGGGGAGTTTGCAATGATGGCCGGTACTGAAGAGTCATCAAAGGTACATTCTGAAACTAAAATCACTTCCTGTTCTAGGTGTTTTGTTTTAGACGACCAAGTGAATGAGCTAAGAAAAGAAAATAACAATTTTGTTGAGGAACTTCGAAAAAATAAAATTGTCAAGGGAAATGAAAAACTGTTTTCTGAGAAAAATAAACTTTTGACAAAACAAGTCAGTGATCTGGAAATAGCGTTGTTAAACAAACAGGACACCATTAACAAATATTTAAAAGATATTGATGCCCTTAAACGTGAAAATGCTTCTATAAAAATCAGTTTTGAAACTTTAAATCAACAGGTTAGAAGTTATTCCACTGCATCATACCTTTTAGATCACATTTTAAAGGAAAAACGTCCTGAGAATGGGGAAGGGAAATCAAAGGTTGATTACAAAGCATGTCCACCTCCAATCTTTAACAAATTGATTAAAGCCCCAAAGGAGGAAGGGGACATTGAATTTATTGTTCAACAACCAGACCCAGTTGTCCAAACACCTATTGTCAATCACAAAGATAATTCAAATGTTCAAAGTGCTAAAACCGAAAAATTCAAAGAAACGGTATTGGTTGAAGATTGGGTTTCCGACTCAGATGAGGAAGAAAAGGGTTCGGGTTTGGGTCGTCAGTTACCGAATAAAATTTCGAGTAAACCTAAACAAATTAAAATTTTGAAAAGACCTGAAGTTAAGGGACCAAAATTTGTAAAAGCCGGGGAATCACCAGTGGAGGTTGAGAAAAAGGAAACTGAAAAAGTAAAATTCATACCACCTCACTTGAGAAACACAAACACCGGCCCCCAGAAGCCACCAAATGTTCAACAAAATAATGGTTTCTTGCGTCCCAATGCTATGTTCTCCAAACCTCATACACATCACCGGAGAATGACTCGAAGTTCTCAAAACCTTAATGAATGGAGAACTTGTTTTGATTGTGGGGAGAAAGGCCATGTTAATTATAATTGTCCAAATTTGAAACAAAGGCCTAGGAACAGTTTTGACCAACATAAAATGTCTACTGGAAATCGTTTTTCTAGCCCAAATAGAAATCAATTTTCAAACAATCGGTCATCATTTCCAAAACAAAACAGTGAGTTGCTTCCTGCTGGTAAATCCAAGCAGCAACCTCTTGTTAAACAAATTGAAAAACGGTCACCATCACCAACTCATAAATCAACTGTTTATATCAAAAGTTCTACTCATGAATCAAAGTCTTGGAAGCCTAAGGTTGATACTAAGGGTGCTGGACCGTCAAATGTACCTGATGGTTCAACGGGAAAATGGGTGGACTTACAGGTTTTAGGTGGTGATGGTAAACCCACAGCCATTAAGGCTTGGGTTTGCATCGCGAACTAATCTTTTCAATTTGATGTGCAGGTCATCTATGTTCCTATCAAGAATACCTGGATTGTTGATAGTGGGGCGTCTAGGCACATGACAGGAAATATGTCACTACTCTCAAATGCCAGATCTATTAAAGGAGGATATGTTTCGTTTGCTGGAGATAAGGGAGGTTTTATCACAGCCCAGGGATTGGTTGCAAATAACAAGATTAGCTTTGATAAAGTGAACTTTGTTCAGGCACTGGTCAACAACTTGTTGTCTGTGTCTCAAATTTGCGACAAGAAATTTAAAGTGATTTTTGATGATCATCAATGTTACATTGTGAAGAAAGAATTCAAGATTCCAGAAGAGTTGGTTATTACAACTTCACCAAGGGTTGGAGATTTGTATGTGCTCGACATGTCGAAGACTACTGTGAATTCGACTGAACATCAAGCTTTTGTCTCGAAAGCTACTGAACGTGAATCGGTATTGTGGCACAAACGTATGGGACACCTTAGTTTAAGAAAGATGAATCATCTGATGCATAAGGATTTGGTTATAGGAGTAAATGTGAAAAGCTTTCAGTTGTCGGAAGTCTGTATTTCATGCAAAAAGGGAAAGCAATCCAAGAAGTCTCACAAACCAAAGAAGTTCCACACCATCGATGCTCCACTTGAACTTTTACATATGGATCTTTTTGGCCCTATCAAATATTCGAGTGTAGCAGGGGACAAATACTGTTTAGTGGTGACTGATGACTACTCTCGATTCTCTTGGGTCATGTTTTTACGGGAAAAATCTGAAACATTCGAGAATATCAAGCTGTTAGCTACAACGTTGGAAACACTGTATAAATTAAAAGTTCGACGATTTAGAACTGATAATGGTACAGAATTTAAGAATCAGAGGATGGAAGATTTCTGCAGGGACCGAGGAATTCAACAGCAATTCAGTGCAGCCTATACTCCACAAATGAACGGGGTTGCAGAAAGGAAGAACAGAACGTTGATTGAAGCAGCTCGGACTATGTTGGCTGATTCGTCACTGCCAGTACGATTTTGGAATGAAGCGGTAGCTAATGCATGTTACACTTTAAACCGAGTGCTAGTAGTAAAGCGTCATGAGAAAACCTGTTATGAGTTGTTGCAGAAAAGAAAGCCAAATTTGCAGTACTTGGAACCCTTTGGAGCTCCTTGTACTATGCTCAAGCGTAAATCAGAGGGAAAGTTCGATGAAAAGGCAGTAGAAGGGATATTTCTGGGATACAGCACTCCTAACAAGAGAGTTTGGAATCCAACTACTAAAGCTATTGAAGAATGGTATGAGGTGGACGTTCAGAAGTATTCTAAACCTATTCCTTCCAAAGGATATCCATGGATGTTTGACTATGATTCGTTATTTGAATCATTTAATCTTCCAGAGTTTTCCGATGAAGATATAGCAAGGTATTATTCTCACAAAGAAGATTTGGCAGAGCATATTCCTCAAGATACAGTAACTCCAACAGCTGCTACTCCTCCTGGTACACAAGATAATACTGCTGCAGAGTCCCACGCAAATGATGATGGTTCAGATTCTGATGGCTCAGCTACTGTGAATGACTAAGTTGAAAATCCTGATGTTACTAACTTGGGTCCTAATGTCGAAATTCCTAATACTCCGGCCACACGAACTGAACGTACCCACCCTGTTTCGAAAATAATAGGTGACCACACGGCAGGAGTTCGAACCAGAAGACAAATTCAAAGCGATGTTTACATTGACCTGTTTAAATCTGGGGATGTTACCTACTGTGCCCATGCATGTTTTATTTCCCAGATTGAACCGGCAAATATTGAAGAAGCTCTTTTGGATGACAACTGGATAAATTCGATGCAAGAGGAACTCCTACAATTTAAGAAGCTGGGTGTCTGGAGGCTTGTCGCTAAGCCAAAAGGTGCCAAGTCTCTTGGTTGCCGTTGGGTCCACCGTTGTAAAAGGGATGATCAGGGTATAGTTGTTAGAAACAAGTCAAGGCTAGTGGTTCAGGGTTTTCGACAAATACCTGAACTGGATTATAATGAAGTGTTTGCTCCGGTTGCGAGATTGGAGGCGATTCGAATTTTTCTAGCCTTCGCATCATATAAAAGATTCACCGTTTACCAGATGGATGTAAAGAGTGCTTTTCTTTACGGGAATATTCGAGAAACAGTGTACGTTAATCAACCTCCAGGTTTTGTAGACCCACTACATCCGGATAAAGTGTATATTCTTGATAAAGCACTTTATGGTCTGCATCAAGCACCGCGCGCCTGGTATGAGACTCTTACAAATCATCTGATCGACAATGGTTTCCGTCGAGGTGTTATCGATTGTACGCTGTTTATTAAGGAAAGAGATGACGATATTCTGTTGGTGCAAGTGTATGTGGACGATATCATTTTTGGTTCTACTAATCAAGCTTTGTGTAAGGAATTTGAAGAGGTGATGACAAGCAAGTTTGAAATGAGTTCTATGGGTCCGATTAAGTTCTTTTTCTGGCTACAAGTAGATCAAACAGCAGAGGGAATCTTTATACATCAGACTAAATATGTCAACGATATTTTGAAACGGTTTGAAATGTTGGAAACGAAGCCTGCCTCTACTCCCCTATCGGTGAATCACGGGATATCACCAGAAACTACGGGGAAGCCAATTGATCAGTCACTCTATCGCTCCATGATCGGATCCCTTATGTACCTCACCGCTTCTCGTCCAGATATTATGTTTCCTGTGTGCTTGTGTTCCCGATACCAAGCAGCACCAACTGTTGTTCATCTTCAAGCAGTGAAGCGGATTATGCAATATCTGAAGGGTACTCCAGATTTAGGTCTTTGGTATTCTAATGATGACAATTTTGAGTTATCTGCTTTCAGTGATTCAGACTATGGATGTTGCAAGAAGGATGCTAACTTCAGGAGGATGTCAGTTTCTCGGAACGCGTCTAATAACGTGGCAGTGCAAGAAACAGACCGCTGTAGCATTGTCCACATGTGAGGCTGAATACGTAGCTGCGGCTAGCTGCTGTTCTCAGGTTATCTGGATTCAGCAACAACTGCGTGATTACGGTTTGTCTATCTCTACTACTCCTATTTATGTTGATAATTCTGCTGTCATAGCTGTCACTAAAAATCCCGTGCACCATCCTAAAACCAAACACATAGGCGTAAAATATCATTTCATTCGTGATTGCTTTGAAAAACATTTAATTGATGTTATTTATATCGAAACGATGTTTCAAAAAGCAGATATTTTTACAAAGGCATTTGATAAGTCTAGGTTTGGGTTTTTACTGCTGGAATATGGTGTAGTCAAAAAGAGTGATGTGATTGAAGAAATCAAGTCGGACAAGTAACCGGATTTACTTTTGTACACTACGTTAAGGTCTCTTAACCTTTTATTTTCTTTTTAGTTTTATAAAATTTCAAAAATACAAAAAGATTTTTATTTTTAGAATTTTAGGGGGAAAAATACTTAAAAAAAAAAAAAAAAAAAAAAAAAAAAAAAAAAAAATGGAGAAGTGAGGAAATACTGAACTAAACTGAACATGTAATTGTCAAAAAGATATGCTGAATATAACGTTTACACATGTCAGTTGTAGGATATATTGGTAGGCTTATCTTACTGAAGCTTGACGAAAATAAATCTTTTTAATGGTTGTCGCAGATATCAAATTTTAATTTGAATCGTTATGGATATGTCTAAAAGACTGTCTAAATGATATCTGGAGATCAATAACAATTGAGAACACTGTAAACAGCACACAACAGTCGAAATTAAATTTTTAAAATATTATGATTAGCTTTTGTGTTGTAGTGTTTGTGGCTTTTCGCTGGATCAATTCGAAAATAGTAAATATTAGGTGTAATATCAGAAAAAGAATACAGTATGTCAGTATATATTGAAGCAATTAAGGGCCATTCCAGTGATTTTGGGATAACATTCTTGAATGATTTGATCAAGATCAATGAAATTTAGGAAATGATGTTAATACCAAAATAGACACAGTCTATTCAAGATCAAATACAAAGTAAGAGATAAGTAAACAAACTTCAAAAATACCTTGATGGATGAACAAAAGTATAAGGTCGAAAGAAGATCATACTTCGAGCATTCCAAATAAAGGGTGAGGAAGTACTTAATAAACAAACTTCAAAAATACCTTGATGGATGAACAGGATTATAAGGTCGAAAAAAGATCATAATCCGAGCATTCCAAATAAAGGGTGACGAAGTGCTTATTCTCTGAGTGGTGTAACTTAAATGTTTCAACGATCAAGAATCACTGGTCCTTATTGCCTGTGCAGTGGATGCCATACTGACATACGAAATAAATATTATGATATTACATCTGGTATTTATGAAAATAGAATTGAAAAGGCTGAAAAGTTAAGAGGACAAATACACAAACATACGTACAATTCTAATTATGATATAATTTTGGTGACTGTTAAAATTCAAAAGGTGTGTTGATATCTATGTTCAAAATATTGGGAGATCTTATCGAGATAACCATTTTGAAAGAAAAATGTCAAGTGAATGTTTGTTTAAGTTTAAGAGGACAAATATACCAATAATCGTCAATTGAGATGTTAATAGTTACAAAGAAAAATGAATGACAATGTTATGTTTCAGTATCAGTCTGATCCCTTATTCGAAAAGATTCTCACAAAAAGAATGTGAAATTTTCAGTTTGTGTAGTTGTTAGTTAAAAAATTTTAAACTTTCAGTATTTTGTCTTAGTTAAGATTTCCTTTGATTTATCAAAAACAGAAAAATACAAAAAGATTTTATTTTATTAGTTTGTTATTTTTAAGGTTGCTTGTCGTGACTTGAAATCTAAACATGAAAATGAGATTAATGTTTAATTCTTACAACGTTTCAAGGTCATGACTGTTAGTGAAGCTTTTGGTTAGAATTCTTCGAAAGTTTGTTTCATTGAGCAAAAACGTTTATTCTTTCTGAAATTGATAATTTCTTTGTGCTTAACGTTTATTTGATGTTTGATTTTGAAGAAAAGTGAAATTTTAAAGTTATGAGTTTTACAGCGCATTCGTACGGATGTACACTACATAGCACGGATCAACGAAGCAACAGTACGAATCAAAGGGAATTTAGACTTTAAGTGTCCGTTAGTTAACCGCACGGAAGACAGCTCTTGCGTGCGGAAGACACCTCTTGCGTGCGAAAGAGAAACGAGTATATATACCTTACGCGTGTATGCTGTTCATTCACAAAATTTCATCCGTGCTATTCAAATTCCACCAAATTTTCAAAGTGTTAGAACGAGTTTTTGAATCTGATTTTATTGTGTAACTTTGCATTGCGAATCTAATCATACAAACCACGTAAGTTGTAACGACCGTTTAAGTACTTAATCGTTGATTTTTAGATGCGAATAAACTTTGAACAATCGGTCATTTATATGTGTTTGTAAGGTTAAATTGCATTAGGGGATTAGTAAATCGGTGTATTGCGAACATGTTGGTATGATTTTTGTGTCCAAAAACAGGTGTATGTTAAATCTAGGTTTTGGAAAACCAACAGTTTCGACGAACTCCGTCCGCACGAATGTGAATTCATCCGTGCGGATAGGAACTTCATTCGTGCGGATGGAAGTGTTCATACATGCGGATGACCTGAACAGAAACATAAGGAACGTTTGAATATTATTCTAACTGTTTTGCTTTCGATGTTTATATATCTGTTTGCAGGATAATGGCTGAAGTTCCTGTTTCTGAAATCCCAGTTTCAAATGTCAATGTAATTGTGGAATCATCTTCGCAATCTCAAAGCGCTGCATGGAGCATTGGACCGAGGAACAATATGTGCGCTTATCTAAACGAAGAGTCTCGAAATGCTCAACGTTTTGCTGGAATCATCGAGTTCCTGAAGAGATCCAGAATTTACAAGGCTATATCTACTGAATGTGTGCCTTACTTGTCTCACATAACATCTTTCTGGGAAAATGCTCGGGTTGTTCGTAAAGATGGAAAGATTCAAATTCACAGCAATGTTTTCGGGGTTGATGTAATGGTCGATGAAAGTGTTATTCGTGAGATTATCGGATTTGAAGACAAAGCTGGTTTGCCGACGATACTGAACAAGTATCTCGTGCGAGGGTTGCTTTTGCGAGTAAAGTATGATGGTGCAATAGAGAAGGGAGTGATTACGAAGTCTGGGTTTAGCATACAGTACAAGTATTTGTGTCACGTGCTGCAACACTGTTTGAGCCCAAGAAAGGCTGGGCATGATGAAATGAGGGAGATAACACAAAGTGCTTTTGCAGCTTTGGTGTTGAATATTCCTTACAATTTTTCAGGAATGATTATGCAGCACATGGCGGAGAATTTAGAGATGAAAAAGCAAAAATATCTGATGTATGCGCGCTTCGTGCAAATGATTCTTGATGTTAAGGTCCCAACGTTGCCCAAAGCTGCTGATGATACGATCAAGCTGGAGGTAATGACTGATACGACAATGGGACGATTGCTTTCATACAAGAACAAGGTGAAACCGGTGGAGAAACGGTTGATTGGTCACCTTGCTGATGCAACATATGAATTTCCTGGTGGTAGGAAATGGAGACATGATGCTAGTGATTCAGATACTGAGGATATTGTTGTACCTCCACTGTCTGATTCCGATGACGATGTTGAAGTTATCCCTGTTGAGTCTCCGGCTGCTGGTGGATCATCATCTCAAGCAGGTTTGAGAGATGAAGATGATGTTGTTATTCCATTGGTACGTAAAATAAAAGAGCCTTCAGCAGCTAAGTCATTCGGAGAAATTCTCAAGAAAAGGGAGAAATCGTCTAAACGTTTCAAGCTGGTGAAACGTACTGATATTACTCCAAAGACGACTGCCAGCGATGCAGTTCCAGTTCCTCCTATGACTACAGCTCCAGAGCCAATCATGACGACAGCTACCATAACCACCACAACTGCTGATAAGTCATCTTCGTCATTGCAGACTTCTGATTCTGCTCAGCTTGCCATTTTGAATGCTATGCTATTGAATGTTTTGGCAAAACAGCATCAACAAGACGAAGAAATTAAGAGACTCAATGCTGAACGTGCTGAAATGTCTGAAATGATAAAAGGTCAGAAATTGTTGCTTGATTCACAGAGGTTGTTGCTTGAAGAACAAGGAATTGGAACTTATTACTGTTGAGCAATCCAAGAAAATCCAGAAGTTGGAAGAAGGCTACAACAGAGTGCAAGAAAATATGGTTGTAGGTGATGACGGGATTTTCAGACTTAAAGTAGCAGGCGATGCATCTTCTGAACCGTCTGCCGAAGCCGAAGGAAGTGAAAGCACAAAGTCTGATAATGCTGGTAAAGAACATACAAGTGAATCGCAGCATGATATTACTCCAATCTCACATGTAAAGTCCAATTTAACTCACATTTTGGATATGCAGGGGGTAATTCAGTTTAGCGTCGAGTACGATAAAGAAGAAGGAGAGATCATACATTGTTTGACAACAGAACAGATTGCAGAACTATTGGAAATGAATCCTGATGAAGTTATTACTGAAGAATCTGCATCTGCTTCTGCAGCAAATCTTCCTGATTCTGATATTGATGATGATGAGATAGTATTTGAGCAAAATGTTGATTCAGCTAATCCTATCTATCAATCGCATGATTTTCAAGATCTTCCAGATGACGATGAAATGTTTAACGTTGATGATGGGGATCTTAACCGCAAATTAGAGAAACATCCAGCTGCCAGCAAATCAACACCAGATCTAGAAGAACAGAGTGCCAAGAAAGCGGAATGGCTTCAGGCAATGAAAGAATGTTTCCGCCCGCCTCGTAAAGTTGTTCAACCTGATTACTCGAAGTTTTATACTTTGAAAGGTGCGAAGACCGAAGGTCAAATCATCAGTTGGGCATACTTGGATGATTTAAATGTATATGCAATAAAGCGAGAGCGTGGCATAGATTACTTTAAACTCGCTCGAGACTTAAAGACTTTGCCTTATTTTGAAATGATGCAGTTGGCTCGTCTTAAGTTGTTGTATAGTGAGTCAGATGATAAAGCAACTTGGTTGGAGAAGCAGCTTCATTATGAGTTCAAATCATCGTGGAAATACCTGGGGCCACAATATCCAAAGATTACCTATTCCAAAGATCGGAAGAATCCGAGAACAGGTAAAGCTTTGAAGCATGTCACGTATACAGCGCCAAGGGTGATGGAGAAGATTCCACTACGCAAAATGAAAGCCGATTTCCATCGGAGATTCAAATGGTGGTACTACGATGATCGAACTACAGAAGCTGTGATTGTGCTGGAGAGAAAAGGTGTATGGGAAACACTTAGAATTTTTGATCCAATGTGGATTAGAAATTTAACTGATGATGATATTTTTGCTTTGTATCAATGTCCTATATTTTTTGATGTTAAAGATATGGATCAGGCGTTGCGTTTCAACAAGGTTGTACGTGTGTGTTTTGCCTACAAGATCCATGCTTAAGAGGACAGATCGAAGACATTTTTGGGTAGCAGCGAAGATTTTTGAAGACTGAATACATAGAATCTAGTTCCTAGGGGGAGTTTGTAGGTGCATTTTGTTAGTTACTAGATTCATATGTAATTAAACGTTTATTTTAATATCAGTCTTTATATTGTTTGGATATTAATGTTGCTTGTTTGATTAATTATATGCTTGAATGTTTACGTTATTCAGAATTAATCAAATATACGTTTTGTGATGTTTAAATTATATCCAGATTACATTCGCACGGATGAGGATGCATCCGTGCGCATGAACTGTTAATACGCACGAATTAAGTAAATTAAACAAGAGTTTATTAAACTGTTACATTCGTACGGATGAGATAGTAATCCGTACGAATAGAATCACATCCGTACGGATGAGTATCTGGGCCTATATATACCCAGCTTATTTCTGCATTACGGAGTTAGTCGTCTAGGGTTTTCTGTGCGTGTTGAACTGCTGTTGCTCGTTTTCTTAGTGTTCCAAATCGAATATAACATATATTCAATCATCCGAATAGTCTTCCTAAGGTCTAATCTTATCAACAATCGTTGGTTTGATTTCGTTTCCGAAGGTTAAATATTCGCTAGATAATCGATAGCTTATTTCCGCTAGGTTATTGATATAACGTTGACGTATTAAGATCCATACAACCCCAACACATGTCAACTCAGTTTGATGTCAAATTGACTGCAATTCAGGCTGAGATGAGTGCCATAAAATGTCAAAATGTTGTGGAGTTGGAGGAATTGAAGGGAATGGTGATGAAGCTGACCTCTGAGCTCAGTCTGATGAGGAAAGGGAAACAAGTAGTGGAAGAGGTCCCAATGGGCGATCAGACTCAGGGGGAGAAAATATCAAAGTTACAAATGAGTCTGACCTCCCCAAGAAGAGCTTGAAAAGAAAGAGAGACAAGTCATCAGTTGAGGGGGAGAAAAGGTATATCAAGACAGTAATATTCAATCTGAAAACTGGTCAGCCAGAGGATCACTATGAGACTGATTACAGTGACATCTCAAGTGAGTCTGAGAAAGAGAGTCAAGGGAGTGACAAGGAGGAGGAAGAAAAGGATGAGCCTGAAACTGAAATGGAGAATCCAACTATCCAGGCTGAGGGATCAACAAAAGAAAAATCAACTGATGATCAAACTGAAGCTGAAAAACTGTCCAAACTACAAAGGTATGCATACAATGCTGGTATGTCAGTTGAAAGCTACAAGGAATATGTTAAAGGTTTGTATTTTGAAAAGTTTGAAAATAAGCAAATGGAAATACCAGACCAAAGTGATATGGATGCTGAAGTGCTTGAAGCTGAAATGAAAAGGGAAGAGGAATTGACATTTAATGAAGAACAGCAGAGGGTTGAAGCTGACAGGCAAATGGCTAAGCAAGTTTTGAGGGAAGAAGCCAGGTTAGACTATATTGAATCTAACTTCACCATGAGCAAATATGGGAAGAGAGTATGTGACTTGGATTGTCGTGAAACTGGTGCTGATCTGCTGTTGATATGCTACATGAAAGGGGATTCATTCAGAGTTGGAGTGAACAGAATGCATACACTGGGATGGGAAGAATGGAAGAGAATTGCCAGTCTCAGTTCAAGAATAAACAACATTGAACATCGGCTTACTGTAAAAAGGGAAGCAGTCTCAAATGTGAATGTTGCTTATATGTTGAAGCTGATTTCAGAGGAAGACTACAGGGAATTTTGTACAGTCAATAGAGTGATAGTTGGGGCTAAATCACTTGGATTAGAATCAAGCCATCTTCATCCAGTCCCTTCAGGTTTGATCTTTCAAGAAAGAACATATCTTAAGACTGACCAATATGAGGGCTTGTTTTATGTGGACTGTGGGGGAGAGGAATGCTTTCAATCAAAGGACAGTCTGAACAAGTCATCCATATTTCATTGCATTGCCCTGATGAATGAGTGTCAATCTGACCAATGACTTCCATTTCTCCTGAAGCTTATCAGCTAGTTATTTAATAACTTGAGAAGAATTGAAGAAATGGAGACATTAGTGGACAAGGTGGAGCTGATTAAGACAGACTATCAACAACTGTTCAACAAGTCAGATGCTGAGATGGAGAAGCTAATGAGTTGGAAAGCTGAGAGAATTGAGTGGGCTAAGGAAGCATTGAAGCCTACACCATGGGATGCACCATTAAAGCCCAAGAAATCTTCCAAAAGGAGAAAGTAATGTTTTATTCACAAACTGTTTTTGTTTTTGATGTGTTCAATTGTAAAAGACTTTATCTAAACAGATAAGGGGGAGATTGTTGGGAAAATCAACGATTTAACCCAAATTAATAAATATGTTTATTAAAGTCTTAGTTTTGAGTCCGAGTGACACTTTGAGTCTGAGTGACGAAAAGAAACTAAGGCATTGTGGAGCTGACTACTCAGCTCCATAATGAAACGTAATGCCTTATTTTAGGTAAGTTTGTTAGACTAAATCTTCTATCTTTTTAGAAGATTTACTAAGATTTGTACTTATCAAGCTCACTATTATTGTGTATAAATAGTGAGCTTGAACATTGTAATCAGTTGAACCTTTCTGATAAATATAACTGTGTGTTATTCTCGTTACTTTGTTATTATAATTCAGCTATAATTAACTAAGAAACTGAGTGTTAATCGATTTGTAACAATTAACGTTTAAATACTGATTTGTAATTAATTAGCTAGTATTTGGGATCTTATTGAGACCTATCATTTACCTAGAGGAGCATGGGTAAAAAGCCTTACACTCCAATATCTAAAAGCTTTTTATAAAGCTTATTAGAATAACAAAACAGTTTTTGCAAAAATGACCATTAAACATGCAAGTAGGTTTTAGTTTCTTACTATTTGATGGATAAACAACAATTAGTTTCTTACTGTTTCTCTAATAAAATCAAATCATTTTGATTCTTTATTTATTTTTTGGAATATTTAAACAAATTGAAAAACTTGGATACTTTCATATTCATGTAATCATTTTTATTAATATTCATTCAAAGTATTAAATGCTTTATGATGCCATAGTGTTGCCCATGTACGTTTGAGATCGTTTGGTGACCTTTTGGTCTTTGGTAGAATTCATAATTTTATGATATATTTAATTATATAACTGTAAAATCCATCTAATATTTTTGTAACATTCTGACCCATCAATTTTGACTGGGTTGGGGTTAGTCGTGTCGAAAAAAACCGAAACCGAAACCGGTCAAAACCGGTTTTGACCAGAACCCGGAACCGGTTCGGGTTTTACAAAAACCGACGGGTTAGAACCGGTTTGAATATTACAGTTGCCAACTGAGTTTTTTGGAACCGGGTCCAAAAACCCGTTTGAAACCCCGGTTTAAACCCGGTTTTTTAACTAGCTGTTTTTTTGTCTTTTTTGCTTTTTAAGTAGCCGTTTTTGACCGCTTGGGTTCGATTTTTTGTGTTTTTTTTACTATTTTTCCATTCCAAATTTACTTAAGTATGTAGGTTGAGTTCGGTGTTAATCCCACAATTCTAACTCTCTCAAAACACTCTCAAAGCTCTAAAAATGCAAAAACAAATACGTTCGAAACACGATAGAAAATTTCTCGAAAAATCATCAACAATCAAATGGAAACTCAAAGCTCTACCGCTTCCACCGGTTTCGGTTCCTCAAGAAAAAGAACGATTGTAAAGGTTCTCGAAACAACCCGAAACCAAAACGTTTGGTGTCATTTCTGTTTAGTGAAATTGTCGGATGGCGATAAGATGGCGCATTGTAATCATAGCGGCAATTTTTTGAAAAGTGATTCCAAATCTACGTTGAAGAATCACATCAAGAAGCATTGCAAAGTACTCAATAAAGCTCCGGAAGCTGGTCAATCATCGATGGGTCAAGACGGGAGTATTTTTGTATATTCGATGGAGAGGATGCGTCAAGAGTTTGCGGGTTATGTGATTCACTCCGCCTTTCCATTCAATCACTTCGACAACCCTCTATTCACTAGGGTGGTTCAAAGGTGTCTCCAACCGCGATATACTCATGTAAGTCGTAATACTCTTAGAAGTGATTGTTTGAAAATATGGAAAAACAAAAACTAAAATAATGGTAGTAAAAGGTTTTGAAACGTTAAATACAAATATAAACTTAACAACCGATGTTTGGTCGGCTCCTCATGGTTTGCCCGATTCATACCTTTGTGTTACCGCACATTGGTGTGATCCCTAATCGTGGCAAATGATGAAGAGGGTTATTGATTTTGAACAATTTCTTATCCTCACACGGGTCAAAACTTATTTCATATGTTACGGGATGTTTTACAAAGGTATAATTTGGAAGTAAAAGTGTTTTCAATTGCATTTGATAATGCGAGTAATACTACAAACGCGGTGGGTAAACTAAAACTTAAATACAAACCACAAATGAACGGTGACTTTTATCATAGTCGGTGCATTGCACACATTATAAATTTGGTTGTGAAAGTCGGACTCGAAGTCACAGAAGTAAAAAACGCCATAAGCTCTTATAGACAAATGTTATGCGATATATTTTCAAATCACAAAAGTAGATACAAGGGATATATGAAAGTGTGTAAGGAAACGAATTCCAACTTTTTGGCCCCTAATGGAGATGTTCCCACAAGATGGAATTCGACTTACAATATGCTTGTATGTGGTTTACGCCAACAAGGTACTTTAACCTATTATGACAGGTCATGAATATCCTCTATACACTCAGTGAATCGAATTGAAACAGGTCATGATGCGAAATCTCATGACCTGAGTTGAATCAATAGCAGAAACATGAAATTGAAATTGAAAGAAACTGATAGAACAATATGGGTAATTGTTTAGTATTTCATTGATAGCGTGAACTGGTTTTGGATCGAGTTGTTACATCTGACATTGACAAGCTCAGCGGCACTCAAACTGAGTTCGGGTTCAAAGACAACAAACTCTAACAACCTATCACACTATTTATAGACAAAATCTAAACACTACGAATTAAATAATACAACATGTCATCATCTTAATTTCAACTCGGGGAGTTCACTTCAATTCGGAATTAAAGTCTTCAGCCTCCGAGTTAATATCTTCAACGTTGACTTGATTTGACTTAAGTTATTCTTCAGTTTGATTTCAGTTCGAAGGAACTTCAGTCAGTTAGGAGTATTTCAACTAACATGTACCCCGAACTGAAATCTTCACTTCGGATTATTCATGATTTTAGTTCGGACCCTCCACGAACTAAAATCATCTTTATTCAAACACACATTTCAAACTCCATAGCTTCATCCAGACAATTTCTCACCCAACAATCTCCCCCTTGGATGATGCTATGAGTCTTCAATTTATTTTAACTTACTCTTCCATGTTTGGCTTCCTCCATTTCATCTTTCTTGTATCTTAAACAATTCAGGGGGAATAGCTGCAAAATCACCAATTTTTAGGTGCTTCACAATCAGATACTAGAAGGTGAGCATCTAAGCAGCAGCTAAAATCACTTTTCTTCCCATCATAGGTCAACCTCATATTTCTCATTGATTCTTGTTGACCTTTTCCAGCAAGAAAGTGACTTTCCTTTACCTTATTTTCAAACAAGCTCCACCTTGCTTACAGAAATTTCAACCAAATTCATCAAGTCTCCAACTGATTTGTGCATGTAGATCATCAGGATACGACCTGTGACAACCGTCCAATTTCAGGTGCATCTTATACTCTATGTCTCTCTTATGGTCTGTCTTTATCTTTAACTGTTCAATAACCGGAAACGCAACAGTGTCTGAATCACACCCGGAATCAATTTATACGAGTCCTAATACCAAAAAAACTCCTAATGAACTTTCCTAAGTTCATAATGTATCATATTATAGAACGTTAGTTAACGAAAAGGTCCAACGAAACAATAATACAAAAACAGCAAAAACTCAAAATTTATTACAAAAATGGTCCAGGACGACGCACACATGCCTTGTTCGCCGTCCTGGAGGGACTGACTCCGAAAATTATTTGAATTTTCTGCATGTCTCGATTCCTACACCCAACTACCGATCAATCTCGGCCTTATGCACTCAATTACTGCTCTTGGCAGTACCTATACCCACGATTTTCTATTTTCTTACTTTCCTTTTCATATTTTCATTTTACAAAACAAAAACAAAACACCTACATCTTTTCTCTCTAAACTCTCTTAAGAAAACCTCAAGTTCCAGTGACTTCCAGCCACTAAAACACCATTTTTAACCAACCAAAAACGTTTAAAACATCAAAGGAAGCAAGAGGAGTCAAAATATTCGGTTAAGGACCATTTTCGTAAAGATTTTGGAGCTCTCAATCCGACCAAATCTTCATCCAAGCTATTTCCTTCGTTAGAAATCACTCCCTTTTCATTATTTACTGATATTATGACTTGCATGTAAGGTCTAAAGCATAAAACTAAGTTTTTACAAAGATTATAACTTTTTATGGTCAAAAACGATTTTTAACCGAAATAACCTTTGGATCTATAAACTTACGGTTAAAAACACTTTAGAAACTATTTAAATGATGTTTTATTAAGTTTAGACCTATTGCATGTCGAAATCCGTGGCTAAAATAAACGTTTTGCTCGAAAAATCACCAAAAACCAACATGTGCGCCGTCCTTAAGGACCAGGACGACGCAGCGGGTGAAAATGTGGGTTGTGCGTCGTTCCCCTGGTCCAGGACGGCGCACAGGCCTGACCAGATTTCCGAAACTTCGTTATTTGAACGTTTTTGACTTGTTTGACCCGCTGACTTTTTAATATATGACATTTGGGACTGAGTTTGGTAAAAGTAATAACAATTGTGGCTTGTATGGACTATTTAGACATAAAATGGACTAGTTAAATATGATATCGTGTTATAGGTGATTTTGTGAGCGGAAGTGGTGTTGCATTTTTGGATATGAAATTTGGGCGCGGAAGCGCTGCCCAAATTTCCTTAGAAAAATGTGAAACACTTCAGCGAGCAAAAACACTTGTAACGCGACAATAATAAACGTTAAATCGGACTTTTGGACAATAACGTGACAATTACCATTTCGGACTATTTTGGACAATACTTAACCTTGGTTTAATTAAATTTTATCTATTATATTACCTAAAAATAACATAATAAGATAATAACCAATTGAATTATCTTGGTATTAATAGGCGATCCGTGATTCCTGGCTTCCGTTCCGACCGATTTCCGTATTCATACTCTTCGCAATCCGTGAGTTACAACCCCGTTATTTAAATGTATTTTGCATGACTTTTGGGGGAAACATAAGATTACTTGTACTTTGGAAACCTTACGAACATTTGCAACTTTTGTGAACTTTTGAAACATTACAAACCTTATGCAACTATTATGTACTTTTGAAACTATTATGGAACTAATGATCTATTTTGGAAACTTTTTGAAAATCTTATGCGTAAACACTTAATTGCCTTACTGGCTTACTTTGAACTTACCGGCTTGCCCCCTTTTCGGCTAAATTAATTATTGATACTTGTATGCGAGACCAACCCTTGACGAGATTATAACACGATTCTTAAGTGCCTACTATCTTTTTTTTTGAAACAAAACTACTTAGTACCAACCTTTTTAGAACTTTACACACTATTAACTTCTGAGCCGTTTAGTAATAATGGGTATCGATACTTAGGAAAGAACCGTTCCTTGCTTAGATGGCAGTCTAAGTACATATTACTATGATCTTTGATACTCCCCGTAGGATAGGCGGGGTAAGGGGCCTCACGGTTGAACAATCGGTTTAGTGTGAACACTTAAGTTATAGAATGTCAAGAGGTTGATACAAGAATCTAATTAGTTACTTATACGCATAAATATTTACTCTCTCTCTCTCTTTTAGCGATTGATCCCGCAACTATAAATTTTACTAAATATTGTTCTACTTGGTCTGTACGAACTTTAGGGCATTGATACGCCCATCACTTAGAAACTTTAAAAGTATATAAACATTAAGCGACTTTCTCCGCTAACCTCCTTTTTGGGAAACTTTTATTTTTATATACTTAACCGAACTTTTGCCGAGAAACTTAAACTGTAACTCACTCACTACTTTTGTAGTTGACACTTTATCTTATGTTTCAGGAAATTTAGTGTAAGGATGAGGTGCATGGCATGGACGGGTCAAGGCGGTCGTGTGAGAACTTATTTGGGAAAAGACTTGTCTATTTTCTTTTGGGAATTTTATTGAAACTTTATCTATGTATTCGTACTGAAACTCTATGACTTGGTTATCTCTTTTGAAATTGTAAACACTTTTAATATTTATCACTGACTTGAAACCGTTATGTTTGTTATGACCCGTGTAATGATGTTCCAGCTCTTCACATCTCGTGTTTCCGCTTTAGCGGGGTGTGACAGACTTGGTATCAGAGCACAGGTTATAGTGAAAACGGTTTTAAAAATTTCAAAAATTTTCGAAACCAAACTATAACCAAGGCTTTTTCTCGGAAAATCATTTATGGGTTCAAACTTTAGAGAATTAATTTCGCGATTGCATGGTTATTTTTAACTACGCATGGCCTAATCACCCATGCCTAGTTCACAATAAATTATGCAAGGACGGAACGTAATTACTATTGTTAATGGGTTTTGAGTCGAAAATTCCCGGTTCTATCTTTTCCCGATTCTCACGTGACTGACCCGTGCATACATTTCATTACACATTTCCTTACTTATTTCTTTTGTGTCTCCACGTACTTACGAAACTCATTGTTCACAGATCCGTCATGTCTCACTCCTCCCGTTCGCGTTCACCGTCACCATCCCAGTCTCGTTCGCTACCAAGAGCCGCTTCGCCTTCCGAGGCTTCTGAGGGCCGCACCGCCTCGGAAAGCCAACGCCGGCAGACCACCCATCCCACGGAGGACACCTCCATGGCGATCTCCAGCAGCATCGGGTCCAGCCCGAGGACTGTACTGCCACCCCCACCACCAGTACCCGTTTCCGCACCACCCCAGTACCGGGGCCCGCGTACCAGGTTGACCGCGCGAAAGCAGGTCATCCTCCCGGGCCGCCTACCGGACCGGATGGCCGTGCATCAGGCCGGCCCATCCCGACCCGCACCATCCCACCTCCCCTTTGGTCACCCTGTAGAGGAGGCCCCACATAATCCTCTCATGGACCATTACTCTTGGGAGAGACAGATGGAGCGCGAGGAGATGCAGTGCGCTAGAGATTTTGAGGCCGCTAGGCAGAGGATGCCTCCTACCCTTCAGCCTCCCCCACCGGCCGCATTCCTTCACCTGCACCGCGAGGTACGGGGACTGGCACAGGAGACCCAGCAGCAGGGGCTCCTTATCAGTGAGGTCACCGACTCTGCACAACAGTTGTCGGAGCAGGCGTTGCGAGTCATTGCATCGACCCGAGCTACGGCACGAACCGTGCAACACCTCATTGGTGTGTGCCTGGTGATGGGCACGTTGATTGAGGTCATGGTGGCCAAGATGTTTCTAGAGAGGCGCCATTAGTTATTTCCTTGTATTGTACTGTACCTAGTCTAGTCGTAATTTTCTCATTGTACACGACTTAAACTATTTATCTCATTTTCCTTTCTATGCATTGTAATCGTATTTTCTCATTCAGTACTTTGTACCAAACCTTATTATCATTAATGGAACTTCTATCTTTTATTATTTGTACTTATCTTATCGTGTGAATCTTTTACTATTGACAATCATTATAGCTCTATCTCTTGAATCATTGTTATGCGTGTACTATTTGTTCATTCATATTATTCTCGTACTGTTATTATCAATGTTCACTAAATTATATCCTTACCGTATTCCATTCGTGCGTTCTAAATTAAATCTATTCTTTTGGTTGTAGAATCATGGCACCTCCGCGCTCCAACGCTAGCATCATTGCTGAACAAGTTGCTGCTCAGTTGAATGCGGCAATGCCCAACATGATCGCTCAGATCACCGCTGGGATCAACGCCAATGTCAACAACCATCATCAGCAACAGCAACAACAAAAGCAACAGCAACAGCAGCAGCAGCAGCAACAACAGAACAACCAGAACCAGAATCAGAATCAGAACCAGAACCAACACCCGAACCCTCCCCCGTGCAACTATAAGAGCTTTATGGCGTGCAAGCCAAAGGAGTTTCACGGCACAACTGGTGTTGTAGGACTGCTCCAGTGGTTCGAAAGTATCGAATCAGTCCTACACATCAGCCGATGTGCTGAAGCCAACAAGGTAGAATACGCCTCTTGCGTATTCCATGGTCGAGCTCTGTCGTGGTGGAACATCGTTGTTCAAACCCGAGGGCGCGAGACTGCCTACGCTCTTTCTTGGAACGCCTTTAAGAACCTACTCATTGAAGAATACTGCCCAAGGGGGGAAATCAAGAAGCTCGAGGCTGAGCTGTGGGACCACAAGATGATCGGGAACGACATCGAGAAGTACACCACCCGGTTCCACGAGCTCGCTCGGCTAGTTCCAAGGCTGGTAACCCCTGAGGAGAACCGGATCGATCTTTACATCCCTGGTCTCGTTCCGGAAATCCGTGGCATGGTCATCGCATCTGAGCCCCAATCATTGCAGAGCGCCATCATCCTAGCTCACCGCCTCACCAATAACCTACTCACTGCTCCTACCTCTTCCAAAAAGGAGTCAGGTGAGAAGAGGAAGGCCGAGCAGACCCCAAGGAGAAGCGACCGCATCAAGAAGACCCGAAGCACCCGAAACTTCGCTGTGACTGCCTCACCTGCACCTGCACCTGCACCTACACCAGCACCACCTACTGGATCCAGGTCTTACTCTGGACCGTACCCGAAGTGCAACAAGTGAAACTTTCACCACCACGGGAACTGCCTGTTATGCTTGAGGTGCCAAAAGGTAGGCCATTTCGCCAAGTACTGCCCGGACAAGACAACCACCCCAGCTCAGAAACTGACGTGCTTTGAGTGTGGAAGCGACCAACACCTTCGGAACACCTGTCCTAAGCTGCACCGAACACCGCAGAACCAGGGTGGACAAGGTAGGGGTCGCGCCTTCTGCACTAACAGCTGAGGAAGCACGTCAGGACCCCAACGCAGTTACTGGTACGTTTTCCATCAATGATCATTTTTCTTCCGTACTATTCGACTCAGGAGCTGAGAGAAGTTTCATTTCCTTAGAATTTAGACCCCTCATTAACCTAGGATCTAAAGTTCTTAAGGATAGTTTTACTATCGAATATGCTAACGACCAAGAGTTTGAAGCTAGGGATATAATCTTAGGATGTTCACTATGCTTATCTGACAAAATTTTCCCCATCGATCTAATTCCTATCGAGCTTTCAAGCTTCGACGTTATCGTTGGAATGGACTGGCTGTCTCGCTTTCGAGCCGAGATCGTCTGTTTTGACAAACTCATCCGTATCCCTCTTTCGGAAAAAGAGACTCTCGTTGTTCAGGGAGACAAGCCTGGACGACAACTTCGCATCGTGTCTTCCATCAAAATGCGCAATTACCTTGAGAAGGACTATGACGCATTCCTCGCCCATGTCGTCGAGCGTAAACCTACAGAGAGTCGAATCCAAGATATTCCAGTAGTCAAGGATCATCTAGAAGTCTTTCCCGAGGATTTGCCAGGGCTGCCGCCTCAAAGACAAGTGGAATTCCGAATAGACCTCGTTCCTGGCGCAGCACCGGTTGCCAAGACGTCGTACCGTCTGGCACCACCCGAAATGCTAGAACTGTCAAAAAAGTTACAGGAACTCTTATACCATGGTCTTATTCGCCCGAGTTCGTCCCCCTGGGGAGCCCCAATCCTCTTTGTTAAGAAGAAAGACGGATCCTTCCGTATGTGCATTGACTATCGAGAGCTGAACAAGCTGACCGTCAAGAACCGATACCCACTCCCGAGGATCGATGATCTGTTCGACCAGTTGCAGGGTGCAACTTACTTCTCAAAAATCGACCTCCGTTCGGGTTATCACCAAGTTCGTGTCAGTGATACCGACATTCCAAAAACCGCATTCCGAACTCGTTACGGTCATTATGAATTTCTTGTCATGCCTTTTGGTCTGACCAACGCACCAGCAGTGTTCATGGACCTAATGAACAGAGTGTGTAGGCCATACCTACACAAATTCGTTATCGTATTCATAGACGACATTCTCATTTACTCCAGGAACAAGGAAGATCATGCAAAACACCTTAAGCTCATCCTAGAACTCCTCCGAGATCAGAAATTGTACGCCAAATTCTCGAAGTGTGAATTCTGGCTCCGAGAGGTACACTTCCTTGGTCATGTGGTCAACCAAGAAGGGATTCATGTAGATCCAGCTAAGATCGAAGCGATCGAGAAATGGCAAGCCCCGACGACTCCGACGGAAATCCGTAAATTTCTAGGGTTGGCTGGCTATTATCAAAGGTTCATCGAGAATTTCTCGAAGATCGCTAAGCCCCTCACCGAGCTTACTCAGAAGGACAAGGACTTCATTTGGGGAAGAGAACAGGAGGATTCCTTCCAGAAGCTCAAATATCAGCTGTGTCACCCACCGATTTTGTCCCTGCCGGAGGGCACGGATAACTTCGTAGTGTTTTGCGATGCATCCCACCAAGGACTTGGGTGTGTTCTAATGCAGAAGGACAAGGTCATCGCTTACGCTTCTAGGCAGCTGAAAGTACACGAGCAGAACTACACAACATACGACTTAGAGCTGGGAGCCGTCGTGTTCGCGTTGAAAATTTGGAGGCACTACTTGTACGGTACTAAGTGTACGGTTTTCACTGATCACAAGCGCCTTCAGCACATTTTGGACCAGAAAATGCTCAACATGAGGCAACGAAGGTGGATAGAACTGCTAAGTGACTACGACTGCGAGATCAAATACCACCCGGGTAAAGCAAACGTAGTAGCAGATGCCCTGAGTCGGAAGGAAAGGGTAAAGCCATCTCGAGTTCGAGCATTAGGTATTCAAATTCAGACGAATCTTCGAACGCAGATCGCAAACGTGCAGCAAGAAGCATTGAAACCCGAGAACATTAAGGTCGAAACGCTGCATAACCATGAAAAGGAATTCGAACGCAAGTCCGACGGAATCTCCTACTTCAAGGGTCGAGCATGGATTTCAAAATCTGAGGATCTTCGTAAACTCATTTTGGACGAGGGCCACCGATCTAGATATTCCATCCATCCGGGATCTGACAAGATGTACAAAGATCTCCGAGAATATTATTGGTGGTCGGGCATGAAGAAGGATATCGCCTTGTATGTAGCCAAGTGCCTTACCTGCTCCAAGGTCAAGGCGGAATATCAAAAGCCCTCAGGTCTACTTCAGCAACCGGAAATTCCCATGTGGAAATGGGAACAAATCTCCATGGACTTCGTCACCAAGTTGCCCCGAACAGCTAGGGGTAACGACACGATTTGGGTAATCGTGGACCGTTTGACAAAATCCTCTCATTTCCTACCGGTTCGAGAAAATCATTCGATGGAGAAATTCGCTCAAACCTACATCAACGAGATCGTCTCTCGTCATGGAACACCTCTCTCCATCATCTCCGATATTGATAGTCGATTCACGTCCCGCTTTTGGAATGCCCTTCAGAAGTCGTTAGGGACGCGACTATACCTCAGCACGGCATACCACCCTCAGACCGATGGTCAGAGCGAAAGGACGATCCAAACGCTTGAAGATATGCTGAGAGCGTGTGTAGTTGACTTCGGAGGAAGTTGGGACGCTCACCTTCCTTTGGTCGAGTTCTCCTACAATAACAGCTACCATGCCAGCATCAAGTGCGCACCATTCGAGGCTCTATATGGACGCAAATGTCGGTCATCGCTTTGTTGGCTAGAAGCTGGCGATCGACAACTTACGAGACTCGACATCGTCCAGGAGACCATTGACAAGATCACCACTATCCGTGAACGACTGAAGACATCCCGTACCCGGCAGAAGAGCTACGCAGAAAACCGAAGGAAACCCCTCGAGTTCCAAGTTGGCGACAGAGTGCTCCTCAAGATATCGCCATGGAAGGGATTAGTCCGCTTCGGAAAGCGCGGCAAACTAAGTCCAAGGTACACCGGTCCATTTGAAGTCATTGAGCGCATCGGTCCCGTTGCTTATCGTCTCCAACTCCCCAGACTCTCTCGAACGTTCATAATGTGTTCCATGTCTCACACTTGAAAAAGTGTCTATCCGATAAGACCATCGTCATCCCTCTTGACGAGGTCAAAATCGACAACAAACTAAACTTCATTGAAGAACCGCTCGAAGTTGTTGACCGCGAGGTCAAACAACTCAGGCAGAGTCGTATTCCTATTATCAAGGTTCGGTGGAATTCCCGACGTGGTCACGAATTCACGTGGGAACGTGAGGACCAATTCCGTCAGAAATACCCACATCTATTCGAGAACACTTCTTCATAATGGGACGAACTAAATTTCGGGACGAAATTTCTTTCAACCCGGGGAGAATGTGACAACCGTCCAATTTCAGGTGCATTTTATACTCTATGTCTCTCTTATGGTCTGTCTTTATCTTTAACTGTTCAATAACCGGAAACGCGACAGTGTCGGAATCACACCCGGAATCAATTTATACGAGTCCTAATACCAAGAAAACTCCTAATGAACTTTCCTAAGTTCATAATGTATCATACTATAGAACGTTAGTTAACGAAAAGGTCCAACGAAACAATAATACAAAAACAGCAAAAACTCAAAATTTATTACAAAAATGGTCCAGGACTGACTCCGAAAATTATTTGAATTTTCTGCATGTCTCGATTCCTACACCCAACTACCAATCAATCTCGGCCTTATGCACTCAATTACTGCTCTTGGCAGTACCTAGACCCACTATTTTCTATTTTCTTACTTTCCTTTTCATATTTTCATTTTACAAAACAAAAACAAAACACCTACATCTTTTCTCTCTAAACTCTCTTAAGAAAACCTCAAGTTCCAGTGACTTCCAGCCACTAAAACACCATTTTTAACCAACCAAAAACGTTTAAAACATCAAAGGAAGCAAGAGGAGTCAAAATATTCGGTTAAGGACCATTTTCGTAAAGATTTTGGAGCTCTCAATCCGACCAAATCGTCATCCAAGCTATTTCCTTCGTTAGAAATCACTCCCTTTTCATTATTTACTGATATTATGGCTTGCATGTAAGATCTAAAGCATAAAACTAAGTTTTTACAAAGATTATGACTTTTTATGGTCAAAAACGATTTTTAACCGAAATAACCTTTGGATCTATAAACTTACGGTTAAAAACACTTTAGAAACTGTTTAAATGATGTTTTATTAAGTTTAGACCTATTGCATGTCGAAATCCGTGGCTAAAATAAACGTTTTGCTCGAAAAATCACCAAAAACCAACCTGTGCGCCGTCCTTAAGGACCAGGACGACGCAGCTGGTGAAAATGTGGGATGTGCGTCGTTCCCCTGGTCCAGGACGGAGCACAGGCCTGACCAGATTTCCGAAACTTCGTTATTTGAACGTTTTTGACTTGTTTGACCCGCTGACTTTTTAATATATGACATTTGGGACTGAATTTGGTAAAAGTAATAACAATTGTGGCTTGTATGGACTATTTGGACATAAAATGGACTAGTTAAATATGATATCGTGTTATAGGTGATTTTGTGAGCGGAAGTGGTGTTGCATTTTTGGATATGAAATTTGGGCGCGGAAGCGCTGCCCAAATTTCCTTAGAAAAATGTAAAACACTTCAGCGAGCAAAAACACTTGTAACGCGACAATAATAAACGTTAAATCGGACTTTTGGACAATAACGTGACAATTACCATTTCAGACTATTTTGGACAATACTTAACCTTGACACTTAAAGTTTAATTAAATTTTATCTATTATATTACCTAAAAATAACATAATAAGATAATAACCAATTGAACTATCTTGGTATTAATAGGCGATCCGTGATTCCTGGCTTCCGTTCCGACCGATTTCCGTATTCATACTCTTCGCAATCCGTGAGTTACAACCCCTTTATTTAAATGTATTTTGCATGACTTTTGGGGGAAACATAAGATTACTTGTACTTTGGAAACCTTACGAACATTTGCAACTTTTGTGAACTTTTGAAACTTTACAAACCTTATGCAACTATTGTGTACTTTTGAAACTACTATGGAACTAATGATCTATTTTGGAAACTTTTTGAAACTCTTATGCGTAAACACTTAATTGATCTACTGGCTTACTTTGAACTTACCGGCTTGCCCCATTTTCGGCTAAATTAATTATTGATACTTGTATGCGAGACCAACCCTTGACGAGATTATAACACGATTCTTAAGTGCCTACTATCTTTTTTTTTAAACAAAACTACTTAGTGCCCACCTTTTTAGAACTGTACACACTATTAACTTCTGAGCCGTTTAGTAATAATGGGTATCGATACTTAGGAAAGAACCGTTCCTTGCTTAGATGGCAGTCTAAGTACATATTACTATGATCTTTGATACTCCCCGTAGGATAGGCGGGGTAAGGGGCCTCACGGTTGAACAATTGGTTTAGTGTGAACACTTAAGTTATAGAATGCCAAGAGGTTGATACAAGAATCTAATTAGTTACTTATACTCATAAATATTTACTCTCTCTCTCTTTTAGCGATTGATCCCGCAACTATAAATTTTACTAAATATTGTTCTACTTGATCTGTACGAACTTTAGGGCATTGATACGCCCATCACTTAGAAACTTTAAAAGTATATAAACATTAAGCGACTTTCTCCGCTAACCTCCTTTTTGGGAAACTTTTATTTTTATATACTTAACCGAACTTTTGCCGAGAAACTTAAACTGTAACTCACTCACTACTTTTGTAGTTGACACTTTATCTTATGTTTCAGGAAATTTAGTGTAAGGATGAGGTGCATGGCATAGACGGGTCAAGGCGGTCGTGTGAGAACTTATTTGGGAAAAGACTTTTCCATTTTCTTTTGGGAATTTTATTGAAACTTTATCTATGTATTCGTACTGAAACTCTATGACTTGGTTATCTCTTTTGAAATTGTATACACTTTTAATATTTATCAATGACTTGAAACCGTTATTTTTGTTATGACCCGTGTAATGATGTTCCAGCTCTTCACATCTCGTGTTTCCGCTTTAGCGGGGTGTGACACCTCCAAATTAAAAGCTTAACTACAAGTTCATCAAGTTTTTAAGAAACATGTTATTAAAAACATTTGGTTCTTAATCACTCTCGGATCAACTTGTAGTCTTCGTTCTTTCATCATTTGTATATCTAAGTAGGGGTGTTCAAAAGACACGGACCGGACCGAACCGGTAAAAACCGGACCGCACCGAGACAAAAAAAATCAAGAAACGGTGGACCAAGGACCGGACCGCTTTTTCCGTGTCATTTCCGGTCCGGTTCCTAGTCGGTTCTAGCCGGTTTTTCGGTTCTTTTCGGTTTTAATACCTCACACAATACACAACATAGTAATAAAAAAGGTTATTCAATTTAAAAAAGAAAAAAAGTCATGCAAAGATTAAGAATAAAGTAGGTTAAACGATAAGCAACACAAAAAGTACTCGTATCGAATTACAAATCATAAACGTAAATACGTAATAGGCATAGTAAAAAACTAAAACGAAACCAAATACGAATAGTAAAAACAAAAAACGTAAATTGTTTATTCATTCGTCATGTGCATTATCAATCATCTAGCTTATCCACATCTTCCATCTCGACAATTTTTTCCAAAATATCTATAAATAATCAAATAATAGTTAGTAATTATATAAAAATACATACATATAAGAAAATCTTTGTTCTTATTAAAATTTAAAAGTTAATACCTTTATTAATATCTTTAAAGTCTTCCAAATCTTCTTCATCAATTTCAGTAACATTTTTTCTTGGATTTTTTATCCAATCTTGAGTACAAATCAAAGCTTGAACATTGTCCGTAGATAAGGAACTTCTAAAAGCATCCAATACACGACCACTTGTGCTAAAAGCCGACTCCGAAGCAACCGTGGAAATTTGGATCGCCAAAATATCTTACAAAAAAAATAAAAAAAGTACACAATTAACGTAATAACAAAGTACAAAATATTAATTTAAAATTAAATAACTATAATGAGATTACCTCGTGCCATATTAGCGAGAATTGGAAATCTCGGAGTAATTACTTTCCACCAATTTAAAATATCAGAATCTTGTCTCCCCAGTCCGGGTTCACAAGGTTCTTGAAGGTACTTTTGCAACTCCGTCTTTGTGTCACTAACGCTACTAGAACCGGAATTCGTAATATCACGTAAAAATTCATTGTCACCATCATCATGAATATTAACTTGATTATCACATTCGTTTTGCTCATTAGGGATCGGTTTTCCAAATTTACCAATGTAATATTGAAACAAGGTCTCTAATGGATTACCAACCTCTTCACCCACCTTATTCTTAATTTTTTCAACAACTTCATCTTCAGTTTCTTTAACATTTGGCTTCCTTAGCCACTTATAAATCATTGTATATCCATTAATCACAACAAACATTTTCATTCTAGGATCAAAAATAGTTGCAAAGTATGTCATCAAATTAAACTTAGCAATATTATCCCAATACTTATTGAACTTATCCCTCATAGCCGCAATCATTGCTTTGTACTCGTAGTCATCATCTTGGTTGAACTTAAGCAATTGCATATTTAGATCAACCACCTCAGATAAAAAATAATTTGCATTAACACTTAAATTTGCACTAACTAATTCGGTTACACGTTTAAAGATTTGTAGAAAACTAACAATCTTTCCAACTAGAATCCAATCAAGACGTGAGGGAGCCATATTTCCTAAACCAAACTTATAACTAACATTCCTGTTCTCATATTCATTAAAAGCTTTTTCCAACTTGACTGCTGTAGCTAACATGTCATATGTGGAATTCCATCTAGTGGGGCAGTCAAGACGTAACATGGATTTTGACTCTATGCTTAGAAAATCTACACAAGCTTTGAATGCATGACATCTTTTCGGGGAGTTCCTAATGTATTCCACTGCGGCACGAATTTTTTCAATAGGACCAATATATTGTTTTAAACCTTCTTGTACAATTAAATTCAAAATATGAGCAGTGCACTTTATATGCAAATAAGTACCATTGAAAAACAAATTCTCTACTCTATCTCTCAAATAGTCCATGGCAACAGTGTTTGAAGATACATTATCCAAAGTTATGCACATAACCGTCTTAATCCCCCATTCCCTCAAACACTCAATAATAGAACGTGCTATGTCGTCACCCGTATGACTATAGATCGGTTTGAAATTTATTATTTTCTTATGTAATTTCCAATCCAAATCTATATAATGTGCAGTCAAAACCATATAATTAATACGCTGAATAGAAGTCCAAGTATAAGTTGTTAAGCTAACCCTAATATTAGAACTACTTAAAATTGCTTTTAACTTTTTCTTTTCTTCCTCAAATAAAGCAAAACAATACCTAGTTATGGAAGTACGAGAGGGGATCTTATAAGTAGGACAGATAGCTTCAATTAACTCCTTAAATCCTTGTTTGCCTACAAAAGAATATGGAAGTTCGTCTAAAATTATCATACGCACCAAAGCCCTTCTAACATTCTCAGCACTGAATTTCCATGTTTTAAGAATTGATGTTTCACCATCTGATTGACCAAACAAATTTGTTTGGTTTTTGATTCTATCTTGGTGATTCGGGCATACCTTGATGTGCTTATTCATAGAACCAGTACCATTTAAATTTGCAGCCTTGTACTTCCTAGGACAATACTTACAATAGCCATAACGAACACCTTCTTTATTCTTTATCCTCCTAAAGTGTTTCCAACATGCCGCTTTCAACTGTGATGTATCTTCTTCTACTTCTTCTTCTTCACCGCTATCAATCTTTTGCTTCTTTTTTTCCGAGTTTGTACTTCTCCCGTCTTCTTCTTCTCCGTCAGAATCAGAGCCAAGGTTGATTCTTTTTCCGCTAGACATCTACAATAATAACAAAAATTATATACATTAGTAATAGAGCATGATAACAAGTAATTATTATTGCTTTGAAAAACATCGTTTGATTGACGTATTGTTAAAAAACACTTACTTTTATTGAATACGAATGTGGAAATTAATCAACAATCTCGGAGATTAAGCATGTATTCGATTTGTCGACTTGTAATTCTGAGAATATCGATTTGAATATCCTCTATTCGATTTATATATCATATAATAAACTTGATATATTTGTTTGAAAATAGAATATGTATTTTTATTAGGATATGTATTAAAATTGGTATTATATTAGATTTGATATATATAAAAATTATTAGAATATCTTGGAGATTAGTATTAGGAATCCTAATTTTAGATATATATTAAATTATATAATCAAGTTAATATTAGGATGCATATATTTTTATTGACTTTTATTAGGATTGTGTGAATATAAAATTAATTAGTAAATCTGCAAATTATATAGACTAGATGTACATCAAAACTGTTTTTGTAAACAATATAATACCAATTAGGATTCTTAATTGGCTTAATTATTTAATAAATATTAAATGGTATTATAAATTTAATAAATGTCGAGTTCGGTTGTATTTGAATTTCAAAATTTTCAATTCAATGCATGGGAATTGGTGCATGGTCTCAATCAGAGGCTTATACTGAAAGTCAGTCAAATATAGTGATAGTTGACTCTAAAAACATAATCGAGTTTAATTATTTAATGAATATTAATGAATATAAGATTAAATATATTAAAGAAAAAGTTAACTTTTCGGTTCGAACCGGTGAACCGCCGGTTTAGACACGGACCGCACCGGATTTCTTTTTTAAGTATTTTTTAGAACCGAGAACCGGACCACCATAGCCGGTCCAGTTCGGTTCCGGTCCAAAGTCGGGCCGTTTTTGCGGTTCTAACCGGTTCTCGGTTTTTTTGGTCACCCCTATTTGTGTATGGTTGATTTTGGTCAAACTTGCAAAAGCCTGTTTTGGTACCGTTTTAAAAGATACTTCGTATATCTTTTTAGGCTATGGTTATCTCACCCCCTTAATTGGTTATTTCTATCCCCTATCCACTTTATAACACATCTATGACACATGTGTGTCATAGATGTGATTTTTTTTTTGATTTTTTGCCTTTATTTGTCGTTTTGTTGTCGGTTTTTTTTTAATTTTTCAAATATCGTAAAATAAAAAACATTATACATAATTTAACGAAAAAATAAATTGTCTATTAAAATGCAACATTCGTATTCTATTATTCACATAGTCGGTATAATAAAAAACAGAGTATAATGATGTAACGAACAAATAAATTATTCGTTTTTACTAGAAATGATATAAATAAATTTCTGAGCCTTTCGTTATTGTTATATGTTTATTAACAAAAAATTAACAAGGAAATAATAATTAAAAGCTTGTATGTGTAAAAATAAAATACATGTTCCGTGTGAAACAGAGAGTTATTCATATTGCTGAATAATATTAAAAATAACTCTTCCAACAAATTTCATAACTCCACCATAGGTCACATATTCTTTTTCTTTTTGCTTTACGTCATTCTTTATGTCAACTTTATGTCTAATCGTTTTTACTTTTCAGAATTCTGATTCCTTATGTTTTTTTCAAAAGTCTATAAAATCCGACGAATTTAAAAAAAAAAAAACACACTACTTTTATACAAATATTTCTCTCGTTTTTTATAAAAAGGTGAAATTATTAGGTTTTATAAACAAATACTGTCGGATTTTAATATTATTCAACAATATGAATAACTCTCTGTTTCACACAGAACATGTATTTTATTTTTACACATACAAGCTTTTAATTATTATTTCTTGTTACTTTTTTGTTAATAAACATATAACAATAACGAAAAGCTCAGAAATTTATTTATATCATTTCTGGTAAAAACGAAGGTTGCAAAAATAGAAAAATTATGTTTTACCGTCCATTCGATTTTACCAAAATGTGAATAATAGAATACGAATTATACCGAATATATGAATAATACTGTTTTTTATTATACCGAATATGTGAATAATATTGTATAATAAAAAACAGTAGGGTAACTAATTTGCCAACCAAATTTTAATTTAAATACAACTTGAAACAAATACATAACTATGCTATTTAATAATAATAAACAAATTTAATCATATCACAATTTATTTTTTCGTTAAATTATGTATAATGTTTGTTATTTTATGATACTTGAAAAATTAAAAAAAAAAACGACCACAAAAAGACATAAAAGACAAAAAAGCAAAAAAAGTCACATCGGATGGGACACAAGTAGGAGAGGTTTGCATAATAAGGGATAGGGGTTTGCATAACATAAGCCATCTTTTTAATCATTTGGAACATTTTAATATTAATTTTGATTTTAGTTTTAATCTTTAATATAATACAGTATAGTGTTATACCAAACAAGTTATAAATCAAACACTTAGGGCCTGCTTGGTTCAAAGCGGGGAAAGAGAAAGGGAATGGGAAAGGGAATACTATGGAATGCAATGAGTGGTTAATGAATACCCCCGATTTAGACTATAATGGAGTATTACCTATTATTGTGCAATGATTAACTACAATACAACAAACCAACCTCCTTCAATCATTATCATTACCCCCCATTACCCTCCATTACCCCTAACCAAGCACCCCCTTAGTTTGATCTCTTAATTTTAATTTATCATATTTTTCAGTTATCCTCTAATTTTTTTTTCCAGTTCAACCCTCGAACTAGAATTTTCATTACGTTTAGCAAGAGTCAATATACAGTCGAGTTATATAGCCTAATTAGATATTTACAATAAAATGGTAGACAAATGAGCAACAAGCTGCGCGCCACAACCCTTTTTGGATGGCAAAACCAATCCTACTAAAAATGAAATTTTGTGACTTAGGGGTCGAAAAATTACTTTGGACAACTCGTTGAACCCTAGTCAATAACTCCACTGCCTCCGGAGCTAGGAAACTAAAGTTATGTTTGTTAAGTACATTTTATTGGTTTCAAGCAGGGCGGAACCATTTTTTCTTTCACGTGGGGCAAAGTAAATCGAATTTACTAAATGGATAAAATATTATTGTTTATGTGAGTGTAAAGTTTAGATTTTTGATTTTTATGGGTACAAAACTTCAAAAATAACATAAATATAACTATTTTTTACATTGAAAAATGTTTAGTGGAGACAACTGCCTACTTTGTCTCGTTTTGGCTCCATCCCTGATTTCAAGTTCGAGCCTTAATTATATGTTTTTTAAAATTAGTGTATTTAGGTGTCCAATTTAACTTTCGCATACGACATCTGAGTTCTCGAGACCCGCATTCTTCGACATAATGTTAAATCATTTTATAGCAGTTTTAATTTGTATGATATTTTTGTAACGATAACATTTGTCTCTAAAGAAAAAAAGTGATTGCAAGTACCTAATTTGAGTCATCCATATTCGTGATTGGTGGCCAATTGTGAAGCATGCAGTTTCCATGTAGCCAGTCCAATCCATGCGGGACTGCGGGTCTTGTGCGTTTGTGTATGGTTGGTTTTGGTCAAACTTGCAGAGCCTGTTTTGGTACCGTTTTAAAAGATAATCCGTATATCTTTTTAAATATTAATTTTAATTTTAATCTTTAATATAATACAGTATAATGTTACATCAAACAAGTTATAAATCAAACACCTTTTATTTTTAATTTATCATATTTTTCAGTTATCCTCTAATTTTTTTTTTTTTCCCGGTTCAAGTCTCGTACTAGAATTTTCATTACGCTTAGCAAGAGTCAATACATAGTCGAGTTATATAGCCCAATTAGGTATTTACAAAATGGTAGGTAAACGACCAACAAGTTGCGCCGCAACCCCTTTTAAATGGCGAAACCAATCCTACTAAAAATGAAGTTTTGTGACTTAGGGGTCGACAAATTGCTTTGGACAACTCGTTGAACCCTAGTCAATAACTCCACTGCCTCCGGAGCTAGGAACCTAAATTTATCAAAAGCAAAAGGGATAAACACGTGTTAATTCTCTAAACAGGCTTTCTCGTGTTTAGCAACTTTGCTCAATTTTGTTTTCACTGCAGTCTGTCCCACAACAAACCCAGTATCCCTGAGCCCAACAAGAGGGGATACTCGTGTAAGATCCACACAAGCATGTTTCCCCCGAGCCCACACAAACACAGGTATATCAGTTGGTAAGTAGACCCCCCTTCAAGCGGATCCGTCAAAATTTTTACGGGGGCCTCATTCTTAGAAGAAATACATGCTCGTTTAAGAGAATCATGCAACACACCCCTAACCAAATCATGCCTATATTTGAAGCCAGACAACTCCTTGCAATGGACTGCATACTCACCAAAAGAATCCAAACAAACCTTGCGACTGACTGCCCAAGGCTCGTCAACTAGAAACATAAGGGTCATTAGTCGGTACTTAAGGATAGTCCAGTACTCGAAAGCCGACATATGTTGGCCTAGTCCTTCAATGGGGATAACCGTTAAGAAATTATGAGCATGAGGAGGTCGGGGGCATTCAAACACCGCTTTTTGGCCATGGGATAAATCAAACTACTCCCAAACTTTGGACGATTCCACTGTATAGGGCACACGCCAAAACTTTATGGGCTTTTTTTGTGAGGGGAGGGTGTCCTTATTAGAGAAACCGCTAAGATCAAAGTCAGGAAGGGACATGCGTAAGTGATCTATCGGATAGCCATAATCAGAGTCAAACCCATCAATACCACATCCCTGAAGAATGTGGTCCTGCAAACTCCAAGATTGTGCCCTCGAGGCCACAGAAGCATAAGTATAGATACCTCCTCAGCCAAACATAAGCCCAACCCACCAAATCGAGTCGGAAGTGATGCTAGCCTCCATTGAAAACCCAAAGGGTCCCCCACAGATCACAATTGCCTCTATCGCCCCACAAATCACAATTGCCTCTATCGCCCTCCGAAGGCCATTGTCAAAAATAGAAACTTTCCTCTATATACTTAGGTTGGCATATTCTGAGACCGAACAACAGCTTCCCGACACCCATACATGAGCGGAGCAAAAGGAGCTCAGATTGAGGGTCTCGTAGACATTAGAGACAACTCATTAGCTCCACAACACGAGATGCCCTCTTCACGGATAAACTACTAATACACCCCGCATCCTGGCTAACAGTGCCTCCAAGAAGTTTCACACCCAACATCGGCCTCCCAATCCCACAAGGAAACAATCCACCCTGCACTTTCACCCCATTGCATGTCGGCCAAAAAAAACTTCGGTTTTCTTAATGTTGAGTTCAAGGCCCAAGGAGGGGCCATCATCCCTGATTACATTTAAGGTTTTAGCTACCTCTTTAGTGTCTCCGATAATCGTACCATCATCCAAGTACCACGCATGAAAAAGAGTTTGCAACACTCCTTAATCCGATGAACAAGTGGGTGCAAAACTAAGGCAAAAAGAAGAGGCCCTTAAAGGGTCCCTCTGTTGAACTCTAGTGGTGGACCACATATGGTCATCTCCCACATATAACCTCGCTTGCTGACCATATACAAAGTCCACCCATAGGAAAATATGCAGACATCGAGTCCGAACCTCATGTAGGAGGGTAGTCCGATCCACCAAGTTGAAGGCATTAGAAAAATCGACAATAAGCATAGCCAACGACCCATCCGAGTGAAACTCATTTAAAAATCTATTTGCGCTATGGAGCACATCCTCTACCCTGGAGCACAGCCTCTGCCCCACTGGGGACTCCTACCATATACTTAAAGTCACAAAGGTATTTGGACATCTCCTTACTGACACCCATCATAGCCACCTTAGAGACCAGCCTCCTCCAAATCGCCCCAAGGACAATAGGTCTAATCCCATTGTCTGGTTTGAGCAATGACGTAAGAGGAGCAGATGCAACAAACTCCACCAAAACCTTAGGGCACCTCCCCCAAACATAAATTAACCACCACAATGTAACATCCTAGTTCCGAAAATAGAATATTTTGTAAGTATATGTTATGTTTTAGTCCTTAATAGAAATTAGAAATGGAAAAGGACTAGGTTGGTAAGAAAAATAGTTAACTTTGGTTAGAAAGGATTTAAATTGTTAACTATGTTAGTTAAGTAAGTAAGTTAAGCAAGCCTTGAAAGATGAAGGACTAAAGTTGTAATTCTGGAATTTTGGGTAAGAGGTGGAGGATAGGTGTCTTTTCCACAAAATTTTCTAGGTGTATGTGTGTGTGAGTGTCGGTTTAGAGAGAAAGCAAGAAGGAGAAAAGATCAATTATCTCAAATTGAAGATCAAAAGTGCTGGAATTCTTTAGTTAAAGCAAGAATAAGATGTTTAAGAACCCCATCTTTGGTTCTAGTGGAATAAAAAGAAGGTATGATTATATACTTTAAGTTATTTGATGAAATTGAGCTTGTATTATGTGTTATAACATCATTTAGATGTTTGATTAAAAGGTAGAATTGCTTAATTTGGTTAAAATTAGATATTTGATTATTTGGGGATAATCATGAAAGTTGAAGAATTGTTAGAATTAAGCTTTGTTTATATGTTATTTTGATGTTAATAATATATGTAAAGGCTTGAAAGATTGAAAGATTAGCTTATATGATTTTTATAAGATTTCATGTTTTAGCTAATAAGAGTGAAAAAATGAATTGTTAAGTAGAAGTGTTTATCATTGTGAGAATGTTTTGGAATGAAAGAATTATGTTAAGAATGATTATTATCATGTTTATGATAGAAAATATAAGATAAGTATACTCAAAATTGTGTTTGGGTGAAATGGTGTTAAGTATGTTACACTAGTTTCCAAACGGGTCATGTGACCCTTGAAAAGATGGCAAATGGGTAAAAATGGTTCTAGGGAAGAAAACATTACTTGAAATGTGTTATTTATTATTGGTGTAATGTGTGTAAAGGGTTAAAAATTTAAAATGCTTGTTTGTGAATTAGAGAGTTGAATGGGTCAAAAGTCCCAAAAGATGGCAAGTTGGGTAGAAGTTGCCAAATATGTATAGATTAAGAGTTAGAAAGAGTTAGAAGAAATTAGAAATAGTTGAATGAAGTTAATACATGTGTTTATATGTATGAAAGATATATTGAAAGCAAATTTGTGTTTGGTTGTAAAAACGCAGATTTGGAGAAAAAGAGTAAAAAGGAAAGAGCTTTGTATGTTGTAGACTTAATTCGACTTCGAGGTGTGTATATGAAGATTTTATATAATGTTTTATATGTTAAATTAATGTACATTATAATCTTTGAAAGATTGGTAAGATAATTGTTTAATGTATGAATAAATGATTAACGGAAAGAAGGGTAAGAAGTGCTAGACCTTAGTTGAAAGTGCAACAAGTAACAAAGGAAACCAAAACAAACCATCTGAGTCACCACTGCGTCGCAGTGGTAAGCACTACTTCGCAGTGGGAGATCAGTGGGTTTTGTTTGGTTGCAATGTTGTCCAATGTGTCGTAGTTGTTATCCAATGTGTCGTAGTAATGCCCCGACCAGTTTTTAGTAGTTTTTAATATTGTTTATATGTATAAATTGTATCCTAAATTGTATCCTAAATTGTTAGAAAGTTAAAAGAAGAGTTTCACATGACATTTAATTAGTCGGGAAAGAAAGATAAGAAAAGAGTAAGATACGACTTTAATTAGTCGGGAAAGAAAGATAAGAAAAGAGTAAGATACGACTTGGTATAGTCGGGAAAGAAAGAAAGACTTTAAAGTAGTTTTGTAAGATTTAATTAACATATTTGTAAGATATACTCACTAGCATATACTATATTAATTGTATGTTTTGTAGGTAATGATATTTAGGGCAAGACAAGCTAAAGAAGAAGGGAAGTGAGACCGTAATGTAAAGTTAAATGTTAAAATGTTTTCGTAAGAGCTTCCGCTCAAGTTTGTAAAATGAGATGTTAACCGACATTTATCGTTAACTAATGTAATAAAGTGGTAACACTTTTGGAACATTAGTTAAATGTTTTGTAAGATTATTTGGAAAAAAAAATGGTGTGTATTTGGTTCTAAGTATTACACACAAAGATAACCTTGATTAGCCCAACAACGACCGCCAACCCCTTTCCACAAAATGCATCTAAAATGTATAGGGCCCTCAACCCGTCCTCTAATCAAACAAATAAAATACTACACTTTCTTTGCCTTATTTTAAATATTCACATTACTAATTTTGTTTGTTTTAAATAATTGCCTATTATACCAAAACAAAAATTAGACCTAACTAATTTTTATGTTATATCCTATTTAATATCATTATTAATTAAAATTAATTTAATTCTTAATTTAATATCATAATATCATTTTTATTTACTTAAATTTGTATTTGCTGTTTTTACTAATTATTTTCTTTTTGTTAGTGAACATTTAAAGTAAAACTAAAATATATTAATAATTTGCATATATATATATATATATATATATATATATATATATATATATATATATATATATATATATATATATATATATATATATATATATATGGAGATTTACATCTACATCCTTATAAAACTTCAATATTACGTCAATTTCCTTCTAAAAATCAAAATTACGTTTATATTCTTCCAAAACATGAAAAATTCTCATTTATATCCAAAATAATAAATTAATAATATTTAAATGATTTTAATATTTAAATTATTCATCTAAATATTAATTAAATGATTTTAATATTTTAAATTATTAAATAAATCAATAAAACTAATCCAAATTAAACAAATATGTCAATTGATAGTGTTAGTAGGGAATAGGCTCGATACATATAACCTATAAGCCCTAAAAAGCTAACACAACACAGGATAAAGGCTAAGTCCCTTCTACATCAAGGAAAGGCTCTTAGTCCCTTCCACATTATGCAGGCTCTCAGTCCTTGCCCGAACATCCGACACTTAGGCCCTGGTACCCGACACTCGTGCTCCAGCGCCGGCACTCAGGCCTCAGCTCCCGGCTCCAGGATCCAACTGGCCGGCTCCCGGCCTCCCGGCTCCCGGCCTCCCGGCTCCCGGCTCCGGCCTTCCGGCTTCCGGCTCCCGGCTCCGGCCTTCCGGCTTCCGGCTCCCGGCTCCGGCCTCCCGGCTCCGGCCTTCCGGCTTCCGGCCTTCCGGCTTCCGGCTCCCGGCTCCCGGCTCCCGGCTCCGGCCTTCCGGCTTCCGGCTCCCGGCTTCCGGCTCCCGGCTTCCGGCTCCCGGCTCCCGGCTCCGGCCTTCCGGCTCCCGGCTCCGGCCTCCGCCTTCCGGCTACCGACCTCCGGCCTCCCGGGCTTCCGGCTTCCGGACTCCCGGCTCCAGCTTCCGGCCTCTCGGCTCCCGATGTCCCGGGTCCGATCTCCTGACTCTCGGGTTCCTGGTCCTTGACTTCATTGGTGTTCCCTCTAAGCACTGTGCCAGACGGTCTTAAGCTCCTGCCCTAGGATTCAGACCGTTAGCATCATTATGAACATCTGCCTAACCCTTTGTTCTCCCATAATGATAACAATAATGTCACGAACGTTGGAACCCCATGAATAGCATTCAAGAGCCATGATAAGCCTTTATGGCCAACCGTTTCCCATGTTTGGGATTGTTGGGTATAAATACCCTACCCTGATGCAGTTCAAGCAGAGGCCAACACTCCATACATCTCTCACACAGATATCTTCATCACTTACATACTTACCGGAATACTTACTCACCGTAGTAACCACATTCCGATCACCTTCTTCAACCAACCACTTGACCACCTTAGGCTCTCCAAGAGCTTGATAGGTTTGCACTGCTTAGCAGGAGGTCAAGAGGTGGAACCCCAAACACCCAAGTTACTGAGCCTGTCAATCCTTGCTCTAACATTGGCGCCATCCGTGGGACACGTTTTAGCAACGGTGTCTCATTTCATTTCTATCTTTTTTCATTTCATTTCTTAGTTTCACCACCATTTTTTCTTCTCCATGGAAGGAAATTCCTCATCACAAATCCGTTTACTTAAGCCAAAGACAACCACCAATACCCCATCCACCACCCTAGCTAATTACATATAAATGACGAATGAAGAGGTACATCTGCCAATTCTATGGCTGCTATCCTAGAAGGAAAAACACTCAAACGATACAACACAATCTCATTTGGTCAGCTTCTCAGGTGAGACACATTGATCAGTAGGCAAAATAAGCATGTAGTTAATGTTGAGAGAATACCCTTACTAGTGGGTCAAAATAATAAAATTAGCAAGAATTAGTTCATCATCGGCCTACAATGTCCTACTGGGCAGCCCCTCAACAGTTTGGACCAATTCCATCTACCATCCATGACATGGTCGAATTCCCTATCCTAGTTGGCATAGCCACACTTAGGGACAGGATGCCATGTCCAAAATACTAATCCGTCTAAAAAATGTCATAGGCAACCATTGATGTTGGCCAGACACGAAAAAGGTTTAACTTAGTCAGATCTTTGTATCCCACAAAGATATTGAATGCCATGAAGACTTTCAGCCTACAATGTCCAATTGGGCAGGCATGCATTATAAAAGTTTAGAACAATTTCATCCACCATCAATGACATAGTCAAATTCCCTACCCCAGTGGACAAAGCCATAATTAGAGACAAGATGTCATGATATGGATCTAAAAGTGTCATGGACACGATACAGATCTAAAAGTGCCATAGACACAAGATAGATCTTAAAGTGTAATTAGCACAATACAGATCTAAGAGTCTCACGGGGCACAATTCAAAATTTTCATGGACAAAGAATAATACGTGTCATTTACACCTAACGAGATCCTGACAGCCTTGGATATGACTTCTGATCGACAGCCGCCGACTGGATCGTAATAGGCACCTGGGCATAGTAGCCATCCAAGCATAATAGGCATCCAGACATAATATCCATCATGACGTACTAGCAATCCATGGATAATACATATCCTGAAAAACTTGATATTTTTGTCCGGACTTGATATTTTTTGTCCGGACCTGATATTTTTGTCCGACACACTTGATATTTAGTGTCGGACCTTGATATTCGGCCAGCTTGGACAGCCGGCCAATTTGGCAAAAATTTGATATTTTTGTCCGGACTTGATATTTTTTGTCCGGACCTGATATTTTTGTCCGACAACTTGATATTTAGTGTCGGACCTTGATATTCGGCCAGCTTGGACAGCCGGCCAATTTGGCAAAAATTTGATATTTTTGTCCGGACTTGATATTTTTTGTCCGGACTTGATATTTTCGGCCGACACACTTGATATTCGTTGTCAGGCCTTGATATTCGGTTTTGGACAGCCGACCAGTTTTGGCAACAAAGAAAAAAATAAAAAAAAATAAAAAATAAAAATAAAAAAAAAAGTAAAAAATAACATCTCTCCCAAGAGGAAAGGATTTCAGCTCCTTCCAAATCTAGAGGAAGGCCCTCAATCCCTTTCTAATCGAAAAAAAAAAAAAAAAAAAAAAAGTGAGGGAATGATTTCATTTCTCCCAAGAGAGAATGATTCCATCTCCCTAAGAGGGAAGAATCCCCCTCCCAATATGAAACGATTTCACCTTATCCCAAGTGGGAAGGATTTCACTTCCCATAAGAGAGAAGTAAAAAGGAAAAATCTTACCCTTCCCAAAAGAAGAAGGATTTCATCACCTCTCACCCCTCCAAAGGGAGGCGGCCAAGGCTGAGTGTCGGCCTAGGCAATGTGCCAGCCAAGGCATGGTGCAGGCCAAGGTCGGGTGCCGGCCAAGGGGCACGAGTACCGGCCAAGGCATGAGTGCCAGCCAGGTAAGGTGTCGGCCAATGCACGAGTGCCGGCTACGGTGGGGTATCACCTCTCATCCCTCCCAAGGGCAAAAGGGTTTCCATCACCTCCCACCTCTCCCAAGGGGGAAGGGTTTCATCACATCCCACCCTCCCAAGAGGGGGAAGATTCCAAGTGGGAGAAGAATTTCAGCTCCTCACAAAAATGAAAGGTTTTACCAACTCTCACCCCTCCCAATGGGGGAAGGGTTTCACCGACACGGGATACAAGTGCCAGACCAAGGCAAGAGTGTCGGACCAAGGCACAACTGTTGGACCAAGGCAAGGCAAGAGTGGCAGACCAAGACACTACTGCCGGACCAAGGCACAAGTGTTGGACCAAGGCACGAGTGCCGTCTTGCCAAGGCACGAGTGCCATACCACGTATGCCTGCCAACAAGTGCTCAGGAAAGATTTCAACTTCCCTAAGATGAAAGGATTTCACATCCACCAGGAAGGATTTTACCTCCTCCGGGGAATGAGTCCATCTCCCCCAAGAGGGAAGGATCTCACCCCCCCTCCAGCAGGGAATGCTTTCACCTCCTCCCAAGAGAAAAAGCTTTCATCTCCTACTAGCAGGGAAAGGTTTCACCTTATTCACCTCCTCCCAATGAGGGATTTTACCTCATCCTCAAAGGGAAATATCTCACAGAGAAGGATATCATTTCTCTCAACATAGAAGGATCTTATATCATCCCAAGAGGGAATGATATAACTTCTTATGACAGAAAAGGACCGTACCTACTCCCAGCAAGGAAGGATCTTACCCCCTCCCAAAAGTGAAGGGATTTTGCCTCCTCCCTACCAGCCTACTCATCTTCCGCTCGGTCGCACACGGCCTGTCACCCGACCAGTTTGACAAGATTTGACAGCCAGTCTCAGCATATCTAGCCTATCAACATATAACAGTGCAGGTGCCATCATCCTTGGCAACAAGTTTTCAAGATAAAAGTAGCAAGGATATCATAGCGGTCAATGAAGGAAGGAAAGATCGAACACCTTATCCCAGGAGCTAGACCATAGGTGAACAAATCCCCAACTAACAAGGATTGTGGGAGAAGGAGGACGACATAGATTACCTTAGACGGCCACATATTCACCACCCATGATGGACTTGGTATCAACATGGGAAAACATTCTTCAAGGTAATTACTCTCATATTTTATTTCAATTAATAAATACTTTTTTGTCAAAATCATGGAATGTCATGTTCAAGAATAACACGTGGTCCGATCTATGTATCCCGCAAAGTCTTGGAAGGCCATGAGCCTAAATAAAATAATATTGGTCTGATCATGTATCCCAATAATACCAAATGAAGCAATAACTTTTATTACAAGGTTAGGACATTGCACACACGTGCATACACAATCACATAATTCTGAACAACGTTCAGACCAAGTGCATTGGGGCAAGATGGATATTTAAATCCAAGCCACACATGCACATCGTCATATACATAACTCTGAACAACGTTCAGACCAAGTGCCTAGGCTAAGATGGACATTTTTGTCTAGGCCAAACATGCACATCATCATTTTCGTCTTTTCACCTACTTGGGGAAAGGCAAGCACTTCTCATTGGGAAGCGACAATCCTCGCGAGTAACAAATAAATAAAGGTTAACCAACAAAAAGTGTCATAGGCACAGTGCCACGAGCAAAATATAAACTTTAAAAGATGCTACATGCATCTGAAAAATGTCATAGGCATATAAGAACTTGTCACTGCCATCCAGTTGTCATAGTCACTGTATGTAATAAGCCATGGGCATAACACATGCAACGGGCACACAAGAAAGAGTCATAAGCACAATGATATTGTAATATTCAAAAGGTGTCATAGACACCAACATAAAATTCAAAAATGTCTTGGACATCTATATGTAACATAGACATCTGACAAAGCTATGAATCCAAATAAATGTTATTGGTCTGATCATCCAATAATACATTATTTTTTCATTTCAAGGTTATATAATGTAAAACCATCACATACAAAATTTATAGCAACATACACAAATAGAAAAAACTACAAATGGTAGTCCAAACATATCATATGATAGAAAAAGGCTAAGTCATACAAATGAAATTGTGTTACAAACACAAAGAGAAAATAATAAGGCTTTCGTGAAATGAGAGTAAGGATGTCTGGCGCAGACATATCAAAACCTTCCACGAGTCAGCTCCTGATTGGAAAAGCTCGAGTCTTCAACATACCATTGTCACACAACATATCCCCGTGACCCAATGGATCGGAATAAGGCAGCACTGCAATCCCAACATCAGGGTAAAGAGTCTGCAAGATGTCTCTCATGCATAAGAAATGACTATTGGCATCCCAAGGCACATATATCACGTTAGGGTGATTAAGTACGTGATTAAGCACAATCGCGAAGACATCTAATAAATCTTTTTTAGAAGGAATGGCAGAATCCATACATGCCAACCACATTTTGTCTTCCTTACATCGAGTGAGATGGGCATTCTTCTTAGTCCATCTACCTTTGACCATCCAAGTGTGATGCACACAATACAAATCTAAATGTGTCATGGGCACAATAGATAGTCAAAAGTGTCATAGACACATTACTTATCCAAATGTCGTAGTACAATGGAAAGAATACTTGTGATGGACACACTCTGAAGGTTCAAATCCCAATCAGTTTGAAGTCCATATGTATGCACTTAGCAATCTGGCACCATCCTCCTTCATCCACTTCATGAAAGAGCTACTTGTGCAGATACTAAAAAATATCATAGACAATAACTAGGCGAAGACATGCCAAGCGTGGAAAAGGCAAGGTCAAACCCAAAGCAAAGCCATTAAATGCATGAAGTTAGGCTTCAAAACTTTATTTTTTAAAACCTAACTGGGGGGCATGATAGTGTTAGTAGGGAATAGGCTCGATACATATAACCTATAAGCCCTAAAAAGCTAACACAACACAGGATAAAGGCTAAGTCCCTTCTACATCAAGGAAAGGCTCTTAGTCCCTTCCACATTATGCAGGCTCTCAGTCCTTGCCCGAACATCCGACACTTAGGCCCTGGTACCCGTCACTCGTGCTCCGGCGCCGGCACTCAGGCCTCAGCTCCCGGCTCCAGGATCCAACTGGCCGGCTCCCGGCCTCCCGGCTCCCGGCTTCCGGCTCCCGGCTCCGGCCTTCCGGCTTCCGGCTCCCGGCTCCGGCCTCCCGGCTCCGGCCTTCCGGCTCCGGCCTTCCGGCTTCCGGCCTTCCGGCTTCCGGCTTCCGGCTTCCGGCTTCCGGCTTCCGGCTCCCGGCTCCCGCCTCCCGGCTCCGGCCTTCCGGCTTCCGGCTCCCGACTCCCGGCTCCCGGCTCCGGCCTCCCGGCTCCCGGCTCCGGCCTTCCGGCTCCCGGCTCCGGCCTCCGCCTTCCGGCTACCGACCTCCGGCCTCCCGGGCTTCCGGCTTCCGGACTCCCGGCTCCAGCTTCCGGCCTCTCGGCTCCCGATGTCCCGGGTCCGATCTCCTGACTCTCGGGTTCCTGGTCCTTGACTTCATTGGTGTTCCCTCTAAGCACTGTGCCAGACGGTCTTAAGCTCCTGCCCTAGGATTCAGACCGTTAGCATCATTATGAACATCTGCCTAACCCTTTGTTCTCCCATAATGATAACAATAATGTCACGAACGTTGGAACCCCATGAATAGCATTCAAGAGCCATGATAAGCCTTTATGGCCAACCGTTTCCCATGTTTGGGATTGTTGGGTATAAATACCCTACCCTGATGCAGTTCAAGCAGAGGCCAACACTCCATACATCTCTCACACAGATATCTTCATCACTTACATACTTACCGGAATACTTACTCACCGCAGTAACCACATTCCGATCACCTTCTTCAACCAACCACTTGACCACCTTAGGCTCGCCAAGAGCTTGATAGGTTTGCACTGCTTAGCAGGAGGTCAAGAGGTGGAACCCCAAACACCCAAGTTACTGAGCCTGTCAATCCTTGCTCTAACATCAATGAAGAATCAAATATCAAATGAACTGAATAGATTAAATTCAATGAATAAATTATTTTAAACATATATTACAAAAACATTAATCAATCAAGACTAGGAAGTTTTGCAACCTTTTTATTCCGGTTAATGATCAAAATTATAGAAATCAATTTTTTTTAAATCTATATTGCGACTTTATGAAATTGAGATACATTAGTTAATGTTGCATTAAACCTAACATCCTTGAGTAAAAGTTTAATTAATATTTAGATGAATAATCTAAATATTAAAATTATTTAAATATTATTACTTTATTATTTTGGATATATATGAGAATTTTTCATGTTTTAAAAGGATATTAACGTAATTTTGATTTTTACAAGGACATTGACGTAATATTGAAATTTTGTAAGGACGTAGATGTAAATCTTCCATATATATATATATATATATATATATATATATATATATATATATATATATATATATATATATATATATATATATATATATATATATAAATAAAGAGTTTGTCTAATATTGCCCATTGGGTAGATGTTAGAGCATCAAAATTTTTTTGTTTAAGTATATTTTAAAATAGAATTAGCAATTTAAAACAGATCAATCTAATAAAAAAAATTGAGTTCATTAAGTATATTTTTTAGCTAAAAAGAAAAATATCAACTTTTTAAAGTGTTACTTATAAACACATTGTAGAAAAATCCAAAAAGGCTTAGTTATTTTGGAAATAGTATTAATGACTTACCTAATATAATTAAGAGTAAATTGTATTTTTTGTCACTCATAGTTGTTTAATTCGTCGATTTTCTCCTTAAACCCTTTTTTTTCTGTAATTTTGTTCCTCCGTCTAACTTTCATTAGTTTTTTCCGTTAAATGTCATCATGTGCCAAATATGTGAGGGTAGATTTGTCATTTAATTTTTTTTTCCTTTCTTTTTAACTTAATTTCTCTCATTTATCTTTCTTTTCTGCTTCTTTTAAACATCTATCACTAACAACAACCATCAAATCACCACATCCGTTCTTCTTTTCTCTTCCAAACCACCGCACCACCAAAACCATGTTCTCTAATAACCATCTACCAAAACCACCACGAATTTAAAACCAAAAATCTAAATCTAAAAAAATATAAATCAAACCCACATATCGAAATTGTAGATCTTGAATAAAACAACGATGAAATTATAACATCAATTGCTTGTAAATCTGAAATCTTAGAATCCAAACCTATTGATTTTAAACATACACAAAAAGGTTAAGAATTGAAAAATGAAAGTGACGAGAGAGGGAGCTGCAGTGGGTGGCGGTAGTTGGGGGACGCTTGGTTAGGTGGGCGACGGTTGGTTGCGGTGGGTGCGCGAACGGTGGCTGCTGCAGGTGGTCGTGGTGGGGTAGTTTGCGATGGGCTTCAAAGACAAAGAGGCCGGAGAATATGAAGGTCATGTCAGAAATATATGGAGGACATGCCGAAATATACAGAAGTCTTTAGAGTTGTGGGTGTATGTGTTATTAGAGGTTTAGGTTTATGAGTAGGTGGGTTTTAATTTTAGGTTTAGGTTTGATTTGATTTTAAAGAAATTAAATTTGGAGAAAAAAAATATTAGTTTAGGTTTGATTTCATTTTGAGAAATAAAAATTTGGAATATAAGAAGTTGATAGATGAAGTTAAAAAATATTTAAGAAAATAAATAATAAATAATATTGACATTTTGGTCATTTCGTTAGTTAAGGTGACACTGAACGGAAAAAAAAAACTAACGAAATTAGATGGAGGAACAAAAAAATAAAAAAATAACATTCTCGAGAAGAAAATTGTAATTTTTTTTTTTAAAGACAAAGTCGATAAATTAAAGAGTAACGAGGGACAAAAAAAATACATTTTATTCTATAATTAATTAAAGTGCATATTACCAAAATAATCACCTATCACCTACATTTTAAAAAAATAATCACCTAATTCGCGACGGATTTTTCGGGACATTTTTTTCGTCGCGAAAGTACACATATTTTAATCAGACCAATAAAAATTCGACACGTTGTCGCGACACTATTCATTTCTCGCGTCAATATTCATTTTCGCGACGACGTGTGTGATTTTTATTGGTCTGATTTTGTTTTATGTACTTCCCGTGACGATAAAATGTCGCGATAAATTTGTCACGAATCAGATGATTATTTTTCTAAAATATAAGTGATAGGTGATTATTGTGATGATTAATTAATTAATTAAATACTTGAAATCAGATAGAAAAACATAAAAGAAAAAGACAAAGATCTCATCTCTCTCCACCAACCAAACATCCCTTATTCCCTCTCTGTCTCTCCACTCACTATGTGTAAACTGTGAACTATGTGTACCTAAAGAACCTCCTTCTAATAGTACCAGATTCTCACTTCACTTTCACTCTTCAAAAAAAACATCTATCTTTATATATATATATATATATTTTCATACAAAATTCCGATCCAGAAAGTTTTAAAACATAAATTATATAAAAAAATGGCAATCAACAACAAAGAACCGGCGAGTCCTCCAATGATCGGCAAGATCGGTCCTTACACCGTCTTCCTTACACCTCCACCTACTCCCAAACCTTCGTCTGAGTCTCGGAATGATTCTCCCCCGGTTAAATCTGCTCCCCCGGTTCTTCCCCCACCGGTTCAGTATGAGAAAACCGGCCCTTCTAAGTTTGGTTTCTTTTGGGAGGCTGTTGCTAAAGTTCAAAACGGTATCGTTTTTATGTTTTAATGAAATGTTTGGAATTCTTGAAATGGTTTGTTAAGTTGTTGTTGTTGTTGTTTGAATGTGACAGCGCATTCGAGTTTCGATGATTATGTGGCGCGTTGGTTTGGACTTAATCAGTCCAAGTATCAGTGGGCATTGGATGATTATTATGAAAAAAACGGATCGGTAATTTACTTTCAAATGTCTTATTTTCATAGAATTGTATGCACAAAAGGTAGTATGAAACTTGCAACTTAATTATATTCCACTTAAGTTTATTTCATACCCGCTTTTAGCTTTAACTAATAGATAGATTTAAGCTCAATGATTGTTTTGGAAGTTCGTTCTTGAAACATGTGTGCATAACCGCGTGTTTTTGTGTTAATTAAACTTAAATTGTAGGGTTAGTAGCTTTGATTGGCTTGTGAAAATGTGGATATGCTCTGATCATTCTTCTTGATAATAATCATATTAAATGTATCACACCGATATACTTATTATATCTTAGAAATGGTAAGACAAAAGTTAAGCGTGGATCAATTCCGTTGTGGAAAATTTGGCGGTCCTTATAATTTGCAGCTTGAATTCTAACTCATTCTTCTTGCGCTGGAATCTTGAAGCTCCCGCAAGATTTCCTTTACTGTTTTTTATTCCATTTAAATATAATATATCAGTTCTTTTTTCTTTCTTTTGGATGAAGGAGTTCATTGGTGAATAATATTGATTGTTATGGAATCGAAACATTTAGAGATTCTTTCTGTTTTACATATAGAGGTTGGCCACTAACCAAACTGCTGATTAATCAAAGAATGAGGTTAAGCGCTAAATTAAAGTTAACTTACCGTTAGGTATTGTCAATAAGAAACTTCATTTAGAGGTTGAATATTAATTAGATTATTGTTAATAAGAAACTTAACTTACCATTAGGTATTGTCAAACTGAGGACTCTGTATCATACACCAAGGGACCAACCATTTTTGGGTGTACGTGGAATCTATTTGCTCACTTACGCAGTATATGAAATGGCTGTTATAACTTTAAAATTTCCGTCTTTTTCTTTTATGTTCTTGACATTATTTTATTTTTTTGCTAAAAGCTTGAGATTATTTGAAGTAATTTCATAAACAAAATAAACTTAATAAACCCTGAAATACTTGTAAAGAAGGTGGCGCTCCGCAGTTATATATTACATTTTTGTTGGGACTATCTTATTTTATCTCTGTAGTAATTGTTAATGCGTTATGAGCTCATTCTGATTGTAAATCATTATAAATTGGAGGACCAGGCTGATGCAAAAGTTAAAGATATATCCTCCAAAGCACAAACTGTGTAACATGGTTTTCCGATAGGTAAATTATTCAATATTTTTCTGCTCTCTTTACATTTATATTCTTATGTCTCATCGGAGGTGGGATTATGGCAAGATGGGCGGGTGTGGTAAAGGGTAATGGTTTTAACTTGAAACTGGTCCTTTTTTGTACGCCTTGAAATTAACCGGGTTGGTTTGGATTGGATTTGATTTTTTTAACTCGCACACACTTTTTGAATGTGTTAATCATCATTACAGTAATAATAACTACAGTATAAATTGAATGATTAAATAAATATGATTTGGAAGGCTATATGCATAACTTTTGACTTGTTCGCCTTTTTGCATATATTTTATGATTTGACCCTGTGAGATAAATTACAACCCAAATCGACTAATTTATAAGTAAATGGTTAGGAATCACCACCTCTAGGTCTCATTGTCTTATTAGGGAGTCTATTATATATTTTCGCTTAAGTTTTATATTTTGATGCAGGATTTCAGTCGACCAATGCACCTTCTGAAACTTTTTGATTATGCTATGTCTATATGTCAAAACATCACATAAACTTATGATATACTCGTTTGAAGAGGTCCGTCAATCATATATCTTGTACTACTTTTGAAAAGGCCCGACAATCTTATTATTATGATAGTATGAGGCATGTAACCTTTTTGTCTAGCATGTTTTCTATTACCAACTGCTGAAGGTAGGCTAATTGATTTCTTGAATTGCAACCATGTTTTGTTGTATCTTCATTTCTGTTTTAAAGCATGAACTGAATTTACTCATTATCCTATTTACGAGCTTCCTTTCATGAGTTCGGAGACGTGCTGTCTCTAGTTTCTTTTGTTAACAGCTGGAAACTTTGGCACACCACACAGAATGGTCGATACAACAAGTAAGCATGAATTATGAAATGGATTTTTCTTTTCATGCAAAGTCATGACTGTTAAATAATGTTTGCGAAAAATGGTGATTTTGGGTTGTCGTAGTTTACCCACTTTATAGCTTATATGCTATCACTACAGGTTTACAAAAGAATTAGAAGTGTGATTTAGCTTTGAAATAGATTATCTGATTATTTCTGTTTTCGTATCGTACATGATCTGATTTGAAAATCAGATTACTTGGGATTTATAAATTTGCTCGATGAAACATATTTTCATTGTGTGTGCGAATTGTGTGTATATAGATAAAGCAATTCCAGGTTTCTTATTTTGAAAGGGAATTCGCTAAACATTCTTAAATATTTTCCAAACAAAAATGTTAGCCAAGGTTCAGCACTAGAAATCCAATACCTTGAATTTTCATGACATATCTAATTGACTTCATATCCATCTTTAAATTGGTCTATTGTATGTATCTAACTTTCAAAAATCGATATTTTATATATCCAACCAATGAAATCTTAGCAAAACGATGATGTGGCAACTTACGTGGCACATTATATGGATGACACGTATTGTTGAATACATACAATAATAGATTTTTGAAAGTTGGATACATTCAATAGAGATTTTTAAAATTTAGATACATATAATAGACCAATTTAAAGATGGATGCATACAATAGTTTTGGATGTAAAGTTTGATGCATTTCTAAACAATTAGCCCACTCCATGATATCAAAAGCTTCAAAACCTAATTGGCAATCATCGTTGCAACCTGCATAAATAGTTGCTGCAAACTGTGGTCGTAATCACGACCAGCAACTTCTCTCTTTCTTATTCTCTTTCTTGTAGATGTAGGATTTTTTTTTTTCCCGAATTTTATCAACCTCTATCTATTTTCTTTTTCCTTCATCTATTCCCTCGCGTTCATCATCTCGAATCAAGGGATTCTTCATAATACCATTTGTAAGTACTAAATCACATTAGTCATATTGATCAGTAACATCCTACTAAATCTTTCGTTTATTATAGAATGTATTGGCTATAAATATAACCATTAGATATATTTTTGATCATTGAATAAATCTCTACATTCATGAAAGTTAGGTATCCACTGTTAAAAAGTAGTTATAAAACTTTTGTAAGTTAGTATATTTAACCTCCCACTCCCACTATTTATTATTTAATACTATAAGAAGTTTGTCTTACTCGACCAACAACTTTTGATTAGATCGAGCTTTCAACCGCCCATCTTACAGGACCTTCAACCGCCCATCTTCAAGGACCAACAGGTTCTTTTTTTAGAAAGACATTTACGACACTCTTAATAGTTCTCAGTTCTCATCACAATCTAGATTGGCTGATTCCTATCCAGGGATCGACACTACTACTTCCTAAAAAGCATCTAATACCTTTTTCATGTTTTTCAAATCTTCTTTTTCATATATCAACCCCAACTACGCGTGTAAAAACCGAGTTTAACTAACACCCGAACCGGGTTAGGTCAAACAAATCTAAACCGGTTCGGGTAAAAACCGGGTCAGTTTTTGATGGATGAAGGGTAAATCCGGTTTGGGGTCGGGTCCAAACCGGTTCAAGTTGAAAACCCGGTTAAAAACCGGTTTTTAGTATTTAATAAAAAAAAATAGCGTAACTTGCAAAAACACGTTAAAATTCGACTTTTTTTTAAACAATCTTGACTCACATCGTACATAAACGTTATATTCTACCAAAAAAAGCTTGAAACACATTTTCAAAGCTTAATATTTCGATAATTATTAAACAAAATGTGCGAAAAACACTATTTTTTTTATAAGAAATGTAACTAATAACATTGGAATAAATTAGCATAAGTTGAAAAAACACGTTAAACTTCAACTTTTATTAAACGAACTTGTAACACATCATACCTAAACGTTTTCTTCTACTAAAAAAACTTGAAATACATCTTCATAACCTTTAATATTACGATAACTGGAATAAAAATGTTCGAAAAAAAAAGTACTACTTTTAATATGAAATGTAACTAATAACATTGAAAATATGAAATTGATTTCTTCATTCTTAATCTTCGTCTATTTCAATAAAGTCATCTTCAATGGGTTCATCTTCGGAGCTAGATGCTCGGGAAGCTTCATCTATAGCGATTTCTTCATCGGAAAGTGATATTGCAACTCCTTTTTTCCACCTCGACATCGAGTACTTCGCCTTCAAGATTTTGGTGGTCTTGTGTAAGTTAGGCCGCGTCTACGTAATCCTTCAAGCAAATGCACATCTCCAATGCCACCGGTGTGAGTCTTGTTCTTCGTACAGATAATACCCTACCACTAAGAGAAAAAGCGAATTCCGAAGCTACCGAAGAAGCTTGGACGGTTAGTAAATTTTTGGCTATGGTGGCTAAAACGAGAAATTGAGATTCCCGTGCTCTCCACCAAGCCAAAACATCAAAGTTGGAGAATTCTTCAACTCCCATAGTGGCTAAAAAATCGGTTCCCGTATAACTCCCATATTCGGTAATTGTTTGGTCATCCCCATCACCCCTAGCACGTTTAAGTGTTTCTCGTTTTAAATTGTTAAACAAGTCAATTTCCGGGTCCGTGCTAGTATAGTTTTCATAGGTCGACTCCATAGAAGAACTTGATTCACCCACATTTGATGGGGTTTTATACTTGTTAAAATAAACCCCAAATGACCCTTTAAAAGATTTATCAAACTCGGCTATGGCGTTATCGGCATATAATGGGTCAATAACGATATCCAATTTTGTAAAGATTTTTCGCATTAGATGTTCCACCCCAATTTTTTTCAAACACGGGTTTAATGCGGCGGAAACGGTAATTAAAGGTTTAATGTTAAAAATATTTGTTTAAGGACTAAATGACTAGTGGGATAAAAACACCCTATAATAAAGTTGTTGCGGTTTTAAAAACTTTGAGCAATTGGCTTAGTTTATCAAGCAGAAATGGTGTAACCCGATATTTATCCACTAACTCGGCATGATAATATGTTGGGGTGAGAAATTGACTGGATGAACCTATGGAGTCTGAAATGTGTGTTTAAATAAAGATGATTTTAGTTCGTGGAGGGTCTGAACTAAAATCATGAATAATCCGAAGTGAAGATTTCAATTCGTGGAACATGTTAGTTGAAATACTCCGAACTGACTGAAGTTCCTCCGAACTGAAATCAAACTGAAGAATAACTTAAGTCAACTCAAGTCAACGTTGAAGATATTATCTCGGAGGCCGAAGACTTTAATTCCGAATTGAAGTGAACTCCCCGAGTTGAAATTAAGATGATGACATGTTGTATTTTTTAATTCGTAGTGTTTAGATTTTGTCTATAAATAGTGTGATTGGTTGTTAGAATTTGTTGTATTTGAACCCGGACTCAGTTTGAGTGCCGTTGAGCTTGTCAATGCCAGATGTAACAGCTCGATCCAAAACCAGTTCACACTATCAATGAAATCCTAAACAGTTACACATATTGTTCTATCAATTTCTTTCAATTTCAATTTCATGTTTCTGCTTTTGATTCAACTCAGGTCATGAGATTTCGCATCATGACATGTTTCAGTTCGATTCACTGAGTGTAGAGAGGATATTCAGGACCTGTCAATTGGTATCAGAGCCAGAAAAATCAATTGATTAAATTCAATTGAGTTTGGTTCATCAATTTGACTTGATTCGAAAATTAGGTCAAACTATCAGTGAATGTTAGAATCGAAGGAGTCCGAAGTAAAATTAAAGAGCTGTATTGAAGGATCTGTGAAGATTTCAAGGTGTTCGTGGTGGATCTGGTGTTACACATATCAAATCAAAGACCGTTGGTGAATGGAGCGAAAACATGAGTTATCAATTTGAGAAAGAAGTGTGATGGAAGTAGAACGGAGCTCGGCCTCACTTCATCAATTTGAAAAAAAGGTGTGACGTGGTGCTTCATATCTAAAATCAGAATGAAAAATCATGTCGTTCAAATGATGGTGAAGACGATTGAAACTGCCAATGATCACTTAGATATAGGGGTGACCAAAAAAACCGAGAACCGGTTAGAACCGCAAAAACGGCCCGACTTTGGACCGGAACCGAACTGGACCGGCTATGGTGGTCCGGTTCTCGGTTCTAAAAAATACTTAAAAAAGAAATCCGGTGCGGTCCGTGTCTAAACCGGCGGTTCACCGGTTGGAACCGAAAAGTTAACTTTTTCTTTAATATATTTAATCTTATATTCATTAATATTCATTAAATAATTAAACTCGATTATGTTTTTAGAGTCAACTATCACTATATTTGACTGACTTTCACTATAAGCCTCTGATTGAGACCATGCACCAATTCCCATGCATTGAATTGAAAATTTTGAAATTCAAATACAACCGAACTCGACATTTATTAAATTTATAATACCATTTAATATTTATTAAATAATTAAGCCAATTAAGAATCCTAATTGGTATTATATTGTTTACAAAAACAGTTTTGATGTACATCTAGTCTATATAATTTGCAGATTTACTAATTAATTTTATATTCACACAATCCTAATAAAAGTCAATAAAAATATATGCATCCTATTATTAACTTGATTATATAATTTAATATATATCTAAAATTAGGATTCCTAATACTAATCTCCAAGATATTCTAATAATTTTTATATATATCAAATCTAATATAATACCAATTTTAATACATATCCTAATAAAAATACATATTCTATTTTCAAACAAATATATCAAGTTTATTATATGATATATAAATCGAATAGAGGATATTCAAATCGATATTCTCAGAATTACAAGTCGACAAATCGAATACATGCTTAATCTCCGAGATTGTTGATTAATTTCCACATTCGTATTCAAGAAAAGTAAGTGTTTTTTAACAATACGTCAATCAAACGATGTTTTTCAAAGCAATAATAATTACTTGTTATCATGCTCTATTACTAATGTATATAATTTTTGTTATTATTGTAGATGTCTAGCGGAAAAAGAATCAACCTTGGCTCTGATTCTGACGGAGAAGAAGAAGACGGGAGAAGTACAAACCCGGAAAAAAAGAAGCAAAAGATTGATAGCGGTGAAGAAGAAGAAGTAGAAGAAGATACATCACAGTTGAAAGCGGCATGTTGGAAACACTTTAGGAGGATAAAGAATAAAGAAGGTGTTCGTTATGGCCATTGTAAGTATTGTCCTAGGAAGTACAAGGCAGCAAATTTAAATGGTACTGGTTCTATGAATAAGCACATCAAGGTATGCCCGAATCACCCAGATAGAATCAAAAACCAAACAAATTTGTTTGGTCAATCAGATGGTGAAACATCAATTCTTAAAACATGGAAATTCAGTGCTGAGAATGTTAGAAGGGCTTTGGTGCGTATGATAATTTTAGACGAACTTCCATATTCTTTTGTAGGCAAACAAGGATTTAAGGAGTTAATTGAAGCTATCTGTCCTACTTATAAGATCCCCTCTCGTACTTCCATAACTAGGTATTGTTTTGCTTTATTTGAGGAAGAAAAGAAAAAGTTAAAAGCAATTTTAAGTAGTTCTAATATTAGGGTTAGCTTAACAACTTATACTTGGACTTCTATTCAGCGTATTAATTATATGGTTTTGACTGCACATTATATAGATTTGGATTGGAAATTACATAAGAAAATAATAAATTTCAAACCGATCTATAGTCATACGGGTAACGACATAGCACGTTCTATTATTGAGTGTTTGAGGGAATGGGGGATTAAGACGGTTATGTGCATAACTTTGGATAATGTATCTTCAAACACTGTTGCCATGGACTATTTGAGAGATAGAGTAGAGAATTTGTTTTTCAATGGTACTTATTTGCATATAAAGTGCACAGCTCATATTTTGAATTTAATTGTACAAGAAGGTTTAAAACAATATATTGGTCCTATTGAAAAAATTCGTGCCGCAGTGGAATACATTAGGAACTCCCCGAAAAGATGTCATGCATTCAAAGCTTGTGTAGATTTTCTAAGCATAGAGTCAAAATCCATGTTACGTCTTGATTGCCCCACTAGATGGAATTCCACATATGACATGTTAGCTACAGCAGTCAAGTTGGAAAAAGCTTTTAATGAATATGAGAACAGGAATGTTAGTTATAAGTTTGGTTTAGGAAATATGGCTCCCTCGCGTCTTGATTGGATTCTAGTTGGAAAGATTGTTAGTTTTCTACAAATCTTTAAACGTGTAACCGAATTAGTTAGTGCAAATTTAAGTGATAATGCAAATTATTTTTTATCTGAGGTGGTTGATCTAAATATGCAATTGCTTAAGTTCAACCAAGATGATGACTACGAGTACAAAGCAATGATTGCGGCTATGAGGGATAAGTTCAATAAGTATTGGGATAATATTGCTAAGTTTAATTTGATGACATACTTTGCAACTATTTTTGATCCTAGAATGAAAATGTTTGTTGTGATTAATGGATATACAATGATTTATAAGTGGCTAAGGAAGCCAAATGTTAAAGAAACTGAAGATGAAGTTGTTGAAAAAATTAAGAATAAGGTGGGTGAAGAGGTTGGTAATCCATTAGAGACCTTGTTTCAATATTACATTGGTAAATTTGGAAAACCGATCCCTAATGAGCAAAACGAATGTGATAATCAAGTTAATATTCATGATGATGGTGACAATGAATTTTTACGTGATATTACGAATTCCGGTTCTAGTAGCGTTAGTGACACAAAGACGGAGTTGCAAAAGTACCTTCAAGAACCTTGTGAACCCGGACTGGGGAGACAAGATTATGATATTTTAAATTGGTGGAAAGTAATTACTCCGAGATTTTCAATTCTCGCTAATATGGCACGAGGTAATCTCATTCTAGTTATTTAATTTTAAATTAATATTTTGTACTTTGTTATTACGTTAATTGTGTACTTTTTTTATTTTTTTTGTAAGATATTTTGGCGATCCAAATTTCCACGGTTGCTTCGGAGTCGGCTTTTAGCACAAGTGGTCGTGTATTGGATGCTTTTAGAAGTTCCTTATCTACGGACAATGTTCAAGCTTTGATTTGTACTCAAGATTGGATAAAAAATCCAACAAAATATGTTACTGAAATTGATGAAGAAGATTTGGAAGACTTTAAAGATATTAATAAAGGTATTAACTTTTAAATTTTAATAAGAACAAAGATTTTCTTATATGTATGTATTTTTATATAATTACTAACTATTATTTGATTATTTATAGATATTTTGGAAAAAATTGTCGAGATGGAAGATGTGGATAAGCTAGATGATTGATAATGCACATGACGAATGAATAAACAATTTACGTTTTTTGTTTTTACTATTCGTATTTGGTTTCGTTTTAGTTTTTTACTATGCCTATTACGTATTTACGTTTATGATTTGTAATTCGATACGAGTACTTTTTGTGTTGCTTATCGTTTAACCTACTTTATTCTTAATCTTTGCATGACTTTTTTTCTTTTTTAAATTGAATAACCTTTTTTATTACTATGTTGTGTATTGTGTGAGGTATTAACACCGAAAATAACCGAAAAACCGGCTAGAACCGACTAGGAACCGGACCGGAAATGACACGGAAAAAGCGGTCCGGTCCTTGGTCCACCGTTTCTTGATTTTTTTTGTCTCGGTGCGGTCCGGTTTTTACCGGTTCGGTCCGGTCCATGTCTTTTGAACACCCCTATACACAAACGCACAAGACCTGCATGGACTGGCTACATGGAAACTGCATGCCTCACAATTGGCTACAAATCACGAATATGGATGACTCAAATTAGGTACTTGCAATCAATTTTTTTTCTTTAGAGACAAATGTTATCGTTACAAAAATATCATACAAATTAAAACTGCTATAAAATGATTTAACATTATGTCGAAGAAGGCGGCTCTCGAAAACTCGGATGTCGTATGCGAAAGTTAAATTGGACCCCTAAATACACTAATTTTAAAAAACATATAATTAAGGCTCGAACTTGAAATCAGGGATGGAGCCAAAGCGGGACATAGTAGACAGTTGTCTCCGCTAAATATTTTTCAATGTAAAAAATAGTTATATTTATGTTATTTTTGAAGTTTTGTCCCAATAAAAATCAAAAATCTAAACTTTACTATCATATAAACAATGATAATTTATCCATTTAGTAAATTCGATTTACTTTGCCCCACATGAAAAAAAACAAAATGGTTCCGCCCTGCTTGAAACCAATTAAATCTACTTAACAAATATAATTATATTAAGGACTACACTTTTTCATAGAAGAAACAAAAGGAGTTTCTGATTTTAAAAAACTTTTGTTAAACTAAATCTGTAAATCATCATACATTATTGTGTTTTGTAATAATTGGTATAACATAGATATCGTTTGACATATATATTAAAAATAGTTTTATTAAAATGATTACGTTAATGAAAAAGCGTTGAACAGTAATATTCATATAAATTCATAAACGAAACCACTTTTGGATGTCGTCCTGATATAGAGTTATAGATGAGCTTTATAAACCTACAGACGAACTAGACCAAAGGTATCGAAGAACACATGTTCACATCAGCACATGTCAAACTGTCACGCAACCATCCATTTCTCTAAAGCATAGCAACATCTAAAAATTACAAATATATATATATATATATATATATATATATATATATATATATATATATATGTATACATAACCGTTAAATGAACCATTCAAAGCCTATAAAATACCAAAGGGTTTGCCGTTACATACGACAAACGCTCTTGTAAGAAAGTCTTTGTCCGCAGCCCAAAGAACTGGTCGGTCCATATACAAATTGGTGGCCAGTGACATTCTCGAAACATAGTAGAGCTGTGAATATAGCTTTCAGTACAGAGTTAAAGACAAATTTGTCATGTCCTATATACAAGCACCAATTAACATTTCCGTTTTCTCCTCCTTGGGTTCGAAACACATAACCTTTAAAACAACAACATTACATGGGCATACATTATGAAGAACAAGACCTAAGTATATTATACCCTACTACCAAATCTGTCAATTACTGCTTACCAAAAAAACACTGGACTGGCCAAAGTAACGGTTTACTGCACAAATCTGACAAAAATCATACCTTTACTCGGAATACCCACTTGAGACATCCATCGTGTATCTCGTGAAAGAAATATGTTGACCGTAGAACATCTGAATAGTTTTTTACCAACACTTTCAAACATTTTAGATAACCGAACTTGCCAAAGATAGCTCGTGAAGCTCACTTAGCATCCATTCTTCACCAGTTTGTCCGCCAAGAACAATGGCTCGTGTGCCACCAACCACACATGTACTATGACCCCAAGCGAACCGCGGCGGTCTCCCAGGTACGTTTAATATTCTCCATGTTGGCTTTTCTTCAGTGGGGTCGAGAATATAGAGCTGTGAGGCTGAGTGAAGACCAGCAACTGACCCGCCAAAGACAAGTATCCTGCCACCAGGAAGGCTAACAGCTACATGGTCGAGCCGAGGAGGTGGACCAATGCCGCCTGGGTTTCCAGCACCCGGCATCCCGCTTCCAGTCACAGATCTCCAACACGGTTCATCTTCACTTAAATCCATAGTAAAAACGTCACTTGACCGGAACCTGAGGGGCCCACTCTTTGCAAGACCGCCAAACATCAAGATTTTCCGACCACCGTAGACAGATAATGTGTGACCTAAACGAGAAGGTGGGGTCCATGTCACAGGTATTTCCCTCCATATGGGTTTCTCCATTGAAAGATCGAGTAAAAAAGTGTCACTTAGAAGTACACCCGAATCTGCACAGCCACCAGAAACGATTAATTTAGTCCCATCAAGGGTACAGGAACTGTGCCATGAACGTGGAAGGGGTGGGGCTAAACCCGAGATTTCACGCCATGTTGGATGCTTGGCATCCAAATCCAAAACAAATACATCATTTAGTAACCCTTGGGTCCCACACCCTCCAAATACGACCAAATTAGATCCATTCACACATGAAAGTGTATGACCCCAACGACCAGGTGGCGGTGAGCCGACTTTCACATGTTGCCACTCGGGTTTGCTGGAATTTAAATCAAGTACAAAAGTATCGTTCATTGGTTGCATATTGACTCCCTCACCGCCAAAAAGAACCACACGGTTGCCAACCGCACATGCACTGAAATTACAACGGGATGGCTCGACCCCACCACCAACGGTTAGCTTCCTCCATGCAGCCGCTTCAAGAGTAGTAAGCTCACGTGCCAACCGACCCCAACCCAATCGTTTAGCACCCGGAACCGTCTCTAGAACCCGAGTCATTTCACTTCCCCAAGCATTTTGACAGACCATTCTCCATAAATCCTCGTTCTTGGCTACCTCATAGAACCGCCTGCAAACCGAACCTACAGAAGCAATATCTCGTGGGGTTAACTTTGAAAGAATTTTTAAAGAAATCACTTCATCACTCAATTGTAGAATCCCGCATAGATCACGGGAAGAACTGCGGGTCCCGTCTGTAGTTAGCCGGCAAGAGAGAAGACTGGACCGAAACCGATCTGATGACTTTACGTTTCCCTTTGTTGTAGATCCTGGTAGTGGGCCCAGATCAAGATCAACTTCTGCAAAGAACTGGATACCAATGATATGGGTGATTACCTCATCATCACCATATATAGGGGTCATACGTAATCTGTTCATTAACGGGGTACCATCCTTTGTAAAATTTAGAAGTTCTCCTTTGAATTCAATCCCATCATCTATGCATCTCCTAATTTCTGAGACTACAGTAGAATCCACGAGGGGATGCCTTCTTTTTGCATATGGACCTCTACACTGCAAAAACCGACTGCCAACAAATTTCCAAGTTAGACAGAGCAATAATAATATAGCTTTTAATGTGGCCAGATTTTTGTTCAGTTCATTTAAAAACATATAAACACTTTCCCTGACTTGATTGACAGAAATGGTATGGGTTTCGATATTCAGCAATACACAACTAGATTAGAGTGAGAGCAGGATGCTCCAACTACAAACAAGAGCGTGTGTTACCAGTTTTAGATTTCCTATGCTACCAAATTATCCTATATGTTTCTCTTACCTATGGAGATATTTGGATGTGCGTTTTGCAAGTGATTATACGACATTCAATAATAAGAACCAGAAGATCTGTTGTAAGAGAATAGACTGTAGAAGATAGTGTTTGTGTATGGTTTTGCTGTTTGAGATAATAATCAGAATATCAAATGATCGAGTGTTCAGCAACTCTAATTGTTAAAGAAACTTATACACAAGATGACCATGAAGAAAGCTATTGTTGAAAAAGGAGAGATTGTTTAATGGAGGAAAAATCTATTAATTTGGTTGAAAGGTAAAAAGGGAGTTTCACTTCACCTGTAGAATGTAGATAATCAGTTACGTTGAAACTGCTATGACTTTATCAAACCAATTATTTGACCCTTCACACTAGAAAATCATAAGCAGAATATGGTTATCCAAATCGAAAAACTGATTCTGTGACTTCCAGTAACACTTATCCAATACTCAGTTCCAAAACGCCAAACTAAACAACCCCCTAACAGAGAATGCATACTGATGACGAATGATACTACAAGCTATCTCAGATTCTTTCATTAAGTTAGTCCCTATATTGATCAACTTACGACGATATATGTCTAAATATCTAATCTCCTCACATAGTTACAGTCTCTACAAGATCCTGTTATAGGAGATATCAGAATCAAAGTGCCATAACACATGTATTACAATGCCTTAAATCATTAGGGGCTTTACCAATCCAAGTACAGAGGAGCCGAACTATAACTATTTGACACTGATTTTCTAACAGATAGATTAACTCTCCACACTAAAGTCAGGTCCGTCACTATGATTAAGTGTGTACAATAAACGTTGTACACATCATACTGATATGAAGGCACACTGATGATAGTCGACTTGTTGATATACGATGGCATTTATGATCATTTTCGCTACATTTTTCATACTACTGCTTGAACAAAAATTATTTCTGCCCACAAAAGAAATTAGCTGTTCCAGGTATCCTATACTATGGGATGCTTCTTAAGGCGCAAAAGGGAAATATTATAATGGAGTTCAATTATTAAAACTAGTGTATGAAAAATGAACATGATAAAAGTAAGAATGTCTGCGATGTAAAAACAAGACTTATCAAGGTTAAAAATCATATTGATCTCCTTGGTCATCGAGTCGAGATCAGTTTGAAAATGACATGCCTAGTTGGTAATGAAAACATTCACATGTAACTGTACATGGAAAATCTTCAACAAAGAATCCAATGAGATTTTTTAACATGCAGGAAAATCTATCTTGTCATTATATCATGCTACGAGGCCATTGTTAAGTAAATATGAAGATGCAGAATTTAATAATCAGTTATCAAATGAGGACCTTCTTTTTCTTAGGAAAATCATAATGAAGTCACGGCAACAAGGAAAAAGACAGAATCAATCAACTCATAGAGGATTACATTCTTACATCACCATGATCTACCTTCCTAGTCATGGAGGTAAACTGTGAAAATCAGACTATTGTGATAGACAATGATCCTATTCATGAGTCACTATGGGCCACTGATGCAAATCTAGGATTACTCGCCGAGTAATTGCTTCTCAGCTATGTGGCGAAGCATATTGAGGCTATTCGGTTAAAAAGCCTCGTGTTGGTCAAAATCGGTCAAAAAACAGGCAACGCGGTCCAACTCTGCCAAACTCCGTCAATATTTTTTCTTTTTACTTTGGAATATGTTTATTTCATACATATAATTTCCAAACTTTTCAAATTTATATGTAAGAAACTCCAATCCGAGTACCGCCTAGCAAGTACACTGCTAATGGCAAATAGAATTATTGGTTTTGATGTAGCGTATATTAAAAACAATTATCAAAACACTACAAAAAAGTTGATCATGATAAACGGTTCAGTCCAAAAAGAAAATAAGTGGTATATCAGATATCCATCTCAGCAGAAAATAAGTCAAATGAGATCAAATTGATGTTGCTTCAAAACATTTATGCAAACTACTTTACTATTTATAGATCAAAAGTTATAAACCTAAACATATATAGCAAAGACAAAAACATAGCTTTCGACTATATGTATGTGAGTTTAGGATTCAACTTTTTGTCAATCATCGGAAACGAAACATGGTTAGTTTCAAGCCTAAGTAAACTATCTTAATTCTCATTTCATCTGTGTCAATCCTCTTTTAACACTTATTTACTTGAACTTCAACTTTCCCGATTCCATCTTCCAGTTACTCTTCACAAAATCATCATTAGAACAAAGTTATGTTAAGGTATATCTCCTAACTTCTCACCACAAAACTTGAATCATGACTAAGGGCTATAAATCAATTGTTTGAACTAAGATAACAATCTTAAATTAGAGTTTGAGGGTTTTCATACAATGGCCATAGCTTGCGAAAAACAAAATAAGTAAATACCCAACTCAATATAACTAAGGATGTCTCTGACAACATTGGCCTCGTTTTCCTCGACTAACTCATCTAAACATTGTTTCATAATAATTAGACAGTAAGTCGATACTAACAAACTCATAACAGTCAGATAAAACTTGAAACCAATGAGCCAATACTATATTCAAACGCACAAAAAGCAGTCCACACCTAATATATATGCCTCCAATCCCACTTCCGAGTTTACAGTCTCATCATTTCACTTACAGATGTTTTCTTTTAATAGTTCTAGAGCAAGTGCATAGATGCAAATGAATAAACACACATAATTGCAGATGTAATACTAAGCATCAAGTACAGTTGAAAAGGCTATTGAAAATTAATAACACTTACATCAAATGCGCCAGGACCTGTATGCAAAGTCTGAGACTAGACCAAAAGAACCTACTGAAAACTAACGCCCAATTTACTTCTATAATAGTAGTTACAATAGACTCTTTCCCAAGTAAGGCTTGAGAAAACATTTACCGCACTAAGAATTCAGTACAGGACTCCACAAACATCGTATGGTAAGTAAAGAGAGAACCGGAATATTCTTCCTATTCTATTTAATAACGGAATCAAGCACTATAGTAACACATTTGTTCATTCCAATTATTAGCCACAAAAGACTATTTTATCAAGTACTAGTTCTAAATTCATATAACGATACTTGCAACGCCTTCAAAAGACAGTTAATTTATCGTTAACAGCTTATCATTCATCAACAAACATTTACTTTTCTTACATCTAATCTAATCTAATCCAATCCATTATATATGCATCCAAAAGCCATAGAAAAGGTAACAAGATACTCACCAGTTCCGACCGAGCACTTCTTCAGCGCGATAGCCCGTAACGATTTCAAACACCGAATTAACATAAATAATAGGATGGTCAGGTTCCAAGGCATCCGTAACAACAAAACCACAAGGCGCAGGTTGAAGCAAACTATCAACGGGAAACGGCAACGAACCGCCGTCGTTTAACAGAAACCCGTCGTCGTCTCCACTCAAATCAGAATTACTACTATCCCACTCCATTATATATTGAATCAAACACAATTAGTTAATTCTATCCCATAGAAAACAGAGATTCAGGATTGATTTGATGATTGATTTTGAAGAGAAATGAGTTGAATTTTGAGGTGAAATCGAGATTAGGGTTTTGAGGAATTGGGGGTGGGTTGAGTTGAAATGAGTGGTGTGGACGAAGTTTGGTATTACCGACCTACGTATGTATTGTAGTTACAAAGTTTTAGCCAAGCATGTGTACTTTTTTTCTTAATTCATAAACTTATTTTTTGTAAAACAAAAGGCTCAGAAGCCGACTGCGTTTAGTTATCGAAAAAATTTCAATTTTTTCATCTTTATTTTTCTTAAAAAAGAAATGCATTTTTATTCCGTATAAAACAAATGATATGAAATCACGTTTAGATAAAAAAGATTTGTTCTCATTTTTTGTAAGGAAGTTTTGAAAATAATAAAAAGAGTAAATTATATTGTTGGTCTCTATGTTTGTATCAAAATCACTATTTCGAGACTTTTTTAAATAATTATGTCATTAGTCCCCATTGTTCAAAATCCGTTACACCGATGGTCTATTTTTCAAACGTCCGTCTATTTTTGATGGATACATGATCATGTGCCCTCCACTCGAGCGCATTAAAGTCTTTAGCCAACCTCACTCACCTTTTATCTTTGTTATTAACACCAAAAGTCATTCTTTTTCTTCAAAACCTCCAGCTTCAGATACTTTCCCCAAATTTTTCAAACCCTAGAATGTTTCCTTCTAAATTCTCCAAAATTGTGTAATTAATACTACGAAAAAGAGATGGCCGGTGAAGGACCAAGTTACGGTAAGGCTCAACTACGTTGATTTACAATGACCTTCTAATCTCCTAAATTTATACATTATAATAATCGTAACTGATCTTGTGTTATTTATTTTTTTTAAAATGTAGATGGCAAACCTACTATGCGTTCGTTAAGGCTTAACTACGGCAGAATGTTTACAGATTTTCCTAGAAGGTCATACATTAGAGGTACAACTCAAATCGTTAATAATGTTGATGTGGATGAGTTTTCAATAATTGAGTTGGATGCGGTTATGAGACAATTATGGTATGTTGATGGGTTACCAAAATTCTACTACTTTCTTAAAACTGGAAGGGATTTAGATACATGACTTGCAGCTTTAGGCAATGATTTACATACACTATATATGGTTGACTTTGTTATAGAATATAAGCTTATTGCCATTTATGTTGGATATGAAATGAGCAGTGTTAAGACATATTGCTTACCTACAAATTCAAGTAGTGTGTGTTAGAGGAAATTGAGAAACCTATTAGAGAAAAAAGGAGTACCCCATGTGTTGGGACCCTTTTTTGGAGTGGAATGAACCAAATACTATTGATATAAATTGAGGAATCTGTAAGTCAAGTAATTGAACCAAATCGAAGTAGTGTTGAACCAAATGCAAGTGAACCTATAAACGTACTATTGATGTGAATGTTAGTGAACATATAGATGAACCTACTGTTGATGTGAATGCTAGTGAACATATAGATGAAGCAGTTATTAAGTGATATCATAGTTCATGTTGACAATGTGCATGATGAACCTAATATTGAAGTTACTTTGTTTGAGATTGCTAAGAGTGTAGGATATGGTAGTATTAGAAGTAAAATTCAACTTAAGGAAAACACATTCATTCAAGATTATTTATGTTAGTATATTCTGCATATTTTCTTTATAAATTCATTACGTGTTTATATATGCACAAAACGATACTCGTTAACGACTTGAACATTCTTTGAAAACCATGAATTGTTTTAAACAAAAAATTGTTTATGTGGACTTGAAACAAAGATACTCGTAAACAACTTGACTTGTGTTTTCTTTATATTTGAACAAAATCAAATGTGAGTCTCGAAAAAAAAATGTTGGAAAATTCGTAGTATTCTTTTTTATTTTGAAAAAAGTAAAGGAAAATTAGAGAAACGAATAATTAAAAATAAAGTGAACTAAAAATAAGGAAATGGAATAGACTAATTTAGCTTTTAACTTAGAAATAAACAAAAAAGATGGAAAAAAAACCTAGTGGTCCAGATTTAGTTATTGGAGTTCTCGCATGAACCATTATATATATATATATATATATATATATATATATATATATATATATATATATATATATATTGTCAGAATCGTTACGATTGCTTAAACCGATATTACTATTAAACCAAGACCTTGATTATCAAGGAAGTTTAGCAACCGATGAACACCTTGATATAACAAGTTTATCGAACAAACAAATATTGTATATGAATACGAATGAACAATAATGTAAGTCGAATATTAAGCCTCAATTATATTGATAATAATGTGAATCAATGCAACATGTTTCTTCTATTCTACAAGGATCTATATATAGACCTTGAGGCTAACCTATCTAAATAGGAAACATTTATTAAAGAACGGATCAAGATAATTCAATAATTATCTTGTTACCATAGTAACAACAGCAGCAATGAGAATATGCAGTAGTAATACTCTTGCAGTAGTAACAATGTTCTTCAGTATTAACTGTCTTCATTCCGTATTAATATCTTCAATCCATAGTAATGAAACAGTTCTTCAACAGCAGTAGTCAAATAAGACCGATTGAAACAAAATCATAAAGGTTGTGAGACTTTTTACCTTCTCCCATACCTACTACTATTGCCTCCATCCTTTCTGCTTTTCACTCTTTTACGTTACTCAATGCGGTTACATTTGGTATATCGATCGCTACTGGATTTGATTGTTGAAGGCCATACCGACCACTATTGGGTTTCTCCACCCGTCAAATCGGTTCTCATGTCATTTTATTATTTCCTTCTTTCATTATATAGGTTTGTTGGTGTTTTATTTCTCAAAATTAATTATCTTGCTTCATCCAATTTTCGACACTATTGACGTTATATCTCTGTTTTCATTTCATCATGTTTTATGTAGGTGATGATATTCAAGACTTTAATTTGGTGTCAAGAATTTGCTCATAGTGTTTGTTTTCCCTAACACTTCTACAAATTGTAAGTATTATTCCATTTATTTACTCGTTTATTAAGCTAAAATTTCCCTATTCCACATACATAATTTTTTACCCTATGTTATTTGATGGATATTATTTACAATTAGTTAATAAAAAAAGAAGAAAGTTTTAAAGTTCATGTCATGCCTCTGTCAAAATCCTTTTCATAGTGGTAATATTATATGTAGCTATAATTTAATATTTTTTCTTTTGCTTGTATTGGATATGCAGATATTCTTGTCCAATACCACTAAATTGCCCTTACACTAAATATATAAATTTGACACATTTGTTTATACGCCTTTTGCACAATTAAATATTTTAGAATTTATATCCACAGTTTGTAGGTAAAAAACTGGTTTGAAAATTGTAAAAAAAAACTCGGAATAAACGTCCTTATTTGTTATGATATTGTTAGGTAATTCGATTTTAACTATGTATATGGTATACCATGCTTCAAGCAAGTCATAGTCTCTGATCTCGACAGTTTAATTGGTTATTTCTTTCTTTATCGGTTTCTACGCATGTAGCGAAGATACTTGGATTTGGAACCTTGACCCGCATGGGTCAAAAACTCTGTCGTATGGTTGAGGAACTTCGTTAGGGCAACTGATTTTGAGAACAAAACAATCTGGACCATTTCGGTGAAAAAAGAGTTGGCATCTTCTTTTGACATGCGTGTAAGTCTTCCTACTCTTATAAATCACATATGGACTCTAATGCATAAAGACTTTGTTGAATTGTAGGATCACATATTACTTTGATGTACAATCACGAAAAAGGTTCGGAACAAAGTTTTTGGTTGGTGATTCACTGATTTCCCTTAATATGCAACGAACTGGGTCGAAGATCTTTCAAGGTACATGTCTTATCGGGGTTTTGGCCATATGAAAGAGAAAAAACAAGTTGTGCAAGAGTAATCTATATCACGAAGAGCGTATATTTCCTTTCTTCCTCCTTAGGATTTCAAAACAAAGTTAGAAGATTGGGTATAATTGGAATCTTTTGATCTCTAATCCTAGAGGGGTGTTTGCTTGACCTTATTTTGTGTGTGTTTTTATTTTGTTAGGGTTATGTGAGTTGTTTCTTGTAAACTTTTTTCTTATACAATGAAATATTGCTTGCTCTAAACGGTTGGGTTTAAATTTTTATTTGTAGTTTTACAAAAATAGTATGCTTTTGAATTCTTTATGCAATGTATCAACTCTTAAAACTCAACAATAATCGGGTAGTGTTTTGCGCACCAAGTTGTTGATGCAATGTATCATATTTTAAAACTGAAAATAACCGATTAGGGTTGTGCTACGCACAACCTTATAGTTTTCCTAGTATATATATATTGTTGTCAATGATCTACAACTTACTTTAAACTCAATTATTGAAATCAACAACATCCATGAATGATTTTAAAAGAGCTATATAATAACGTTTTTATATATACTCTTCTTGATGCATATAGATATCCTTTATCCATCTATATATAATCGGGTGTTTAAGTTAGTTTAAAAATATAATACCCCACCAATAATTTGACTTTAATAAAATCATAATATTTAAATTAACCATATATAATTAAATCGTAAAGTTGGAATTTTACCTCGGAATCCATGATCATAAAAGCCAAAACTTGGATTGTTTCTTCACCTCGGATCTACTTACTTTTATTTGTGAACTTCACAGAAATCAAACATATCGCACCAAAATTTTTGAAAACAAATTTCTCCCCTTAATCCTTAGTCTTCGAAGGTATTAATTTTGAAGAGTTCAAAGTTGCTAGTCTAAACTCAGATCTATATCGTACTGATAACGTGTTGTGAAATAATAAAGAAGACAAATAACAATAATGAAAAAAGAGAATGGTAAATAATATTATTCATCTTATATAGAGATATATTTATAATACATAGGTGGATTAATCATCAAGAAATAATCTCCTAATCATAATAAAATATCTCCTTATTAATATTCTATAGGATATAGACATCCATTACATATTTATTCATAACAAATACATTATTTCACATAGATTATTAAGAAGCATTCCCGAATAACAGGGTAATGTAATCTTCAATCGACTTGTCTGGAAATGTAAACTTGTCAATGTACCTATAAGAAACATCCGTCATTCGAGCAAGATTAAGAATTGGGGCAAGTAGTTCCATTGAAACTTGTGTAGGTTTAAGGCATCCTTCGTTAATATCTTCCCATCCATTTTCAATCATTTTCTTGAGTTCATCGATTGCTACATTTTCTGGCACCGCAAAATTCTTCATATATGCATCTACGGAAGTCACTTGCTTTTGTGCTCTTTCATTTTCAAACTTTATATACAAATAAATACATCCAAATTAATTTTTAAGGCATACACATAAAGTCAAATTTTTGTAAGTCATTGATGAGATAACTAAACCACAATTATGTATTTCAGGTAATAAAAAATTAAGTAATCGTTATTGTCACCATCTACATGACATTAATTTTTTTTTCTTGAGTAGGTTTTGATTTTGTAAAATCCAACCCAAAAGATTTACTCATGATTCGATTCTAAGGCTTTAATGTTTTTCGTGTTCTATCATTTATGATTCCTAATCTTTCAAGTTATAAAAAATAATAGTTCCTCTACCATATTCAAATTTTTACCCACATAAAACTAGTTAGGGTTATTATGTTCAAAGTTTGATTTGATTATATATTTTTGTTAGTTCGTTTTATCTGCATTAAATTCATTAGAGAGTAGAAACCTTCAATAATCATTATTTTTATATTTTTTTGTGTTAATGTATGCTAGCTAACCAAATCTCTAACCACTCCTTTGTAGTAAGAAAAATGAAAAATGAAATACGTGTACGAGGAAATTATCTTGTATCCTTAAAGGTCTTATTGAAATTAAGGAGTTAACTGTAAAAATCGTCCATGTGATTAATGAAAAATTTCACTTCCAGTCCCTAACATTTATTATCTGCATTAACCATCCCTATATAAAAATTTGTTCTTCAGTTTGGTCCTCACTAAAGATGAAATGACCAAAATATCATTGTCTTGAACCTTTTTGATTTTTCATATAATTAAATTAAAATACTCATTTTTCATACTCAACCATTTTCTCATTTCTAATATTTTATTTCATCTTCAATATCTTCTTTTTTCTCTTTCATATATAACTAGTTATTGAACAAATCATGGTGTCCCGACAAGGTGGATTGCTATATTTTATAAATCGATCCATGGATTTATGGGTTGAGCGTGAAAATGAAATGGTGGGTATTAGTTTTGGTAAAGTAAGAAAAAGATTATAATGAAGATAAGTGGTTGAATTTATATTTTTATTTGATTAAGTTCACTTGCAATTGTAACAATAATATGTTTTTTAGTGAAAAGTTTAATTAATATATTTGGTGTTCTTAAATATGTTGCTTATACGTTTATTAGAGGTGTTCAAAATCGAATATCGGAATTTTGGATATTCGGAAATTCGGATAGTGATTTTCACTATCTGAAATCCAAAATTTTGGATATCCGAAATTTTCGGATATCCAATATATTTGAAAATCCGAAATTTAAAAAAAAAATATTTTTTTTTTGTTTTTTTGTGTTATTTTTTGTTTGTTTCAAATTTTATTATACATTTTGTTAACCACGTTATTTTAATATTTACATATATGATCACCAAAATATTTATATTTACCTATAAAATAACTATAAAAACTCAAATCAAAATATATATATTTTCGGATATCCGAAATTTCGAAATATCATTATCCGAATCCGAATCCAAAAAACCGGATATCCGAATTTCCTGGAAAATTTCGGATCGAATTTTCGGATATTTGGATCAAATTTTCGAATTTTCGGATTCGAACTTTCAGATACGGATATTTTGAACACCCCTACCTTAGAGAAATAGTATGTATTGGTGTATTATCCTTATATATAATAAGATAATTTTTTTAGGCTCCCCACTACAAATAAAAAATCAAAATAACAACCTTGCTGAAAATAGATGTTTATGTAGTCAGAATAAAAACATAGATTAAATACGTGGTAAGACGTAACATCATTATAGAGTCTTCCAATTAACTCTAAAGATTTCATTACTTTGGGATGACTTACATACCATCCCAAATCTTCTTCATTCACAATCTTGTCCATGCCCATTAAACAAGATGTCAAAAAAACTTTATACGTCGAAGTACTTAATCCATTATTCAGATACTCTTGAAACGATGGTACATGTCCCTCATGTCTCCATTCAGCCTCTTGAAGGTACCCTCTAGCTAGATCTTGAAACTAAATTTTTATCGCATAAAACACAGTAATTAAAAAATAGAAACTACATAATTATTGGCTCCTATTAACTTTGTACAAACCAAAATGGTATCATACCGCTTCTTTTGAAGTGTTAACCCGATTTGTTCTTCCTTCTTTCGACAGTTGTTTTTCAAATTCTCCATACTCATTCAATATAACATGGTAAAACCCTTTGACATTTGGAGGAAGTAAGTCCATAGCACTAAAATCCCACCTGAAAATGAAACCCACTTTATCATGAATACCATACTGTTTAAATATAATGTTCACGAACCATTACCTGTTTATGGCATCTGTTAGAAGTCGAAGCTCCTCAATAGTAGCATAAGCATCATATGTGTCATCTAACACCGTAATTAATTGTGCAATTTTTGTGATTATTATTCTGCCTTGAGAGTAATTAGGCTCAAAACAAATTGCCAATGCCCATAGGTATAGCTCTGGAATTCTTTCTCTTGCATAAGGAGTTATACTATGAAACTCGACGTCCTTAGACCACCTAGAATAAGAGGATAAAACTTACATTAGGTTTTACATTTCTATATAAGAAGTTAGGGCCATCATTGAGGTGTGAGAGGTGTGTGATCGCATATGGCCAATCCAGGATATATAACGCTAATACTAACAGTTCAGACAGTGTCGGAGATTGTTTTTAGACAAGGTATGACTTTAATGTATAAGTTCCTTTTTAAATTTAAGAAATTGGAATAATAAGTATAATACAAAAAATATAGCAAATTATTTTTACATTTTTTACTTATTTTATCATAACTTACTTTGAAAATATCACAAAATAAGTATATATATATATATATATATATATATATATATAATCTAATACTATTATATATAATATTATAATATATCTATATATATATTATACTATAATAATATATAATATTATATATATATAGTATATCTATCTAATATCTACTTATATAATATATATACCTTTGACATTATAACTTACTTTGAAACAACGTATAGCTCTTCCTTCTGAATTATTTGCAAGTATTTAAAGTGGGTATTTGCAAGCTTTGATATCGAGTCATATGTGGAACATTCTTCTTCATAGTTGGAGAAATATAGCCTTGCCTCTACCATTGGCAGTCCTCGATGAAAAGGACTCCTTAACGCATGTTTCACTTGTCGTTCAAGATTACCTACTAGAGTGTCTACAACACTCTTAAGTTGAGCTTCTGTGAATGCCATCGCTTCATCTAAAATAGTTTCTCCTCTTATTTTTAGCTGTGTAGATTCATAAAAACTTAACAAACCCTTAATATCATTTTTAATGTATTCCTTGAATCTACCAGAGCTATAATCCTTGAATTTGTTGAACACATCTACACAATTAATGTAGGAAACCTATTATTAGTTTGATATTAACGACTTTTAACCAAAAGCAATGAAACCTTGATCAATAATCAAAATCTTTTTTCACACTATGAGTTACTTACCACAAGATAACCTATAACCATGTAATCTAAACACTTGGAAATTAACCGAAATTGTGTATAGATCGGTTTCTTTGTACTCTTCCAGGTTAAGTTCCTTGAATAGTTTGTCAAGTACACCTTCAATCTCTTCGATGTAATTATACTTTAAACCAAGACGGTACACAGAATATATCAAACTTAGTTTTTCATTTGAATCTATGGTTGGCTCAACTATTAATCTTCTTAATTAGCTCTTCTTTTGGTTCCAACATGTCTTTAGCATAAGCTTCCAATTGCTACAAAAGAAATTAACATAGTTTTTTACAATATATATATATATATATCATCTCGTTTGTGTCGGTAACTATTTGGATTCTTACTGGATTGTCAAGAGAGAAAGATAAGAAACGATCACCCCATATAGAGGGAGGGAAGTTGGCAAAAGGGCGCACCGGCTCAATGGTAGGTTCGATGCTCGCTTGGATGCTAGTAGTTGTGGCTGTACAGAAGGCCATTTTCGAAAGATGAATTGCTCTAATGAAACCTCTCGTTTTGATTAATGACTATATGAATCACACTAGTGCAGTGTACGTTATAGGTATTTATAGAAACTACATCTTCATTCAAGTTGCTATTCGAGTACCTGTTGCTTTTACTAAGTAACGAACTGCAAATTGTCATTTGGTGAGCAACCAATTGTAAAAGTCCATAATACATCATTATTTAGATTTGTTTCTAGAATATATGTCCTTTTTTCCAGTTTATAAATGATCATTTGTCATATGAGGGGTGCTACAATATATTAATTTAGTGTTTTTGTTAACTCTATTGAGAAACTTTATTTTTACGGTGTACTTCCTTTATTTTTACGGTGTGCTTGTTTTAAAATAATACACAAAATCTGTTTAAAACTTTATTTACAAATATCATCTTATGTTAAGTCTGAGTAAGATCTCAATTACTAAATATACAAATATTTAATTAATCTTGTATGATTGAATCAATTGGCAAATGAGTATTCAAATGTTAATTATCACTCTTGATAAACACACAGTTCTTGTTAACAAGTTATAGCGGAATTATAACAATTAGCAAGAGATTGAATAACACCCAGTTTAATTCAAAGAAAAACAGCACCGAATTACAAGACTCAAGGTCCCTATTTATACACAATAGAGGGAGCTTGATAAGTACGAATCTTAGAAAATCTTCTAAACAGATAGAAGATTTTATCTAACTAACTTCCTTATCTTTCGGTTCAAGACACATTATGGAGCTGACTTACTCCTACCCATACTGCTAGTCACTCATACTCAAATTACTAGTCAATCAGACTCAAAAAGATTCATACTCAGAGTTTAATCAACAGACTTGTAATTTGGGTTTAATTGCTAATCTTCCCAACAATCTCCCCATGTCTGTTTATATTAAAGCCTTATTACAATGACACATAATGTAGTAAACAAACACAAACTAAAACACATTTATAAAATAAAAAGTTTGTGATAAAAACTACTTCCTTATCCTTTACTTTGATTTCAGCATTGAGTCCCAGACTGTTGGCTTCAAAGCATCTTTAGCCCATTGTTTTCTTTCAGTCTTCCACTTCATCAAGCTTTCCATTTCTTCATCAGTCTTGGAGTTCGGAACCTGATATTCTTTCTTGATCAACTCCACTTTGTCAGACTGAGTTTCCAGTTCTTCAATTCTTCTTAAGTTGTTAAACAACCAACTTATCAGCTTCATTTGAATGGTTGACATTGATCATTGGTGCACTCATTCATTAAAGCAAGGCAATGATAAAGAGATGTCTTGTTTAAGTCTCCATTGCTTGAAAACATTCTTCACCAGCACAATCAATGTAGCACAATCCTTCAAGGTTATCATTTTTGACATAAGACTTTTCTTGAAAGACTATACCTGAGGGTACATGATGCTTGTTCCTTGATTCCAACTCAAGTGATTTAGCTCCAGCATGAACTCTGTTGATAGTACATAATTTTGTGTAATCTTCTTCAGGAATCAGTTCCAAGAAATAAGCAGCATTTACATTGTGTATGGCTTCCCTTTTAGCCTCAGTTTGATATGCAATGTTTCTAATCCTTGTGCTTAGCTAGGCAATTCTTTTCCATTCCTCCAGCCCCAGAGTGTACATTCTATTTATAGCAATGTTGAAAACACTATTCTTGAGTAAGCATTTAAATACCAAACCTCCACCAGTTTCAGTACAATCCAAGTGATTTATTTTACCACCCAATGTATTCTTTGTAAAGTGTTTCTCTATGTAATCCACCCTTTCATGCTCTCTTTCAACCCTTTTAGCAATCTCCTGATCAACTTCAATTCTTTCCTGTTCTGTATCAAATGCCAACTGATCTTCTCTTTTTAACTCAGCTTCAAGATCTTCAGCAGCTTGATCACAAGAATCTTTCTCAACAGTTGATTGGTCCTTTGTATTGTCACCAAATCTCTCAAAGTATAGGTCTTTGACATATTCTTTGTATGCTTCCACTGTCATACCAACATTGAAAGCTGACCTTTCCAACTTAACTTGTCTCTCTTCTTCAGTTAGTTCAATCTTTTTAACTTCTTTACTTTGACTCTCAGCTTCAACCTTTTTATCTCCCGCAATCTCAATTTTCTTTTCTTCCTCACTTTTTGTTGATGAATCTGATGATAGGTCACTGTAGTCAATTTCAAACTGCTCTTCAGTCCTTTCAGTTTTGTGATTGTATATCAGCTTCCTTCTATACCTCTTTTCTTTCTCCTCCCCTGAGTAGAAGACTCGACTCTTTTTCTTTTCAGATCCTTCTTGAGTTCAGACTCACTAATTGCTTTAGCATATTCCTCCCCCTGAGTCTGAGCACCCATTGAAGGTTCCCCTACAGCTTGCTTGCCCTGACTTCAGATGTCGGACTCACCACTAGTTCCTTCACACTAGCCACATTCTTTGTATTGTGTGCCTTTAGATCCCTGACCTTAGTCTGCAGTGCACTCAGCTTGACATCAAACTGAGTTGACATGTCTTGAATAACTTGCAATAAGACAGACATAGTCATAGCACCCTCAGACTAAGGAATATTAGTAACAATTGAAGTGGGTAAGGTTGGTATAGCCTCACATCTCTCATGTTTACTAGGAGAGAGGTCTTTGACTACAAAAAGGAAGTTTGTACCTCACTCAGTTTTTGAAGCAAGACATTGGCAACTTGTGCATTAGAGTGTGAGAAGTTTGGTGGTTCATAAGTGTGTACCAGTACAGAACTGGTGAAAAGAGCCTGTGGAATAGGCTGTGAAACTGAGAGGGGGGGGGGGGGGGTGTTCCCATACTAGGTACATGGATATCCAGGAGTGGGATATCATCTTCAATGCTTGCCACATGTGTCAGTGTGGCAGCAATAACATATGTCTCCAAGCTGACTACACTACATTGGCTTTGGGTAGTCTGAGTTGTCACAGCCACCTCCTGCTTTAGCAGAGGGAGAGTGGGGTGATATACAACACTGGAGGGCAGTTCATGACTGTCAGCCTCATGGTGTGATAAGTCCATTTGTGCTTGATTTAGTGTGGGGCTGAGTATGTGAACATTCTCTATTGAACTTGGTAAATTCAATAGGTTGGCCGCTTGAGATGCAAGCATTTCAGGTTGAGAGGTGGTGGGGGCCTCCGACTGAGAGGGGATACTCTCAGACTGAGTTTGAGAAAGGGGAATATTCATACCTGATTCTCCACGGGGAGAATTAGCCTCTGTATTTGCACCATCAAGCCCAGCCCCAGTAAATCCAACCTCAGCATTCACCACATTTGAAGCACTACTGCCGTCAATTCCATCCTTTGTAGGTACAACATTGTGCTTATTCACGAAAACTGAGTTGTCAGATTCAGTTCCTTCAGGATCAATGAAAGGATTATCAATCCACTGAAGCATAACATGAGTTAATCCCACCTCAGCGTCAGTGATTGTGATATAAGTGAAAATTATGGATGTCATTCTGGGAAGAGGACAAACAAAAAAGGTTTCTTCAAGGTGATCATAACTTGTCTTTCCCAGAACATTTCCAAAACAGAGTGAAAGCACTCTAATAAAAAGAACATCCTTTGGTCTCTTTGGTTTTAAAACAAGGGAAATAATTTCATCAAAATATATTTGAGAGTAGGAAATTCTCCTTCCTGTTACCATAGAATGGAACATGTGAGTTTCAAAGTCATTCATCTCATTTAAAGTGCCTAATTTACCCCCCAATGATCTTGTAATACTGGAAAACAAAAACTTCCATTTTCCAGTGAACATCTTGTAGTCAATGACCCCCTTGACTACATGTTGACCTACCAAAGGGAATGCTTCATTTCTGGCTTGTTGCTTGGTCAGTCTGGGTTGAAACCCACCTTCACCATCTTCTTGTGCAGTAGGAAGAAGTAATGCCGCCCTGATGGTTTCTTCATTGATGGTTATGGTGTTCCTCCCATTATTGTAAGTCCATGTGATAGCGTCTTGATTGTCATTAGCTCGACATGTGTACCACCATTCATACAAAACCGGTGGATACATGACTGTTTCTTGAAGGTATGCGCCTGATAAGGGATGAGAAACCATGAATTGGCATATCTGTTCAAACCCTTGATTTTGAAGATTTTGCGGTATGATCACATTCGCCACCCTGTTGTTGTCTTTGACCTTAACCCGTCCATCAAATTCATCTCCAGCTACCATCCCTGGCTGGATATGCAATGTTTTCCATTGATCGTTGATTGATGATGTATTCGCCGCGAAGGAGATTAAGAAAGATAAGAGAAAAGGAATTGTTAGGTCAATAATACAAACCAATTGAATTTAAACTAAAGGAGTGAAAAGTTAGAAACTTAGTTAAGGTATTTACATAAAGAACCCTCAGTTTGTCAAATAGAACAACTGACCCCTACTCTCAAGTTAAAAAAAAATAATAAGAAATAAAAAAAAATGAAGAGAAAAAAATAATAAAGGAAAAACTAAAAATAAAAAAATAAAAAAAAAATATTTTTAATTAAAAAATATTTACAAACATCCAATCTGAACACCCAGTCAGATTGAACTTTTCTCAGTCTAAGCACCCAATCAGACTAAACTTTTCTCAGTCTGAGTAACCAGTCAGACTGAGTTTTTGAAACTTATTTAACCTGAAGGAATTAACATCCCCAATTCTCCCAACAGATAGATAACCTTTCCTCACTCAGAGGCTTTGTGAAAATATATGCAAGCTCATCATGTGTGGCCATAAACTCCAGTCTGGCCTTCATTTTTTCAACACAATCTCTGATAAAATGATGTCTAATCTCTATATGTTTTGTCCTAGAAGGGAATACTGGATTCTCATTTATTTGTATGGCACTTTTGTTATCACACATGATTGAAGTGTTGTTGATCTTAATATCTAGATCAGCTAGCTGGTGTTGCATCTATAACAATTGTGCACAACAGCTTCCTGCAGCAACATACTCAACTTCAGCAGTGGAGGTGGCAACATAGTTTTGCTTTTTACTAGACCAACCGACTAGTATCCCTCCCAGAAGTTGACATCCTCCTGATGTACTCTTTCTATCTAATTTACATCCTGCATAATTTGCATCTGAATAAAACAAATTAGATCAAATCCAGAATCTTTAGGGTACCAAATTCCAAGATTTGGAGTACCCTTAAGGTATTTGAATATTCTTTTTACAGCTTTCATATGAGATTCTTTAGGTTCAACTTGATATCTTGCACATAGACATGTTGAAAACATTATATCACACCCCGCTAAAGCGGAAACACAGGGTGCGAAGAGCATCGATATCATAACACGGGTCAAGTAAATTTAAACAGTTTCAAGTCATTTGCATTAAGAGATAAAACGTTTTCATATTAAAAAATAACCAAGTGTTAGCATTTTAGTACGACAAAATACATGATTAATCGTTTTAACAAAATTCCCAAAGTAATTGACAAGGTCTTCTCCCGATCCATGATACACGTGACTTGCCTGACCCGTCCAAACGCTATGCACTTCGTGTCCTTACACTTGATTTCCTGAAACATGAGAAAAAGTGTCAACTACATAAAGTAGTGAGTGAATTACAGTTTTCTAATCCTCGACGAAAATGATTTGCGACAAGTATAATAATACTTAAAAGGTGGTTGCGGAGATCGTATATCTCTAAATATATATACGGGCAATACTAAAAATGATTTACGATAAAGTATCATCTCTGATCTCCATTGAAAGAAAAGAAAAAAAGAAAAACTCCAAGATATCTCTCTCTCTCTCTCTCTTCATATAATTTGATGATGAAAACTTGCATTCATAGAAAAATTTAAATTTCCACTTGCTGTTATAAAATTGAAGATTTTATTTGTGAAAAGGAGAATATATGATGAAATTGGCTAACTATTTTGTTCAATTATTTATTCAAATACTCTTTTGATTGATTTTGATAATTTTAACATTTAAGATAATGAGAGTCGGTAAATGTTGATCTCGACCCGCTCCTACCCACCCCGGGGCACCATAGCATGTCGGGAATAAGGGGGGACATACTGGACGTAACCACTCCCTTGGTTGGTTGGGGGGGGGGGGTAATTTTTGGTATCCGATTGAGGTGACGGTGTGGAAGGATGCCGGTCTGCGTAAGCGGTTGTGGAAGTGAGGTGGCTGGAAGTGGAGAAGAGTGGTGGAGGAAATGTTGGTTTATCGTAAATAGAGAAGCGGAAAGGCTAAAATAATAGTGAGGACATAATAGTATCTATCTATACTAATAAATGAGAGATATCGCTGACATCATAAAGCTGACGTGGCAATTTTCTAGGTTGTCTACTTACACATGTTTAGGGATGGCAATAAAACCCGTACCCGACGGGGACCCGATACCCAAACCCGAATTGACCGGGGAATCCCCGAGTTGACCGGGTATGGGGATGGGGATGGGGAATCCCCGATATTAAAAACGGGGATGGGGCCGGGGATGGTAAAACCCTTTGGGTACCCGTACCCGTACCCGAACTCGTACCCGAAATAATTTGTTAATATTAATGTGATATTGTTTATGCAGGAGCTTGATTTAGTTTTCTCCTAAAAGATTTTGGTGAATGGTCATGAAGCAACCTGGATGTATCAAGTTTCAAAGATTAAACCATAGTTGTAATCTATTGAAAACTTTAAAGATTTCATTTTGTTAAGGGTTGATTTGAATTCACATCTTAGTTTCCACAATTTGACTTGTTGTCTTGTTCTTTTGTTGCAACTGGTTTTGAATTCTTGTTGCATGTATGAATTATGCAAAACTATTTTTGAACTATGGATGTCTAGAAGTTACTTTTTTCTTATTGTAATGTTTTTTTATACTTTGTTGGTTGGTGTTACAGTAAGGCTAAGTGCCGAAAAATTTATGTAGTTGGATAGTTACAAAATACTTAATACGTGAGAAGGAAATCCCCGTCCCCGATGGGGATCCCCATCCCCGATGGGGATGGGGATGAGATTGCAATTTTACTCCCCATCGGGTATGGGGCCGGGGATGGGGATGAATATTGAGATTGGGGATGGGGATGGGAAACATGATCCCCGAAATTCCCCGACCCATTGCCATCCCTACACATGTTTGTTAGTTGATGATGTCATGTGTTTAGATATAGATATTTACTAATTTTATTATGAATGCCATTTTAATGTAACTTTATTATATAAACCCCGTGTATTACACGGGGAATAAACTAGTTTATATATGAAAATCAAGTGTATCAAACAAAACCTCAAAGTGTAAAAATCACTTCCCTATTTTATATGAATTCAACAAAATAACTTTTTTATAATCAACGAAAGTTAAGAAAGGTAAAAAAAGAAAAGTTATATATATTCGATTCGTATACCAACACATTCTATACATAAAGTGGCTTTCATGCTTTAGATTTTTCGATTATCAGATTTCCACTTGTCTGATTTTAATTTCAGTTTAAATGAGTGACTTCGATTTTTCGATTATCAGATTTCCACTTATCAGGTTTTAATTTCAATTTAAACGAATGAGTTCGATTTTACAGGATATTGAACATCTAATCACCTAGCAAAATTACAAAAGTGTCTAAAAAACACATAGAAACACATACACACACATTTCTTGTATCTTGTATCTCATCCAAATTTAGACACATATGGTCACAATCCAAACAAACATCCATCCATCCATGACTCTCTTTCAACAACAATCACTTCTTCCCAATCCAAATCCACCCAATTCATAAAACCCTCAAATTTCATTCCAAAATTCAACCAAAAATGGAGGGCAATTTCCTCCCAAACAGACCAGCACTCCCATTACAACTTACAAAACCAACACAATCAAACCAACAACAACCTAAACTAGGATTCAATCCCACAACTCTCCCCCCACAACCACCATCCACACAATCTTTCTCCATTGACCCATTATTACAACACCTAATCCACCTCTCATCTCCGCCCTCCACCACCGCCCATCACCACCGTAATCATCCACCGGTGAAATCAACCAACACCCATTTCAATCCTAGTACCAATTCCTCAAAAAAACATGTTTTTAAAAGAACCCTTTTCAAGAAACCTAGTTCAACCTCAGTTCTTGCTACACTTGAAGACCCAAAGCTTCAATTGGAGGGTGTTTATGGAGATGGGTCACTTGAGTTTTTGTCGGAAAAGTGTAGGGGTATGTTGGATTGTGTTATGGAACAATCTTTATCTAGTTTGAAGATGTATTTTTATTCGGTTAAGCTCGAGTTGATGGAAATCGATTTGTTTAGTGTTGTAAAGGGTTTGGATTTGTTGGGGAGTTGGGAAAAAGCACTTTGTTTGTTTGAATTTGTTGTCGAGAATTCGAAGGGTGATAAAAGGTTTAATCTTGATAACAGGGTGATTGAATTAATGGTGAAGATATTGAGTAGGGAATCGCAGACTATGATTATGTCGAAATTGTTTGATGAGTTTGATGTTGTGGATTGTTCACTTGATGTTCGTGCTTTTACCACTATTATTCATTCACATTCGTGTAGTGGAAAGTATGAACGAGCTATTTATTTGTTTGAAAGGATGAAGGAAACGGGACTTTTGCCGAGTTTGGTTACGTACAATGTGATGTTGGATGTTTACGGGAAAATGGGTCGTTCGTGGGATAAGATATTGGTTCTTTTAAAGGAAATGAAAACTGAAGGGCTTGAATATGATGAATTTACTTGTAGTACCGTGATATCTGCTTGTGGGAGAGAAGGATTGTTAGAGGAAGCAAAGACGTTTTTTGCAAGTTTAAAAGCTCAAAACTACAAACCGGGAACCTTTACTTACAATTCCTTACTCCAGGTATTTGGTAAGGCGGGAATGTACTTGGATGCTTTAAATATATTGAAAGAAATGGAGGAAAATAAATGTCCACCTGATTTAGTTACCTATAACGAGCTAGTTGCTGCTTATGTTAGAGCGGGATTTCATGAAGAAGGGGCTAAAATGATAGACACAATGACTCGAAAGGGTGTTAAACCGAATGCAATCACGTATACGACGGTTATAGATGCGTATGGGAAGTGTGGAAAAGAAGATAAGGCATTGAATTTATTCAATTTGATGAAGAAATCAGGTTGTGTGCCTAATGTTTGTACTTATAACTCGATTCTTGGAATGTTAGGTAGAAAATCAAGATCTGAAGAGATGATGGAGATTCTTCTTGATATGAAATCGAGTAGGATTTCACCTAATCGTGTCACATGGAATACAATGCTTGCAATGTGTGGAAACAAGGGTATGCATCTTTACGTAAATTGGGTTTTACGCGAAATGAAAAGTTGTGGTTTTGAGCCCGATAGAGACACGTTTAATACATTAATTAGTGCATATGGGAGATGTGGTTTGGAAATTAATGCTAATGAAGTTTATCAAGAAATGGTAAAAGTCGGGTTTAATCCTTGTATTACAACTTATAATGCACTTCTAAATGCCTTAGCTCGTAAAGGAGATTGGAAAGCAGGAGAATCGGTTATCCTAGATATGAGAAGTAAAGGGTTTAAGCCTAGTGAAACGTCTTATTCTTTGATGCTTCATTGTTACTCAAAAGGTCAAAACGTAAAAGGGTTAGATATGATGGCAAAAGAAATATACGAAGGCCGAATCTTTCCTAGTTGGATGCTTCTTAGAACGCTTATTCTTGCAAATTTCAAGTGTAGATCGCTTAGTGGAACGGAAAAAGCATTTCAAGAATTGCAAAAACATGAGTATAAACCTGATCTTGTTATATTTAATTCTATGCTGTCTATATATGCAAGAAACAAAATGTATGATCAGGCTCGCAAGATGCTCCATTTAATCTACAATAACGGGCTGCAACCAGATCTCGTCACTTTTAACACATTAATGGATATGTATGCAAGAACAGGGGAGTGTTGGGAAGCTGAAGAAGTTTTAAAAAACATACAGAAAACAGGTAGAAAACCTGATCTTGTGTCGTATAATACTGTCATTAAAGGGTTTTGTAGACAGGGCCTAATGGATGAAGCTAGAAGGGTACTTTTGGAAATGACAAGTAATGGGATTCGACCTTGCATTGTTACTTACAACACATTTGTTGCGGGATTTGCAGCTCAGGGGTTGTTTTCAGAAGTAAACGATGTGATTAGTTATATGATTGAGCATAATTGCAGGCCGAATATGCTAACCTATAAGACAATTGTGGACGGTTATTGTAGAGCTAAGAAGTATCAAGAAGCATCAGAGTTTGTAGGAAATATTAGAAAAACCGACAGCTTTTTTGATGAGCAGAGTTTGCAAACACTTGCTTCTATTGCTTGGTCAAACGTTATGTGACGACCACCTCAATATATACGCCTTTTTTGAGCAATTTTGTTGTTTTGAGGGGTCGTGTCACTTTTTGCTGATATCACCCTCGAAATGAAGGGCTTCGGTTGATTCAAGATTTAGTAGGATTGGAACCAAAGGCAAGCATTGTACCTCATGAAAGGTAATTTTTGGTTCGTGTAGGGTTAATCCTGAACCAGTTTTTGTCCAATTTTGCGTAAAAAGTTAATAATGTGTGTGAAATATGGTTACACAATTTATATTATTTTATTAACAATCTAACCTAAATAAAGAAATTGATTTAAGAGGGCTTCGGTTTGACCCATTTAACATGTTTTGTTTTTAGTTTTACCCGTTTTAAAAGTTGGAAGAAAAAAAAAATAGCTCAAGTGAACCCGTTCATAAGTAAATGGGTCAAATCTCTGTGCACAGCAAACCTGTCTTCAAGATCTTAGCTTGTGTCGGTGTGATATTTTGATTAAAAGTTGACCAAAAAAGAGTCACGTGCATCGGTTTAATTGTTTAGCCGTGCGTTTTTATTCTTAAGAGCATATTTTGGTATTCCTATTTTATCAATTTGTTTTTTTTGCAGGAAGTAAGGCTTCAAGCAACATCAATGGATTGAGGGTGTTATGCTTTTCAGAGTTCGGAATTTCGGTCAACTTTTTTGTTTATTTACTTGTGATTAATAGAGTATCGATGAGAACTCGTTAGGGTCTCTTTTTGTATGTAGCCAGTTTACGCCAATAGGCAATGTCGATAAAACAAATAATGTAAATGTTTTTTTATTTAGGTGTTCTTGATGAGAACTCTCAAGATTTATGTTCAAGTGGAATCCGGCTTTAGTGTTGGAGTTATGTTGTTGGGATGGAATGTTTTTGTATGCGACTCATTCTAGATTTGCTTTTGCCCGTTTCATTTGGTTATGTTTCTGAATATTAATGGCGTTACGTGGATCATGTTTGTATCGTCATATAACATTTGTAAATATGTTTCTCCTTTCATCTCAGTGAATAATTTGCCATAGTGATTATGTTAGACTTCTCGTGGATGAAGGTTATACATTACAAAAATTTGACACGTCTACTCGCGCAGTTTATGTAACGGGTTAGCTATGTTCATGACCTCAAGCCGATTATGAGACCCTCATCCGATTACCCAAACTGTGTTTCGGTGTCACTGGAAAAATTATCGGCAAAGCTTTGTAAATTACAATCTGAAAACAATCTACTTTAAGGAAAATTAACCAAAATAGCAATTTAAAAAAAGGTATTTTACAAAATGTCACTATTTTTAACATTTATATAAAATTTATGTATGGTTCACATTATGTTATTGATTGTGGCAACTTCGAATAACTAGCAACGTTCGCATAAGGCAGGTTTTCTTTTTGGTTAATGACTCGGCCGCTAAATGTTTTAAGTAGGATTCAGACTTGATATCTCTTATATTTGGTGAAAAGTTTTATCAAATTTTAGAGGCAACTCCGTGTAGGGATTAGCGTGGTACTAGTATTGTACCGAACCGGTTTTATTTTAGTCATTTTTTGTACCGACTATCGACTTTTTAGAAAATGTGATACCGAGTACCGTACAATTTGTATTCGGTTGCTAATTGTATTTCGACATAAACGAGGTTATTACAAGCTTTTGAGTTTAAACCCTTTACATTTAAACAAAAGGGTTAATTATTTGGAAATACATCGAACTTTACACCAAAACCTATTATATGCATCCATCCTCTAAACCATCTATTGTATTCATTTATCTTTCTAATTTGTCTAATGTCAGCACGATTTAACCCTTAACCGGCTCCATGATGACGTGTATCAGGTTTTGTAATTTATTTTCCACATCATTTGCCAAGTGGAATAAATAAAATAAAACTTTTAAATCATTTGCAAAACTTTAGAATAAATAAAATAATTTTTTTTATTTTGACTCATTTAAATATATAAATATAAATTAATAAATAATACTATATAAAATGAAGTATGAGATAAGATTAGATGATTTGATATTGTCTTTCTACGCCAAAACCGGTTGTCGATAAACATCAATGTTCATCATTGTTATAATCATGATATTTCCGACAAACCTCTTCTTCTACGGATAATCCGAAGAACACTATTTCTAACTAGATATAACGTTATAATCTCGTAAACCCGTGATTTTCAGATCTAAAAGTTAAAAACACCATTTTCTTCGGTGATTTCATACCTGAAAGTTAGTCAAGAAAGAGAGGAAATCGATGCGCACACGTTCCTGTTATCTTTTTATCTATAAAACCGACCATCACCATTACCCCAATTTTGTTGCGTCGTCACTTGCTTTCCATTAATTTATAATTTATTTTTCAGATTTGTAGTTTATTTATTGTTAATTCTTATTTAATTAGAAGAAGAAATTTGGGTTTTTTTTTTAAGATTAATATAGTTTAGAATTGGATTAATACAAAAAAGAAGACAAGATGTTTGTGATGATGATGGTGGGGTGGGTGGTGGTTTATAGTTTTATTATGGAAAGGGGAAAAAGAGGAAATGGTGAAGGTTAATTTATATATGCTATTTTATGACATGACATAAGTGGTTAAGATTTTGTATATGGTGATTAACTTTGCTTACATGTCAATAAAAATTAAATTAAAAGTAAAAAGTTATCGGCAACCTAAATAGAAGGTAAACTAATACATTCAATAGACGTACATAAAAATTTTATAAATACAATAGAGATTTTTGAAAGTGGATGTATGAAATAATTTTCTATATAAAGTTCAATGTATTTCAAAACAATTAATCCTTTTAAATAAACTCAACCCTTTTATCTTTAACACGGACATCCAATTCTCAAAATCGACCGTAAATATTCGGAGTTTTTCACGGAGGCAACAGTACGGCGATTTTCAATTCCGATTGACGGCGATTTTCAATTCTGATTGACGGCGATTGTTGAATATGGTGATTGATTTCGTTGATGGTGATTGACTGATTAATTACGTTGAGCAGTCGTTGATCTTAGCAGTTACGTTGATTTTCTTTAGTTATGTTGCTGGCGATTGATTAGTTACGTTGAGCAGTCGTTGATCTTAGCAGTTTCGTTGAATTCTTTAGTTACGTTGATTTTCGCAGTTCTATTGATTTTAGTAGTTACGTTGACCAGTATAATCATTTGATTCAAGTTAGTTACGCCGACCAAGGCATGCACTTCTATCATCACCTTTATGTTACGTGAAAGGCGTTTATCTTCTTTGGTAAAAAGATATAGTAATGATATATTGATTGAAATGATTACAGAAACTAAAGAATTACATGATTAAATATGACTTGTAAAACACCGATGGTATGTTTATAAAAATATGCCAAACTAGTAACTCTCCCATTTGTTCCCCTTTTTGTTGAGGCAAGTTAATTACGCTGAGCAGTTTCGTTGATTTCGTTAGTTACGTTGATTCTCGCAATTACGTTGATTTTAGTAGTTACGTTGATTTTAGCAGTTTGTTGATTTAGAAGGTTACGTTGCAATTTTTGAAACACGGCGATGAGAGGCGATGGAAAATATGGCGCTTCACAACAGGTTTCTTTTTCGATTTTTACAACCAACTTCCCCTCTAGAACGTCGTCGAGACAACTATGGGATGTGTGTGAGCAATACGGTAAGGTTGTAGATGTTTTTATCCTGGCTAGGCTTTCGAAGGAAAACAAAAAGTTTGGATTTGTTAGGTTTATTAAGGTTAGGAATTTGGATGCCTTGCTTGATAGTCTCAATACTATTTGGATAGGTCAATTCAAACTCCGATTTAATGCATCGAGATTTGAAAGAAAAAAAGCCCAATGTCGCAGTTAATCAAAATGCTCAGAATGTGAATAAAGATAATTCATCTTTCTTCCGTAACAAAACTAAGCGTTCTTATGCTGATGTGGTTTCGGTCAGATCCAAAATAGGTCAGCAATCTAATGATAGTAATGGAGATGAACCGGCAATGGTGATAAAGGATGTTGGCATCGTGACTAAAAATGTATCGATTACGCTGGTAGCAAAGGTAAAAAGGTTTGAACTATTGCCTAATCTTTGTATTTTGTGCAAAGATCGGGTTTTGAGGGTCTAAAAGTAAGTTATCTAGGCGGGTTTTGGGTACTTCTTGAGTTCCTGGATGCTAATGCATGCAACAAATTCAAAACACATGCTATTGTGATGAACGTGTTCTCTACGATCCAACATTGGACATCTGATTTCAGAGTGGATGAGAGAGTGGTGTGGTTGGATATTGAAGGTGTACCGTTGGTTGCGTGGTATTTTCACACTTTTGATCAAATAGCAAGTCGTTGGGGGTAAGATGTTTTATTTGGAAGAAGCGGTGGAAAATAGTATGTGGCGTAAAAGACTTTGTGTGATAACGTCAAAGAGTAATTTCATTATGGAGACGATGAAGATCGTTATAAATGGAAAAGTGTCGATTATCCGTATAAGAGAACTAATTGGTTGGAATCCCGAGTTCAACACGTTGGATAAGGATGTGTCCTCCGACGATGATGATTCTGAAAACTCGTTGGTGAATTTAGATGAAGGCTCGGAATGTAATGGAGAGGAACATAGTGTTGAAGATAAAGGAGTTCAGGATCAAAAGAATTCGAGCGACCCGTTTGGCATCTATTCTATTCTGAACAACGACAAAGTCGCGGAAAACCATGACCCTTCGAAACCGCCAGGTTTCTCTAAGACGTTTGTAAATGGGATTTCCGTTGGTAGCGTTAGCGTTGGTAACAGCTCAACTCCTTCAAAACCACTTGGGTTCTCTAACGTTGTAAACAATGGTGTGGAGATGAATAACTTTGAAAAAGAATTGACTAATGAGGTTAACGAGGTTGGCATTAAAGTTGAATTTCCGTTGATGAGGTGAATATTATTAATGTAGACTCTAGTCAGGTTGAAAAAGAAAAAAATGATTTATGCATGGTTGAGAATGTTGAAGGCATAGAATCGCTATTACCTAGGAGTAGCTTAAATTCGGTTACTAAAGGTTCAATTCCGATCAGAATTGAGTTTTCTTTTTTAGAAAAGATGAGCAAGTTTGTGGAAGTGGGTCAAGCAATGGGTTTTTCTATGGAAGGATGTGAGAAGGATTATGAGAATTTGATCGCAAGGCAAGGAGTAGATATGTTTAAATGAATATTATGTCCTTAAATATTCAAAGGTCTTGGATCCAAGACGAAACAAATATGGGTCAAGGAGTTGTATAATGTACATAAAATTAATTTTTTCACATTACACGAAACAAAAATGGAGGATTTCGATGATTACCTTGTGAGACAGGTCTGGGGAAATATGTTTTTCGATTACGTGAGTAGTCCGGCTGTAGGTAGGTCTGGCGGTATTGTGTGTATTTGGGACAAAGCAGCTTTCACAAAGATTAATGTCTCTATTTCAGATTATTTTGTCTTAATTGAAGGTACTTGGAATCTTTCGAAATCGCGTATGCTTGTGGTCAATATCTATGCCCCACAAGACATACGGGATAAGCGTCTTCTTTGGGATTATCTTCTTTCGGTTGTAAATAAATGGAGTGCTGATGTGATTATAATGGGCGACTTTAATGAAGTCCGCTCTCGAGCGGAAAGGTTCGGATCGACTTTTAATGTTAAGGATGCTTCTCTCTTTAACTCTTTTATTGATCGTTACGGCCTTCTTGATATTCCGTTTGGGGGTTATAATTTCACGTGGTCTTTAGCGGATGGAAGTAAAATGAGCAAGCTTGATAGGTTCTTGGTTTCTACGAGTATAATTTCCAAATTCGCTGGTTTAAGTGGGCATATTTTACCGAGGGTTTACTCCGATCATAGGCCCCTTCTACTAACAGAGCCTTCAGTTGATTTTGGACCTATTTCATTCAAGTTTTTTAACTCGTGGATGCAGATGGAGAGGTTTGATATATTAGTTCAAGACTGTTGGAATAACGATGTTAGGCATCATCCGAATGCTATGGTGAGCTTAAAAAGGAAACTTCAATATCTTAAGGAGAAAATAAAAGAGTGGAATTTGCTCTCGAAAGATATATATCGATCAAAGAAGAAAAAGTTAGTAAAAGAGTTGGAAATCCTAGACATGGAAATTGATAAAGAAGGGTCGAATGAAGATATGCATATAGAGAAAAGAAATAAGTGGAAAGAATTACGTGAAGTTGAGGCTCCAATCGAAAAAGATTTGATTCAAAAGGCGAAAGTCAAGTGGGCTATAGAGGGAGATGAAAATTCCAAGTTCTTTCATGGAATTGTGAATAAAAAAAGATTTATCAAGTCGATTAGAGGTATTATGATCAATGGAGATTGGGTCACTAAGCCGAATCGCATTAAAGAGGAATTTTTTTTTTATCATTTTCGTGCTTGTTTTGCTGTCACAGGTCAACTTTAATAATGATAATATTTTTCCTTTGTCTCTCTCGATGGTACAAGTTGCAGGTCTTGAATCGGACATTACTAATGATGAGATCAAACGAGCGGTCTAGGATTGTGGTGCGAGTAAGTCTCCGGGTCCGGATGGTTATACTTTTGAGTTTTGAGAAAGTATTGGGACTTGGTGGGTAGTGATGTTAGCAAGGCGATTTCTCAACTTTTTGAAAGCGGTGTTTTCGAAAAAGGATGCAATACGTCATTTATTACTTTGATTCCGAAAAGTACTAATGCGATGTTTGTAAATGATTATCGACCAAATAGTCTTATTGGGTGTCAATATAAGATTGTGGGGAAAATAATGGCTAATCGTCTAGGATTGGTGATGGACCATTTAATAAGCAAAGAACAGTCGGCGTTTATTCAAGGAAGACAAATTTTGGATGGTCCTATGATTCTTAGTGAAGTGATTAGTTGGTGTGAGCTTAAAAGGAAGAAAATGATGATTTTCAAGGTTGATTTTGAAAAGGCGTTTAACTCGGTTCGGTATGATTATATAGATTCAATCTTAAAAAAATCCGGGTTTGGAGACCAATGCAGAAAATGGATAAAAGGTTGTTTAACTTTGGCTACGACTTTGGTTTTGATAAATGGGAGTCCTACAAAAGAGTTTCACTTCGAAAAAGGTCTACGCCAAGGTGACCCGTTATCTCATTTTCTATTTCTTTTAGTTATGGAATCTCTACACATTTCATTTACTAAAGCTATGGAAAATGGTTTTTTTAAAGGGGTAGAAATAAAAGGAAGTAATCCTTTATCCTTATCGCATCTTTTTTATGCGGATGACGCGATTTTTTTAGGTGACTGGTCGGAGGAGAATGTTAGGAATATTGTACTAATACTACATTGTTTCTATTTAATTTCGGGTCTTAAAATCAATATTAATAAATGTAGTATAATGGGTGTGGGTGGAGTTACTTATGACGACGTAAAAGTTGCTTCACAAGTTATTGGATGTGAACCTTCAAAAACCCCTTTCAAATATCTTGGAGTGATGGTGGGCGAGAAAATGTTTCGGATGATGGAACTAAAAGAGTTAAATATCGACTTGTTGAGCTTTATTAGCAAATCTGTAAAGAATGGGAAGAATACTTGTTTATGGCTGGAGAATTGGACGGTTGGAGGGACGCTTAAATCCTTATTTCCGCGGTTGTATGAGTTAGAAAATAACCAAGTCGTCTCGGTTTTTGATAAACTTTCTAATGGTCTCGAAGGCGGTTTTCGTAGGGCTCCTAGAGGGGGAGTAGAAAACGAGAAACTTTTACAACTTAGAAACTACCTTAATGATGTTCATTTAACCAATGGCATAGATTCATGGAGCTGGAAGTTGGAGGAGAATGGGTTGTTTTCCGTCGCTTCTATTCGGAAACTTATTGCTTCTAATCTTAATATGGTAGAAGGTGATCCTACAAGATGGTGTAAGCTAGTACCCATTAAAGTCAATCTTCTTGTTTGGAGAATAGGAGGTGATAAACTTCCGACAAGATTTAACATGTCCTTACGTGGTCTTGATATTCAAAGCTTGGAGTGTCCGATGTACAAAGAAAGGGCGGAAACTACTAATCATATTTTTTCTTGTGTTCTTTTACAGGTGAACTTTTAAAGAGGATGTTGATTTGGTGGGATTTACCTGCAACTTATTTTGATTCATAGAATAGTAGGAAAAGTTGGTTTGACGAGTTAAAAATAAAAAGAGAGAAGAAGGATTATGTGGAAGCCACGTTTTTTGCTTTATGGTGGTCTTTATGGAACTTCATGAACAAGTTGATTTTCTCTCCCAAGAAGGTATATTGTAGTGATGTTTTTAACATGATGGTGTCGCAAGTTTTTTTTATGGTGTAACAATAGGGGTAGACGCAAACTTGATTGGTCTTTTTGGATTAGAAATCCAATGTATACGCTTATGAAACTGGTTCTTTTTAGCTTTTTGCTAATTTAATATATTTGAATACAGACACGGGGTGATGGCAATGTCGAAGCTTCTTGTTTGTATTTTTGCCGTTCAAAAATAAAATAAAATAAATAAATAAATATGCGTTGGCGGATGAGTATTTAACTAAAGTCATAAAAATTGGAGATTAAGATGCAATTTTGGGTGTGGTGTAGTGTTGTGTGGCATGTGTGGTGTGGTATGGCTTCAAAAAATCTAACCAAACCCATTTTTAGGAACGTGAAAAGAAAATACCATTTGATTTCATCTCATAGTTTAATAAAACTTAAGAAACAAGTAATACTATTTGATCATTGGACACAAAATATTTAGATATAGATGGAAAATATACATAAACATAAATATATTTACACCATTACTATTACTATAAATTTTGAACTAAATAGTCGATTTTGACTTCACAATTAAAAAGAAAATGCCGGAGATCCAAAAGGGTCCAAAATTGATAATGTGCGCGACAATTAAATGAGAAAATAACTAAATTATCCCCATCGTTTATTTACTAGATTATTGTCCCGCGATAGCGCGGGTAGACAAAAAATTGAATCGTAAATTTTATGTCTATGAACTTGTTTTATTAAGTTATTATGAGTATACAATATTGCACGTATAATAACAAATATATATTTATATTTATACACATGTTGTTTATAGCTATAATAACATATATACATTTACGTTTATACACATATTTTAATATTTTGTATTAAGAGATTTTATAATAGCAATAATAAGGTAAATCATAGTCTAATAAGAGACAAATATTTTTTTTATTATAGTGGTGTGAAATTGAAGAAAGAATAAAATTATGTATTGTATGAGGGTGTAAATGAACAAAATATTTGATAACATCATCAATCTAATCTAACGGTTGAAATCAAAATATTTAACCCATCCAACGGACCTTATTTTGTCATGTGGCATTTTTCATTATATATTAAAGATTAAAGATTGAAAAAAGATTATATGGATTTCGTGAAAACAATAAGTGGAATATGGTCATTTGTCGGTCATGTGCACTACACATGATCGGGTTTGGAACCAAGGATGGGACATTTTTTTTAAATAAGCACCAGGACGAAAAATTAATCGACTTTAACATTCATTTTGGAATAGAGCACACCATCAAATATATTCAAACCAGAAGAAAAAAAGAAGATTTCAAAATATTTTCTCAGGTGTGTGTTTCTTGAGACCCAAACAAGAAAGTGAACGCCAGTTTCTTTGCAATAAAGATGAAATGACCCGGAAAGAATCAAAACCATGATTAACATTATATAATGAAGTTTCACACAACATCAAAAAAAAAAAAATTAACTTCAACATATATACTTGATATTTCTTCTACCGAATTTGTGTTTGATAGAAATGGAGGCAAAAGCAGTGGCTGAAATGATCGTTCTGAAGCTGGCAGAGGCGCTGAACGAAGAATCAATAGCCAAAAGCAAAGAAATGAAACTTAAACTGAAGCGGGTCCTGAAGTCTGTCGAATGCTTCTTAGACAAAGAGGTCAGTTTAGACGATCTTCATGTCTTATACGAAGTTGAGAATGAGATTGATAAATTCACTTCCCGAGTTACACGACAGAGAAAAATATTTGGTTTTGTTGTGAATCCACCGTTCTTCTTCAACAACAACCTAGATTATTGTCGTATACTATTAAAAAACACGAATAAAATCCTGACCAAGTCATCCCTGGATTCTAAGAAGGGTCGACAAATCTGTCTGGGAACCATTTCCGGTTCCAATACTTCCATAACCACCACCACAAAGAGTTCCTCGGCTGTTTGGCCAGTTCAAACAATCCCGATTTCTAAAAAGGATTCATTGACTCGATCACTCACCATGATCCCACAAAAGAAGAAACTAACAATCACGTATTCTGACAACAAGCGTTTTAAACAAGAGAATTTTCAACATCAATGTTCTGCTGATGTTTTCGTTAAAGATTATAGTTCTCTCAGAATCGAATTACAAATTTTGCTGTTATACCTGGCTCTATTTCCAAAAGATGAAGACGTTCCTGTACGGAGGTTGCTCAGGCTATGGCTTGCAGAGGGATTTGTGAAACAACCGTTTCCTGAAGATTTGGTACAGGAACATTTTGATGAGTTGGTGGAGCAGGGTATGATTCTGATAACCGTATTAAGGTCTGACAACAGCCCTAGAAAATGTCGTTTAGTTTCTCCTCTTCACGACTACCTGTCACCAAAGGCCCAGGATATCAGCCTGTTCTACATCCACAACGATTTGGAATGTTTTAAAGATGTTGCAGGTCCCTTTGGTGTACGTCGAATGGTTGACCACATGACCACCACAGGGGTCCTTCCCACCACCATCTTTGATCCTTCTCTTTTGAGGTCTTTTTTGTCGTTTAACCGCCCACGCAAGGACACGTCAGCAAAAGAAGTGCTTACACTTTTGGGTCAAGTTATTAAAAGTGGCATTTGCTTGTTGCGGGTGCTTGATCTAGAGGGTGTTAACACGCCTACTCTACCCGAGAATCTTGGCCAATTGACTCTTTTGAAGTACTTGGGACTAAGAGGAACAAACCTTGATCGTCTGCCAAAATCGGTGGGCGACCTATCACATCTAGAAACTCTAGATGTAAAGCACACTAATGTCCACAGTCTACCGGACTCCATTTGGAAACTAAAAAACCTTCGTTATCTCAATTTGAATAACATCCGTCTTGCCATGCCACCCAGCAGTTCTTTAACTCTCCGTACCCTTTGGGGATTGGTTCTAGATAACAAGATATCAATATATGATAGTTTGGGTATGTTGCTTAATCTTCAAGAGTTGGGTATCAAGTTCCAATTAAGCACGACAAACCAAGGCGTCTTACTTGACTGGATTGCGAAGTTGGTTAAACTTCAGTCTTTGAGGTTGATATGCGTAGATGGCAGGGGTCATGCTTCAAAGCTAGTTTTGAAGTCACTGGTGAACTTGGTTAAATTGTCTCATCTTAATCTGTATGGTATCTTAGAAAGATTGCCGGCTGCAAATGAATTCCCGCCAACACTTAAGGTTCTTACGCTGTCAATCTCTCAGCTAAATAACGACCCAATGGAGACACTGGAACAACTACCTTGTTTAATTGTACTGAGGCTTTTGGGGAAATCATTCACCGGGACAAAAATGGTGTGTCATCGAGGAGGATTTAAAAAACTTGAGGTGTTGAAGTTGTGGGTGACGGAGTTGGAGGAATGGGAAGTGGAAGACGAAGCAATGGAGAGCCTGAAACAGTTAGATATCAGATGGTGCCATAAGTTAAAGAACATCCCTAGTCGACTACTGCTAAAACCGACCCGCCTGGAGAAAATAATATTGACAGGCATGCCCGAGGACCTTGTAACTCGGATCAGAAATAGAAAATTCAAGGACACATCTCTCAAATCAGACAATATGATTCAGCCCCCTCTAAGGTGAGTTCTTTCCTCAATTCCATATTCATGCGGGTTTTTTAATTCACCTAGCTCCGAACCTTTATTTTATATGACAGAGACAACAAGAGCAGAGGTACCTGAAAGCAGCCCATAGAAGTCAAGTCTAGTAGTGCAGCTCCAACCTGCAGACGCGAGGCTCGGTAAATTAGTAGTTTTTCACATGTTTTTTTCATTTTTTCAAGCTCTTGAATTCATTTCATTGTTTCATTCCTTTTACGTAGCAAATGTATGATCATAGTTACAAACTTCCAACACCTGGGTTTAGAAATCAAACATATTAATATTTTTAGTGTATTTCCAGATATGTACCATTTTGACCGTTTTTATAATCATATAAACAATATCAGTTTCACTGCATCGTCAACACTCAACACACAAACACTAAAAACTGATTATTTGCAACGTGAAATCACAGTAGTCATAAATCACTTCCAAAACTCAATGTAAACGAAAACAAGGCATGTTAACTAGAGATGCATTACCAATATAAAATCAAAATATGGAATAATCATAAAACTTTAAGAACGCGTGAGGTTTACGTTTTATGCATTTAAGTACGATCTTATAAGGAAACCACGGACGTCACAGACTCACAGAGCTCTATAACCATATAAAAGGGAATGTAAAGTATATGATCATATCAAATAATTAGATAATGAAAATCACAATAATCATATATCACTTACAAAACTCAATGTATCATAATAAAAAAACGCTCAATTTCGATTATATCCCTAGGTATTTACTAGGGGGTGTTTGTTTAGGCTTATATAAGGAACTTGTGGTTTATTAACATTTTGGTTTATGTTTCATAAGTCCGGATTTTCCGGCTTATAAGCCCCGGATTTTCCGGCTTATGTAACCATAATACACAGTAATAAACCCATAAACGGTTATATTAGCCGAAAAATCTGCGCTTATGAAACATAAGCCGAATTGTCAATAAGTCCCGCTTGTATAAACCCAAACAAACACCCCTTAGTATCTAGCAAAGAACAAAGTATATTTAAAATTCTGGAGTATAAACTGAAATGCAAATCTAGATTTGAAACAAAGGAAGTAAGAAAATTTAGGAATTACAGAATCTGAATAGAAACAAGCGGAATCGAGATACAAATATTCCTAACAGATAAACACATTAAGTAGTAAATCACAGCCGAGGTGCGAAGAAAATACTCTTAGCGATTGTCTATGTGTGTCTTAATGCTTAAATATGCAAAAACCATTTTTGTACAAGAGGTACAAACACCTGAGCTAGGACTGCCAAGAAAAACGAGAACCGACCAGACCCGAGAAACCGAGCCGAGTTTGGAATGGAACCGAGCTGAACTAACTATGACGGTCCGGTCCTTGTTTTTTAAATTTGCTTCAAACCGGTTTTGGTTTGGTCCATGAAAAAACCGAGAACCAAGTGAATATATACGTTGCAAGTTTTGAGTGTATTAAAAGTGGGCTAAAATTATAAATTGGACTTACATCTTGTTAACAAATAGTATATACTAGATTATTGTCCCGCGACAGCGCGAAAAAAAAATAAAAATTGAATCGTAAATTTTATGTTTATGTAGATTTTAATTTATTATGAGAAAATAATGTTATACGTATAATACATATACATTTTTACGTTTATACACATTTTGTTTATAATTATAATGATATTTTGTATTAGGAGATTTTAGAATAATAAAGGTAAGTCATAGTCCAAATTGAACGATTCTATAAATAAATTATAATTATGTTTTTTATTTTAATAGAGATGAAATGAAATAACTAATGTAATTATGTATTGTAAAATGGTGTAAATGAAAATAATATTTGATGAAATCATCAATCTGATCTAACGGCTCACATCAAAGAAGTTAACCCATCCAACGGACTTTACTTTGCCATATGGCATTTAAGGCCCCTCTTTTATTATATATTAAAGATTAGCAAATGGCTCATGTGTAACTTTTTTTTTACCCCGGTAAATATTATTAACACCAAATGTCAATAAATACAAGACATTTGTTGGTTCTGCCAACAAGACGCTAAACAATAAATAACATCGAAAAATAGAACCTAAGTAACGGAAAACAAACAAGAATCAAACTACCATATAAAAAGAAAAAAAAAAACCACCTAACAACCACACTTTTTCATAATCGTTGTTGTCGATGCTCCAGATCTTTAAAGCAACTTTTGTATAGGGATTAACTTTAAAGTTAAATGGCATAATCTTGAAAAATTGGTCGGAATAGAGGTCTCCATCGTCGGATTAGTACAAACGGACGGCATCGGAATTTTTTGGGGGAAATGGTATAGCCGGCATTGGCAACGCTGACTTATGCCAAGTCACGAGCCACCTAAGCATTCCACTCATAACGCCGTCCAGTCACGAGCTTCCTTTACACGTCGGATTACCACTCACACCATAAGCCAAAGGTGTGAGTGCCGACTTTTGGTCAAAAGCTGCAACGGTCACATGCGCACCACCCACCAGCCAATAGCAACTTGACACATCATAAGCCGGAGGTGCCAACTCCGGCTTATGGTGTCTTTAAAATTCCACCGTTTCAACCATGCACACCTACTTACACAATATCAATTACACACACATATATACACACCTACTTAGTCAAATTTCCGGTTTACTTCGAGTAATGGCGCAATTTGGAGAAAGTTCAACCCCGAGAAACACTAGTTTGTTGTTTTTGCAAGAGGGTGAGCACCATCGTTCAGCTAGGTTATTCAACGGTGAGTAAGATCTGCTCGAAACAATAAAAGCCAGACGATGTGATGCGGGACTTTGGGACCACACGGATGTAATTGAAGAAGGTGTTAGAAAATGGATAATAAGTGTTGGTTTTGACGGTGTATTACGCACCGGATATCACAAAATAGACCACGCTCTAATTACCGCTTTGGTTGAAAGGTAGCGTCCCGAGACGCATACATTCCACTCCCATTCGGTGAAGCTACTGTTATGTTGCAGGACGTACAAGTTATGTGGGCTTTGCCGATAAACGGACCGGTGGTGTCTGAATGGGAGTGCAAAAGTCAGGATGAATGGCTTAGTGACTGTGATGGCTATTTGGGGTTTGTTTCAGACCTTGATGAAGTTGATGCTGATAGAGTAAAAATTCTTACTCTAATAGAGGAAATTCAAAACCGGTGTCGGAAGAGTAAGAAAAGCTATAAACAAAGAGTTAGAGTATATATTTTAGCTATTTTGGGTGGGCACCTATTTAGCGATTCACGTTCGAATGATGTTTCGCTGAATTTCTTAAAAAAACATAGAAAAGCTCTTTGAAGCTTGTACAAAAATTTGGGGCAATGCAATATTGGCATTTTTGTATCGACAACTGTGTAATGTTGTCACACCCCCAAATCTCGTGTTCCCGAGACTCGAGGTGTTGACTTCATGGGTCCCAGATAACAATGATATATAGGCGAACGACCTCTATATGAGTCGTTTTAAAAAAAGACATACATTCATTGATATTGAAAATCAGAGTTTTACATGATTAAGGAAAAGTGTTACCAGAGTTCACAAAACAAAGATTTACATTACATAACTTAAAAGAAAATAAGTAATGCAAGGGAAATCTCTCAAAAGCGTGTGTTTGAAATATGCGACTCTGTCATATCACAAAATCCCTCCGTCGAAAGCCCTTTCGACTAAGCACCTGAGACATACATGCTAAAGTCAACATAAAGTTGGTGAATTCATAGGTTTAGTTTAGTAATAAAGGGAACCACAAGATTTCCGTTTAAGTAAAGTCTTACAGTTGCACCTAAGCTCATGACATCGAAGCGTAACAAAGTTCCTTACCCCATAAGTATTCCTATGTTATAGGCAAATAACATATATAGTTTCAAAAGTAAAGCACCCTACTCGAATCCACGAGTTAGTTTTGGTAGACGTGGGTTACATCGTCTAGCTGTTGGGTGAGGGTTGTCAAACCCTAATAGATCTATCCAATACCATCGCGCTTAAGTCCTTAACTAACGATTCATGATAGGGGAATTTCCTTTGGCTTAGTGGTAACTTAGGCAACTAGTAAAGGTTTTAAGTACTTGTGTCCATAAGTAAAAGAGCATGTAATCTCACCGCAAGTTTTTTTCTAAAAACAAGTAAAAAGCGGGGCTATGAACTCACCTTAAGTCCGTGAGCGTATATAAAGGTACGTAAGCTAACGTATGTGTAATGCTCGAGCCAATCGAGTATCCGAGTAGGTATATCCTTGTCCTAGATTGTTTTGAAATTACGTTTCATAATTCAAGTCCAATACACATGAAAGGGGAAAAGCAAATGTATGCATGATGTAGGTCTTGTTTGGTTTGAGACTTAATAGTAATATAGTAACACCGTTCGGGCCATCATATAACAAAGATCATTCTACAATCGTATGCGGAGCTAGAACACTTCAAATCGTAAATCCAACAACTAGGCACTACGAAATATCGAGATGAATTCATTGTATACAAAGCTCCCTGGTAATGTGTTATCATTATACTATCAAGCTTATTCAAAAGTTAGTTTTTATGAAGAAAAGCTCAACATGTTCTTTAAGGTTTATAGCTACTTTAAGGAGTCATAACTTGTTCGTTTCTTGACCGATTTCGATGAATTTTATATTTAAACAACCGTGTATGAGTTAACTTTCAAATATCTATGGTCTCACATTTGTACTCAATTCCCAATGTTCGTTATTCAGTAAAAGGTCATAGTAGGTTTTAGGGTTTTTCTCAAAGTCTATGCTAACTTTAAGTTAGCATATCTCGCTCAATTTTTATCCGTTTTTAATGTATCTTATGTAGAAACGTCCGCGTTTGAGTTATCTTTAAGATGGAAGTGGTTTCACCTTCTGGTTCGAAATAATTTAGTACAGTTTAATAAAAAGGTGGTTGGGTGTCCAGAAAGTGTTTTGTTTTGAGTATATTTTTGTATAAAATACCTTTTAAATACTTAGTCATATCCAAAGATAACGATTTTATGTCGAAATATTCATAAAACACAGAGTTATTTTATGGTTAAAATGGTTTATCCAAACCATTCGAGTAAGGTGGTTAAAAAGTGTCAACAAGTTGATAAATTTTCCGGTTAACAAAATAACTTAACGTTTCATCTATTTCACCATATTTTTGTAATCTTTTATTATTTGGACTATGTTTAGGCATATATAACATATGCTTATATGATATGATATGATGAAATGTAAGAAGAAATAAAAGAGTTTAGGTTACTTACTAGTATGCTTATGCAAGAATCTTGTAGGAGTATTTTATTCTTAAACTTCAAAAACAAATTGTGGTCTTTTTGAGAGAGAAAGAGGGAGAGTGTAGGATTTTTCACAACGAAAGTGAATGAGCAAGTTTTCAAGCATACAAATGTCAAGTATTTATAGGAAAAATATCTAGTCTTGCATTTAATGGTGGTATGGACATTTTAGTTCAATAGTGAAAGGGGTGTGGTCTTGTAAGAACCCATGTGACCACCAAATCAACTAGACAAGTTAACCAAGTCATCAAGCTAACCCATGTGACCACACTAAACAACAGAAACACCCTCTTTGGGCCCTTTTGGCCGTGAGTTTCATGGAGGGGGTGGTTTTGGTTTGATTTTGTTATTTAGAGGATGTATTGTGTGCATATGGATGTCTAGGGTGTTTAGTGTAAGTTTCCTAATACATATACTCATGCATGCAATGTTATTTAATGCAAAGGTGGTGCATGAAATACCATTTTTATGTATGAAATGTTGGACTAGTAATTATGTTGTAAAAATGTTTGTTTTTCGTAATAGTTTAACCCCGTATACCTTTTCGCGGTATCCGTATATGTTTTAGACGTAGTTATTATTTATCGTTCATGCATGGTTTGACCTACCAGTCGTACATAAATTAAAACATATACAAGTTGAGTAAAAGTGTTGAAAAATTTGAGCCGGTGTGAACCTGGATTTTTTTACGGTTTGTCACAAATGTTGTGGAGAAGAAGGATGTGAAAGGTATTCAGGGCCCGTTAATTTTACTACAGCTTTGGGTCTGGGATAGAATACCACAAATTTCTCCCCGTATTATATTGGGAGATTCACCTATTCGGTACCAACACTTCTATGGGAGCAGGTAATACTTATACCATTATATATTTATTATTACGAGTATTATTCTCTTCTATATTAAATCTGCTAATTGCCTATGGTTGTGTGCCAAAAAATGATTTTTTAATCGGTTTGGGTTTGGGCTCAATATTTTTTTTTGTTTGTTGGGCTTGGCAGCTTAGTTCTGTTAAGTTATTGTTTTCTGGCCAATTTGATTTTGCTCCTTTGCCTGTGTCAATACACGTGTTTTTTTCCCTCCGACGCGTGTCGTTCCAGGTGTCGTATTTGTATGTTATTTTTCTGCCCTCGCTTCCACCTGCTGTTCTTCGTGTTTGATTGTGTTTACAGGTTTGTGTGTTAATTGTTAGTATTATTTACCAAACTTTAATTTACAACCCTATCGCCGCCCACTCAATCCTCTACACTCATTCAAATCAGCAATCGCAATGAGGTATACACTCCGTTTTCCACACATTTTAACATCTATTTACTTTAATAGTTTAATTATCAATAATTAAATAAATTCACTACATATCGTTTTGATTTTTATTCACGGACTTACTTGATCAACTTATAATTTACATTTTTGTAGATCCATGCCTATGGTTTTGTGCCCGGGTCGGATTTACTCGGGTGGGTTAGCCCATATTTTAGTCCACGGGTATTTTGCCTAAAAACCTCTGCGTGCTGCGCTGTTTTTTTGGTTTTGGGCTTATTTACCGGGCACCATTTCGTAGGTTGATTAAGAAACAATTCTCTTTCCTGGCAGCTATTAGCAGAAGCTGCAGGGCGTACACTGGTATCTTTTGATTATTGAGTTGTATTTTAGACACTTGATTAATAATAAGTACATCATTTGAAGTTGCTTTACTTTAGATTGTTGTATTTATATTACTCCGCATGGGTTCGGTTGTTGTTTCGGGAAGGTAGCTTCTCCACCTCCGGGTGTTCATAAAGGTAATTTTGATTTTGATTTTGATTTTTATATCTTATTGTGGTTTAGTTTATTCTTCGAGTAATCGTTTACTTGTAATTTTTTCAGCTAATAATCATAGTAATCATGGAAGCAATGTTGATGTTAGTATAGGTAAGACGGACTATCTACTTTAGGTCTTTTACGTTCTTTATCTTGGTTAAAAGAACTTATTAGTTTTTTTATATTGATGCAGAGCTTTTGCATATTGAGAATATGCGGTTTTATAAATACAGAGATTTGCAAATTGCTACCGACGATTTTAAACAAGAAAATAAGATAAGGCAAGGGAGTTTTGGTTCTGTTTACAAGGTAATTTTCAAACATTCTATAATATGTCTCTTCAATGTGTCTTAATATTACTAAATTATTTTATTGATATTTAGGGGACGTTAAAAGACATCTTAGTAGTTGCTATAAAGGTTCTTTCTGCTGATTCAAGGCAGGGATTGCGGGAATTTTTGACTGAAATAACGGTTATTTCGGATATACAACATGAAAACCTTGTAAAGTTACATGGATATTGTGTGGAAGGAGGTCATAGAATATTGGTTTGGAGAGTGAATAGTGGTAAATTGTCCCCCGTTCCTGTTGTGGAACAGAGAAAGTTTTATAGTGGGGATTGCCATACGGTGCAGTATATATATTCTGCTAACGGAATAGAGGAACGTCTATTTTATATTTGGCTAGGAAACAAGAGTTCTGCGGTAAGCAATGCATATTCTCATTGTTAATATGAAACTTCAGTATTACATTTTACACTCGTATATATCTTACTATATACAGGAAGATAGGGCCGATGCAGTTTCTCTTACAAGTGTTATACTCAATGCAAGTAAAGTAGAGCCCGTTATCGTTAGTTATCTTTCCAATTCCCTGTTTCTTAATTATTATTATAATTACTATATTTTAATTAAATTCATGTCTTCATTTCAGGCTCGAATTGTCGAGAACAAGGAACCAACTCAATTCTTCATGATATTTCAGACTCTAATTATGTTTAAGGTTTGCATCTTTTTCGTAACATGGCTGTTATCTACTGTTTCTAAGTTTTCCTTTTTTTAATCTTTAGGGCGGCATGAGTTCAGAATATAAATCATTTATTGCTGAAAACGGTGTTGTTGATGAAACTTATAATGATAAAAAGACCGCCCTTTTCCGAATTCAAGGAAAAAATCGTGATAATATGCAGGCTGTCCAAGTTGATCAAGTAAGTCCGTGAATAAAAATCCTTAGTTTCGTGTTAATACATTTGGATTCTTAGATGTGTGGTTAACATTATTGCAGGTTTCTCGATCTTTAAACTCGTCATCCTGCTATATTTTAAAGGCTGAGGGATCTATCTTTACTTGGTTAGGAAATCTCTCCACTACTCGAGATCATGATCTTTTGTATGGAATGTTAGAGCTAATAAATGTAGGTACACATCTCAGCTAAAAACGGTAGTTTGGATCAAACTCTACTAGGTATATTACGTCCCCTTTTTTTCCATATGTGATTCTGTACTGAAAATGTGGCAATTTCAACCCATTTATATATGAACAGTTGGTTTGGGCAGCGTTTCATTTCAAACTGGTCAAACAGTAAAAATATAGCTAAACGGGGAACATAAAAAATGGGTTACAAGTAACCCAAATTCAAATTTTTGACGCAAACAGCCTGTTATTAAATGAACCTTTTTAACTCGAACATGGTTTGACCCATCACCTAACCCGCCCGACCTGCCCATCTTCCCACCCTTAAGCGGTACTATTCTTTTTATGTTTTCTTGATGAAATATGTTTTTATCATGTGTAGGGAATGGAAATTGTAGCATTAAATTCGCATGGGAAATTCGAAAGAAGATTTGTATAGGTGTTGCAAAAAGTCTTGCTTATCTTCACGAGGAAGTGCAACCTCATGTCATTCACAGGGATATTAAAGCAAGCAACATTTTCCTTGATGAAGACTATACACCGAAGATTTCAGATTTTGGTCTAGCAAAACTTTTCCCATCTCATTTGATTCATGTTAGCACGCGTATTGCTGGAACTGAGTATAATCAGAATTTGCGAAACACTCTACAATCTGCTTATCCCCTTGATTTCTAATGGTTCATTATTGTAGTAGTAATATTTTTGTAATGGCTTACTGCAGAGGCTATTTGGCTCCCGAGTATGCTATACGAGGCCAGTTAACAAGGAAAGCCGATATTTACAGTTTCGGTATTCTGCTTTTGGAAATTATTACAGGAAGACCCAATCAAAATAGACGGTTACCTGTTGAAGATCAATATCTTCTTGAAAGGGTATGCAATTCTTCGTTCATATGTCCTACTATATGATGAAATTTTGAACTCAAGTCGTTGCTATTATTTTATTTCTTTATTCAAGATCTTTTTCGTTTATTTCTATACTCCCTTTGTGGGACGAAAGTTATAACAACTTGGGTTGTAGAAAACCTTGGTCTGACAACTGTTTTGGGTGACCATCTTTGTTTCACCTATAAAGAGTAACAAACTTTCAAGGCCTTGATGAAAAACAAAATTATTAAACTTTTATAAAATATTGATGTAAAGTAATCCGCGTGCATACCTTGTCAGAAATGATGACGTGAGAACTTTCGTGCCCGTAACCTAAAACCATTTTCTGTTATGCTTTTGTTTTTCTTTACATGTGTTTGTGGGAGTAAATAGGCAGACATCCTTAACTTAAAAGGATGTTTCTTTTTTGTTGTTCATTTAGGACATGATAGGTGGAAGTAAATGAATATAAAAATGTTGTGTTTGTATATTTTTTTCTATGTTTTGATCCAGCATTGACGAGGTCAGTTCTTTATGGAGGTCTACGATTTGGTTTGTATGAACCTTCTAAAAATTTCTGTGAATTCGCCTTTAAGTCCAATAACACCTTCATGAAGATAGCATCTGGAGGTGTTTCTGGTGCTTTTGCCACTTTGCTGACCAACCCTATGGAAGTTTTAAAGGTAAAAACATGTAAATCATGTATTTATTGAAGTATTCGAAAGTTTTCATTTACTGTTTTCAGATTCGGGTGGTCTGTGCATACGTTATCCCATTATTACAAAAATAAAAAAATGGACAAAAAGTACCTGTTGGCTGTTTTATAGGTGCGCTTGCAAATGGACCACAGTTTGCGTAGAGGATCAATTGGTGAACTACAGAAGATTGCCTCAAAAGAGGGAATGATGGCTCTCTGGAAGGAGGTTGGACCTGCTATGGTCAGGGCAGGGGCTTTAACGGCATCACAGATGGCTACATACGATGAGTTTAAAACGGTAACTTCCAAAACTGCTGTTTTCACATTAGCTTTTAAAATGTATATTTTCATGTTTACATTATTGTTATGTGGCTATCATGTAGGTCTTGGTAAAATGGACGGCTCTTGAAGAAGGATTCTATCTTCATTTCATGTACGCATTCCTACCTCTGATCCTTGAAGTAACAAACGGAGTACTTCGATACTATTTTAGAAACGTAACTGGGTCACACGTAAATATGTATTTTTTTTCCATTTACTTCATTGAAAGTAGTAGTTTTGGTTTAAAGTAGTTAATTATATTCCACACGGTCTCAGATGCGCTTTTATATGACTGTAACTTGCATTATGTGAAGCTCAAGTACAGTAGCGGGAGCAGTAAGCACTCTCATAACTGCACCTATGGACATGGTTAAAACCCGTTTAATGTTACAACGAGAATCTGTCAGAGATGTATCTTAGAGGAACGGGTTCCATTGTGCATATAAGGCATAACTTATTAGTTTCTACTCTTCTTCATTCCTTCTTGAATCAATAACATTTTCTATAATTTCTTTCAGTTGAGTTTAACTAATACTTTGCTTCAACTTAGATTACTTCAAATGGTTTCGGGTCGTATTCGGGAGAACTTGCTTCGTGTCGGAGCATTTAGCAATGCTAGCAGCCTGGTGGGTCGGTTTCCTATCAGCAGCAAAAACATCACGGAAAACTCATGAAGCAAAGACTCCGCAGAAAAACGAACCCGTGCATCGCACGGGAAACCCTCTAGTTTTGATTAATTTTGATTACGAATATTATTAAATTTATGAGTATTATTTTGAATATTAGGTGGAATCAGCACTTTAGTCACACTGCGACACCAACTCATGTGTTGGTTACATATCGTGCTGCTTTCGCCGCCTTACAAGAGGGGCAGTTTATATGGTGTCCTTATAGTGCGGTCTTGGGGTCACTTGCGGGTGATTGCACCAATGATAGCGAATTACGGGCATACTGTGGATGACTTGTCTTTTGGAATGTTGTCAAACCCCATGTACCTAACAGAGTATGCAGACAGTTTGGATACGTACAAGGGGTTCCCGATGAGTTGTACATATTTACAGTTCGGCAACATAAGAAATTTTATGAAGCTAAGCTTACGGGTGGACGTGGGACAGACTGGTTAGAAAAGAAATCAACGAAGGTAAGGTGTTTGAATAGTAGACATGCAAATGTCTATTAATTTTCTGGACCAGAAGGAGGCGGTGTTCTACCGGTCTATATTACTTATCACGTCTCCGACTGCACAAAACGCTCCAAACGTGTATCCAGAATGGGGTGGTGTTCAACAAACTCAGGTAATATGTTTTGCATACTTATTTTATATTATATATTAAATTTTAATTTTTATATTATATTCAAATATTCATATATATTATATATTTTTAATATTTATATATATATGATATTCTTTTATATTATATTAATATATTTAAATTTATTTTGCAGAGAAGCATTGAGGGAAATCCACGATCGTGCACAACTTGCAATCGATAGTGGAGTGGGTAATAACTAGATGTGACAAGATTTTGTTCAAATCGCCACTCAAGATATGGGATATGGACATAACCTGAACCGGATGAATTACGGGTCCCAACAATACTCGTTTCCTTCACCTGCTTATTATCCATGTCCCCCAACTCCTCAAGGGTACACTGGGTCTCAACCCCATTACGGAGGTCAGTTTCATGCTGGTTGGAGTGGTCCCCAGTACGGGCAGCAGTTTCAGGCTAGTGGGAGTGGTTCCCAGTATGGGCAACAATTTCAGGCTGGTGGGAGTGGTTTCCAATATCAGCATAATGTTGGAGCTAGTGGTGTCCAGAATATTGATGGCCTAGACATGATTAATGAATTGCTTGAAACCCCTATCCCTACCTGGATTTCGTTGTCACCAAATATGCATGGGGAGCACAGTAACTTGGTACAACCAAATTACCAAAGAGACCCGGATACTGACATGGTTGCACGCCGGTCTGCCTATGCTTATAATAGCCCGGTTCAAATTCAAAGTTTTGGAGATTTTGGAGAAGAAAACAAAAAAAAATAAAAAAAATTAAAAACCTGTATTTATGATAAAGGATTACGAACCGATGATATATAACTTCAATTTTATGATGATGATGATTACGTGTGCGTATTGAAGCCGACACACTCACAAAAATTGTAAACATATAGGTATTATGGAGAATTGAGATTTGATGATGATTATGAAGCGAGATTTTAGGATGATGAGGATTATCAGGATTATCAAAGATTTAAGGAGAAAAAATTCGGATATAGCTGTCAAAGAAAAAATATTTGGGAATTAGGTTTTTTGTTTAGAAATAACTAGGGTTATATATTGGGTTTTTAGTAATATTGTTATGAATAGAACATTTTCGAAATAATTACAAAACACTTTATGCAAAAAGATAAATACGAAGTCGATATGATAGCGTTTTTTTTATATCAACATACATATATAATTAATGTTTCCTTTAGGACATGTTTTTTAGTTTATTTAGTTCACATATTATTTTGTTTATATAATAAATTGAATAAATTTTAACACTTATTAACTATTTATTTAGGGGTATTTATTTCGGCTTATATAACGGGTTTATTAGTTTAGTAACTTTTGAGGGTGTTTGTTTTGGCTTACATAACGGGTTTATGAGCTTATATAAATTTTCATAAGCTCCATAAATCCATTTTTTCTTCCAGATTTATGAGGTTATCAAGTTTATCTTATAGTTTACTGAAAATCATAAGCTCAGCTTAATAAGTTTATAAGCCGAAAAAAATAAGCTTATAAAATTATAAAAATTTACATAATCTTATAAGCCCATTACATAAGTCAAAACAAACATCTCCTTAATATTAAATCCTATCCTTTCTATCTAATAAATGGCACTTACGGCTGATGTTATATGACTGATCTGACAAATATTTAGATAGTATACATAGGACAAAATTTTAAATAGTGATGTTATCATCTTACCTATATTTTCTTTAGATGTTTTAATTCTTTTATAAAACAAATCATCTTTGAAAAGGAAAAGAAAAAAGAAGTGTGCTTAAATGCGCATGTTGTACTAATAATTAGGAAGTAGTCACCTATTTTTCATCCAATCATATGCAAGAAAAAAAAACCACTAAATCATAATTTTTCCTTCATACTCTTTTCGCTATTATGGATAATGGAGGAGATTTCAAATTTGAATTGAAATCATATTTATTTCATTCATATCATTTTGGTTGTCTTCGATTTGTAAGTTTCTGAATTTCAAATCATCTCAATTTTTCTATGTTTTAAACTATTAGTTATTCTTTATGCAGAATCATGTTTAAGAATTCACAATTTTCATCATAGACATATCATCTTTCCGTGCTTCAAGATAGCTTACGGTATGTTTAATTATTCGTTTTTTTTTTATATTAATCATTGGGTGTTTGTTGGAGAAATCATAATATATTTGTCTTACTTAACAAATTCTATGAGAATAAATATACAAGAAAGAGTGACCATCAATTGTTTGATAAAATGCCTAAATAAAAAAAAGGGTTTGAGATTTTACTGAGTTATAAGTCCACGAAGTTGAAAGATAATTAGAAATATGTTTTAAACAAATAAGCTTCGGTTTAGAAACATGCCTTAATCACAATTAATGAAACATGCTAAATAAGTTTTACGATTAATGAAATTATCAATCTTCTTCCAAAGATATGTAATTTTTTTGAATTTCTAAAGCTTTCTTTACAAGTTGTTATCTTCTTCTAATTTATTTTCTCAATATTTGTCTGCTTCATGAAGCATATCGATTTAGCGTTCAAATGGAATTCGAGTACTTTAACAATTTTGTTTCATATGGATAGTTTTCAACCCTACAATTTATTGTTCTATATTTTTGTGATGGAATAAATGAAAATCAAAGCATCTACTTTCATTGATTGACATAATATTCATACATGTATTTAATTTGTGGTTTTATAGTTGTTTTTTAATTTGTTTATGTCATATATCTACATTATCATTTGAGATATCAATCCCAATTGTCGATGAAATAATTACATTTTTTGTTTTTTTTTAACCTTAATCCCATTGACATGAAGGTTAATGTTGGAAAAAAAGTTGTTAGGATTCATAATGACAATTATAGCAAAAATGTGCGATGTTGGTAGTTGATTGTGCATATTTTAAGTTAACTAGCTTATTATGTGTTACATGAGATTTTATGAAAAAATGTTTCGTTAAAAATGGTTAATTTTTGCTGTCATATTTTATATATTTAGTTTGAAAAGAGATTAGATAAAAGAGATTTTTTAAATTAAATTAGCTGGATTTATTTATCCTTTACAAATTAAAAAATATAGAGTAAATTACATAGATCGTCCCTAAGGTTTATATGCAATTACGGATTTCGTCCCTAACTTTGAAAAGTTGCATAGATCGTCCCATTGTTTACACTAATTACTCATTTCGTCCCTAAATTCAATGTCCGTCTAATTGTACCGTTAGTCTGTCCCACGTGTTAAACACGTGAGGGGTATTTTAGTCTTTTCGCAATCTTCTTCTCACTTCATCTTCTTCACAAACCTTCTATAACACAAAATTAGTTTTCCTCATTCTCCCAAATTCAACTCAAATATTAACTCAACTCAAAACAACCCAAAAATCCAAAACTCACACCACTAACCCTTCAATTTCACTTTTACCATCTCCACATCTCAAATAAATTCAAAAAACTTAAAAATCACTTCAGGCAAACCAAATCAAATAAAGATTCAACCAAATAAAATCCTCAAAATGGGTTGTGTTTAATCGCATCTACTTAACCAAGACGACGATTTCACCCAAATCAGTCAACACATAGTTTCAAAAATTTTATTTTTATTTTTAAATTATTATTATTTTTAAATTATTATTATTATAAAATTGGGGGTTTTGAAATCAAAATTTTGATGGGGGTTTTGAGTATTAAGTAGTGGGGATGAGGATGGATTTCTGTACTAAACGTTGTCGTCAGGACCGGCTGCAAAACCTGGTTGTGTATCAATTGAGATACTGTCGGACACCGTTGAAGCTGGGAGAAAGCCGTGTGTTGCTGTTATCGACGGTCTTGCTTTAGGTGGAGGATTGGAAATGGTGATTGAAGATGATGAAAACGATGATGGTTCTTTTCAAGCTTACGCTGCTGAATCGTCGGCCATGGCAATCATTTTAAATTGGGTAAATTTCAACATTTCAGACAGTATCTCAATGGTAGCGTTTTAAATTGCTTTCGCTGCTGAAAACGATGATGGTTCTTTTCAAGATGGTAGAGTTTTAAATTGGGTAAATTTCAACATTTCCTTTTCGTGATGTAAGATTTGTTACCTAGGATTTAAAGGAAGAAGAAGATGTTTGGGGTTATGGAATGGAGGTAACGTGAATCTGATTTTGATTTTTTTGATTTTGACTTTTGTAATCTGATTTTGATTTTGACTTTTGGGTTATGGAACGGAGGTAGATGAAGACTGGGAAATGACTAAAATACCCCTCACGTGTTTAACAGTGGAACAGACTAACGATGGAAATTAACGGACGTTGAAATTAGGGACGAAATTAGTAATTAGTTTGAACATCGGGACGATCCATGCAACTTTTCAAAGTTAGGGACGAAATCCATAATTCCATATAAACCTTAGGGACGATCTATGTAATTTACTCAAAAATAAAATAAGAAAATGACACTTAAGCCAATGACATCAGCATTTCAAAGATTATCCTATGTGGACAACCTAAAAAGCTGACACGTCATTATAGTGAAATCATCCTAAAGTCCCCTTTATTAGATAAAAGAGATGTGATTTCTATTTGTATGATATTTTTTTTATATTTTTTCTAAACTTTGTGATTAGAACATATTTATGTTTAGTGCTAGAAATGAGACATGAAGTAATCTAAATTTGTCTCAACAATGCTAATTCAGAATATTAAATTATTGTTAAGTTTTGTTGCTTACTCAAAATATTAACTAAGATCATATAGAACAAACGACATGATTTACCTATTATAAGCTTTTCTTTCAATTTTTAGATATATTGTAAAACCTATATTGTTTACGAAAGTTTTCTCTTATTAAAAAAGTTATTTTCCAAATGAAATGTTTACGAAAGTTTTCTTTCAACTTTGGAACTCTCTCGACCCGCTTCTTATTTAGCAAATTTTGCTATTTTACGTGTTTGACATATTTAGTGTTATAGCTAGACCATATGTTTATTTTGTATATTTGTCATAAAGTTGTATTTTGGTTTCATTTTTCGGTTCAAGTTTTATTTTGTTAAGTTTCTAATCAGTTTTGCTATAACCTTTTTGTATTTGAAATTATTGTAGGCTTGGCTAGAAGAGAATTCCAAAGGAAGGAACAATAAATCTTTAAATTGAGTTCATGAGATTCCTGTCTTTTATTGGTAGTCGAGCTATTTATTTATTTTTTGTTTATTTGAATGATGCTCGGAATGCATGTTTTGGTTACATTATTATGATGGTCAGTTATACAAGTGTGTACCACTCATTATATTTATGAAGATGTTTAAACTTAGTGAAGTATGGGGAAGCATATTTTGAATCATTTGTTCTAAACTTGCATCAATTTTATTATGATCAGTGATGGTTATGTATTTTTTTTTATGTTATTACTAATTTTGCATAGCGACATTAATCAAATTTTTTATTTAATTCCGTGTATTACACGTGTATAAGAGCACCCGGAGTGATAATGAGCCACAATATGGGTTGTGGAGGTTGTGGGGAAAAAGGTGATGACGTGGCAGTGAGAATGTGGGTTGTGAGATTGTTGGGTTGGTATGATAGGGAGGATTGTGGAGGTTGTGGGATTATTTTATTATTATTAATTTTTTTCTTAAAACATTAAATAAAAGATAAATAAATAATTAAAAGAATATAAAATATTAAACTTAATAATTAAAACATTAAATAAGATAAAAAAAAAAGAAATACAAATAATTAAAACAAAAATAAATAATTAAAACAATACAAATAAAAACTAAACTAATTAATCCCGTATTTTTCTCGGATTTTATTTTTCTCCGCTTCGACCCAAGCCGCTTGTGCCGGCGGCATCCCCTCCGTGCTTTGTTGAAGAAACATCATATCGTATCTTCTTGCACTAGAGTAAGCCGATTCTTCTTGTCGGATAGCCGCTTGTTCTTGTCGGTGGAGGGTTTTCGCCTTTATTTCCGCGGTTTGCTTCTTCGTCTTCGTAATCTTCTTCAAGTGTGACGCGATGAGCCCGCAAAGCGTCGAGGACGAAGCCTTATCGGAGGCGTCGGATGATTCCTTTATTTTACTACCTCTCTTTTTCCCTGGAGGTCGTTGTTCTACATCATCCGCAAATATATCGTCCCCGGCGTCAACGTCGTCTAGGTTGACGGTATCTCGTGGAGGGTCTAACTTGACAAATGAACGCCATCTACCGTGATCCTTCCAGATTTCCCAGGCCTTGTCATGCTTAAACGTCGAATGCTCGACCTCATAGTACATTTGCAGAGCCGCTTGGTAAACCGCATGGTCGTCGGTCCCGCTTTCCCGATTTCTTACCGCCTCAGAATGGTGGCCGATAAAAACCTTGACCAAGGCACTCATCGCCGTAAACTTGGAGTTGATGGACTCCTTGCCTCTCTCCGGCAATCCTTGCTTCGTCGCCTCTTTGTTGTAACCCGCAACGATCCGTTGCCAAAATGTCGCGTCGGGTTGGGCGTTTCCTACGAATTCATATTCCGAGACCGCGCACCACATCTCCGCCATGCAATCTTTTTGCATTGCTTTTTCTTTTTCGACGTGGACGATCGTGCGGTTACTTCGACCACATCGTCCGTTTCTTGGACGATTTCTTGGGTTTCTGGGACAAAAGTTTGTGTTTGTTGGGTTGGAAAAGTTTGGGGAGGAAAAGTTTGGGGAAGAAAAGTTTGGGATTGTGAGAAAAGATGTTGATGCATGGTGTATTGTTCGGGAGTGAACATTTGTTGTGGGTATTGTGGTTGTAGAGGTTGTTGCGTTAAATATGTGTTTAGAATTTGTTGGGATTGTTGTGCCGAAAAGTTTGGTATTTGGTTTGGATATAGGGCGTTTGTTGTGCCGAAATAGTTGGCGAAACCGGATGGTGTTTGTGATTGTGGCGTTGAGGGATTGTTTGTGTTTGTTTGAGGAGCGTTTGATGAAGATGAAGACATTTTGTGATTTTTTTGGGTTTGGTATGAGATTGAATTGGATTAAGAATAAGATTGTTGAAAGAAGGTGTGATTTTTTTAGTTAAAATGGGGTTGTATTTATAGGTGAAATGAGGTTGGTAAAAAAAATAAAAAAAATAAATATATATTATATATATATAACAGTATTATTACCATTTGGTGAAAAAAAAAAAAAAAAAAAAACTCATAACGGCTCGTTGAGGAGACAACGGTCTCCTCACAACGAGCCTACAACGACGATGACTCGGAGTCATAACGAACACAACGCTCGTTGTGAGTTGACAACGAGCCGAGAAATCCCCGTCTCCGAGTGCTCTAAGCTAGTAAAAGGTTATAATGCTAATTTTGTACCATACAGTTACACAAAAATAGTTATCAAATATTGATTTTCGTTAAAAAAATATACTCATTCGAAACAGTTAAAGTCATTTAGTGTCTTTAATTTATTGGGTGCTAAACATATATGATTTCTTGTCCACCACGTTTGAAGCATGTTATAGGACGATAATAAGCTTTACCCACCCACCCACTCACATTTCCAATCCTACCCTAATCCAACACATAATATACAAAAACAGTCACCCGCCGCCATTTCAACCACTTTCCAAAACCCTAACCTCATCACCATCGCAAAATCAATGGCGGAAGCGACGGCGAACATTCCGATCGACACCACTGCCGTTTCTCCCGTAGCAGAAGCTGACGCGTTAAGCAAGAAGTAAGTTTACATTTCTCATTTCTTACATTTCTCAATTACACGATTCTATAATTCTAGTGTTTTGATTATTTTTTTTTTGATTAAGTGCTCGTAAGAAGGAGCTGAAGAACAAGCAGAAGGAGGAAGAACGACGTCGTAAGGAGGAAGAAAAGGAGAAAAAGGTAGAATTAAACTATTTTTTTTTTATATATTTAGTAGAGAAATTTGGAATACATTGATTGTGTGAAGACTATAAACGTAATGCAATTAGGGTTTCTGGATTAGTAACTTGATAAAAGCTTGAGAGAAAAAGTTAAAGTCGTTTGAGCTCGAAAATGAATGTAAAGACATGAAAAGGGATTTTAGTTGATTTTGTCAAGGATATTACTAACGGCAGTATGTGTGAATGTTATATGAGTTATATCCCTAAGGGAAGGTATATTAACTTTTGTACGAAAAGAGACTTGGAATACATGTTGTGGTGGAAGGTGGTTGGTAGGGGGTATTTGAAGCTGCAACCCTCTTTGTTGTGGTGTATAACGAAATGGCTGTTTATTGCCATGGAATATTTATAATCGTTGTTGCATGTGTTTGCTTAATTCTTTTTAGTTTGTTGTACGGAGTTATGGTCTTGTGAAGTTAGAAATGCATCGTTTGTTTTTTTCACTATAAGACCTTTGCATAATCGTTGCATCTTCATTTTTTAATGTTTCAGGCTGCTGCCATGCCAAAAGCAGCTGTCCAGAAGCAGTCTGCTGCAGATGATGAAGACATGGATCCCACGGTATAATTTTTTTTTATGATTATTTATGTTTAGTTGTGTCCATGTATCTCTTGTATGTTTGAGTTCATGTGCTTGTATCCTCTTTACATGCATGTTGTTTAAAGCTTTTTATTGTTGTCTGTTGAAAACTGCAAATATTTGCTTGGGTTACTTATTACTTCCTGTATATCTCTGGATGTTTTGACATCTTTAAAAGATTTTACTCACTATTTAATTGAAACAAATTGAACGGTCTTGCTTCATGGGTAAATCACTAAAAAATGTTCACTAGTCATATGTACTGGACAAATTCTTCTTGCATTGAGAGGATATTGTTCTTCTCTCACTTGTAATATCGTTAGTTACATAGAGTCTATGCAGTTGAATGTGAGCATCATGTTTGTTTGAATAATGCTTTGTTTTAAAGTAGTATTGGTACTTTAGTTACCTTGAAAAAGACTTGTTAATGTTGATAACTGATCATTCATCTATGGAGTACTTTAAATAGAAAGAGAAAAATACTAAGTTTACACCCTGAACCTATTTTGAAATCAGCACTTGCAGTATTAATACGTTTCTAAACCGTTCTTCATATTTATGAATATCTCTTTTTTGCTTGCAGCAATATTTTGACAATCGGCTGAAAACCCTTGCTGCTCAAAAGGTAGCAGGAATGAATCCATATCCTCACAAGTTTCATGTATCAATGTCAATTCTTGAATATATAGAGAAGTATGAAAGCTTAAGTAGTGGAGACCATTTGGAGGATGTTCAAGTATCGCTAGCTGGTGAGGCGACTTTGTTTTTCATCTCATACATTTAACTTACATGTGCCAAATTTGCCGGTCGGGTGGGTTAAGTAACGGGGTCTTTTGGGAGGACCAAAATGGCTTGTATCTTGCGTGACTGTGTTATTCTTGACTTAAGTGTTTATCTTTGTTATGTATTAGTTAGTGTGTCAAATAAGATTAAAGAATTATATTGTTTTAAAACATTCTTTCTGTATTTTAATAAAGTTAACTACGAGGTTTTTTGAATTAAAACTGCAACTTGACCTGTTTGTCTTAATTCCTTTTCTTTCAATATTTTGTTTTGGCCCTTGAGATGAAACTAATCTGAATTGAACTACACATAAGTAAATGGGGTCAGTATTGACACCTCTTAAATATCATTCTTTATTTGCACTCTTACCAGGGCGACTTATGAGCAAGCGGTCATCTTCATCGAAGTTGTTCTTTTATGACTTGCATGGTTCTGGTGGAAAGGTGCAAGTTATGGCTGATGCAAGGTAAACTACCTACATTTGTATACAATAGAGCTGATGATTCAACTCGTATAAATTTTAACAGTTTAGTCAGTTTGGGTTGTATTTGTCCGTTAATGGTTATAACTGGTAAAAAATAGATGTAGCTAAAATGAATTGGTTAAATAGGTCGGATGGCTTAAGCTGGTCAAAAGTCATCTACCCTGTATTCATATTGATTACAGCATTCAAAAGAAGGGATCAAAAAGTGTTGATGGGTCATGAGTCGTTCAAACCTGACCGGCTTGTTTTGAGTCTCATTTCAATTAGTGGTTTTAACCTGCTAACAGACTACCTATTCTGCCACCTGTAGTATACATGTTTTGTTGCAGGTGACTCTCATAGCACATGGTGTCTATTGCACAACTTGTCTATTGGCTTATTATAGTAGCAATTCAAATTTCTTTCATTTTTTACCTCCAAAAATCATCTCTATTGCCAACTGATGGAGAAATCAAAATATTATATGATTGGTGGGGGTCTTGGTGGAATTGGTATCATCTTGCTAGAAAATGAACTTACAAGGATAGAATGAACATACTAGCAATTGGATTTGTATTCTTGATTAATAATTGCAGTGATATGACTTGACTTTACCCTATTTTTAACTTGGCATAAATTTATTTTTAATTTTTTTTATGTGGTATCACATATTCATTATAAACAGCAGAAAGTATACTTTTACTAAAATGCACATGTTTAAACAGGAGATCTGATTTGGATGAAGCTGAATTCTCCAAGTACCATTCTGGTGTGAAACGTGGAGATATTGTTGGTATCATAGGGTTTCCAGGTGTGCAATTTTAACTTGTGCTTTTATTTTTATTTTCTGTTTATTTAACAACTTGTTTTCGCTTTAGCTAAAAATTTTGTTTGCACCTATTTGGCCTGATAGAGATAAAACATAACCAAGTTCATATAAATAAATGGATCAAAATTCCATTAATTTATTATTTATCTCATCTTTTTCTTTTTCTATGACAGGAAAAAGCAAAAGGGGAGAGCTGAGTATTTTCCCAAAATCGTTCACCGTTTTATCACATTGCCTTCATATGATGCCTAACCAAAAAAGTGCAGCTGTCGCAGAGAACCACAATGTGAAGGTAAAACCAATTACATATACTTATTTAATGCCTTGTGGGTTTTCTTAGTGACTTTAAATTGCATTATCAATCTACAGAAAATTGACTCATGGACTCCAGGAACGGGTAGAAATCCTGATGCATATACATTAAAAGATCAGGTATTTTAGTAGTAGCTAGTGTTACATGTTGTCTTTCTCTCTTTTAACTACTTTCCTTAATTTTGTCCCTGTTAGTTATGAAAGGGTGGATTTGGTTAAAAGCTGAATGTGGTCTAAAGCATATTTTTGATACATAAAACCTTCTAACCTGTTTTATTAGAATTTTTTTTTGCGACACAGAAAGTTAGATTTTATTGAAATAATTAGGCAAACTGCAAGGAAAGCAACACACTGTTCACTTTTTACCCAATGTATACAACATTTGTTTACTTTAACCATTTATTGTAACATATTTAACATTTTTTCACCAGTTTATGTACACCAGTACACAACACATATTGTTTTTATACCTTTTGATTCAACATAAAGTAAGAAACAACATGTATATTGTGTCAAGTGGTTTACAAAGAAGTATGTTGTATGCATACCATTATATCCACTTGCACACTTATCATTCTCTATTCCTCTTAATGCAATATGTCGATATTAAGCCGTTTACAAAGAAGTATGTTGAATATCTACCATTCTAAAGATGTTGCATTGAGTGGTTTACAAGATAAGTATTTTGCATATATCAATAAACAGTTTACATTACATATTTGTGCAGTTCTCCTACATGTTTTCATAATCATTATTTAACACAGTATGTGTACTATTACATCATTTCTCCAAGAAATTACTTTGGGTCAGCTCGACTGACCTTTTTAATCTTATACATAGTGGTCTGTTTTAACCCAAACCCGTTTGACCTTGTACTCATCTTGTCCAGTCCTCCTATTTGCTGCATCTACTTTCACATTTTAATTTAATCTTTGCAACTCTTTGTGGTAGGAAACTCGCTATCGTCAGCGTTATCTGGATCTGATGTTGAACTCGGAAGTCAGAAATATATTTAAGACCCGGGGAAAGGTTGTATCTTATATCAGACGTTTTCTCGACAATCTTGATTTTTTGGAGGTAAAACCCTTATAACTTACTCTCTCTTCATTAGCTGAGTCTTTTTTATGTTATTATTTGTTCTTTCTTTGACCCTTTTTTTCTTTTAAAGGTTGAAACTCCCATGATGAACATGATTGCTGGTGGAGCAGCTGCACGTCCGTTTGAGACCTACCACAACGACTTAAACATGAAATTGTTTATGCGAATTGCTCCTGAACTTTATCTGAAGGAGCTTGTTGTTGGCGGACTTGAGCGGGTATATGAAATCGGGAAACAGTTCAGGAATGAAGGGATTGATTTGACACACAATCCTGAATTCACAACGTGTGAATTTTATATGGCGTTTGCAGATTACAATGATGTGATGGATATAACTGAACAAATGTTGAGCGGTAAGTGCCAAAGTTTTGTTGTAGATGTTGGATGTGGCAAGAGGGGATGGTCGGATATCGTGTCAAAATAGGTTCAGGTCAAAACATTTAATTTTATAGCTGGGGAATATGAGGTCAGGTCTGCAGACACTTGTGACTATAAAAGTTATACTAATTGAATAATAGTTCAATTTTATTTATAAATTAATTTGAGGTTTTTTTATACCGGGGATAACCTGCAGATGATTTGACACCTGTTTTTTAGGTAATTTTTTTGATTTTCTGTTATAGATAACATATAACCAAATTTACTTTATTTGTAAGTAAATTAGTCAAAATTGCTACACCACTTGGTTTTATTTGAACTCATACTAGTGTTACGAGTTGTGTTGACGGGCAAAAAATGAACCAGGCATGGTGAAAGAGCTGACTGGTGGCTACAAAATTAAATATCATGCCAATGGGTATGATAATGAGCCTATTGAGATTGACTTCACTCCTCCTTTCAGGTAATAAATATTTCGACCATGTCCTTGAGTTTTTAATATGTTACGTTTGACAAATTGTTGAGATGGCTATCATGTCGAACAAGTCTGGCCAACCATCAAATACTTCTTTTGAGATTCTGTAAATACTAAATAGTTAACGATTTAAATTCCGTTTCAGTTGTCTTCTAAGCAGTTTGACTTTCTCAACCCATTTGACCCATTTCCTGTTTAGTTAAACTATAAGCTTAATTCCTATAACCAGTTTAGGTAAAACATAACTTAGATCAATCCATTCATAAGTGGGTTGAAGCAGTTTTACCTTCACATTGTTGACTGCAGCTGTTTTACTAACTAGATTGATGTTTTCAGACGGATTGACATGATTGAAGGTTTGGAGCAGATAGCAAATCTTACCATACCGAAAGATCTCACAAGTGATGAAGCCAATAAATATCTTGCTGATGCATGTACGAAGTTTGATATAAAATGTCCCCCACCTCTAACAACAGCACGGTTACTGGATAAAGTAATGCTTTCATCTTTATATATCATCCAAGTAATCCTTATAATAGTGTTAAATTATTTTAATTAGCAATATACACTTTGAATATGCCAAACGACATTCCTTGGGTTTATCGATGCAAGCTTATTATCTATCATAGTGCTTTATCTTTCTGTTTTTACCAAGCTAATGAAAACTACTAGAGGTTGAAAAGGGATTAAATCTCGGCGTAAATGGTCAAAGCAGGTTTTGGTCAAAACAAGTGATTTTTTTGGTACTGATTGAAACACGTTGGTGTCAAGTTTGATTCTAAAAAATATGTTCCTTGGTAATAATCCAAACATTTCCTTGGATAAAATGATTTAGAAGGTGTATATGCATCAAAGGTACACTTTAGGGACTTTCGACTTATCTGGCAGTGTTTTTCCTAAAATTAGTTATTTACCCTTCTTGTTAAAGATAAAACCTAATCTGGATTGACTTAATCATAAGTTATTGTTGTCGAATTGCCACCTCTAGTTTTTACCAAATTAGTGAAAGCCACAAATTCTTATTTTATACGGAGTAATATCATTATTATCATGTATTCTTATTTGTTCCATTTATGGTGTATTAGAAACTTCTCACTCAAGTATTTTTGTCAAGTAGCATAAATAACTCTAGTTTTTTTTTGTCAACTAGTTTTTCTAATACTGGATAATGATTGTTAATTCACGATATTGTTCAAAGTAGTAGATACTTCAGATTTTGTTTGTCTATCATTTCTTAAGGCACTCTTATTTACATATAACCGTTTGTTGGTGAAGTAAGTTTTCACCGACATTAGCTTTTTGCCAAAATCGAATTGACCGACTTGAAAGGTGCAGAGTTTTAATTCGATGATATAGTCTTTCTCAATTAGATTTATTGTGTGCAGCTTGTGGGACACTTTCTGGAGGAAACTTGTGTTAATCCTGCTTTTATAATCAACCATCCTGAGATAATGAGCCCATTGGCAAAATGGCATCGATCAAAACCAGGCTTGACTGAGCGTTTTGAATTGTTTATCAACAAGCATGAGGTATGGATCAACTAATTTAGTGTCTCTAGTGTGTTTAAAATATCTTGTTATAGATCAGTTGAACCCATTATCTTTCGTTTTTATCCATCAGCTTGCCAATGCTTACACCGAACTGAACGATCCTGTCGTACAACGTCAACGATTTGCCGATCAACTAAAGGTACCACCCCTTTTTTTCCTACCTTTCGATTTCGGAAATAATTAATATGTAAAATAGGACTAAACAGACTATTATTACACTACAAATGATTTAGGAGGTTTTAATTGTTTGAATATGCTTTTAATGGCTTTTACCTTTCAAAATAGTTAACCCATTTGACATGTTAGAAAAAAATGCCAAAATGATTCATTTGGTTGGTAGCTGGAAATAATACGTTTCTTGTATGTAAATGAAAGTTGACTGTTTACCTAACTCACGTTTTAAACATTTCAGGATCGACAATCAGGAGATGACGAGGCAATGGCTTTGGACGAAACATTCTGTACATCTCTTGAATATGGTTTACCACCAACTGGTGGTTGGGGTTTGGGTATTGATAGGCTTACAATGTTGCTCACCGATTCACAAAACATCAAGGTATGTGCATCTCTCTTTTTTCTTTACTGTTTTGTTTGTTCTTTCATTAGTGGTATTTTTGGTACTCGCTTTGGAGTGAAATTTAATACATCTTTGGTCAAACAGGAAGTGCTACTTTTCCCGGCCATGAAACCACAAGATGAGCTTCCTGTGAAAGGTACATACATCAACTTTCGAATGTTTTAAATAAAAACATTTAAGCTAAATTTGGAACAAGTCAAAAGGGTTTAATGACTGAAACGGGTTGAAAAATCTCTAAATTATACATACTAATAATGCATCCTAAATTGTTTTTTTCAAAAATATACTTTTTTAATACTGTAATAATTTTGTTTTTAAATCACAAGTAAAATTTATATTTATATAATAATATATCCATGAGAATGAGCAAAAAGTGTTTATGAGGTAACTTGGCCTGTTACCAAACCTGCATGTACCCCTGCCCGAAATCGTTATATCTAATTTGTGTTGGCTATACTTGATAAACTAACCAAAGTTAATACTATGCAGCTGTAGAGAACTTGAAAATTTGAACTCATATATGGTATGATCAGTTTTGCGGGTATGAGAAGATCTACGGCTCTACCAATTTTGGTTCAGAACGATTCATGTTGGATTGTAGTCTCTTGATCGACTGTCAAAACTTATGATGAATAGATTATTAGCTTTAGAGGTGTGATTGTTACTATCTGATGTGCTACTTTACCAACTTAAAATCAGTGTTATGCAAAGAATTTCTATCGATATCCCACCAGACAAATGGCGAAAATCATTGTTTTGTCATTTTAACATCTGTTTAAAACAATTCAACAATTGTTCACTTACTGTTATTTCTGTGTCGCACCACTATCCATACAGATTGTCATCTCGATATGCAATCAAAACTTGTCATTTAGACTTGTGCTCACATATCTTATGTTCAGTCTTGCCCGTATGATTGGTTTTGCTGTTTGCTAGAACCTGCTTATTTTCTCTAAAATAAGTAGAAAAGTATAAGCATTCATGGATTGTAAACTGTTTAATTAAGGGCGGTTATGTAATGAGCGAGTCATAATAAGTATACGAAACACAACATATAATTACCTACAAGAATTGGAACTATATAATGAAACTTTCATTTTACAGCTTTTCAATTAAAAGATATAACGTTGTTACATGGTATATGTTACTCTATTAACTGAACTGCTGTAATAACTGGTATTTTTTCTCTTAGTTTCTGTGTCAAGGCAACACGTACTGTCATTACCCCGGCTGCAGGTCCACTGAGACGGACTATAACAGCGTAGTCCTTGATTTCAACAAACTCGAGAGTTCCACCGCCTGTCCCAACCAAGTATGGCCTAATCTCTGCAAGAATCTGCAGTGTGAAAGAGTCATTTTACCAAAGGTTGACTTTTGGAATCGAATATGGTACTTATAAAATGTCATATTCGACATGACTTAATTGTCCATAACTCCATATACTCGAATAGAGTATCAAGACGCCTCAACTACATAAGTTTTTTCACTGATTATAAAGATTTTCAAAAGTTTTAAATTAATATATCAAATTTGGGGATGGAAAATAGTTTCTTTGACCTCAGTAAGCGAGAACTCAAAAGTAATCCTACGTTGCTTGATTCAGTTTCCACCCATTTATTTAGAGATGGGTCAGTTGAGGTTATGATTTTTCTTAAACGGGTCAACTGGGTAAAATACAATAGTACTCCGTATTAAGTAAAAACTCGAAAGTAGTACAAGCGAAATCTTAATGCAGACAACATCCTAACTATTTTTATTCAAAAAAACAGTTATTATTGAGATAATACAATTTTATAATCATATTAATACGCTAATCATATGTAAAATAAATTAAGAGAAAGGGTGTTTCGCTCGTGTAGAAATGACCCTTTTAGACTAATTACCCAACCCATCCCGTCCATAGTGCCACTTCTACTTTTGACATGTAAGATTATATCTATACCTTTTCAACATTCTCCTCATTCAACTCAAGCCCGGTCTCCGTATCAAGGATTTGCTCAACATCCATGATTTCAGGAATTTTATCTTTGAGCCGAGTCTCGATTCCCATTTTTAATGTCATTGTGGAACTTGGACACGACCCACATGCTCCTTGAAGTTTTAACACGACAACAAGACCATCAATCTCATGTAAAGCAACATTGCCTCCATCTGCCATAAGCCCAGGCCGAACCTCATCCAACACCTTCTCCACACTCTCTTCAGTTAATGGAAGAACACACCTTGGGGAAATCACAACACCTTCAATTCATATTAATACAAACAAAAGTCAAACAATATAAATTCGTATGATATTGACAAAAGCTTGCGATTTTGATAAATTTACACCACGCTTTGAAAAGTTCAGTAGTACCCAAAGTTGTCAAATGTTAAAAGGCGCATAAAAGCGCCAAGGTTCAAGGCGCGAGCCTCATGTATACGAGGCACACCATTTGCGGAAAACAAATAATAATAGTAAAAGTTGATGAGAGTATAGTATTAGTGTACCTGCACATTTTGTTAATCTCCTTGTAGAATGTAATCTAAGAAATTGGTTTACACGAAATTCGCCACTAAGAAATGATTTCTGTTTAAACAAAATACAAAACATGTGATCATTTTACACAATTTCATGACCGAAACAAGCGTAAATGGTTTCGATACCTTTCGAGAGATGAAAACATGGGAAGGAGAAGGTTTATCATCAGATGAATAACAACAAAAAGATGTTGCTGTTGAACATGAAGATGCTCTTGAATTCAAACATCTTGTTTGAGTTGCAATTGCACCCATTTCCATAAAACTGAAATGGAATTCAGTTTTGATTCAAAATGTAATTTGTGTTTTTGATTGGTTCATGAATTTTGATATATGATTATTTGTGGACAAAAACTCTGCTTCACAAGGATAGGATACTTGTTACTTTTATACTTTACATACCAAATGACCTTTTTAACCTTAGTTTTCATTCACTAATAAACACACAATGCTTCACGGATGCAGGCTGTCAGCTTATGCCTTATTGACATTTCAATTTATGTTTTATAAACCCGAATTTTTCGGCTTATGTAACCGTTTATGGGCTTATTACTGTTTTTTATGTCATAAAAAACAGTAATAAGCCCATAAACGGTTACATAAGCCAAAAAATACGGGCTTATGAAACATAAGCCGAAATGGCAATAAGCCATAAGCCGCTTAAGGATATGGTTTAAAGTCTTATACATACGTAATATATTTATACTTTCTTACTTAGGAGTGATCTGTGTGGGCTGTTATTATTAACGTAATGTACGTTTTAGTTTATTATCACAGCATATAGGGTTGTTGTTATCAAAACTTAATATATTGTTAATTGCATAAACCTTCTATAATTTTTGCTCAACTTGCATGTTTCTTCCCTATAGTTTTAAAACTGCATGTCTCATTCATACGAGAAACATGTCTTAGAAGTTTATGTAAAAGGTTTAAACTTGTCAACTGCATCTCTGTCACTACCAAGGAATAACCGCACAAAAAAGTTTTCTTCGTGGATGATAGATGCACTTTTAAAGTCATATGAACGAAACCTGCAATGTGAGTAAACATTATGGACGATTTAGGCTAATTCAAATTAACTCATTTGTTATATAAAATTAGTTGAAATTGATACATAGTAAGAGAAGGTTTTATTCTTACATGTTTATAACAACTAAGTAATCTAGAAAGTGGTTATGTTAGTAAAATCAAGTATATAACCAATGACAGTCCCGGAAGAAATGCAACGCGACCAAAAGTAATCACACTTGATTATTAACATTTACACTTGAGGTTCTGTACACACTTCTATACACAATGTAAATAATGTTTGCATTTTCAAATGCTTGTGATCTCTGTTGAAACCAATAAATAGTTATATGACGGAATGGCGGAAAAAAAAAACAAAATATACCCGCTCCCAACAAACCTGTGAGCATAAAGAATGGGAAATAATTTAAGAAGAGGGACACAAATGAATGGAATTTGCTCTCCAACTACTGTATGAACCGAAAAACAAGCTGGGAGCAGACGTTGCTAAATATGCATTGATACGAGCCTTTTCACATACTCAGAACAGCTGAAGTGTCATTTTCAATTTATTTTGTTTCCATTTTGGCAGCTTGTAGAAAGTATTCTTCGCCATTCCAAATTTCGTTCTGAACTCGGCAGAGGACAAATATGTCTGCATAATAAATTTCAAATTAATAGGAAAGTATGGAGGTGCGTTTTCAAAGTGATTATCTGATATTTAATAAACATAATTAGATAACAAGTTGGAATAAAACAAAAAACAACGTTTGGATGTGCTTCTTCTGTTTAAAGCTGCACTAATCAGATGTTGCACTTTTACTAAACGGTTGCAAGAATTGTACCTCTCGCTTTAAGAGATCGATATCAGAAGCAGGATCAGTAGATGTCGTTGTAAGGCGTTCATATGGGTACAATGTAAGCCCTTCTTCATCTTCAACTTCACCCTCTTTCATATCTTCTTGTATGGTTTGGGTCTCTATTCTATTGCTTACTGATATTCCGTTTCCGTTTGGCTCAGATTTTGCAGGTGATTCAGGCATCACTTTAGATATAACAAGATTATGGAAAAGATCGTTACTAACTCAAGAAATATTACTCCAAAAAAATCCAAAACTTAAAGTAATTCTAGGACAATTTCAACACAATGATGTGAAAGCGGTTCAATTTGGGTAATATCTTATTGTTAACGGTCAAACTAACTAAATTAACTAACTAACTACTGATATCACTGATTTTCGTCAATTTTTTACACATTTGACCAAAATATTTTGGACAGATGGAATGCAAATTTACAAATAAAAAAGAAACGTTTACCTTTTAGAGAACGGGGTATAAGTTTTTCTTGTGAAGCTTGTTCAAAGGAGGCAGATAGTGATGCAATAGCAGTAGACTTTGAAGCCGGTTTCGAGGAATCCGAGCCATCAGATTTTGGATAAATCTTTTTTGCAAGTGGTGGAGGAGTTGACAGGTTTCTTGCATTTGTGTTCTCAAATGTGGAAGCAAGAGCAGCAAAAGCAGGAGATCGGCCCCTCACACGTACTCGCTCAGGACTAAAAGTGACACTTCTTGAACGTTGCGGTTTTTCTACTGCAACAGATCTTCCTCCATTTGAGACAGCTGTTCTTCTTTTCGGCTTCTAAAAATATTATATAACAAGTATTTGAGGACAAGTATAACCCAAATCGACCCGTTTACCCATATATGGATCAAACTATTGCAAAACATTTTTGCATTCTAGACGTCAATAAAAAAAAAATATATAAAAGCTACTTACTCCGTTGGATGTTGGATGGCCTCCATTTTTCAGTATAGCTAACTTCCTTTCGAATGAGTTTCCATTCATCTGCATTCATATTCAAAGAGTAAACTCAAAAAACAAAACTTCGTTATTATGTGTTAATTTTACTTATAATTACCAGGGGGTCACTTACAGCAGATTTGGTAGAATTCCATGTAAAGAAACGTGTGAAGAACTGCGGTTCACTTCCTTCCAATATGATATATAGTGGAGCTTGAAGAGATAATTTCTCCAGAAGAAAATCACGTTCCAGAAATCTCTGTTCAGTGAACGTCCCGGTTGATTAAAATTTAAATTTGATAATTAATAAGAGATATATCTCAGAGTCTCAGACTGTAAGTATATTTTGGTAAACAATAGGCTATTCCCGCTTATAGTTTGAGACTAAAATATATTATTTTAAAAACATGTAAGGGGAAAGTTGCGTAAAAAGATAACCAACTTTTGTCAAATTCACTTTTGAGCAGCTAGCCCGTAGGTTTGAGAAACATGGTAAAAGTTACAACCACATCATCAATTTTGAACAAGTAACCCGTAATTTTGAGGATTATTTATCTGTTTGAAAAGTTTAATGGTTTCTAAGCAGCAAACAAATAGCATTACGCAATATGAGTAAATCTCGATACTGTATGTAACTAGAGTAGCTAACTCATACCTCCCCCGTAGCTAGCGCTTGTGCTTTCATCTTTGAATCAACCTGTTGGCCTACCCAAACAAAGATGCTCGAGTGACAATCAAGAATAAATATATCTTCAGTCATCAGATCGTCCTGGTTGAAGTTGTATATCTCAGTCACCTATAAACAATATTAATCAGTCTTTTGAAGTAATAAAACCTCACCTTTATCATAAAATGCAATTTAAAAGAGTGACCGAACATTCCTTCAACAAATATAAGTTAACATTATGTTTAACGTAAAAAGCATCAGGTTTGTAAATATGAATCAACTTTCTTTCTCGCTACATAAATGAGTGACCTTGTATCCTTATGCCTAGAGCAGTGGTAACAGTTTCGACCCATTTTGTTATTAATGGGTGGTAAGTTCAGATAAACGGGTCTAAATTCACAAAATGTTAATTATGCATAAATTTCAAAAAATATTTTGGAGAAGTGTTTTGGGTCAACCCAACCCGCCCCGTTTCACATCGCACCCAAAACTGTTTGTTTTGACATGTTACCCAACCCACCCATTTTCCCACCTCTAGTTGTGCTCTTCAATTATTTGTTGTATTGCGATTGAAACTGTATAACACATTATGTGAAGGAGATAGAGCAGAATTCATCGAGCCGAAAAATCATAATGCAAGTTTAATTCCGTTGTGAACTATAAAGGAATAATATTTTGAGACTACACACCTTAAGATCTCCTGAACCAGCACAAGTTCCAGAAACAAGCAAAAAGAAAAGGAATTGATCAGTATATTTATAGCAAGTGGAAAATTTGAATCAGGAGAATATGATGTGATTAACCTTTTAAAAATGTGCATGAGAATAAATGTGGATCACTTTCAGTATCCTTTGAGGTCTTCTGACTCGGGTATTCAGATTTTCCACCTAAAAGTTTCCAAAATTGTTCAGATTCCGATCCTTCCTTCTGTAGTTTTGATTGCACATTTGGCTGCAGTTATTTAAAATAACAGCGAATTATTTGGGATATCCAATAAAAGGCCAGACATGTAACGAAAAAAAGTGTTTTTTGGCAAAAATAATCAAACCTTGATGTTATCCAGTTGCCTCTCGACAAGTTCCTGATCCTCAGGAGGTGTGAGGTTTCCAACCCATGTGAAGACAGAAGAACCAGAGTGTAGTATGTAACAGTAGGAAGAGTTCAAAGACGAAGCCACCTGAGCCAATTACAAACAAAATGACATACTTTCTTGTGATAAAAAAAAGTTTATACTCTTTACGGAGAAAAAGATGGACAGCAAAAATGTGAGAGTAGCATCTACAGAACTTATACGCAAAATTTTGAGTTATGAATACAAAATGATGATTGCTGACAATGCGAACGTTAACATACATAAGTTACAAAACATCCTATGAACATAAAAACTCACTAACATGCTGATTTGTTTGTTTCTTATGATACTTGACTTGTTTAAATACTTTTTAGATTAAGTTCACTTTTTCTTAAATTTTGTATCGGGATTTATTCATATTTTAAGTTATTAGTAAGTCTAGACAGAGATAAACATTAGAAACAGTGACATTGCACATAAAAGTATATTACATTATAAATATTTCATATATGAACTTACAGGTTCAAGTTGGATTGCTTGCATGTTTAATGGTCCGGAGCCTTGAACTCGAAATAACATAACTTCGTCCTCCGTAACACTTTCATTAGGAAGTTCCTTCTCTGGTATGTACTTCTTGTATCCATCACTAAGACCACCCTGAGAAATATACAAAATTCGAGAAAAAATGTTACATTTTTTTTGTGAGATTTTTTTTCTAGTGTTTAATTTTAAGCTTACCTTAAGAACCATAAAGCTCTGGAAGATAGCAAAGAAAAGGACAGGTTCGCTTCCTTCATAAACACGTGACTAGATATCGTAGAAATGAAATATCAGCAAAACATATTTGATTGTAAAATAACAGAAATCTGATTCTAACTTATTCACCGGGTTTAAAAATTAAAGTTTACCTGAGCAGCTAAAAACTTTTGTGACTCAACCATCTTGTTCGCCTGTGAGGTAGCTGAAATTCTGTCTTCCTGCAACACGTTTCGATTATATATCGATAGTATGGTTCCATATATAACACGAGTAAAAGTGTACAGATATATTGCCGTGTAAGCAAGTGGTCACTTGTCGATCAAACAGGCGATTTCATCAATAAATTACCTCAATACTCAGCTTCCCAAACCATGTCCCTATAAGGCATTCGTCTTGATCTTCTTTGGGATACAAGTACTGATAGATGTAGCAATCTCCGGTGTAGAATTTAGACTGATCAGTAACTGCAAGAAGAATCTTTTCTTCACCATTCACACGCCAAACCTGTGGAAGAATCTTAACAAAATTTATTATCGTTATAGGCAGAAATGTTTCACCATTCACTTTTTAATGAGTAGATTTACATTATGTTTTTAGATCTAAATAACGGCTCTAATGGGTCGAGTGGGTTCAACAGGCTATTAGTTAATGGATTTTTTTTTTGGACAGAAGTGATTCGGGTCAACACAACCCCACACGACCAAAAGCGCGTAAACCACTTGGCATATACAGTTGTTGCTGATTACCTTATAAGACACCATGTATGCAACTATGCACAAAATAATTAATATTAGAAAACCTGCAAATTCCCGGTGCAGTCAATATATGGTCGAGGATCCTCCTTAACGGGAGCAGCTTTAAGTAGACCATTCACATTGATCCCTTGGCGTTTTAGAAGTGCTACAAAATCATTAATAAGGAACAATGATAAATCATAAACACAAACTGCTTATCATACATCAGTTTTTAGATGGGTAAGAACTTCTATACTGAGGTGGCAAAATGGGTGGGTTGGGTAATGGGTCAAAACGGGTCGGGGTCCAGTTGTGTTGACTGGAACACTTCTTGTTGAAATTTTATTATTGATATTTAGTGTGTCAAATATGATAAAAATATTTCATATCAATAATAATTTGATTTTTTCGATGAAAGGATTTAGGACGTTTAATTTATTTCAATCACTTTGGGGGACTTTCGAACAGTTTCCTTTTATGCTACATTATTTTATTTTACCTGTTTGACCTGGTAAACATAAAACATAACCCAAACCGACTGTATCATAAGTAAACGGGTCGAAATTGCCAACTCTAAGTGAATACGATTGTATTCTCGCAATATGATGTGTAAAAGTTGATAGATAATCACTAACCAGCAACCTTGCCTCTACCATCCTCGGAGACTGCGACAGAAGTTGACTGGGGCCAAGATTCAAACTTGGACCGGAACGTTACCGTCTCAAAATTTTCAATTACACGGATTATATGACATTTTCGTTCATCCTGGCTACGTATGTATTCCTATACAAAAAAATAGTATCAGCAGGATGGAAATAAGTTACATTGTTATAACACTGTTAGAAAAATAAAATCAAAGAAAATAGTACTTCTGTGGCACCACTTGCAGCCTTTCTTCCGTCAAGAGACGTACTTCTTCCCAACCATACATAAACTTCTACCCCACAGTCGAGAACATAGCATTTATGTGTTTCTAGCAACTCCCTTGTCAAGGTTTCAGCTTCAACTGGTTCTACCTGCCCCTTCACGACACTTCAACACCAAACACAAATCTTGTCAGAAATGCTATATTGCTATGCATTCTAACAATAGTTCGTCCAGATTCCGTAATTAAATATGTAAGGACCTCTTCAGTTATAAATGGGTTAATTCAAATGGGCAAAATACATTACTTATGTGTAGCTTTATAATTTTCTTTTACCCGATTTGACTCTTTATAATTATCTTTTTAAGACATTTGGAAAATGTACCATAAATTACCCGTTTTGACATATATCTAAAAATTATGGACAATCCACCAATCTCATTTTTTGGACAACCCGCTGGTCTCATTTTTCCAAGTCAATGAATTAATATGAGTACATAAACAATAACAGTAAGAATATATCACCTAAATAGCTTTGTAGGTAGCTCTTCAGTAGTTATAGCATCATCCGCTGCTGTTTTCCTTGGAAGTGGAGCAAAGCCACCAAAAAGGCTCCAAAACTCGCCAGTTTCAGCATCTGACATCATCCTTCCATCCTCTGCATACGAAAACTATAAGTAAGACTTCGAATACTTAAAATCTTTTAGTTCTTTATTACTCGAAACAATAACCACTAACCAATTGTAGCTATATCACACTTCCCATCATGATAAGTATCTTTGATATGCTGCAAAACTTCAAGTGCCTTAGCCCTTTCTTGAATGCATGAACTAGACCCGTTAAACTGGAACAGCTTGTTTGCAGTATCCAAAATAAAAATGTCGTCGTGATTAAGTGAGGCCCGAGCAAAAGGAACCTGTCACCAACAAAAAAAAGTTTAGAAATGAAAATTTTATAAAGTATTAATACGTCTTTAATGGGTCAAACAGGTAAAATAAAATAAAAGATCTAGCTTACAGAAAATGGGTCAAATGGGTCGAATTCGAATGGTCGAGATTCGTCTAAAGGGTCTTATTAACGCAATAACCTCCTAAATCGTTTTATTTAAAAAAATAAGTATTATTGTTGAAACTGTAATCATTTTTGTCCATGTAATTATTCATACAAAAACAAAATGGACAAGAAGTTTTGGGTCAACCCAACCCATTTCGACCCATACCAAAGAATTGACCATTTCGCAACCTATATAAACAACAAATCGTGACAATATTAAAAGGGAGCCTCAAGAAGAAAGACTTGCCTCTTTTACATGAACTACATGCTTCCCTTGACAAATGAACATGCGGGTCTTGTACTCTTCGGCTTCAGCATGTTTAAAACCAGATGCAATACCACCGGCTTGAGGTATAATACATGGTTTAAAATAAGAAAGAAACCTCTCTGTTTCATGTCCTTGTACTTCACGATACTGAACAGCACGTCCTCCAAGAGATGCATCAAGTTCAATCGTCTTTATTGCTGCAGTGCCAGCTTCATCCTGTAGCAAAATATTTGGCACATGCAACGGGTATACATAAACTATCGTAACGCCTAAATGCACAATGGTCGAATCTGAATTACATTAGATGAATTGGTTTAAACTAGAGGTGGTTCGGGTGGGTTGGATAACGGGTCAAAATGGTGAAATTTTGGTGTGGATCGAAACGGGTAAGATTGTATCGACCAAAAATCCTTTATGTCCAAAACTTTAAAAAATATTTTAATCAATTAGTGTGTCAAATATTAATTCAATAAGAATCTAATTTTTCGTAATAAATGATTTAGGATGTTTGATGCATTAAGAATAAATACACTATGAGTAACTTTCGACCCGTTTGACACATTTCCCTTTTAGCTAACTATTTATTCTTTGGACCGTTTGACCTATTAAAGATAAAACCAAAACCAAATCGACCCTTTCACAAGCAAATGGGCCAAAATTTCCACCTCTTGGTTTAAACATATGCAAATGTAGTTGATATTAACTAGTTATTACGATATGCATCTCAGGAAAATAAATCATGAAGAGCCAGCTTATACTAAGAACTCACCTGAGTTGTATCTTTTCCAAGCCAGTAATGGATATCATGACGTAAGGCACCACTCTTCAAAACATTAGTCTGTCAAACAAATGTAAAATGCATGATTTAGTTAATGAACAAATTAACGAAACTAACTGTTCATGGATCAAGAATAACGAACATACCTTCAAAATAACATAGGAGTCCCCCATATAAAATTTACCATAAGAAGACTGTGGGACAGGAACCGGCTTAAAATTTTCGATGCGCCATACTTCTATTCCACTACATATTGTCAAGGATAACATTCGTAAATAAAAATCACATCTAATAATGTTTGTGTATGCCCCCCTGCTTCTACTAACTCTACATGAATCAAAACAAATTAAGTATATATTATACAAAGGATACGCTTTCTGTCCAGCTCCTTGAAATGCTGGATCCAAATCTCTCATGGAGACAGACATGCTGCTTCTCAGTTCAGTTGGTTTAATATTTTGACTGCCGCAACCGGTATATTGGGAAGAAATACCTAAAAAATAATGAAACGTGTACCAAGATTAGCGAACCTCGTACAATATCAACCTCAAAGAATGCATAAGATCAAAACTGACTACATTTGTGCATTGGGTAATATATCTTTCACTATAAAACACTGCACTAGCATGTCTATGGCCTTATTTAACAACGATATATATATAATATCGTTAAATTTTCAGAACATTGGGACATCCAGAAGTACAATTATACATTTGGATAAATGGCATAACAGCACTTTGTTCTGATTTCAACAGCTCATTTTGGGTCAATAATCCACGAAGTCATATTAACAGAATTTTAGTTTCTTCTTTTGTACTTGGTTCTTGTCAATCAACTATTTCATTTGGCCCGACCGTTTACTTTTTAAAAATTGCCTCCAAATACATTTTTTCTTCCAGAAAACCATAATTAAAGCTTATATCGCCATATAATGTATATGTGGTCATATTTTGTTGAAAAATACAAAATAGTTGGGAAAAAACTATAAAACATGAAGTCGTAACAAAAAAAGGATATGCCACCACTAGACGCTCCAATCAACTGGTCTCACATCACAAGGCGAGTATTGGTAAAATAGAGAAGCATTATTTTATTTTTTTGTTGCAACTTATAAACATCCAACCCCTTACATGCATGTGAAGAGTCTCAAAACATTGCAAAAATCAAAATGAAGACAAAATTCAACAAAAATAATCAATTACTTGATAAACTTCAAATCATGTAAAGATTACCTTATAACAACAAATGTGAACAATTAGGCCAAGCAAAAACATAAAAAAAATGAAGTAACTAGTTATGATTAAGTAGAACATTACCGAAGTAGCTCGTGTTGTCGAAAAACACGAAAGGAAAAGTGTGGATTGATGGAAAGAAGTTGAATTGAGTTAGAAATGAATGACAAAAAATGGAGGGAAGGAATGAATGATGAAATATGAAAGACGTGCTTGCTTCTCACTAACAACAACAACATTTCATTATTCTTTAATAACTATATAATAATCTCATTACATTCTTATTGGTTTACTTATTATTATTATTATTATTATTATAAAGTGCTTCTTTTACTTTTTAAACTAATAATCAATGATGATATATAAGCAGCTTTTGGGTTTAACGAATGACAACCAAATATCCTACATGTTTTAATATAATGTATATATATTTTTTATTAGAGGCCTATGATATCGAGTAAGTTCATCTTGATTTAAAATAAAAATAACCAAATCTCACACAACCTTTGATACTTTTGGCGTAAGCATGGTGTGTTGCTAATGATCGGTAAAAATGAATAGTTTTTATTGAATGATCTCAGTAAACAGACAAATCTTAATATATAATAAAACATTAATATATAATAAAACAGAGGCCTAAAATGTCAATTGACAAAGTAATAACCATTAGATGAAAATTCAACTTTAATTTGAACCATTAGACCATTCGACTTTGACATTTTTACTTATACTAAAGTATCTAACACATTATTTTTTTATATATATCTATGTATGCATATTTTGAAGAAAAATAAAAAAGATTGGGTGTCGAAAATTTAAGAAAAGGAAGGGTGTTGTTACTTTTCAAAATGGGTGGTTGTAAACTAAGGATGTCACCGGCCAGGGTTGAATAATCGCTTAATGAGGGGACCTTTTTCGTAAAAAGCTATTATTTTGCTTTTTCCTATTTTAGAAGTCCTTAAAGTAATACTACTACTTTTTACACAATTATGATCTTATGGTCTTTATTATTCACTTGATGTTCAAATGTCAAGTTACAATTATGAATGTTGATGGATAGGACAGGTAAAAATCATTTCAAAAACATATATTTTAGTTTGTTTTATGTTGATACGTTAACATTTAATTACGATTTTAATAATCGACATGATAATTAAATTATTTATAGGAAATATGTAACTATCTTTAGTGTAAGGTTCGTCGCATATTGTCCAATTGGATGTCACTGTGGGTCCGAATCACTAACATTGTCGTTCTAAAAAAAGAAAAAAAAAATCTAATTATTTATAAATCATTTATACTTAATTTTTTTAAAGGTAATTTTAAGAAGAAAAATTACTAATATATCCTTATCATTGTCGTTAATATTGTTTAATTTTATTTCTATATTATATTAATTTAAATTATATATTATTTTATATGTCACTTTTAATAATTAATATTTTATATTATGTTTAATCTAAATTTCATATTTTTTATACTATTTTATAACATGTTTTTAGTAACTATACATACATTATTATGTATGATCAAAAAGTCTACGGTTTATATTAAATCCATTAATATTGAGTTAATATAATACATAGGTCCAAGTACTTTTAATTAATATATATATATATAATCCGTAAATTATGTCTTATATGTAATAGGAACAAAAATATAGGCCCAAATACATACGTATTAGTAAAAGGTGTTAAAATTTTTGATCGATATGGAGTATACAATTCGAACGTACTGTATCGAGAAGTTATATATGACGAAAAAAAAATATACATGTGTGTAGTTGTTTAATATCGCCATTTATGTTTTCTTATAGATTTCACATATGCTTTTTTGAGTACTAACAAATGTATGCTACTCCATTATTACAACATTCTAAAAAATTGTGAACCATTTCACACACTTTATCTTTGCGTTAATCTAGGTTATATTTATGATAACCAGAAGACATCGACATCCATAATTTTATCTTCATGAAAAACGATTACCGAAAGAAATCAAGTTGTATATACTTTAAATAACTATAGTCGTCGCTGTAACGCGCGGGTATCCTACTAGTGATTGATAATAAGTATTTGACTAGAAAGGAAAACTTCATTCTTAAAATAATTAATTACATAAATCGTTTCTATAGTTTATTCTAAATTACGAATTTTGTCTCTAAATTTAAAAAGTTGCATAAATCGTCCATTTTTGGAAACTAATTACGTTTTTCGTCCATAATTTCTAACGGACATCCATTTTAAGGACGAAATGTGTAATTGGTTAACGTTGTTTTCTAACGGACAAATCCTAATAAAAAAAACAGCGATTAGATTTAATTGGTTGAGATTATTTAAGACCACTAAAAATCTTGATACAAAGGGAATCAATCATAACTTTTCATTTTAAAATTTTATTTTAATTTATTTTTTCTAAAAGTTAATTATCTCAAACACCGTAAATGCATTAAACAAATAAATTATACTATTAAAAGAAAGCATTATTTCCTCTTTCTATAGAGCACTCAGTTGATATACTTTCGACGAATTTTTTTTCGGGGTTTTGAAAAATTTATATTATAAAATTACAGTGTTATCATGTGATTTTAGTAGTTTGACTTATGATTTTTGTGTTTTCCTTTTCGATTTTTGTTGAATATACATCATATAACATATTTAGGTTATGAAATTCACATTTAGTGTTTATATCACATGTGATTTTACCTTACGAATATCAACATTTGACCAAAACGAAGAAAAAGAAAAGTCGTCAAAATTCAATTTTTTCCGGGCCTATATAGATTATACTCATATAATATTGTTGTGTTTTAAAATTCACATTTATATGTGTTATTGGCTTATTTGTTTTAAAAATTATACGTTATTAATATCACTATGATTTACATTAATATTACATGTGATTTTTGTACTATCACATGTGATTTCGTTAAATTTTTTATAGGTTTAATTGAATTATATATTATATAACGATTTTACGTCTTAAATTCATATTTTATGTTAATATCACATGTGATATAATCTTACGAGTTTAAAGATTTGTCCAATTAAAAACGAAAAAACAAAAGTTGTCAAAATTTGATTTTTTTCAAGGTTTAGATAAATTATACATTATATAACATTTTTTGTTTTTGAAGTTTACTCATTTATGTTAAAATCACATTTAATATTAACGTTACAATTTTAATACCCACTCGAAAATCAAAACAATAAAAGTCGTCGAAAGTATATATATATATATATGACCACTGCTCTAATTAAAGAGGAGAACACGACGGTCACAACAATGTAACTTATTTTATCTAAAGATTAACGGTTTGCGAGATAAACTAATTTTTAAAAACATATATTTAAAAGTTTATTTAAATTTGTTATTAGATTTAAAATAAATGGATGATGGAGATTGATTCTTTTGTTCTTTCAAAAATTAATAATCTTTATTAATTTTTTTTCTAAGTTTAATATACTAAACAAACATTTATAAATATTTTAATAACTATTGCAATACCTTAAAACAAATTAAACAAACACATCCTAAATGATATTTATGTATAATGCAAATGACATTATTTTATGTTTTTCTAAATGTTTCATACCTTTTTTAAGAGTTCTCATAATTGAATTTTGGCCCTATTAATTAATTTTGTTTTTTCATCATATAGATCATCATTATGTTTTTCCAATTAGTCAATAAAAGTACAAAAGAGGTTTAATGAACATGTACACTAATAATATTCTCCACCACATGCCTTGTTTTAGGGAATGATTGTAGTAATTTAACAAGAAATATCTTTTGTACCAAACTATTACTTTTCATTTTCATCATAATTTAAAAGTCTTGTTAATAAAAGTTATTAAGATTATGGTTTATAGCAAAGTTGTCGAGATCGGAATTTTATTATGAATCGTATTTGTTTTTGTAAGATCGTGATCGCAAGATCGGTAAAAGATCGAAAAAAGATTGTACGAAAAATTATAGTAAATATCATATGTTTTAATTTATATAAAAGTTTAAATATATGCTAAACTCATAATAAAATGTTAATTTAAACTCTTTAATGTAATTTACATGATCTAGATTACTAAATTTATTACTTTGTATTTAGGTTTAAAGTATTGAACTATTAAAGTGAATATCTAATAAGATATATACTTTTAGAGGTTATCAATTTACTATTTTCATAAAAAAGAACCTTGCATATTTATTGTTTTTAATACTTTAATTTAAGTCAAGCAGGATCGATTCAGATCGAGATCTTAAGATCTTATGAGTAAGATCGAGATTCTATATAGATCATATGATATCTAGATCTCACGTAAGATCGAACACGTTTTCAATGACTAGAATCGTAAAATCGTAAGATTTTAAGATCTTGATCGTAAGATCGATAACCTTAGTTTATAGATTATCTAAATATATAAGTAATTCAGGATTGAACAATTCTTTGAGCGATACATAACCGTATTTTGTAACGACATGTGGCAAATTTTTTTTATCTTTTAAGATAATTCTTACATATAATAATCTATTTTAAACCTTTTTTTATTAAGTTTATTGTTATGTTTAGATTACAACTTATTTTAAGTTTACTACATGCTACACTTTGTTTTCTACGTATTACTTTTACTTTTATTTCTAAATTTTTATATGCTTACTAATTAATTAATAAATTAAGATAAACGTATTCGAGTGAAACGATACATATTTTTAACATTTAGCACATTACATACTTACCAATTAATTAATAAATTAACATAAATATATTAGAATGTATATAGGCATATTTGATATATATTTTTTAGTTAATTTCTTTGTTAGCATGAATAAAGTTATAAAATTATATTTATAAATTTAACATGAAACGTTTAATGTTATTGTGTCGATAATCGTACATTATACGGGTATTAAAATAGTTATACGTATAAAAAAATTGTAATTTTATAAAATATAGTAAACGATGCTATCTTTTAATGTTTTAAATATTATAATTTTCCATAACTTTAAATATGATCGCGTACAAAATATTTTGTTATCAGAACCCTTGGGTTATAGTTAATGCTTCTATAATTGTTTACTTTGGACACTTAAAAAACTCAAATATTCTATTAATCTTATTGAGGTACCTTAAATTCATATATGAAAAGTGAGTTTAATATTGTGTTAGTTAATTGTGCAATTATTAATTACACAAAATGTAAACGCCACAGTTAACAAGAAAGTAGATTACATAATCATCAAAATCTGATAAGAACTTATTGTGTTAGTTATCGATCTTACGATCAAAATCTTAAAATCTACGTATATTAATATCACATATCTTACGATCAAGAATTTAAACTCTGATTAAATTAGTACACAAAATCTACTTGTGCATCAAATCTTCCTGGTTAACAAAACCCAAAAGTTCTTTCTATTTTAATCATACTAGAAAACAAGTTTTATTAGCACAAAATCAACATAGACAAGTTTTTCAATCATGAAAAACCAACAATGTCAATACATGGTGTGATAATCTGGAGATCTCGAAGGTGTTAGGACTGGCATGTAGTCTTTGTGCCGCAATCTATATCGTCTTATGACAAATTTTTTCTTTAAAACATAGTTTTTCGAATGATACACAAATCAAAGGCCATCGACTAACCCATTTGGCTAATAACTTTCTAGGTGAATAAACATATTAAAAAGAGCCAAGAGCGTGAAACCGCTAGTTGTATCAAAATAGTTTAAACAATATTGGTACATCGTTTCCTCTTTTCGCCTTATTCATGACATGAGCCGACAATTGATCATACACAATGATATTATATATTCTTCTATGAACAAATATTTCGGTACAACATACTTAAAAGGGAAAATTGCATACAAATGTAGTAAACTTTGATCAAATTTCTATTTCAGGTAACCGATAGTTTATACCCAAAAAAAAGACCATAAGCGTTCCAAGTTCTTGATTTAAGGTAATCTTCCAAGCTAGTGCTACATCAACACAATATAAGCGAACATTATGAAAAATTTTAAGTTTCGTGTAAGCCACGTCACATCTTGAATCAGTTTACCTTAAATAGATTTTGTTTTGAAAGTTGGTTTAACTTAAATCAAATATTCGACGGACTAAAAAAGTTGATTACTGTCACACCCCGCATTAAATGGCGGAACCGAGGTGTACAGTGTATACGGTATCAGAGATTCAAAGGTTACATCAAACATAAGTAATCCATACATAATCAACATAGATAAAAGAGTTTGAAGTAAAATACGTTATTACAGTCATCCGAATAATATCAAAATATGGCTACAGAGTTTGGGATACTAAGGAATTCAATAAAGCAAAATAAACTCCATGCAAAAGATCCACGTAGCCAGTCAAAGCATAGCAATCATAAAGTAACCTCAAATCCCTGAAAAGCGTTAAAATACGACGTCAACATAAAGTTGGTGAATTATTCGCAATAGTTCATAAAAACATAATAAGATAAAAGTTTTAATATGTTTTGACCCAAAAGTGTTTTGTTTTGAAGATAAATCATTTGAAAATGAGGTTTCAAAATATACGTGAAGTATACCTAATCTTTTGATAAAATACTCATACATATAATACAAAAATACCATAATCATATCATATAATACATACTGGATAGATAACAGCTTTAGGAACATACGATACACCTGAACCTTAACAATACTGGCAACTAACCCCACCTAGTGTCTTAAGCTAGGTTGTCCTCGAAAATAATCGGTCATAACATTACTAACACGGACAGGGCGCATCCATCATCCATCGTGTTAGTAATGAGGGTTTGTTAGACCCATATAGCGCTATATATACGAACCGGCGGCTAAAAGCTAACAGGTGTGTATACGGGGCCTTGTTCTACCACAAAGGCGGAACAAGTTTGGGTAAGACCATCTAAAGCATCATATCCACAATACATACCATAATACATACTCATAATACATATTATACCATAAAAATACATTTATTTATAACGCTAATCATGCCCAAAAAGTATAAAAAGGTAAAAAGGGCAACGAATAACTCACTGTATAGCAAAGCAATCCAAATCTCGATATGTCGGGGAAATAATCAATACAGTCAAGCTTCCACGTCTAAGTGCCCTAAACATCACGTAAATAAACATGTCTAAGTATCTCTAAGTCTAGTGGATTATGCCTTATCGATTAACGTTTTATACGGGTTTAAAATGACCATAAGAAATATTGATATAACGGAATTACAAGTGTTTCGGAAAGTTAGCAGACTAGATACGTGATCCTCATACTTACGTGCACTACAAGTCACGTAAGTATCAAGTTACGTGTTATACAAGCTTCTTACGTGACATAGAGCGTTACTTGAGCTAGAAGTTACGGGATATACAAGAATTATGTGATATACATGAATTATGGGATCAATAAGCCAAGAGTTACGGACCAGAAAAGGAATTACGTGGCTTAACAAGACAATTACGTGAACTATAAGCATGAGTTACGGGCTAGGCAAGTGTTACGTGAGTTATAAGCAATTACGTGCAAGGAATCGAAGTTACGTGATGATCAAGTGTTACGGGATACACAATTATGTGATGAACAAGCTTGTTACGTGCTGAATTACGTGCATGGCAAGTGAATTACGTGAAGGTGAAGCTTGTTTCGTGCATAAGGAGTTACGGAATACACAATTACGTGATTAACTTACTTACGTGACATGCAAGTCACGTAAGTGGCACTTACGTGCGTAACAAGCATAATTACGTGGTCTAGAGGGTTACTTACGTGATCAGGAAGTCAGTTACTTGCTCAGTTACGTGCACGTAACACAGTTACGTGACGTAACTGGGTTTTTACGAAAAACAGCATTCGGGATTCGATTTCTGAGTGTTTTAGGCATCTAAATGATCCCATATTGGAACCCTATGTCCAGAATACGATTAGGAACAATAATCTTAAGTAAAATCTAAGTTTTGACGGTGAGAAATGGGATTTCCGTGATTGAATCAAAATAACAAAGTTTGAAACTAAAATCGAGAAATACTTACCCGATCGTAACGAAATTCGGAGGATAGATAGAGGTGATGATGGTGAAAAATAATCTGGTCTCGGATCTGAAATTCAACGGTTGGATCGCCGGAAAATGTAGAGAGAAGGAGGAGAGTTTATGGTGAATTCTAGAGAGAGAGAGAGAGTGTAGGTGATGATGATAGAAAAAGACAAAAATCTGATCTAGATAGGACAAAAAAGTTGGTGGGGGACGATTTTCGTAATAAAAATCTGAAAAGGACTAAAATTGTAATAGAATTTCTCCCATAGGACTAGTTTTGTAATAAAATTTCCGAAAAGACTAAAAATGAAATACTTTTTAAACGTTAATCTTAATCGTATAATTAAGGCATAATTCCCCTAAACTTATCATAAGAGCATACTAGACTTATACTAAAGGCACTTAAGACTATACGTTCCCGACATAAAGATCCGAATTACATAAGATACAAATACGATACTTATAAAATACGGAAAATACGAATACAATACTCATAAAATACGAATACGATAAAACATAATAGAAATACGATAGGGTCCAAACATAAACATAAATGAATAAAACGAATACGGAACGATAGAAATATACCTAGAAATTCGCGAATGTCACAGTCTCCCCAAGTAAAAAGAAATTTCGTCCTCGAAATTATCACTTGGTACTACTTCCGGGAGAAAGGTGAGGATACTTCCGCAGAATTTCATCTTCGCGTTCCCACGTGAACTCAGCTCCAAAACGGGAATTCCAGCGAACCTTGACAATCGGAATCTTACTTCGTCGCAGACGCTTAACATCACTAGCAACGATCTCGATCGGTTCCTCAACGAAATGAAGCTTATCATCAATCTGGAGTTTCTCAAGCGGAACTAATAACGTCTCGTCAGCCAGACATTTCTTCAACTGAGATACATGAAATACATTGTGTACGCTGCTCAGTTCTGCCGGCAAATCTAGTCGATACGCAGCTGAGCCGACTCGGGCTAAGATCTTGAACGGACCCGTGTATCTCGGACTCAGCTTGCTGCGCTTCACAAATCGGACAACCCCTTTCCATGGAGATACCTTCAATAATACCATATCTCCAACACTGAACTCAAGAGGCTTCCTGCGCTTGTCAGCATACTTCTTCTGTCGATCTCTTGCAGTAATTAATCGTTCCTTGATCTTGAAGATTTTGTCAGTGGTCTCTTGTATAATCTCCGGACCAGAAATCTGACTATCTCCAACTTCTGCCCAACATACAGGCGATTGACACTTGCGGCCATACAATGCTTCAAAAGGTGCACACTTGATACTCGTGTGATAGCTGTTGTTGTACGAGAACTCAATCAACGGCAAATGAACATCCCAACTACCACCAAAATCAATTGCGCAAGCTCGTAGCATATCTTCCAAGGTCTGAATAGTTCTCTCACTCTGACCATCAGTCTGCGGATGATAGGCGGTACTCATATCTAATCTCGTACCCATAGCGGTCTGGAATGACTTCCAAAATCGTGAGGTGAAACGAGCATCACGATCGGAAATAATCGATACAGGAACTCCGTGTTTCGATACAATCTCGGAAATATACAAACGTACGAATCTCTCCATCGGATAATTCTCACGAATCGGTAGGAAATGAGCAGACTTCGTCAATCGATCAACAATAACCCAGATACTGTCATAACCACTCGAAGATCTCGGAAGCTTCGTAACAAAATCCATAGTGATACGCTCCCATTTCCACTCGGGAATCTTCGGTTGTTGAAGTAGCCCAGACGGTTTCTGATACTCAATCTTCGCCTTGGAACAAGTCAAACATCGACTAACATACTCGACGATCTCACGCTTCATACCCGGCCACCAATAGAACTCTTTCAAGTCGTGATACATTTTGTCGGAACCCGGATGAATGGAATAGTTCGACTTATGGGCTTCGTCCAGAATCAACTGACGGATACTAACCGGAACCCAAATACGCTCGAGGAAATACAGAACTCCATCCTCCTTTGGTTCTAATTCCAACGCCAACTTAAACAGTCTTTCTTCTTTAACCCGGTCCCCTGTCATAATACCCTCTTGTGCCTGAATAATCCGAGCCTTCAAGCTCGTCTGAATAGATATCACCATAGAACGGATACGGACTGGTTTGACTGTTTCTTTACGACTTAGTGCATCAGCAACAACGTTCGCCTTACCAGGGTGGTAGCGAATGTCGCAATCATAGTCGTTCAATAACTCAACCCAGCGTCGTTGCCTCATGTTCAGCATCTTCTGATCGAATATGTGTTGAAGACTCTTGTGGTCGGTAAATACAGTACACTTGGTCCCATACAGATAATGTCTCCAAATCTTCAATGCAAAGACGACAGCTCCCAACTCTAGATCATGTGTCGTGTAATTCTGCTCATGGACTTTCAACTGACGCGAAGCGTAAGCTATAACTTTGCCATTCTGCATAAGCACACAACCCAGACCCTTGTGCGAAGCGTCGCAATAAACAACAAAATTCTCAGAACCAACTGGCAGACTAAGAATAGGAGCGTCACACAACCGCTGCTTCAATACCTGAAAGGCTTTCTCCTGATCGGAACCCCAAACGAATGGTTCACTCTTCTGTGTCAACTTTGTCATCGGTGAAGCGATTTTGGAGAAGTTCTCGATAAATCGGCGATAATACCCAGCAAGACCCAAAAACGAACGGATTTCGGTCGGAGATTTTGGTGCAACCCAACTCTTAACAGCTTCAATCTTAGCAGGATCAACGTGAATACCCTTCGCGCTAACCAAGTGGCCAAGGAATTGAACTTCGGATAACCAGAACTCGCACTTAGAGAATTTCGGATACAACTTTTCCTTTCGAAGCACTTCTAGAACAAGACGCAAATGCTCTACATGTTCCTTGCGACTTCGGGAATAGATCAGAATGTCGTCGATGAATATGATAACGAATTTGTCAAGATACGGACGACAAATACGGTTCATTAGATCCATGAATGCTGCAGGGGCGTTTGTCAGACCAAACGGCATCACCATGAACTCATAATGACCATATCGAGTACGAAAAGCGGTCTTAGGTATATCATCTTCCAGAACTCTCAATTGATGATAACCAGAGCGAAGATCGATCTTAGAGAAATAGCAAGAACCCTGAAGTTGATCGAATAAGTCGTCAATACGAGGAAGGGGATAACGGTTCTTCACAGTCAGCTTGTTTAACTCCCGATAATCAATACATAAACGCATGGAGCCATCCTTCTTCTTAACAAAGAGAACAGGAGCACCCCACGGGGAGAAACTAGGACGGATAAAACCCTTATCGACCAGTTCCTGAATTTGTTTCGACAACTCGAGCATCTCGGAAGGAGCCAAACGATACGGAGCTTTAGCAACAGGTGCTGCCCCAGGAATAAGATCAATACGAAAATCGGTTTGTCTCTGGGGAGGGACTCCAGGTAAATCCTCGGGAAAAACGTCAGAATACTCGCGAACGACCGGTACACCATCAATCTTTATCGCAGAATCTTTCTTCACCAAATGAGCGAGATATAAGGAACAACCTTGACGGACATACTCGCGAACTTTCAAACTTGAGATGACTTTAAGACGTTTCCCAGCCTTGTCTCCGTGTACAATCAACTGATCTCCATCCGGCTTCTGAATACGAATAAGTTTCTCATAACAGACTATCTCGCCTTTATGCTTAGCTAACCAATCCATACCGACTACGACATCGAAACTACCGAGTTTCATAGGAATAAGGTCGATGGAAAAAGGAATATCGGCTAATACGAGAGGAATATCACGAATAACTTCTCTAACACAGGCACATCTACCATCAGCTATTTCTACCTCATAAGCAGGCTCTAAAGGACTAGAAGCACGGTTTACTAAGGGGCGGAAATCACTAGAAATAAAGCTTCTATCGGCTCCCGAATCAAACAAGATAAAAGCAGGATAATCATCGACAAGAAATGTACCAGTGACTACAGTGGGATCCTGGTGAGCCTCAGAAGATTCCATGGCGAAAGCTCGGCTCTTGGCAGGATTTCCTCTTGCACTAGTACCAGCACCAGGAGTAGGAAGGGGAGTAGGTGCTATAAGTTTGGGACACTGATGACGGAGGTGACCTACTTCTCCACACTCAAAACAAGCTCCAGTAGACCTTCCACAATACTGCTCAGTGTGGCCTAACTTCTTGCAGCGTTTACAAACCCAACACGCTACATTCGCCGCATGAGCACTGCCACAAGTGCCACACTTAGGGCGCACGCCCTGATAACCAGCTCCAGCACCAGTCAATGCATAGACTTGAGGAAGTTGAGGTCTCTGATCATGGCTACGGCTTCTCTTCCTCGAATTACTCCCATCCCTTCTATCAGATCTACCAGAATCTCTTCGGCTTACCACCGGCTGAAGAGTACCACCACGAATCGCACTTGCGGTCAGCCGACCCGCAATATCAACCGCACTCTGTAGGGTGCCCGGGAGGTGAGAAATAATGTGGTCCCGCATAGTCTGGGGCAACCCATGAGTGAAGCTTTCAATCCTCTCATTCTCAGTGCGAACCAGACGAGGAGCCAAAACGCACAAATCATAGAATCTGTTCACATACCCACGAAAATCAGCACCTCGCATAGTTAAGTTCCACAACTCGTTCTCCAACCTCTGCGTCTCAGATGACGGCACATACTCTTTCTTCATCATAACCTTCAAATTCTCCCAAGTCATCAAGGTAACAGCAGCCCGACCCTGAACTCGTTTCACTGAGTTCCACCAAGTGAGGGCTTTACCCTGGAACAGAAATGTAGCATACTTCACTCTGCTGTCTTCAGCACATCCCGAGACATCAAACACAGACTCGATCTTCTCAAAACATTGTAGGGTAGCAACTGCATCTTCAGTACCCCTAAACTCGGTAGGTTTGCAATCCAGAAAGGTCTTATACGAACAGCCTCGGGGTGGATCTTCAATAACAATCTCCGGTCCACCGACTCCCACGTGCACTGCTCTTCCCACATCGGAACCATCGCGCCCAGACGCCATACCCTCTGATCCAATACCGGGCATCTCAGGTTCTTCCAACCCTGTGTCGACATTCTGCACCGGTGTCTCCTTAAGTTGTGCCACAATCACCGGTATCGCTGCCGCAATCTGCTCCGCAATCAACTGACTGATGTCCGGAGCGGTGGAAGTAGCATTGGGGACAGCAGTGGTATTCTGAGGCGTAGCACCCGTTCTCACACTGGCGCGACCTCGCCTTGCCGACCTTCTCGTAGCAGTGACGGCAGGAGTAGACCTAGTAGAAACTCTCTTAGGCGGCATCTTCTACGAATATCAAACGGAATAAATCAGAACGATAACTGTATGTGCGACTAAAACAAGCAGGCCTCAAAGCATAAAAAGCAAAATAAAAGCACACATAGCATACAAATCACATACAGGCCCACAAAAGAAGGAAATGCGCACATAGAGTAAATCAGATAGGTCCAAAAGCCTAGGTCATAGTCTAAGTGATTCCGTAAGGTCACTTAGTTCGCTATAACCATTGGCTCTGATACCAACTTCTGTCACACCCCGCATTAAATGGCGGAACCGAGGTGTATAGTGTATACGGTATCAGAGATTCAAAGGTTACATCAAACATAAGTAATCCATACATAATCAACATAGATAAAAGAGTTTGAAGTAAAATACGTTATTACAGTCATCCGATTAATATCAAAATATGGCTACAGAGTTTGGGATACTAAGGAATTCAATAAAGCAAAATAAACTCCATGCAAAAGATCCACGTAGCCTGTCAAAGCATAGCAATCATAAAGTAACCTCAAATCCCTGAAAAGCGTTAAAATACGACGTCAACATAAAGTTGGTGAATTATTCGCAATAGTTCATAAAAACATAATAAGATAAAAGTTTTAATATGTTTTGACCCAAAAGTGTTTTGTTTTGAAGATAAATCATTTGAAAATGAGGTTTCAAAATATACGTGAAGTATACCCAATCTTTTGATAAAATACTCATACATATAATACAAAAATACCATAATCATATCATATAATACATACTGGATAGATAACAGCTTTAGGAACATACGATACACCTGAACCTTAACAATACTGGCAACTAACCCCACCTAGTGTCTTAGGCTAGGTTGTCCTCGAAAATAATCGGTCATAACATTACTAACACGGACAGGGCGCATCCATCATCCATCGTGTTAGTAATGAGGGTTTGTTAGACCCATATAGCGCTATATATACGAACCGGCGGCTAAAAGCTAACAGGTGTGTATACGGGGCCTTGTTCTACCACAAAGGCGGAACAAGTTTGGGTAAGACCATCTAAAGCATCATATCCACAATACATACCATAATACATACTCATAATACATACTATACCATAAAAATACATTTATTTATAACGCTAATCATGCCCAAAAAGTATAAAAAGGTAAAAAGGGCAACGAATAACTCACTGTATAGCAAAGCAATCCAAATCTCGATATGTCGGGGAAATAATCAATACAGTCAAGCTTCCACGTCTAAGTGCCCTAAACATCACGTAAATAAACATGTCTAAGTATCTCTAAGTCTAGTGGATTATGCCTTATCGATTAACGTTTTATACGGGTTTAAAATGACCATAAGAAATATTGATATAACGGAATTACAAGTGTTTCGGAAAGTTAGCAGACTAGATACGTGATCCTCATACTTATGTGCACTACAAGTCACGTAAGTATCAAGTTACGTGTTATACAAGCTTCTTACGTGACATAGAGCGTTACTTGAGCTAGAAGTTACGGGATATACAAGAATTATGTGATATACATGAATTACGGGATCAATAAGCCAAGAGTTACGGACCAGAAAAGGAATTACGTGGCTTAACAAGACAATTACGTGAACTATAAGCATGAGTTACGGGCTAGGCAAGTGTTACGTGAGTTATAAGCAATTACGTGCAAGGAATCGAAGTTACGTGATGATCAAGTGTTACGGGATACACAATTACGTGATGAACAAGCTTGTTACGTGCTGAATTACGTGCATGGCAAGTGAATTACGTGAAGGTGAAGCTTGTTTCGTGCATAAGGAGTTACGGAATACACAATTACGTGATTAACTTACTTACGTGACATGCAAGTCACGTAAGTGGCACTTACGTGCGTAACAAGCATAATTACGTGGTCTAGAGGGTTACTTACGTGATCAGGAAGTCAGTTACTTGCTCAGTTACGTGCACGTAACACAGTTACTGGGTTTTTACGAAAAATAGCATTCGGGATTCGATTTCTGAGTGTTTTAGGCATCTAAATGATCCCATATTGGAACCCTATGTCCAGAATACGATTAGGAACAATAATCTTAAGTAAAATCTAAGTTTTGACTGTGAGAAATGGGATTTCCGTGATTGAATCAAAATAACAAAGTTTGAAACTAAAATCGAGAAATACTTACCCGATCGTAACGAAATTCGGAGGATAGATAGAGGTGATGATGGTGAACAATAATCTGGTCTCGGATCTGAAATTCAACGGTTGGATCGCCGGAAAATGTAGAGAGAAGGAAGAGGGTTTATGGTGAATTCTAGAGAGAGAGAGAGAGTGTAGGTGATGATGATAGAAAAAGACAAAAATCTGATCTAGATAGGACAAAAAAGTTGGTGGGGGACGATTTTCGTAATAAAAATCTGAAAAGGACTAAAATTGTAATAGAATTTCTTCCATAGGACTAGTTTTGTAATAAAATTTCCGAAAAGACTAAAAATGAAATACTTTTTAAACGTTAATCTTAATCGTATAATTAAGGCATAATTCCCCTAAACTTATCATAAGAGCATACTAGACTTATACTAAAGGCACTTAAGACTATACGTTCCCGACATAAAGATCCGAATTACATAAGATACAAATACGATACTTATAAAATACGGAAAATACGAATACAATACTCATAAAATACGAATACGATAAAACATAATAGAAATACGATAGGGTCAAAACATAAACATAAATGAATAAAACGAATACGGAACGATAGAAATATACCTAGAAATTCGCGGATGTCACAATTACTTATTGGTTTTCTACTGACTAAAAAATTCGGTTACCTAAAATAGAAATTTAAGTTAAGTTAGTTACATTTTTACGCAATAAGGCCTTAAAAACCAAAGAATTAACAAAATTTGATTCTAAACTTTCGCCATTGTTCCTGAGAAGCTTTGGCTAGTAGTAAAATCTCTTGAATTTGGAGGTGGAGTCGAAGAAGGTGATTCCCTTTCGAGATTTGAAGGGAAATCAGGCGAGATAGTTTCCCAGGAACTTTTTTCATCTTTCCATCTGTTTCGTCGATCTAAGAAGGTTGGTTTTGATGGCGATTTGACCATTTCGACCTTCCAAGTCAGCATTGCTACGATTTCTGACATGGGTGGCCTTGTGTTTGCATGAGCTTGAAGGCATAATAAAGCTACATGTATTGTTTGCATAACATCTTTCTCTTCAAAACCTGCCTTTCGTATTCTTGGGTCTATAAGATCAATCATCTTTGATCTCTCGTATAACTTCCATGCCTAACGAAAGATATAATATCAGTAAATCATTAAGTAAATTTTTTCGTAAACAACTAATATATGATAACCTCAAAAGTTATTTGTTATATTAAGGGCTGTTTGCAAAAGTCATTGTGAGCGGTCTTTTCCTTGCATTTTGCATTTTCTTGTAATGAGTTAACGGATTTTTAAACCACTATACATGGCTTCTTGTTTCAAACAAACCATCTTTTCACCTTAATTCAACGAGAACACTGTTTTTACGATAAAGTAATAGACAAAAAATGGTTTACATAACTCGTGCTGTATAATGAATTCTTCCTTTTACCTAAAGATTTAATTTTAGGGAAAATGTAATCATTGAGGATTGCAAACTTGAAAGTAGAACATGGTCAACATTGGCGATAAGATGTATATGAGTAAAAGACGTACATATTCTGGGAGATATTGCATTTCTGATGGGAGATTAAGAATGGTATTTTTCCTGCAACTAATGATTTCAAGCACGAGAACTCCAAAACTATAAATGTCAGCCTTTTCAGATAATTCTCCTCTAATTGCGTATTCAGGTGCCGTATAGCCGCTGCAAAACAGCACAAACATAAACAAACATTGCATTTAGTAATCGTATCCCTGGACATTCTTGTCCACTTTTTTAAAATTTCTTTTTATAAATAGTGTGTTTAATATGATAATACAAAACTATATTATCCTTTGCTGTACGCAATAAAAAATACTTCAGGATACTATCAACCCACTTGATTCATTTCATTTAGTTTCCTTTTTCAAATATTCTTATTTGACCCGTTAGAAATTAACATAATCCGGGGATTGATAGGAAGGCATGGTTTGAGTCAACATGGTCATTTTATAACGGGTATTTTGGGAAACAACAAAACTGGGTGAATACTACTGTAATATCATTAACACTCGCCCGACCCACCCATTTTGCCAACACTACATATCTTCACTGTGAGGCAAACTTACAGCGTTCCAGCAAATGTTGTGCTAAGATAAGCTTGGTCCTCAGGGAAGAACCTGGCCAACCCAAAATCTCCGATTCTTGGCTGAAATTTGTCATCGAGAAGAATGTTACTGGCTTTAATATCTCTATGAACAATCCGGATGTGTGAGTCCTCGTGTAGGTACTGCAAACCTCGAGCAATGCCCAATATTATTTGGAAACGAATTTCCCAGTTCAGATACTGATCAGTTTTGCCTGTTCACAAAGTAAACATAATTAGAGATCACAGGCAATAGGCTGATAACCACCAGGCAGACGGTTAAATACTAAAGGTCAAAATCATAAGTTGTGTGTAACAATGACAATTGACAACATGGTTTAAGTAACTTTAAAGTTGCCACAAATATAAACGTATGAGACACTACCATAAATTATGAGGTCCAAACTCCTGTTCTTCATGTATTCATACACAAGTAGTCTTTGAGGGCCTTCGGAGCAACAACCAAGAAGTCGAACAAGGTTCTTGTGTTGTATGCTTGTGATCATTCTCACCTCTGCAAGAAATTCTGCCTCACCTTGTTGTGATTTGTCAAGGGCCAATTTCTTTATTGCAACAAGCAACCCGTCTTCTAATTTACCCTATTAAAATCACTTCAAATCATATATCTCTATCTGTAAATACTAATCTGTGAAGGTGGCATGATGGGCGGGTCGGGCAGGCTGGGTAACAGTTCAAAATCATCTTCCTCTTTTTTGAACCTTTTGATAAATAGTTAATGAGGTAAGCATTTCTCTCATCGATCACTTTCCAAGATTTTAATCGTAAGCATTTTTTTTCACTTACTATATATGATAAAAAGAATTTGATTGCGTGTTACGAAAGAACATTTTGTAGGACATACCAAATAGACTGGTCCGAATCCACCTTTACCAAGAAGATTAGACTCGTGAAAATTCTTAGTTGCCTGTTGGATTAAAATAAGATTGATTCATGTTTATCACATACCTCCTGATGATCCGGGCATGTTATTGAATAGGTTTGCCATTGATGATTCCCAAATTGAGATGATCGTGTTAGGATGAAGAATTAGAGAGAAAACACTTAGTGTGTGTTTAGGATGAAAGGGATAGATGGTGTAAACTGACCAACCCTTATTTGGGTCTATTACATCCCCTTATATACACACTCAAATTAGGAGTGTGTATTATTTAGTCCCATGGTGTTTAATAAGTGTTTACATTAAGCTCTCATAGTTCCGATCACCTAATGGGAAATCTATAGTGTCGTTAAGGTAAATACGTCCATCGAATATTTACTAGACACAGATTTCAGTTAGCGTCAGTCATCATATCAGTAAGGATAAATGATCAATGAGGGTCACAAATAATATGGGTCCAACATTCTCCCACTTGACCGAGTACATCATTTATCTATGAGTATTAATAAGTCCGTACGAGATAATACTCATTTTGTTTCAAACCGAAATCATAGTCAATAAGTACAGTCGTAGAGAAGAACATCTACTCAGGACCCCCACTAGTCAAACTATGACTCAAATTCGAAACTGAATAAGCAATGATAGACCAACTAAGACAAATTTTGTTATAATAATGTCCAACACAGTTATGCGCATAAGGTGTAAATAATGGACAAACAAAATCTGAATAAGGAGGAAAATTTTCATTAATAAATAATAATGACCAATAAGTACCATATGCTATTAAATTAAGTCTTTTGTAAGCCCCATATTCAACACGTGTCCTACGAATATATTAGGAGGAAGACCTTTGGTCATCGGATCCGCTAGCATGTCATTTGTACTTATGTACTCAACACAAAGAGCATTTTCCTCAACCCGTTCGCGTACAAACATATACTTTGTGTCGAGATACAGCCCAGCGCCAGTCGAACTGTTACTGTTCGAGAAAGTTACAGCAGCTGAGTTATCACATTAAAGCTTCAATGGTCTAGAAATTGAGTTGACGAGTTTTAGTCCACTGATCAGGTTCCTTAACAACATCCCATGACAGGTTGCATTATAAACGACAACATATTCAGCCATCATAGTAGACGTTGTGGTCAGTTTCTGTTTATGACTCCGCCAAGAGATTGGTCCGCCAGCTAACATGTAAATATACCCAGAAGTAGATTTATGGTCTTCTTTGCTTTTAGCAAAGTCAGAATCAGAATAACCTACTACTTCCAAGTTGTCACTTCTTCTATAAGTTAATTTGTAGTCTTTGGTCCCTTTCAGATATCGTAGAACCTTTTTAGCCGCTTTCCAGTGTGCTAATCCGGGGTTAGATAAGTAACGCCCCAGCATACCAGCGATGTAAGCGATATCCGGTCGAGTACAGACCTGAGCGTACATAATGCTCCCAACTACAGATGAGTAAGGTATCATCCTCATTTCAGCCTTCTCAGTTTCAGTGCTCGGAGTTTGATGAGGTCCAAATACGTCCCCTTTAACTACCGGAGCCACAGTGGGTGTGCAGTGCTGCATGTTATAGCGTTCTAGAATACGGTCAATATAAGCCCTTTGGGAAAGACCTAGAACACCATTACGTATGTCTCGATTTATTTCGATACCTAAAACATAAGAGGCATCACCGAGATCTTTCATGTCGAAATTATGCGAAAGCATTCGCTTCGACTCATGTAGCAAATCCAAGTTGTTACTTGCAAGCAGAATATCATCTACATACAAAACAAGGATAATAAAGTTACTCCCACTGATCTTGAGATAGGTGCATTGATCCACTTGATTCTTTAGGAAGCCATCAGATTTCACGACTTCATCAAATTTAAGGTACCATTGTCGTGATGCTTGTTTCAACCCATATATCGATTTATTTAACTTGCAGACCATGTGCTCTTTACCTTCTGGAATAAATCCTTCAGGTTGCTGCATGAATACGTCTTCTTGCAAGTCACCATTTAGGAAAGCGGTCTTGACATCCATCTGATGTAACTCTAAATCATAATGAGCTACGAGTGCCATGACGATCCTTAGGGAATCTTTACGAGAGACAGGAGAAAAGGTCTCTTGATAATCGATTCCTTCCTTTTGAGTAAAGCCTTTTGCAACCAGTCTGGCCTTATAGCGTTCGACGTTTCCATTCGGGTCTAATTTGGTTTTGAAGACCCATTTACAACCAATTACTTTGGATCCTTTAGTAAGTGGAACCAATACCCAAACGCCATTACGCTCCATGGATTTAAGCTCTTCAATCATGGCTTCAATCCAATGAGTGGCCTGATCACTATTAATAGCTTCTCGGTAAGAGGTTGGATCAATAAGTTTCCCAATGTTTTCGACTTCAGCCAGATAAGTTTCGAAATCATCAAAATTAGTGTTTTTGCGAGCCCTTGATGATCTCCTGAGCTGAATTACGGGTTCTTCAGGAACAAGCGGTTCTTCGGCGTTTAGATTAGGAGGCATAGGAGGTTCAACCGGTTCATTAGGAGATCCAGGTATATCGGGAGCAGCGTTGGGTACAAGAGGAGTTATCGGAGGAATCGTAATAACCGACGAGTGGTTTCCCCCCGCTTCTTGTACTTCTTGCAAATCTAAATCAGGATTTGTCGTGCTCCCACTGATCTCTGAATTTTCGAGGAAAGTGGCATGTTGCGTATCTATGATGCGGGTAGAGTGAGAAGGACAGTAAAACCGATAACCTTTTGAGTTCTCGGGATAACCAATAAAGAAACAAGTAAGGGTTTTAGAATCCAGTTTCTTTAAGTTAGGGTTATAGACTTTTGCTTCGGCAGGACAGCCCCATACTTTCATATATTTTAGACTCGGTTTCCTACCTGTCCAGATCTCATAAGGAGTTTTAGGGACAGATTTTGATGGAACCCTATTGAGTATATGAACAGCTGTTTTTAAGGCCTCAGTCCAAAGAAATTTGGGTAGGTTAGTGTTGGCGAGCATACTTCTCACCATGTCCATTAAAGTTCGGTTTCTCCTTTCAGCAACACCATTCTGTTGAGGAGAACCTGGCATGGTGTATTGGTTAATTATGCCCTGTTCCTTGCAAAAATTATAGAAAGGACCAGGAGCTTGACCAATATCAGTATGTTTACCGTAATACTCACCTCCCCTATCTGATCGGACAACTTTTATCTTATGATCAAGTTGGTTTTCAACCAAAGTTTTATAATCGACAAAAGTTTGTAAGGATTCAGATTTTTCTTTAATCAGATAAAGGTGCATATAACGTGAATAATCGTCAATGAATGTAATAAATGATGTATGTCCTGTTATTGATGCGGGATAGGGGCCACTAATATCAGTATGAATTATTTCCAACAAGTTGGAACATCTGGTGGCTCCTTTCTTATTCCCTTTAGCCATTTTGCCTTTGAGGCATTGAATACATGTTTCAAAATCACTAAAATCAAGAGAGGGTAAGATTCCTTCTTTGACGAGTCGTGTCATGCGATCTCGTGAGATGTGACCGAGACGTTTATGCCACAATGTGGAGGAATTCTCTGCTTGTTTAGGTGATTTTGTCTTTGTTTTAGTTATGTCATCAATATTAAGAGACAACAAAGACTGTGAGAAATTATGATCTAGTTCTAATTTATACAGTAATCTATCCAAAAAACCACAACCAAACAATTCATTATTAAGAGTAAAAGTGATCCTGCCACAACCATGAGTAATTACATAACCTTCAAGATCAAGTCTAGATATAGATACAAGGTTCCGAGTAATTCTCGGTACATATAAGGCATCTATTAATCTAATACACTTTCCGGTATTCATATGTAAATTTAAAATTCCCATGGCTTCGACATCTAAGAGATCACCATTTCCAACTCTAAGTTTTCTTTGGTCCTTTGGTAGCTTCTGGATTGTAAGGAATCCCTGTAATGAATTTGTCACATGGACCATAGAACCAGAGTCACCCCACCATGTATTAAATGGAACATCAGTAGTAAAGGAATCAAATACTACATAAAGAATGTTACCTTTCTTAGCTAGCCATTCCTTGAATTTAGAGCAATCTTTCTGTCCATGCCCTTTGGAGCGGCAGAATTTGCAGTTAGAATTGCTTGTTGAGGATTTAGGGCCAGAGGTAGCAGCACCATGATTTTGGACTTTATTTTCAGTCTTGTTACTGTAGTTACCTTTCCTCTTCTTGAAGTTTGAAGTGGTAGTAAGGTGAACAGCTTCAGGTTGAATGTGCTTAAGACGATCTTCCTCTTGAACGCACATAGCAATCAGTTCACTTATCGACCATTTATCTTTCATAGCGTTATAATTCACTTTGAAAGTGTCGAACCGAGCAGGCAAGGAAGTCATTATGAAGTGCACAAAAAAATTATCTGAGACTTCCATTTTCAAATCCTTAAGCTTGTGAGACATGTCAACCATCTTCATTATGTGTTCACGGACACCATTAGAACCTTCATATTTAAGAGTTAGCATCTTTAGCATTAAGCTACTAGCAGTTGCCTTAGACGATCCCTTAAAGTGATCCTCAACAGATGTGAGGTAAGTTTTCACTTTGTCGTTATTAGGGATAGCTCCTCGGATGCTGGGATGAATTGAGTTCTTGACCATCATTAGGGACAGCCGATTCGCCCTTTCCCACTTCTCAAAGTCCGCTTTCTGAGTCGCAGTAGACGCAGCAGTAATAGCGGCGGGTTCATCATGGCGAATAGCATAGTCCATGTCGAGCATTCCCAGAGTTAAGTAAAGTTGCTCCTTCCAAGAAGTGAAATTAGCACCAGTAAGTGTCTCAATGCCGAAGTTTGGTACTGTAGTGGAGAATAAGGAGGATTTAAGATTAATGATACGAATTTTAGAAGATTTTATAGTGACAGAGTTAGCTATATAAGGCAGACTAAGTAATGTCCCTTAAGATAATAGAACTAGAGTAATGTCTAAAATAAGCAGACCTAATAGTAATGTTCCTGAGACTAAGACCATATTAATAATGAAGCCAGTGATAGGTAAGCCTATTAAAAAACACCAAAATAATAAGCTAAAGTAAGGCTCTACTTAGATGTTACATCACCTTTGGGCAGAAATAACTAATATCTAAGTAAAATTATGAGCATAAGGTTTATGCAACACAACGTTTGTCTTTTGACCTTTGGGCAACAAAATAGAACATCGTGTTTTAAGGCATAATAAGAATCCTTTCAAGCACACAAGTATATTAAATCACCTTTGGGCAGAATTAATATCCTACGTGTTTATTATGCTAAAGGAAAAAAAAATGCAATCATAGTAATCACCTTTGACCTTTGGGCAACAAAAGATGAAAACATGAATATTAGTGAATAAGTATAATAAGGTCACATATAAATAAGGTGACAAAAGCAGTAAAACTTTAAAAAAACGACCAAATTAGGGTCTGTAGTCATCCGTACGGATGAGATTATATTCGTACGGATGAGTATTGATTCGTACGGATGTAAGTCCAGGTTCGTGCGGATTAATCCTAGATTCGTACGGATGAAACATTTAAGTTCGTACGGATGTAAGCCTAGGTTCGCACTGATTTAGCCTAGATTCGTACGGATCAACAGTTACGTTCGTGCGTATGAACAAATCAGATTCGTACTAATGAACAAGTCAGGTTCGTACGTATAGGGCTTCATCCGTACGTACGAACAAATCAGGTTCGTACGGATGAGCCTTCATCCGCACGGACGAAGTTCATCGGAATTAGGGTTGCTGTAGCCGCCGCCAGGTCCAAAAAACACCATTTTTCATCAAAAAAAAACGCAAACCGCCGGCCAGATAAGTTGCATAACAGTAATAGCAATAGCCAGGCAATAAATAAACATGAACCAATGGATAATCACGAGCCATTGGCTCTGATACCATATGTTGGATTAAAATAAGATTGATTCATGTTTATCACATACCTCCTGATGATCCGGACATGTTATTGAATAGGTTTGCCATTGATGATTCCCAAATTGAGATGATCGTGTTAGGATGGAGAATTAGAGAGAAAACACTTAGTGTGTGTTTAGGATGAAAGGGATAGATGGTGTAAAATGACCAACCCTTATTTGGGTCTATTACATCCCCTTATATACACACTCAAATTAGGAGTGTGTATTATTTAGTCCCATGGTGTTTAATAAGTGTTTACATTAAGCTCTCATAGTTCCGATCACCTAATGGGAAATCTATAGTGTCGTTAAGGTAAATACGTCCATCGAATATTTACTAGACACAGATTTCAGTTAGCGTCAGTCATCATATCAGTAAGGATAAATGATCAATGAGGGTCACAAATAATATGGGTCCAACATTGCCTTCTTTAGTGCTTGGAAACTAAAATAGCTTATCGTTAGAAGATTCCCGCTGAAACAACCTTTTTCATCTACAACACGAAGATTTGATCAATTCGGCATTGTCAACAATATTAATCTCAAACCATCACCAACACTAGAGGATGAAAACGGTCAGGTCGGGTACTTCTGTACAGGTCAAAATGAGCCAAGTCAGTTTTGATTGATCAGAAGCACTTTTTGTCAAAGTTTAAATATACTTTCGCTTGACCCAGATTAATAATCTTATCTTTTGAATAAAAGGATTTAATAAACACAATGGGCGACATTTGAAATGTTTCCTTTTCAGTTACTTTCTTTTAACTTATTTTACTCATTTGACACGTTACGAATAAAACACAACCTGAAAATACCTTTGGAGCTGTTTTTACGCTTTCCCAGCTTCTTCAACTGTGCTGGTCTGATAAACTTCCGAAAGACAAATACAAGAATTAGCAAGATTAGAAGCACAATCAACCCTCCCAAGAAGAAGAATAAGGAAGATGAAGAGTGTTTCTCAGGTGGGCTTTCTTCGTTAAGTACTAATGGTGATGCCGCTGCATTTACAAAGTCATACTACTCTTATGAAACAAACAATACATTTCTACATAGGATGTATCTATATCATCAATATATTAGCAACTCATCATAGAAGATGACAACATTCATCTATGATCCCGCTTTTCTCAAAGCATAATGATCCATATAAATTTGAAGTAGCAACGTAGAAAGCGTACAATTTTATAAGAACTGATTACCGGTATTAACTTCCCCTAACTTTAATCCATCGATTAAACTAAAAGGCCATTCTAGTAGGTACTTACTTTCGAGCTAACCAACAAGATACATTCTAAAGCAAACAATAGTAAGCAAAAATATCAAGAACACAAACATTCTACTTCCTTCTTGAACAAAGAATGTAATTTTGATATCGTTAATCCTAATTCGGCAAGTCCTATAATCGTCATAGGTTCCAAAAATCATTGGCAAGTATCATCCCATCTTTTATCTTAAAAGCCAAATTTATAAGTAGTAGCAACAAAAGCAATGCGAATGTAAGTGTGTGCGTCTCTTTTTAAGGTTTTAAGGTTGAGGGTTCGAGTCTCGTCGAATACAAATATAAATAGTAAGTATGTAATATATATTGTCTTTCTAAAAATGATAGATCAACCTAAAACATAAACCTAAATATTATCAAAACAAGAAGATGATGACATGTGTCAAAATCAAAGATAAATATAACGAGTAAGAGAACGTGTAATCTATAAGTCAAGTATTGTATCGATTAGTTTAATCTTTAGATTGATATATCATCACTCTTTCATCAAAGGTGAGGACTATATGGGTAGGGAAAATGAGTCTTAACACTACATCATACGAATATTTATACGAAATTAGCAAAACTAAAAAAGAAACGATTTTGTTTTTTATACAAATTATCCTTTATATCAAAATTTCTGAGGGGTTAACTGCCCATACATGCCCAGTACGTGAGACAAAATTACGAAGAAAATAAAAGATGAAGATAAATAAGTACCTTGAGAAAGTAGACGAGACATAGTTTTATGTTTAAAATTGTGGTATGTGTTCCCCAACCAAACTAAATGATCATTAGCCAATGAATAGTGGGTTTTCTGAGGTAATAAAACAATGCAAATAAATAAATAATCAATTGTTTTTTCTTGTTTTTGTTGTTGAAATCGGCAAAATCAAGAAAAAAAACAATGTTTGTCTTCATTTGAATCTCCGACAACTTAACGACCCTCGCCGTCAAATGATACTTTTACCCGCTAAATTCTTTTTACATACATTAATCTATATTTACTTAAGTTTACTAATCATTCCAATTTTATAACCAAGTATAATATAATGTGCCCATTCACTAAGTATACATAGTTATTAAAAATTGGAACCACCTATATTTATTAATTAAAAGATTTATTAAATGCAATGATTTTTTGAATCGGGACCAAAAATATATTAATTTATCGAGTTTATTAATTAATCGAGTATTAATTTATCGAGTTTTCGCTATAGTTGGAAATGGTCCGCTTCGACGATTTATGCTTGAAAACAACATGAGTAAAGAAAGAAGATATAGTTATGATCCAAAAGGTGTTCTTCATACAAAAGTCGTGGGGCAAAATGCATAAAAGTCACCCAAAAAGATATCCGTTTTTCAATTGAAATACCGAATTTTTTTTCCTCAGTTTAATCACCTAAAGTGGTTTAATTTTGTCATCTCGTGTCATTTAGTGGGTATCCGGTTACCCTATTTTTAATAATTGGTTTTGGTTTTTTTTCTTTTTTCTTTTCTAATTTCTTTGTTTATATCTTCATTTCTTACCATTTCTTCCTCCAAAACCCAAAACGAAGAACCCTAGTTTCAATTCTCCCCAAAACGAAGAACCCTAATTTCAAGCATGTCGAAATCATCATCTTCAAGTGCTACTCCACGATCAATTGAAAGAAACGGGTCACCTAGGGTTTGTGTGTTGTGTGATTGTTGGGACGTATGTGGAATGTGGATTTCAAGAACGAGTAACAACCCAGGTAGAAGGTTTTTAAGCTGTCCAAATTACAAGTATGAACGAAGTGTGAGTATTCTCATTGATGGGATCCCGATTCATCAAGCGAATTGTATAAAGGAAAATTGAAGGAAGCTGAAGCACAAATTAGGTCTTTGAGGTTTAAAAATTTAATGTATCGAATTGTATGTTGGGTGTTGATTGTCACTGTAATGTTGTTGTTGTTGCTGTGAAACAAATTCCACAATTTTAATAAATAAAAAAAGTATTTCTGTTGATCATGTGAGTTACTTGTTTGCTTTTTGTCAGTTCAATACTTTCACAGGTTTTGATTCCTGTAAATATTCTATCTATTTTACTTTTACAGTTTTGATTCATGCTTATGTCTTTTATCATTTCAATGCTAAATGTGACCTTATATTCTATCTATTTGGCTATAAATAGGTTGTCTTACCCTTGCCAATTCACACAACAAAATATCTTCTGAAGATGATATTGTTGTTGTTGCTCGTGCATATGTAGATGATGACAGTGACTCCAATCCGTACTTCACTGATGATGATGAAATTGTGGCTCCTCCTCGTGCACCTGTGAATATGCCAAATGATGATCGTAGGGCACCTGTGAATATGGCTTCAACTTTTTTTTTTTATCAAACTCAAGAGCCACCAACTTGATTCTAGTAGGATTGTAAGTTGTTAATTATTACCATTTTAAATATTTTGTTTTACTACATATATATTCTGTGAATATGGCTTCAACTTTTGCGTCACTATTAAACCCTTTTCTAGACCATTCATGCATAGGTTGTTAGGACTAGCAACCTAAAAGGGTTTGAAACTGCTACATCGAAGTGTACTACTACTGGCTATCAACTTGCATGTACCTTACACATACATGATGATGCAAGGAGGAATGATCTCAGTTCACACATGACCATCAGGGGATCTTTCAAGTGGTTCAAACGTGTCAATGGGTGGAAGAGGGGTCAAAAACTTAGGTTTGTGCAAAGAAACTTGTCAACAACATGTGTGTTTGATGTGGATGTTGTTTGATGGTCTCATGTTTGTTGTTTGATGTTGATGTGCGTTTGATGTCTCATGTTTGTTGTTTTTAATGTACTTGTATGTGTTTCATCTTAATGAATCAAAGAGTATTTCATGTTTTGTATTGTGCATGCCCATAAACATAAAGATTGACAGAAATATAATTCAAATAATACATCAGACTTAAAGCTTAGAAAGTGGGGTGAACAAGTTACTGATTAGGTCGGGTGAACAATGTTCATCACCCGAGTTAACTGAATAGGTCAGATGAATATGTCGGGTGAACAATGTTCATCACCCGAGTTAACTAAATAGGTCGGGTGAACAATGTTCATCACCCGAGTTAACTAAATAGGTCGGCTGAACAATGTTCATCACCCGAGTTAACTGAATAGGTCAGGTGAACAAGTTACTGAATAGGTTCAAACATAAACATAATTCAAACATAGTTCAATCTTCCACAAACATAATTCAAACATCAACACAAACATAGTTCAAACATAACACAAACATGGTTCAAACATCTTTCAAACACAACAAACATAAATCAAACTTCAAATGGCTTGTCCGATGTTAAGCCTACACCATCTTTAGTTCTGAAAGGACCTTTCAACTTCTTGTTTGCAATTCTAGGAGAAGCCCTCCTTGGTCTCTTGTACCCTTTCCAAAAGTCTTCATACTTGTTTGGGTTATTGTGATCATAGGCATCAATTCTTGCAGATATGAAATTAGTTGCATATTGTTTATGTTCAACATCATATTGATTGTTTGGAGTCTTCATAGCAGCTTCAACCCTCTCCTTCTTTACAGCAATAATCATTTCTCTAGTAGGGCTTTCTCCAACCTTTTCCTTACCTTTGTTCCTTATTGTTTGGAGAGGCACATTCTCTTCAATTTGGACTGCAACATCCACCAATGACCCATTTACCACACCACTACCACTTGCATCATTTACCCTACCTTTCTTTATACCTCTGCCCTGACCTCCACCTCTACCTCTACCTCCACTTAGACCACCCCTTCTTAGATCCTGTCTCTTTCTAGCCTTTTCCTTAAAAACATTAGTAACACTAAGGCCAACATTGTCAAATTCAGTAGTTGCAAAAATTGGTGGTGGTGGTGGTTGTTCAGTTGGTAGTAGTGGTGGTGGTTGTTCAGTTGGTAGTGGTAGTGGTGGTTGTTCAGTTGGTGGTGGTAGTGGTGGTTCATTAGTTGTTTCATTTGTTTGTGGTGGTGATGGTTGTTGACTATTAAAACCAAACATATCACAAGGATCCTCATCAACTAGTCCACTTCTACTAGTACTTGCACCACCCCTTCCCCTGCCCCAACCACCCCAACCCCTACCACCACTACCACCCTTGTCACTTGAACCACCCCTGATACTTGGACCAACCCTCCTACTTGAACCACCCCTATTGCTTGACTCACTAGACCTGACTCTTGGATTAACTGGATTTTCAACAAGTGGTCTACCAATCTTCTTTGGAACCATTGTGACAATGACTTTTGGGTTTTTGCATGTTTTAACATTGTGACCTATTTTTTTTACAGTTGTGACAATGAATGACCCTAGGAGGTCTAACTAGGTGATCATGTGTCTCACTAATATGCCTATTTCTTTTTACACAAGGGCTGCCTGGGTTTTGCCTGTCATTTGGTGATAAAGGAGGGTTTTTGTTCTGTTTAATCCACATATTTATACCTCTTACAGGCAAAATGTTTTTCCTACAGGCAATATCTATCCGGGTTAAAGTTAAGAAAGTACATAGCAGCTATAGCATGGGGGTATGGTATACCAGTTGGTAGCCACTGCCTACAACTACATATTAGGTTGTTCAACTCAACATTGAAGGCCTCATCTTCAAGTCTTATCTCAAACTTCATGTATCCACTTGGAATAACACACCATAACCTAATGAAAACAAAAAACATCTATAGTAAAACTTAATAAAAAAAGACATATAATAAAACACGTTATATCTTTGAACTCTTTTGTTGAACTCTAACATTTTCCTCACATTTGGTGTGAGTTTATTAGACCATTTATCAGCATCCTCTCTTAATGTGTTATTCCTCCTCATCACATATTTTCTTATGTCTTCAAATATTGCTAAGATTGGCATCCTTCTATCATACCTTATGTGACACTTAAATGACTCACATAACCCATTTTCAACTGCATCACAATCAAATCCTATTGTAAAGAAGTCCCTTGACCATGAATGAGGTTCCTTTTCCATCAAATACCTGAAAGCATTCGCATCTGTAACTTTTAACTCTTCCAATACATACATGAACTTTTCTTCATAGTTTGCCTTTGTAACTTGCCAGAACAATGATCTCAATTCAACACCAGAAAAGTACCTTGTGCCCATCAGATAACAAAGCTAATCCACTCCCTCCTTGTAAAGCTAGGTCATCATTAACAAGTCTCATGAACCATTCCCAGTTTTCAATATTCTCCACCTCAACACATGCCCATGCTATTGGATAAATGTGATTGTTTGCATCTCTTCCAACTGTTGTTAACAACTGCCCATTACTAATCCCTTTCAAGAAACACCAATTAAAGTCAATTACCTTCCTACAACCAATCATCCAACCTTCTTTTAAGTTCTGAAAACATATATACATTCTCTTGAACATGCAAGTCCCATCATCCAAGTTGTCAACATCCAATCTAACTGTAGTTCCAAGGTTAGATCTTTTAAGTGCTGCATCATAGTCCCATAACTTTGCATAATGGTCAACAACATTCTGCTTCAGTGCATAAGTAGCCATTCTTTTTGCCCTGTAACATTGACCAATTGATACCTTAACCCTATATTTTTTCATCACTTGTTCTTGCAGTTGAACAAATGTCATGTTTGGATTCAATCTCAACTTATCTTCATACTGATTTGCAATAAATCTTGCAGAAACTAAGGATCTCAAATAAAAATGTCTAGTACACAAATGTTTATTGTGACAACCACAAATTTTGAGGTACTAATTCCGAGTTTAACTTTCTTTATTTATCGTTATTTCATTTTGACCCATTTTACTATTTTGATATTTCGATTTATTACACTTTCGTTTGTGTCGGATTATGTATATTACATACCGTTTATGTTCTTTGTGACTAAAACGTATATTTAACTAAGTGCCTAGCAATTATAAGTATTCTCGTAGGTTAATATTGGTAATTTAAAGCCTTCGTCTTTTCGAGAAAAAAAATTAACGTTAAAAATATTACAAATTTAGTCCTCTAACTAAAAATCTATTACAAGGTTAGTCCTTTAACGGGAACTAACAGAATCTGTGACAAATTCAGTCCTTTTAACGGACAAACTAACGGAGCAGAAACTGGACTTAGGGCGCAGCCCTAAAGACTTAGGGCGCAGCCCTGGTCTGCTGTTCACAAAATTCCAAAAACGTTTTTGCTTTCCTAGAGATCCCAACTCACATGCTACCATGTGATTTCTGCCCAATTCTTTCCCTAATTTAGTGTGGGATGAGTAAATTGTGTGTAACACCCCGGTCAGGCGGAAGCCGGAGATGTACAGTATTAGTATATTCAGAGTCATAAGGTTACAACAAATTAAATAACAAAAGGGTAACATCGAATTTAAATATAAGTTATCGAGTTACAAAAGTTACAAAGTACATAAGTTCGGGAAATAAAACAATACATAATCGACATACGGATCCTAATAGAACTAATCATAGCAAAACAAGTTCCCAAGCAAGATCCACGTAGTCATATAATAGTCATCAAGATGTAACCTCAAATCCCTGAAATAGCGTTAAAAACGACGTCAACACAATGTTGGTGGGTTATTCGTAAAGTTAATAAAACATAAGTAATAAAGCTTTTGACCCGAATATTTAGAAAAAGTTTAGTAAAATCATTAGTAATAAACATATATCTTGATTTAAAATAGCAAATAGCAATATGAACATTCCTTAGTCTAGAATAATACACTTGAACCTAAACATAAAAGGCAACAACCCCCTTAGTGTGTTAAACTAAGTTTAGTCAATGAAATAATACGGTAATAATATCAGTCCGCAAGGACCGCACACCGGCAAGTCATCCCAATACGGCGATGAGGGTTTGTTAGACCCAAATAGATCTATATATATATCCGCAGGCTCAATAAGAGTTGACAAGTGTGTATATGGGGCCTTATACTACCACCAAGGCCATATAAGTAAGTAAGGCAACACGATAATACTAAGGCATCATAATCTAATTTGCATAAACAAGATATATAAAATTAAGTTACGCTAACCATGCCCGAAGTAAAATTTATAAAAGCGGTAAAAGGGCATCGAATAACTCACAGGTAACGTAAAGCGTAAAATAAAGAGCAAGAGTGTCGGAACTCAAGGATACGCGGTATCAGAACCACCGCCTAAGTGCCCTAGCATAAGACATAAAAGGTCTAAGTATCTCTAATGTAATAGGTTTAGCCTCGTATATAATTAACGTTATATTAAATATTAGAGTTTAGTAGAGTTTAGGCGAATAATGAATATTTAGAATTAAATTCGTCGAATCCACCGACGATAAGTCGTAGCTAGGTGACGAATAAAAAAGTATTTAATATTTCGAGTCGATAATGACATCGATGAGTTAAGTTTATAAATATGATTAGATATGAATGATATCCGAGTCCAAAGTGACTACCAGGAATATCGTTGAAAGGAGTATTAGATTTAGTCAACGTCAACCAAAGTCAAAGTCAACCAGAGTCAATATCAAGGATAGTTGACTCGGTCAAAGTCAACGAAAGTCAACTATTTTAAAGAGAAGTTAAAGTCAACGAAAGTCAACCTTTGACCAATTTGAATATTTTAAAGATGTGAGTTTGAATATTTGAGTAAAATATTATTAGAAATCAGTTTATAAAAGTTATATAAAAGTTTAAGTTTAAAAATCGAAGATTTAATCGTTTTCGGAGAGATAAACGTTTAGACGATAAAAAGACGTTTTAAATGTTTATAATGGTAAATAATATATAATTTGAGATTGCGTTTATGTTTTGAGTCCAAAACACATATTTAACAGTTTATAATACTTTACGTATACTAGATTAGGGTTACGTATGCTTAAAAACGTCGAAAATACGCGAAAACGACAAAACAGCTGCCAGGACTGCGCACAGAATGCCTGTGCGTCGTCCTGGCTTGGGCAGAAGCTCCCTCGTTCCTGGGGTTAGGACGGCGCACGGTGCTGTTCGCCCAAAATCAGCTTGTTGTTTAAACGTGTTTTCGTTACGGTAAGTTAGTTTAAGTCTTAAGCGATTATTTACAGGTTGTTAGGTGAAGTTATTTAGTCAAATAACTTATAGTTAAACTTATATATTATATACATATTTATATATTTGCTTATTACAAGATTTTACAAGTTTTAGTTATATTTTGTTAAGTTTGTATATAATACATATTATGTATAAAGATACTTAGATTTAAGTCCACTAAATGTAATAAAAGTGTTGGAACATTTTCGGCAAGAATTTACTAATAAATCTATATGAAATTATCCGGTTTTAACGTTTATATAACATTATCGGTTAAACATTTTAACAACTTATTTATATGACAAGTATTAAGTTTTTAAGTGACTTTTTAGATATTTAGTTATTATACCAACTTAGTCATTATAACAAGTTTTAAGATATTTTTAGATGTTGAAAATAAGAATTAAACGAAAGAACGTAAAAAGGAGAATATGAAAGTTTTCCGGAAAAGTCTTGAAACGGAAGTAAGAAACTAGAGACTTTTCGCCGGAAATCTTCCAAGAGTGGTATGGAGGGTGAAATCTCCAAACAAAGAAAAGATAGGTTAGATTATAAACTTTAAAAGGTGAAAGTAGAAGAAAACGTCTAAGGAGGTTTTCTTACCGTTTTCTCAAGTTTGGGAAACTCTACAACTCCAAAGTGAGCCGGAAGTTTCCAAAGAGTTATATGGAGGAAAGGAGCTCCAAATAAGAAAAGAAACAAAGTATTAGAATGGATTATTAGAAGAAAGTATTAAAAGGAAAGTTTGTTATGAAGCTTTTCTTACCGAATTTTCCAAATTTTAGAAGTCTTCTAACTCCAAGATGGATTGAAGATGAACCCTTGAGAAATAAACTCCTTACAAAACATAAGAGTTTGGTTAGTAAACTCTTAGAGTCATAGGAAGAAAGTTAATGGAAGAAAAGATGGAATTTTCGAAGGAAAAACTTACCGAAAGTTGTATAATCACTTAGATGTCCTCCAATGATCTTTCCTAACACACTTACCACCTTTGAATGGGGTTTTAGTCTCTCAAAGTTTCTGGAAGTGAAAGGAAACTAGAGAGAATTGTGTGTGAAGAAAGATACAAAAATGAGGAAAAGTGATAGAAAGTTGTTTAAGGTTTAGTTTAGGAATGAGAGATGGTGAAATATGGTCAAGGATCCACATTTTACTCTTCCTATATCATTTGGGGAAAGATTTGGGCAGGTTTCACATGTTAGCATGTGGTTTGGAATCTCAAGAAAAGCAACAAAAACGTTTTTGTAATTTTGTGGAGAGTGCAGGTGCCAGGACGCAACACACCCTTCATGTGCGCCGTCCTGGCCACTTTCCCCTGCCCAGTTAGTTGGTCCGTTAGAAAAGGACCGAAATTGTAATGGTTTTCGTCAGATTCCGTTAAAGGACTAACTTTGTAATAGATTTTTGTTTTGAGGGAAGAATTTGTAATATTTTAAAAGTTAATTTTTCTCGAAAAGACGAAGGCTTTAAAATACCAATATTAACCTACGAGAATACTTAATATTGCTAGGCACTTAGTTAGATGTACGTTTTAGTCACAAAGGACATAAAACAAAGGTTATAAACGCGATCCGACACAAACGCAAAAGTAATAAATCGAAATATCGAAATAATAACTTGGGTCAAAATGAAATAACGATAATTAAAGAAAGTTAAACTCGGAATTAGTACCTCAAAATTTGCGGTTGTCACATTGTGGATCCTTGACCATTTCTAACCATCTCTCATACCATTTTTCACCCTTAAACCATTTTCACCTCATTTGACCAAAACTTGTATCTCTCTCTAACTCAAACTCTCTCTAGTTTCCTTTCATTTTCAGGAGCTTTTAGAGAGATAAACCGCATTCAAGAGTGGTATTTGGGTTGAGAAAGATCATTGGAAGTCATCTTGAGGATCATACAACTTTCGGTAAGCATTTTTCCTTCGAAAATCCATCTTTTCTTGCACTAACTTTCTTCCTTTGACACTAAGAGTATACTAACCATATTCTTGTGTTCTTGCAAGGAGTTCACTCATCAAGGTTTCTATCTCCGACTTATTCTTGAGTTGGAAGGCTTTCAAGCCTTGGAAATTCGGTAAGTAAAATCCTTCGTAAAGACTTTTCCTTCAATCTTTTTCTTCTTGAAATCCCTTTCTAACATATTCATTTTCTTTCTTATTTGGAGCTCTTTTTACTCCACATCTTCCTTGGAAGCTTTTTCCGGTTTATTCTTGGATTACAAGATTTCTACCTTTGGGAAATCGGTAAGTAAGTTGTTACAAACTTTTCTTTCATTATTCTCTTTAAAAAGTCCTTATCCTAACACGTTTCTTTTTCTTCTTATTGGAGCTTGTTACTCTCCATAACCTCTTTGAAGTCTTTTCCGGCAAAAGTCTCAAGACTTGTTTGCTACTTCAAAGACTTTTCGGTAATTCTACATCTTTTCCTCTATTTTTCCGTTTTTCCTTTATTACTCATTTTCTCACCTAAAGCTATCTTAAAAACTTATTAAAATGGTTAAAATGATTAATATGGCTAAAATCTAAAAGTTACTATAATATGTAATAAGCTTGCCATGTTAATAGGTTATTAGAAAACTTAACCGAAAATGTATATTAAACTATTATAAAATCGGATAATTTCATATACGATTATTAGTAAATTCTTTTCGAAATTGTTCCAACACTTTCTTAAAACTTAGTGGACTTGTAAATCTAAGTAATTTATACATAATCTATGTTATAAACAAACTTAACGAAATATAACTAAACTTTGTAAAATCTTGTAAATAAGTATATGTATAAATATGTAATTATATATAAGTTTACTTATGAGTTATTTGACTAAATAACTCCATTTAACAATCTGTAAAAATTCACTTAAGACTTAAACTAACTAACCAGTACTAAAAACGATTAAAACCAATAAACTGATTTTGGAACTCTAGTCACCGGGGCGCCGTTCTAACCCATAGGGGCTGCGCACCAGGCCTGTGTTCCAGAACAGAACGACGCACTAGTTAGCCAGGGCGCGACACCGGCTGCCGTTTCGCCTTTTTTCGCGTATTTCAGACTATTTTAAGTATACGTAAACCTATTTTAGTATACGTAAAGTATTATACACTGATAAACATATGTTTTGGACTCAAAACATAAAACGCAACCCTAAACGACATATTATTTACTATTATATACATTAAAACGTCTATTTTATCGTTAAATCGTTCAATTCTCCGAAAACGATCAAATCTTCGATTTTAAACCTAAACTTTTAAATAACTTTTATGAAACTGATTTCCGATCATATTTTACTCAAATATTCAAATTATATCTTTAAAAATATTCAAATTTGTCAGAGGTTGACTTTCGTTTACTTTGACTTCCTTTCCAGACGGTTGACTTTCGTTGACTTTGACCAAGTCAACTATCTTTGATATTGACTCTGGTTGACTTTGACTTTAGTTGACTTTGACTTTAGTTGACTTTAACTTGGTTGACTTTGACCATGGTTGACTTTGACTCCGGTTGACTTTGACTCCGGTTGACTTTGACTAAATCTAATACTCCTTTCAACCGATATTCCTGTTACTCACTTTAGGCTCAGAATATCATTCCTTTCTAATCGTATTAATAAACTTAAACGATCGATATTCCTAGAAGTCATTATCGACTCGAAATATCAAATATCTTTTATTCGTCAATTCGGTACGACTTATCGCCATTGGATTCGACGACGTTGATTCTATATATATATAATATTCGTCTAAACTCTACCAAACTATAATATTTAATACAACGTTAATTAATACGAGGCTAAACCTACTACGGTATAGATACTTAGACCTTTTATGTCTTATGCTAGGGCACTTAGGCGGTGGATCTTATTCCGCTTGAATTTGAGTTTCCGACACTCATACGCTTTATTATGCTACTTGTGAGTTATTCGATGTCCTTTTACCGCTTTATAAATTTTACTTCGGGCATTATTAGCGTTAACTAATTTTTATATATCCTGTTTATGCAATTTAGACTATGATGCCTTAGTTTTAGCGTTTTACCTTACTTATATGGCCTTGGTGGTAGTATAAGGTCCCGTTTACACGCTTGTCAACTCTTATTGAGCCAACGGTTATATATATAGATCTATTTGGGTCTAACAAACCTTCATCGCCGTATTGGGATTTTGCCTTGTGTGCGGTCCTTGCGAGCTGATGTTATACCGTAGAATACTTCATGACTAAACTTAGTTTAACAAGGGGGTTGTTGCCTTTTAATGTTTAGGTTCAGGTGTTTTATTACTATGCTAAGGATTATTCATATTGCTATTTGTATTAAATAAAGATATATGTTCATTTACTAATGATTTACTAAACTTATTCTAAACTTTGGGTCAAAAGCTTTTATACTTAATGTTTTCTTAACTTTGCGAATAACCCACCAACTTTATGTTGACGTCGTTTTTAACGCTATTTCAGGGATTTGAGGTTACATGTTGATGACTATTATATGACTACGTGGATCTTGCTTGGGAACTTGTTTTGCTATGTACTAGTTCTATTAGGATCCGTATGTCGATTTTGTATTTGTACTATTTCCGAACTTATGTACTTTGTAACTTTGTAACTCGAAATTCTTATATTAATTCGATGTTACCCCTTTTGTTATTTAATTTGTTGTAACCTATGTCTCTGATTATACTAATATTGTACACCTCGGGTTTCCGCCTGAGCGGGGTGTGACATTTATCATTAAGAGATCTTCTAAGATAGAATGGACACCAAACTTGACTCTCATCTATTGCACCTTTATCTTTCTTTCTTCTTTTCTCATTAAAACCACACCTAACCATCACTCTATGTGAGTCACTTCTATCATACCAAAGTTGATACCCATTGTATACTGAATAAAAAAATCAAACAATCTTTCAATTCATATGCATTTGCATACCTTTCACCCATGATCGGTCTCTTCGGTTTCCAGTAGGTTTTTGGGTTGTGAATTGGAAATTCTTTGTCAAAATTGGCAAGTTGAGCACCCTTATCATCTGATTCTTCTATATAAGGCATCTCATCTTCACTGTTATGGTTTGGTTCAACATGAACACCCTCATTATCACCATTAACATTTTTGATCTGAAGTGTTCACACGACACTCAGTAATCCTAATTAGAAACTCCAAATACAACATAAATTAGTTAAGGACATACTATGTTAAACCTTGTTTAAGTACAAGAGAGGCTAAAAAATAAAATTGAATAAAAATTAAGAGACAATCCTTGCTTGTGAAGAGTTTTTACACGGATGATCCATTGATTGATTGTTAAATTTTCATCAAACTTCACATTTTTAAACACATAAATAATCCACCAATAATTTCACAATTTTGAATATATTCTTTTTTTTTCTTTTTATATCTAACATTCGTTTTCCTATATCTTATCTGACATCGTTTTTTCTGCATCACAAATCCAAAATCATTTCCAGCCCAAGTCGTTTTTTCGATTTCAGTATTTTGTTGACGTCCATTTTGCATAATTTAACATTGTAATAAAAACTATGACATATTTATTGACCTGGAGCTGAAAAATGTTTAGTTTAACGAATGAGACTATTTATATAACAAAAATGTAAACCACGTGTATGATTCATCTTTAACCCAAATTCAAAAGAAACAAAAGGATATTTCTGTGTGAAAATACTCCCGCCAAATCTTCAATTTTAGCAATTTTTCCAAGAAATGCAATCGAAAATCAATTCATTCTTCAAACCCAATTCTTCTTCATATTCAACATTACAAACCCTAACCCTAGATCCATCTTTTCCCCATGAAGAATCCCAAATTCCTATTATCTACACTCGAAGACCTCCAAAATCAGATAGGTATAATCAATTTTACATTTTAATTGTAGTTTTATAAATGATGATGTAAATTGTGTTAATTGTTTATGCCCTTAGTTTTAATTTCATTAATGTTAAATGGATCATGTGTATCGGGTTTATGAACTTATTTGGCTCGGTATGTTTTTCATAAGCCCGTTATTTCCGACTTATTTTCATGCTTTATGTGCTTTTTATGACTTAAATACTAAGATAACATCATAAGCTGGAAAATAAGCCGGAAAAAAGCGAAACTAAATAAGCTTGTTAGCCAAACACATTAGCTAAAACAAACACCTCCGAGAAGTTAATGATGAAAGTTGACTGACTTT
>CAJVGC010000582.1:57639083-57707725 GCA_910822075.1 Senecio squalidus | reverse complement strand
CTTCACCCAACACAGCTTGAACTTGATTAGGTACCTGTCTGTTTAAGCAATCCTCATTTTTTAAAGATGATATGCACCATGATTTACAAATTCTTTTATAGTGCTCAGTTTCTTCTCTAAGTTTGTGATTTTCTTTTGCAAGATCACTATAGGCTTCAGTCTGAGCATTTAAAAGAACTTTATAACTTTCTAATTCAGTTATTTTATCATCTTTACTTTTCATAAGATTTTCAAGATTTTTGAATTTTTGTTTGAGGTCATTTTGTTCTTCTAGTGTGGTGGTCAAGTCAACAAAAATATACTCAAACATTTGAATTTTTTGTTCATTTGTATAAGTTTCAAAATTGTGTACCTTATAAAGTTTTGACTTGTTCCAGTCTGAATTGCAACTCATTCTTTCAGCTTCCTTTAGATCCTTTTCGAACTGAGAGGCGGATTTCTCAGCTTCAGGAGCTTCCTCCACTATTGCCATCAAGCACTGATCTACCACTTCTTCTTCATCAGATGACAGTTCTTCATCCAACCATTCTTCAGCAAAGAATGCTCTTTGTTCAGTTTGATACTTTTGAGGGTTGGAGTTGTTGCCTTTTTTGTATTTTAGATACTTGTTTCGGTATCTTTGGGCCCTTTCAGCAACTTCGTCCATATGCTCAGTCTGGGCATTCTTTACTTTGCAGTCAGCAGCCATGTGTCCAACATTTGAAGCATTTTACCTTTTTTAGATCAAAAGGTTTCTTGCCTTTGTAGCCTGTCTTCTGTTCAAGCTTCATGGTCAACAGGGCAAGCTGACTCTTTAGTTTCTTGACTTCAGATTCATTTTCAGATTCTGAGTCTGAGTGTGACTCAGACTCAGATGAGTCAGCTTGAGAATAAATTTCTTTATTCCTTCTGCTTGTTGCAACTAATGCAGCTTCTGGGTCCTTTGCAGTTCTTCTATTATTGAGCTTCTTTCTTTCTTGAGATTCTTCAAAGTTTAACAATAGACCAAATAGTCCTGGCAGTTTGTAGGTGGACAGCTTCTCACTTACTACAAGTGATGTGATAACAGATTCAAATTTGTTAGGTAATATATCAACAAATTTCTTACATATATCATCATCATCTTTTGTCACTCCCAGAGCTGACATATCATTTAGTAGAATCTAAAATCTGGTATGAACATCAGCCAAAGTTTCTTTTTCTTTCATATAGAAATTCTCATAATTTCTAATGAGACTGTTCAGTCTTTGCTCCTTTACAACTGGAACACCTTCATAAGACACAATTAATGTGTCCCATAGTTCCTTAGCTGTTTTACAGCCTGCAATTTTAGAAAAGATTTGTTCTGACACTGCATTTCCTAAAATGCTTCTGGCTTTGGGATCAAGATTGAATAAGAGCTTGTCTTGATCTGTCCATTGAGATTTGGCAGTTTGAACCCATCTGGCACGTTGGATAACTTTATCACCTTCTTTCACTTCATCAATCTGTTTACCTGGAATTATGGGTCCTTCAGTTATGACTCTTATCATTTCTTCATGAATTCCTGATAAATGCCACTCAGCCTTAAGCTTCCAATGTGCAAAGTTATGACCAGTGAACACAGGAATTCCTTTTCCAGCCATTGTGGTTATGTTTGAAGATGATGACATTGTTTTGAGATTTTAGGTATTGATCGTTTAAGATTTATAAATTTATTAAAATTTAAATCTTATTTGCTCTGATACCAGTTGTTAGGTCTCACTAAGATCCCAAACAATGGCTAATCAATAACAAATAAGTATTTAGACGTTAATTGTTATATATCGATTTATTACTCAGTTTCAGTATATATTATAGCGGAATTATAATATTGAAACAATGAAAATAACACACAGTTATATTCCAGTAAAAGTTGTACAGATTACAAAACTCAAACTCACTATTTATACACAATATAGTGAGTTTGATAAGGATCAATCTAAGTGAATCTTTTAAACAGATAAAAGATATTAACTAACTAGACTGCCTTAATTCACGGCTAACTTCTCTCATGAGTCTGAGTTAGTCAGACTAAGTCACTCAGACTCATGTCACTCAGACTGAGTCACTCAGACTCATGTCACTCAGACTCAGACTTTGATTAACAGATTTATTAATCTTGGGATAGATCATTGTTTTTTCCCAACACAAATGAGGTAACTGAAGAGGAGCAAAAGGGTTGTTAATTGTATTGGTTAATGTTGTTTAGGACTTTGTTAAATTGTAATCGTTAATGTTGTTTAGGACTTGTTAAATTGTAATCGTTAATGTTGTTTAGGACTTGTTAAATTGTAATCGTTAATGTTGTTTAGTACTTGTTAAATGTTAGCTATGTATTTAGTATTTTTAGTATGAATGTAAAGTTAGAATGTAGACTTTTCTTAAGTTTTGCAGTTTGCATGTGGTTACGTTATTTCATAATGTGTTTTGTTTTTTTTTTTGTATTACTGTATTCTAAAACTATACATTCAAACCGGGCTTATCATATATGATAGGCATATCATATATGATAGCAATATCATATATATCATATATGAATAACAATATCATATATATCATATATGATAGGCAAATCATATGATAGGAATATCATATATGATAGGTATATCATATGATAGGAATATTATATATGATAGGAGTATCACATATCATATATGATAGGAATATCATATATGATAGGAGTATCACTTATCATATATGACGGGAATATCATATATGATATCACATATCATATGATATGCCTATCATGTATCACATATCATATATGATAGGAATATCTATATGTAGGCATATCACAATATATGATATATCCTATATATAGGCATATCAATGTGTAGATATTCATATTGATAGGAATATCATATATGATAGGCATATCATATATGATAGGAATCATATATGATAGGCATATCATATAGATAGGCAGATAGCATATCAATATGAAGGATATCATATATGATAGGCAATATCATATATGATAGGCAATCATATATGATAGGCAATAGGCATATCATATATGAAGGAATATCATATATGATAGGAGTATCATATATGATAGGAATATCATATATGATAGGAGTATCACATATCATATATGATAGGCAGATAGGCATATCATATATGATAGGAGTATCATATATGATAGGCATATCACATATCATATATGATAGGAATATCATATATGATAGGAATATCATATATAATAGGCATATCATATATGATAGGAATATGATATTCCTATCGATACTGCACATTAACTATAAGTATATCATAAATGATATACTTATGATGGTTATATTCATGTTCTAAGTTATATGTTTTTATTAAATCAATGGTTAAGAAAAGATTGGATGTTGACACTATTTTAGATAATTTTTTAAACTGAAGGAGAAGATTTATTAGAGCATCATCAGTCATTGAATAAAGAGATAGACATTGGAGCACTATAATCTCTTCTCTATTTCAATTTTTTTTCATTTAACTCAATAGTATTTCAATAGTATATCATATATGATAACAATATCGGTTATCTTTTTGTTCCGGACATCTTCAATACTGGATCGAGCTTGTCTAAGAGACTATCATAACTATTTCAATTAACAAGTGACTGAATGAGTAAATAATATCAATATGCCTATGATATAACTATCACACATGTTTTTCTTCAAATTAGCTTTTCTCAGCAGCTACCTTTTCACCAACAACTTGCTTTTCGGCAACTAGCTTTTCCAGAGCGGCTTGCTTTTCCGCAACTACAATCTTACAGGTCCTTACATTGTGAACTGCTTCTCCACATTTCCCACATTTCTTTTTCACCTTCAAGCTTTTTTCAATTGCTATTTCTCGGGAACTCTTCAAACGGTTGTCTTTTCCACAACCTTTGTATCGTAACAACTGTGGATTTTTCACTAATACTTCGTCAGGCTTTGCAACTCCAATCAACTTCTCGATTAAATGATCTTTTTCCATTGGTGTCGGATTTGGTAAGTCGTTCTCTACTTCTTTTTTAAGTTCCTTAATCTTCTCAACATAAGCAACTAGTTTTCCTTCATCCTTGCTCAGTAGATTAATGCACTCGTCAACCGTAGAACACGCCTCATTTGCCAAATTTTGAACAACTTCATTAATTTCACCATATCTGTTTTTCCTTGTCCTCAATTCAGCATTAATCAAATCTTTTGTCCAACGCCTCAAGATATATTTATCTGGAATTTCATCAGCTTGACAGTTCTTCAACAAGAAAAATATATGTCGGCATAAGATACCATATCGAGGAAAATGCCGGCATGTACCAACCCAAGTCTCTTCTTCCTTGTTATGTAGAACCTTAGTACACATTAGAAGAGTAAAAATCATCCAATCATAATAATCACATTTAATATTACAATGTACAAATAAGTTTATATCATATGTGATTTTATAAGTAAATTTACCTTGTATTTTGCTTCAAAAATGGGAGTCTGGTTGTCCTGTTGTGCAGTCACTGACTTTGTAGCATTCAAGATCGGGGTTTTATCTTTAACAACATAACTCTCACAACTTTCTTTTGTATTCATCTCTGTCAGAAAACAAGACCAAGAAGCTGCATGTATTTCTTTTTGAACCATCAAAAATATAGCACGTGTGTAAACTTTTGCTGCATGATTTTCAATCTTCAACGGTGTCATTGACTTTGGAGCGGTGTTCATCGATTTAAAATCTAACGTCTCTTGCTTATATCTTTGTTTTTCCATTGCTTACTCAAAACAAATCATGAAATTCACTAGCGTTGAACCATGATTTGTGAAATGTGAAAAAATGAATTTTCACTCTCTGATCTTGAAGTAGTTCTCATTAGTCCAAACAAAGGAGAATTAACGAAATAAGCTGGTATCCATGTTGATCTTATGTTATACATTTTGGATAACCACTTGTGATCTTTCAACCCATAATCTTCAATCAACTTCGCCCACTTCTCCTCGAATTCCATTGGTTCAATGTACATGTTCCACACAATTTGGTTTAGTCTGTTTTTAAATTCAGAATTAAGAATTTCTGGTACAATCTGCAATTATATTAGAAATACACTTTTTTGTTAAGTTTTGTTTTTTAAATCTATCATATATGATATTAGATAGTACATGTAATACGTATATCATATATGATATACATATTACATGTAACAGGTACATCATATATGATATACCTGTTACATGTAATATGCATATCACATTTTTCATATAACTATCACTAGAAAATATACTTATATTATATATCATATATGATAGAGATAGTTCAAACCTTTGCTGGCAATTTCTGTGTTATGTGCCTCATGCAGAGGCGGTGTGTCGAGTTTGGGAAAACAGCAACAATTGCTTTCTTCATTGATGAATCTTGGTCTGTTACCACCATAGTTGGCTCCTTCCCAAACGCCTTCATGAATGATTTGAGTAGCCAAATATAAGATTCCGATGTTTCATCCTTAAGCATTCCCGCAGCAATTGTCACACACTTTCTGTGATTATCAATCCCAGTGAATGGGACAAACATCATATTATACTTATTAGACGATTGAAATAAATTCAAGTTAGTATATAAAAAACTGAGTAAAATATAAGACATGATATAAATATCATACATGATATAAATTCCAGAACCATCTGTTTACGACTAAAATAAAACCAACTATCATATATGATAGTTTAAACAATCAGTGTTGATAAAAAAGCATTTTTGTCAATTCTGAATTTATATAATAATAGCTAATCATATATGATAAAGAATACTTACTTGTTTGTTCGGTAAGTTGCATCAAATGATATAATATCTCCAAATTCTTGGAAGTTACATTTTGCAACTGCATCAGCCCAAAACATGGACGAAAATTCCGCATCCTCAACAACATAATCGAAGGAAAACTTTGGGACGTATTTTTTCCTATTTTCCATTTTGGTTATGAGCATTTGAGCATCACTTTCCCCTATAAAACAGTTGATGTCTCTCTTGAAGTTCTTGAAGTCTAGAGCCGTCCCGTGTACATTCTTTATAGAACCTTTCAAATTACTATAATAGTGATGTGCCTTTATTCCACCAATGTTTGCAAAAGACGATTTCAGTATCCAAAGCTGTTCAGAATATTTTAACTGCCTTTGTTTCCTTGTTAGATGCCTATACTCACTAGGAATTAACATATGGTTATGTTCATCGATAAAATCACTAACTCTGAACTTTGTTGATCCCGGAATCGAAGTAAACCTAATATGAGCTTTGCACCCTTTAATTTGAATATTTGTATTCCTAATTGTTTTTCCACTATTTGCAGGATCCAAAGTATCGATATTGATATTCGTGGGAATTCCAGCCTTGTTACAAAGAATGTATTTTTCTTTTATAAATCCTCCTTTTAATTTTCTTTGAGTCGATAATCTTATGTCAAATCCTCCTTTACCAGCATAAAGCGCGTACCCGTGAATTCCTTTTAGAAGCGAGTCATATAACTTCCTTTTTTTTTGGTATTAGATCAGCTTCAACCAGCGGTTTCCAATATCTTGTACCACCTGGTGTTTCTGTTTCGTTTGTTGCAATCGTTAACGGTCCCAACTTTTTAAGCAATTCTGTAAATGAAATTTTCAATATATTAGAACAATCATATATGATATATCTAACAAACAATATCTACAATCACTTCTCATATTCCAATATAACCATTACGAGTATCATATATGATATACGTATCAAACAAATTCCAAACATTCTAACAAACAATCATGTATGATATTCCTATCTAAACCTTTCATAAGTATCATATATGATATTACTATCAAACAAATTCCAAACATTCTAACAACCAATCATGTATCATACGCCTATCTAAACTTTTTACAAGTATCATATATGATATTGTTATCAAACAAATTGTAAACATTCTAAAAACAAATTTTGTATGATATTCCTATATAAACGAATCCAAGTATCATATATGATATTGCTTTCAAACAAACTACAAATATTCTAAAAAGCAATCCAAGTATCATATATGATATACCTATCATTCAAATTGCATTCATTCTAACAAACAATCATGTATGATATTTCAATGTAACCAGACAAATTAAAATACCCAGTATCATATATGATATAAAAAAAAAATTTAAAATACCTGCAACTGCAGATTCATTATTGTTTGAATCGGATTTTTGTGACGAATTACTAGAATTATTAGATAAAGAATCGTCGTTATGATGCTCAAATTCCGTTTCCATTGTTTCTGGATTCAATGATTCTGGATTCGTTTCCATTGATTCGTATGGAGGTTTTACGAAGGTAATCGCGATTGATTCGTATGGAGGTTTTACGTCGATTGATTGGCCATTGATAACGAGAGGTTGGGGAGCTTGAATAACGAGATCTGTAATTTTTTTGTTATTTTGTTAAAGGACGAAAATGGCCCTCCAATACAAAATTTTGTTTTAATCTCAGCCCTTAGATTTTTTTTTGGAGGGCTGAGATCAAGTCTTTAGGTCTCAAATAATTTACATGTTTTAATTGATCCCACCCCTATCCTTTCTCTCTAATAAATGGGAGATTAGGATGACTTCATATTGCTGATGTGTCTCCTGATGTCATAATAAAAAATCAAAATAAACAGGTTTTTAAAAGAAGAAATACTGGAAGCCCTACATGGGATAGCGTGAAACGTACAAGGGAAGCTTTGTCTTCGGATGCTTACAACGATTGGTCACCGATTAGTCAGCCAATTGGATTAGGAAATTTGAATTTGCTTCTTTCTTTTATCCCCATAATCCCTTCAGTCACATCCTTCATCTTCATTTTCCCCAAACCCTAACAAATTCGAATTCGTCTGATTGTCATTCTGCCAGGTAATTTATATGTTTTTTTTATTATCTTTTTGTTTAATTACTTGTAAGGCAATGTGTTTTTCTTCCTTTTTAATGAGATTAAATAAATTTTCGGTTTCTTTTTCTTTAATCTGGCATTAGATGTTCTCTTTAATATGTCTTTTCCTTTCAGTGTTGTTCTTCACTAACTAGATTAGAATTTGTTAAATTTGTTTGATTTTCAGGTTTTGTCAATAGAATCAAAGAATCAGTATATGACGTGCAAGCGTCACGGGCCTCAAGAGAGCTTACGGTATGTTTAATTACACTTGTGTGTTTATGGGATTAAATGTGAAAATCTGCTTATATTTGCCTTCTTTTGCAGATTATATAAGATTAAACATACAAGAAAGAGTGAACACCAACTGTTCGATAAAATGCCTAAATAAAAAAAGCTTTGAGATTTTACCTTCAAATGATTGTTTTGTCTAAAAATTATGTTAAAATAAGAGCAAATATTTTTGTAACAGTTGTTAGTTGTTTTATTCAATCTACTAATCGGAGTTTTGTAGTATTCTATGTCATTTACTTTGTGCAATTGTTAATTAAATTGTAGATGTTAATAATGTCTTAGATGTTAACATTCTCGGTGAACTATATCACATGATTATATTCCTTTAAATGATATGATCATAACCTATAAGCATTTTTTCTTATGGGCAGTTTTTTAAGTATTCAATTTTTTCTTTGTATTTGATTCTTTGAATAAAGGTCGTTGACCGTTCTTTTTCTTTTTGTAACTAATATTTTTTTTTTTGTGTTGTATATCAGAATATTTCATCGTACAAACACTTAAAAGCTCATTGCTAGAGCACATCGACTGGTTATGGAAGAATTCAACCGGGCTCACGTAAGAACTTAATTAACTTCTTTCTTGTGGCACACAATTTGTTCAAAAACATGCTATTTTTTAGTATTTTACAATTGCTATAGCAGAAACAAAATGTGATGCTTTTTCAACCTGTTGTTCTTCCAAAATATCTGTTGCGATATTTTGTAACATAATCATTGTAACATAATCATTGATTCATTTTCTATACTTCTATGTCCTACAGTTATGTGCTTACACGTGATTATGTTTATTTATGTTCTAGGTTCTACATTGCGCCAGCACCTGGGAAAATGGGTTATTTGACAGCCGTTAAAAGGTGCTTATTATTTTTCTTCGACATTTTCATCATCATTATTACTTCACTTTTGGGTTAATGTTTGAACTAAATACTGATGTGCAGATTTGTAAAATTGATGGCAATGGTCTGGGCTGGAAGCCAAGTTACTAAACTATTGAGAGCCGGAGGGTGAGCTGCTTAACGTTTTTAATATTTATATTTATCACCATCTATTCTAGGATAATGTCCTCTCCACCTTATTAGACTTCGTCAGTTATAACTAACAAAGGATACTTATGCCCTTGGTTTTCTAAGAAATGTCGCCCTTTGACTTTTAAAGTCAAACATATTTTTTGCAGACTATATCAGTATAAGACCGTAGTTATAATTTTCAATTTTTCATATAATTTCTCATTCATAGTTATTACTTTTGGTATAATGATAGCCTTTTGCTGGCCTTAGTTTGCCTTAAGTTGACAATGTGAAGACTGGTGATTGTTTATTTCCATTAGTTAAAGTCCGGGCTTTGGTGTTAGCGGTTTTACCAAGTCTGTGTCGAAAATTTCCATGATCTTGGATTTGTAAATCACTGTCACACAACTCATATCTTAATATAAGTAGGTTGTACCTTATTAAAATGTGTATTCTAAATTTATTTGGTGGTAATATACAAATGGACATGGTTAGAGGGTCTATTAGAGTTTTTCCTAACCCATTTTGATATATTACAAAAAGTCAAAAACATATTACTTCAATAATAATCTACTTATTTAATCAAACAAAATAGAAGCTTTGATACTTTTGAATGCAACTGAATTTGGATTCGTTCAACTTAGCTAATTTTTTTGACACCTTAGATATAAGTTTAGCCTAAATCGACTAATTTATCTGTATATGAGTCAAAATTGGACCTGGCTATTCATTTAAGTCTTGCCTTATACAGTTCTACCGCTTGTTATCACATCTATAGATCGACCCAAAAAATGCAAATGTTAAGTGATAAAACAGTATGAGAGGATTGCTTATTATGCAGGGCTTTGGCACTTGCACCTATAGTTGATAAAGGTTTATCCTGGTTTATGGCCAAATTCAAGTTCCGATCACAGGCAAAGGTCCGTCCTCCTAATTTTTATACTTCAATTGGATCGATTTGGGTTGTTCTTTTAAAAGGGTCCAACGGGTAAAGAAAAGGTCGAATGGGTCAATCGTATGTAAATGCTTATAACCTCAAAATATGGTTTTAAAATATAGTTTAATGGTTTTATTTACTCCATTAACTATTTTTAAACTTTAATATGGACACAAGAGTGGTCACCCGTCCAAACATTTTTTCTTTAAATAGCTCATTTGATTGATCAGAAGTAGCAGTATCTTCTTTTGTATTTATGGTTTATATAAACAAGTTAATTGTTATATTTAATGATTTCTTTTCCATAATCTCTCTTTCGATTATAAAAACTATATCACTTGTGGTATTCTTGGTTTTTAATAAGTCACTGATGATATAGTTTATTTGCTATTAGTTTGTTTTCATTTTATCCATTTCTTTATTTTAGCTGTAAGCATTTTTATCTTTTCATTCATTTGGGTTATATGTTTTTTAAAGTTGAGGACTATCCAAATGACAATTTTTTTTTCGTTTGGAATGTTCTGATTATTTCAAAGTATTTGGGTCAATAATATGAAATCATAACTTGATATGTTCGTGTTTTATTTTTATTATTGACAGATGCCCTAAATTTTGTTGAAGGTTCTATGGGGCTGGTGCGGGTATGTGTTGGATATGGTCAAACATTATGTTGTTAGCTTAAAGGCATTGAATATAAATGCAGTACACCTTTTTTCCGCTTGACATATTTTCTAACAAACTATTGTCTACTTTGCTCGAGTATTGAACTTTTTGTTTCATCTTATAAGCATATTTTGATTTATTTGTTGTGAACTTGGGTATATAGATGATTCAACTTTTTGTATTTAGTACTAACAATTTTGTTATGACCACAATAGGTAGTTAGCCGTTATTGGATAACATAATAATTTTAGATTATTATGACGAACAATAACTTTTTGTAATAAGTAGATTACTTATGTATGTTTAGAAGTTTCTGTTTATTAGTAAATTTCATAGTATGTTTTCTATCTTCACGACATAAGACACTCTTACCAAAATCTAATCATTGTAGACTAATATTTTTTTTAAATAAGTCATACAAAAGCTATTACTTAAATTATTTTTTTTCTAACTATTTTAGTTACACTTCTAATACAATACCGTGTATCACACGGGTACTAAGCTAGTTTATATAACAAAAATGTGATGTTTAACAAAAACTTAACAAACCAGGTGTATCATTCATCTTTAACCCAAATTCAAAAGAAACTGTGTGAAAATACTCCCGCCAAATCCCCAATTTTAGCAATTTTTCCAAGAAATGCAATCGAAAATCAACTCATTCTTCAAACCCAATTCTACTTCATATTCAACATTGCAAACCCTAACCCTAGATCCATCTTTTCCCCATGAAGAATCCCAAATTCCGATTATCTACACTCGAAGACCTCCAAAATCAGATAGGTATAATCAATTTTACATTTTAATTCTAGTTTTATAAATGATGATTTAAATTGTGTTAATTTTTTATGCCCTTAGTTTTAATTTCATTAATGTTAAATGGATCATGTGTATCGGGTTTATGAACTTATTTGGCTCGGTATGTTTTTCATAAGCCCGTTATTTCCGACTTATTTTCATGCTTTATGTGCTTTTTATGACTTAAATACTAAGATAATATCATACGCCGGAAAAAAAAGCGAAACTAAATAAGCTTGTTAACCAAACAGATTAGCTAAAACAAACACCTCCGAGAAGTTAATGATGAAAGTTGACCTTTTTGATAATATGGTTTGGGTATTCAGGGAAGCAGATAATGATGATGGTGTTCTCGAAGAAAATGATTTTGGAGAACAGTTAATGGTAGCGAATTCGAAAAGGGTTTTAAACAAGAAAAGAAAGTATGCACAGTTACATCTAGATTTAGGTCAATTTGATTTTATGTTTCGTACTTGTAAAACATGCGGATTCAAGTTTGTTCCTGGGGACGATGATGATATTAAGGTTCACAAAGAGTTTCACAAGAGTTACACTCATGGTATTGGACTAAAGGTAAATTTTGTATGTCTTTGATTTGTTGCAGTATATTCAACTTTTTGGTTATTCTAACGTTTTTCTTTTTTGTGGGTCCCGATTTTAAGGGTTGGCGTAATGAAAGAGTTATTGATATGGAGTCGTTAGAATCAGGGCGTGTTATTTTGGTAATGAATGACGATCCTCCTGCTCATATTAAAAAGGTATAGTTTTGAATTTGGATGAAATGATGAAATGTTTGCTTGATATTAAGAACGGTATTATTTTCAGTTATTTCTGAATAAGCTTGTTATGACAGGTTAATGAGGTTATTAAGATGATGGAAATGGAGCTTGGTGATGGATGGATTTATCATAAACACTGCAAGGTAAGTATTTCAATAAGTTTCTTTCATTTCGTTTAAACCATGTTACCTTTTTAATTGTAAACAAGCAGGCGTTTGTTCTTTAAATTAGGAACAACGAAACACGCAATAAGAGACCCATTTTAGTAAAATTTAAGAATGATTGACTTTTTTTTATTTGCGTATTTATAGGTTTATCTGTTTATTTCTTTCCATCGGGTTGCTGGCTGTCTTGTTGCAGAGCCAATAAATAAGGCTTATCGGTTGGTTTCAAACACAGATGTGAAATCTGATACTACTAAGAAGGAGGAAAATATGACTTCAACCACCCTTCAATTCGGTGGCATTAGTTTCCATAGAGAAATTGTGAGAAAAAACACGTCAAGTAAAATTGAAAGGAAGTCAGACGATTCCCTCATTGGAGCCGTTATTTGTGAAAAAGATGCAGTTCCTGCTTTTTGTGGTGTTCGTGCGATTTGGGTTACACCTTCTAACAGAAGAAAACATGTTGCCACTCATTTACTCGAGGCCACAAGGTATATTGAAAAAGGTCGTAAAATGGGCGGGTCGCCCACTTGGGTAATGGGTCAAACAGGGTAATGTCTTGAACAGGCTTAAACGGGACGGATTCGATAGACCCAAAACACTTTGCCCAAAACTGCAAAACTTTTTTCGGGAAATTTATAATATTTCAACTTATGCTAGATTTTTTTCATAAATAAAAATATAGTTTATGCAACTCTATACCCGTTTGGAACTTACCCGTTTAACTTTGTTTCCTTTTAAGGTATTTTTATTTATATTTTACCCAATTGACCCAATACAGATAAGGCGTAACATGAATCAACACATTCATAAAAATGTGAAAATTGCCACCTCTTGCAACTCGTGTATGCTTGTTGTTTTTACTTTTCCCTGTGAATGTAGGAAAAGTTTCTGGTCGGGTTTGAAGCTTGAACACAGTCAGATAGCGTTCTCTCAGCCAACAAATGTGGGGAAGTTGTTAGCAACAAGTTACACCAAGACCGAAGCGTTCTTGGTCTATACAACAAGTTACAGATAGTTGATTTTCCAAATCGTTTGGTTTCTTTTTGGAGGGGGATTTACATTTTTCTAGTATGCACATGAGGTTTGGATTTGTAAAATATGATTTATGAATTATGTTTAGTATGCTAATCAGTAGCTGCTCAAGATTATTTGATAAATTTAATTTCATTGTATCTACTATTTTCATCTGTTTTACATATAGTTTATAGTTTTAGCGTTTGAACACGATAAACAAATTCACATCTACTAAAATAGATTCAAGTTGGGATTTGCATGCGCATTGGAAACACACAAATTTGATTTTCTTTTTGGAGGATCTAGTAATATATTAACTCTGCTTCTGTGATTTGGATGACGTGATTTCTCATAAATTTTCGATATGCAAATCTTTTACTCATCGGCATTTAATCTATTCCATTCCAGGTTGCGATCACCGTTTTGAATCAGTTTATAATGTGATTTTTATGCTCATATGTAACATGTGAGGTTCTGTTTTCAGGCGACATTTTCTAATCCGACAAAAATAAACTTTTCGATCAAAATAGAATAGAAAGTATGTATTATTAGTTCATTATGTCTAATTGGATTGCACGTACTATGTGCGACCCATGCAATAAACCAAAAAAAAAAAAATATCATGTAGATGGATCGCACCTGTCAGGTGCGACCCATCAACCACTGACACAAAGGTTTCAACGGCTAGTTTTTTGATGTATATTAATTAATATAGTAGAGAGGAGCAGGAGCGACCCATCAACATACCACCTTTCCATGCATGCAACATAAATTCTGTTTATATATACATATTACAACACAAATATACAAACACTTCCAACACAAACACAAACACTTAAAACCATTAAACACTTACATCTTTATCAACTCAAACACTTACATACAACATACTTATCAACTCAATATTTCGATAGAAAACTCACGACTTGCACAACTTCGCGAACAACTAGTTAGACTCGACGAGCAAAGAAATAAAGTGCATAATAAAATTAACGAGATTCTAAACGTTTTCGAAGATGATGATTCAAACTGTACAAGTACAGAGGCTAGCGTAATTTTAGCTGATTGTGCAAAAACATTTTTTCTTCATGGGGATAGAGGCAAAAGAGACGAAGAGCAATACTGTCTATTTCGTATTACCAAAAAATTTCAAATGCTAAAGAAATTTTTGGACGTTTTGCTTGGAGAGATGCAAAACAATGAATTGTGGGTTATGGTGAGTTTAATATCATTTGCGATTATTCAACAATATTTAATAATTTTACTAATAATTTTTTTTAACGCAACATGTTGATGGGTGGATAAAGAGGTCGCTAATAGCTCATAAACGAGTTTTTCAAAGGGAATCGACTAGTGCTTTGCGTCGGTTTGCCGTTATGCCTACGATATTTAACGATCACAGATGCAAATAGGCACAAACTTGTAAAACTATCAAACAGAACTAAAACTCCATATCCTGCATGGTGGGAGGTTATTTCGTACTTATCCCCATATGTTGTCCAAATAAACATTGATTTTTGTTGCAGTTTAACATTTGTACATTAGAATTTACCATTTTTGATAGAGATTATGCAGGTATTCCGGGTGAATTTCTTGATGAGATCAAGACTAAATACGAAGATAAAATTTTGGACTTTTTGCACTTAATTACTTTTTTTTGGTAAAGGGAGACAATCAATTGGTATTGAACCATTCACAAACGTTGCACAAGTCTCCCAATACTCGAGTAGTAACGAGAACTCGACATTATATCTTTGTATTTTATACATAACCTCCTCAAATATTCGAACCAAGAATACATACAAGGTGATGTATCCGAAGAGATCGTGCAGAATTTCCGCGAATTTATAGCCGATTGTTTTTATAATAGATGTACGGCATAATGATTTAGTTGTTTTTATATCTTTGTATGTTTTATGTTGTTGTGTTGTTTTTTATTTGTTTGGGTTGAATAAATTGTAATTTTATCTTTTGTAATATTTGGCTTATCTTTTACTATTTTATTTACGTATCTTTTGTAACTAACGATGTATGTCCGAGTATTAACGGAAACAATTCGAGCACAACGCCAAAATATGTTACCAAACTTATCTTTCATCGAAACTTCGACTATATTCCCATCTTCGTATTTCATTATTTCGTAGAGGGTTGTTTGTGTTTTTATAAATGTTTTTGTGTAAGTGTTTGTGTTATGGGGTTTGTATGTTTAAGTGTTTGTGTTGTAAGGGTTTGTATGTTTAAGTGTTTGTGTTGTAAGGGTTTGTATGTTTAAGTGTTTGTGTTGGAAGTGTTTGTATATTTTTGTTGTAATATGTATATATAAGCAGAATTTACGTTGCATGCATGGAAAGGTGGTATGTTGATGGGGCGCAACTGCTAGGTGCGACCTCTCTACTATATTAATTAATGATACATCAAAAAACTAGCCGTTGAAACCTTTGTGTCAGTGTCTGGCATGTGCGATCCATGTAAATATTTTCTTGCTTTTCACATAGGTCGCACGTAGTACGTGCGTTTGGGGTAGTTATGAAGCTTGTGCCAAAATCCGCGTAGTGTTGATAAACGTTTCAAAAAACAAGGTAGTTTTATAAATTTTTCCCACATCTACCGTTCCAAAGGTAACTTATAAGAGTAAATTACATAAATCGTCCCTATGATTTATATGAAATTACGGATTTCGTCCCTAACTTTAAAAAGTTGCATGAATCGTCCAGTTTTCCAAACTAATTACTCATTTCGTCCCTAATTTGAACGTCTGTTTATTTTTGCCGTTAGCCTGGCCCACGTGTAAAACACGTGATGGTATTTTAGTCATTTCCCAGTCTTCACCTACCTTATTTATTTAGCCCCCTTATTTAAAATCCCTGGACACATACAAGGTATATTCAACCTCTATCGCCATCAAATTCTATCACTCAAACCTGCCAAAGAATTCCATCACTAACAGGGTCACCAAAGAATTCTTCTCCTCTTAATTTTCTAATTAAGTCGAAAAATTCAGGATATTATTTACAAACCTGCCATTGGAGCTTTCGGATTTAATCCGACAAAGTAAAGTGGTGGTTTTTCCGGCGAACATACGGTTTGTTTATTCATCCCGCGTCTAACCGCTATCTATTTCCCCCTTTTTTCATTTCAACAACCCTAACACACACACAATTTTCTCCTAGTTTTCCTCAGATCTCATTTCTCCTCCAATCAATTCTTATCTCCTCAAATGCCTGTAAACCTAACCTCAAACGGTATTCCGGCGATTCTCGCCGGCGACCTAAACTCCAAACCATTACTACAAATCCTAGAAATCAAACTAATCAAAATTAGGGTTTCTAAGAGGTATTGAATTAGATAGAGATGATTTACAGGGATTAAAAACGAGATTTGTGATCAAAATCGAGACTATTTTTGCTGAAAATACGAATGATTTCATCATTTAGCAGTAACAGAAACTAAATTAGGGTCTAGGGATTTTAAATAAGGGCGCTAATTAAATAAGGTAGGTGAAGACTATGATATGACTAAAATACCCTCACGTGTTTTACACGTGGGCCAGGCTAACGGCAAAAATAAACGGACGTTCAAATTAGGGACGAAATGAGTAATTAGTTTGGAAAACTGGACGATTCATGCAACTTTTTAAAGTTAGGGACAAAATCCGTAATTTCATATAAACCATAGGGACAATTCATGTAATTTACTCAACTTATAAAGGCGGTAAAATGTGCGACTTCGGTAACATATTTTGTGGTGGTTGAAGTACCCGAATTAAAAACTTTTTGTCCTACATCCTTAACTTTTGTTACAAACTAGGGGGATATCGTGCGTTGCACGAGTTCGCGTTTGTCGTCGATGTGTGTTAAGTTACAGTGCATTGCACGATTTACAGATTCGCTCATTTATGGTTATTTTGCCTGTAAGATTATCACACCAGCACACACAGACAAACACATTATTTCTTTCTTTCTTTAAACTTCGATGGCTCCGTCACTCCTTGGTGCCTGTTGGAATGGTTACTAACCGAATTAGACGAAGTATACCTATGACAAACCCGCCAATGTCTATTAACTGCTACAACAGGTTATAATAAGCATTCTAGCTGAATGTGAAATTATTTAAAATGCTCTTAATACATACCTGAAATGGCAACGACCTTTGTTTTGTCTCGGGATCAAATTGCTTTGTTACTCAGTATCCAGGCCGCCTAATCTTAACTGCACAATAAAAACATAATACGATTAAATTAATACCTCGTGAGTGTACTTCTTAATTGGTAGAGTAAAAGCCCGGGCAACTCCAAGATCTACGATTTTCAGCATCAACGTCTTTCGATCCAACAAAAGATTATGTGGCTTAAGATCCCTGCACAATACGCCAAGAACAAAGCCCCAATGTTAAAATACTTGTTAATAAATTTTCAATAAAGTTATACCTTAACGATTCTCGGTGGCATGTCTCCACCAGCTTGACGAAACGATCTGATGTACTTCTTCAAATAAGTTTCCATATACTCGAATACTAAGTAGAGAACCGTATTTCCGCTTTTATTTACACCTTGTTTCACATCTATCAGCTTGTTTAACATAATTAATCAATTAAATCAATAAATCGGACAACCAAATAATTTATTTATGAAAATGAGATTAAAAAAAAACATACTTGACAACATGAGGATCACCAGAGAGCATTCGTAGAATCGAACATACGCCTGCAACTACATCATGAATTTCGAAAGAAAAATAAGCAAACATTAGAGAATGGAAAAGCTAGAGTTTATAAAACACCACTCATATTTCACTAAACAAATCAAATCAAATCAAAACCAGAAGTTGATAGCATAGCTTAGAGTTTACGGTTTATATAACATATGCTTATTCTCCGATAGATCCATGACCCAATAATAGGGACTGTAACGCATTGGCATTCTGAACCTCGAAACCTTCCTGCATTTCACAAAATATATAACATCAGTTGGTTTGTCATATTTTACTTCGGTTTCAATCTCTAATAGGTGAAATGGTAAAACATAAACATATAGGCTTAAATGTAGACAGATCAGACGGGTTGGAAGTCACCCATAAAGTGTAATTTTCATTGCCAAACGCCTACATCATTTTTGAAAATATTTATTTTAGTAAACATACATGTGGACAAAGCGTGTTTGAGACGATTCAACACACCCAAATTGTCCGACCCACGTATTTTGCAACCTCTAATAGGGATCTAATATTATGCCATAAGATTGAATTGTACCCATATCCATAAGGCGGAAAAAAAGGTGAAGCCATATATGGCATCCTGAAATGATAGCCCATGTACGGGTTTGGGGCCGTGCCCGAAACACCTTCATTCCAAGAAGGTTGGTCCGCTTGGCTGATACCTGCAATAACATTAGCAAAGAAAGCACAGAAAAAAAGTTAGCATAATTTCAACTTGGTTTCATTTACTTCAAAAAAATCCATAATAAATTTGAAGAAAAAAAAAAAAATTTCATGTTAGCACCTCTCTTAAAGAGTCGGCAAACAAACATTAAATCCATAATTAGTGATTTCATATCAGTTCACAAAATTTCCTTTCAATCAAAATTAAAAATCAAACCAATCTGACCTAATAATCATCAAAATGATATGAAATTGATATCAAAGTGCATATCATAAATCAATCTCATCAAAGCATACCTTTGAATAAAAATTTAACATCAAAGTAAAGTGACCTAATAATCACTATCACAAATCAATTTCATTGAACCATACCTTTATTTAGGAGACTTGAAACCAAAATCGGCGATGGTAGCGGATAATCGGAGACGGTACGACGGTGTGGTGATGATGGTGGTGACGGTGCAGATGCGGGTAACGATGACGTGCGGATGCCGGTTCGTGTCATGACGTTGGTTTGCTTTCTTTGTCTGCTTAACACGTGCCCTCCTCCACCTCCATAGCAGTTTGGCGGTGGACACACTACCCAGCAATCAATCGCCGCCATCAACAGGCCAAGAGAAATAGCCCAACAATTCGGCCCAATTCAACCATTTAACCCGGGTCCAGGCACGGTTTCATAGGACACAACAACATTTAAACCGAAGATTAATATTTAATGTAGCAAGTATACTTACAAAAATTATAGTATTCAACGGGTCAAACAGGTAAAACATAATAAGATTAGGACAAAAAGTGTCATGAGTCGACCTGCCAGTCATCATCAATTTGATCTAACGGCTGACATCAAAGAACTTAACACATTCAATGAACCTTACTTTGCCATGTGTCATTTCAGGCCCCTCTTTTATTATATATTAAAGATAGTTTTTCTATACTATGCAATACATCAATTATTAATCGTTAAAAAGTAAATAAAACCGTCCTAAGATTTTGCATCATTCTCAAATTATCTAAGAACATAAATCATCAACAATGACTCAAAATAATTAACACTATTGATTTTACTTGTGTTAGTAAATTAAGTTTGCATAAAATTGTAAATTTCATTATCGTAATTTTTATTATAGAAATTTGCGCACGAACTTTGCCCCAAAATTATTGTTTACACTAGAAAAAACATAATTTAATAAAACTATATTTATTACGATGTCTAATCAATATAATCTTATGTTTACCATTTCAAAACGGAATGAATGGCGTATATGACTAACATTAAGTTATAACTAAATAATGTTTTAACCGATATTACAACATACTCACTTAATAATCAAAATTTTAAACTTGAACCTAGGACCACGATGTAACCAATATTTATTCTTGAGAGACGAAAAAATCATTAATGTGAACATTTTAGGCCTTATATTCATTTAAGCCTTTGTACACCGCTAATATTCATGTGGTTCGGTTGATGCATTCAATCATACAAGTGCAAACATTTCAAAATCAATGTAAATGACTGGTCATCATGTTTTCACTACTAATGGTTTTAAGTTATATTGTTCAGTTTTATTATTAGCAAAACCCAAAACATAATGTGATCAAAACTCATCTTTTCTCAACGAAAGATACTCGCTTCATATTAGGTAAAGCTTACTAAACAACGGAACAACTTAGTGCGTTATCAAAAGGCAATAAGCGTTCTTGAGTTTTTGAACGAAGCTCTCATTATTTTTGGTTTAAAATTTACGCTTAAACTAATCAAATAAGGTTAACGACACAACCCCTAAACCAAACTTAATCAGCCTAAACAAGTTTTAGACACTTGTGTAAACAGAACTGACCCATAATTTGTGCATATTTCCAAGAGAAATCAATAGTAAAAAGTCGATAAACATTTGGCATTTTGTTACCACACTCCCATAAGCATGGGCAGGGACAAGAGTCCAGTCTTTAAACCAATAATTGACGGAAACACCCCCCGCCCGCCCCCATATATATATGGCAGAGGTATAATGTCATAACAGACATACACCCTATATTTGTTTGAGATTAGAGAGTGTATCCAATATCACATTCAAAATGAGACACTTAAACATCACTCTTTTCTTCTTTATCTTTTTTATTTTAGGTATCTATATCGTCTCTCAGACCACCAATTGTTCTACGAATGATCGGTTTATTTCACTTCAAGGAAGAAGAAGCTTGAGGACACTTGAAGACCCCAACACCAGATTTAACAAGGTAATAACAATCAACAATCGAGTTAAGATTTTTCACTAAGCATTTTTTTTTTAACCTTATATGTACATTAAAGTTCTGCTAAAAGCGGAACGGGTCAAATGGGTTGAAAAATAAGCAAAATGTTATTATCAATGCAGAAAACTTCCTAAATCATTAGTTGTTTATAATCTTTATTAAAAAAAAGGACAAAACATAGTATTTTCGGTTCAACCCAACCCAGTCCGTTTCAATTCAACTAAAACATTGGCCTGTTCCCATTCTTATCCGCTCAACACACTTCAACCTCTATATAATTTGTTCACTTGAAGTCGGAAGTGTAAATGCATATTACAGGGAGATGAAAATGCAAGGAGATTTACAGATAAAGCAAATTCGATGCCAAAAGCATATGATGCAATCAACAATGAAGACGGAGAGACGGTTTACCATATAGATTATCAAGGTGTGAAAACTCACCCGAGTCCAACTCCCAAGCATCCGTAAGAGATAATATCTAGAACCCGATTGTACCATTGTACCAATTGATAGATTTTTCAATATGAATTCAATATACCTTTCTTTATCTTCCTTACCTTGTGTTCTGTTTTCCCTTTCGGGTTCACTTTCTCTAGATAAGAGTGGCTCAATAAGAGAATAAAGAAAAAACCTCCAATTTCAAATTTGCGATTTAAAGTAATCCGTAAAGGTTACCAAGTCAAAAACAATAACATGGGAAATGTCCAAGTTCGCGACTTTGACCAACTTGATCTTTTTGGTCATGGCACTGCCAAACTGATTATGTGATGACAAGGTTGACGATTACTAATCGGAATTCTTGAAGATTAATGCAAAACAAAATTCCTTACCTTTTTATGCAATTGACACTATAAATTACTGTCAAAGAGAAGTTTGCTATAGTAACCATCAAATGCAATTTAAAGATAACATCCCGTTAATGTATTGTTTCCGGGCGGTCTTATATTTTTCTAGTAACATGCTATAATGATGTACTATATCGTCAAATACTACTTCATTACGGAATTTAGACTTAATCTCCACAAAAGCAGCTTCAACTTCGTCTTTTTGGTCAACAAGTAGATGAAAGAGGTCTTTCATTCCCATTGACGACAAATTTTGGTCAAGATGACAGATCCATCTCAGCTTTTCAAATAGATCTTCACTTTTTCTGTTAGACACTTCTATATTGGAAAAAACATCGATAAAATTACTGTCTGAATTAATTTTACTGAGCAAATGGTTAAAAGTCGACTTCTGGTGAGTTCGTAGAAAGTCTTCGGTAACAGATGGACATGAAATTGCCCCAACCAAACAAGCCTTTCGGCATGTAGGATCAACATCACCAATCATTTTGACTGCAATATGCATCATATCCACAGCCGCATCATGAATTAGATCCCGAGATGAATCTTCAGACGATCCGCAATTTGAGAGACTATAGTTACGACCCCAATGATGGATTGCTACATGAAGAAAGCCTTCCCACCTGAATGTATATGAGATTGATGTATCACAAATCTTTTAAAGTATCTACATAAGAGAAACAGGACAAAGGGGTCGAAAGTCACACAAACACCTAAATTGTTTTATTTTAAATCTCAGATTAATATTGAAATGATCTAACTTTAGTAATCATATTAGACAAACTGAAAATTTATATCATAGAACTTCTGGCAGAAAGTGTTTCAGGTCAACCCAACATGACCCATCACCCAACCCATTCATTTTGCCACTTCTTATATGTTTCACACAAGACGGGAACACAGATTTTTCATACTAATTTATCCTAAACGAACACTGCAACATGTGAAATTAATTAAATAATCAATGATCTGGGGAATATCAAATAAAGCATATATAAGAATATCTATGTCTCCATCCATTTTGATTTGTACTACGGCGTGCCAGAAGATTCTATTTGCATCAATGATTAAGTTTAACTTATTTAACGTAGCGAAGTCAAAAATTACTCCAAATATTCGTTTAATAATTCTGGAAGCTTAACCTATCAGGTATACTTGTAAAGAAGGAGTAAGAAAAAATTTAGTGTATGCGAGATGTCATTTCAAAAGGATAAGATTGACGTCTACGTGTGTGTGTCTGGTCCACAGCACATGTTGATACTATACATTATTGTGACAAACATTGACCAGTCCACATGCATCTCTAGGTCTTTTGTTTCTAAGATCATTATTTGATAAATTAGTGAATATTCTAACAAATACACAAAAACCAAGTATTTACGTTATTACATATAATAACAACAGAATGTGAAGCTACCAACAAATTGCAGGACGATAACAAGCATGGGATGTGTAAAAGCTGTGGAGTATACTAAATTACTAATACAAAAAGAAGGGGAGAGAGATGATGAAAAATCAGTCAGTAGTAGTCAGTAGTACAGGTGGCTTTTCGACCCATTTCTTTATGAATTGGTGGGTTCAGGGTTTTATTTCCAACGATCATACGTAAAAATGAAAAAAGTTAGACGAAAAGGAAACGGGTCGAACAGGACAAATGGACTGAAATTCATGAAAGTGTATTTTAATGCATGAAACCTCCTAAATAAGCTTATTGAAAAAAAAAGATTATTATTTACATTATCTAATAACTGTACACACTAATTATATAAAAAATATGGACAAAAAGGATTAACGGTCAACCCAACCCGACCTGTTTTGACCCCATAAAAAAATAAACTATTTTTTTTACGCAAACCGGTTTTGACCCATAACCCAACCCGCCCATTTTGCAACCTCTACTTTACAATCCATAAATCATAACAAAATAATTTTCTAATACAGACAACCTAACAATCAAACATTATTTCGGGCGGGACAGCAATCATGCATGTTTTCAAGACATGCCAATTTGAATATAAAACAAGCCAGTATACGTAAGTACGTAGGGTAGTATTAACCTATTGATATCATTTTACAATACTATATCATCTAAAGATATACATATTTAGAACACATGACCACAATAAACTAACTCGTCAAGATAACTGGCATGTTGACCATGCAATATGAATCTCAGGCATGTTATCATAGGTCCTCGATGAAAAGCATTATGATATAAATGATTATAAAAAGTTAAGCACTTAATGTTCTTTTTTTATGTATTGTTTTATTTCATTTCTGTCTGGTACCTACTTGACAGATTTTTAATTGCAGTGTTTTGTTCGTGAGCTATCAGTCTGTCATAAAAAATAAAAAAATAAAAAAACTAAATAATTCAAGAAGTGACAGAAAGTGTAAGCATATGTTTAAGTTCCACACATGTTACTAGTGAGGATTTGCAAGAAAATTATAGGAAATGGATCTAAGTATAATATATTAATATGGTGTCGGTAAGCAAAATGACAAAGAAAGTGATTCTTGCCCATGAACAAGAGATGCTAATCTTACTATTATACTATTCAACTCAACCGATCACATTATACTTCATGTCAAACTAATATTGCTTATTACTACCGAGGCATAGATAACCGTGTCCGAGATGGGACAAATATGTTCCTTTTTAGCCTTCTTTTAACACTGAGTCACTTATTTAATGGTGTTGTATGTCTAAGCAAAATTAAAAATATACGTCTGAAACAAGGTCATGTCAATAGAGTTCTTATCCTGCATACCCAAAGGCCACGAAATACTATAAGGTGGCAAATTCGAAGCACTTACTTATGATTTGGGTCAAATGCATCACATGGGTTGAACATTGACCAAAATCTATTTTATTGTATACAGCCTTCTAAGTCATTTCATTCTAAGATTTAAATTATCTATATATATTATAAAACATTTCGATATAAAGTGTTAAAATTTAAGCATGGTAAAATTACTAAACTACCCTTTTAATTAATTAATTAATTATTAAATAATAAAATTATAACTCTATAAAACACTTACCATATATACTTAAAAATTTAAAATAATTGAGTTTTATTTTTTTATAAATTTAAAACAATCAATTTTATTGTGTAAAATTTCAAATAAGTGGAGTTAATCTTTAGAATTTCTAACTAATTGAATGTTTACAAACTGAAAATCTTGACTCGTAAAATTATTTGAAATAAAATATGTACCACCGAAGAAAAAATTATTCACCGAAAATTTAAACAATTTATTATCACCGCGGAATCGCGCGGGTATATTACTAGTTATTATAATAAGAAATACCACATTAACTATTCATTAAAAGTAGACAACAAAGTGTCGGTGAATCAATTCAACCCCCCAACCCCCTTCAATACGTACTAAAAATGGCATGTTTCAATCTCAACCATGTTGACCCATTACCAACCCACCCATCTTGCAACCTCTAACGATAATATTCTGCTTTTTCATAGATATAGTAGAAGCACACTTACTCAAACGGAGGCTCAATCTCAATAGCAAGAGTAAGATGTAAAGAAAAGTCTACATTTCCGTTAGTTTCATCATCATCAATTATGGTACATGCCTCATGAGGGAAACCTCGAGGAATGTATAAGATGTCACCTTCTCTCAATAAGAACTCTTTGCATCCATCTATTATTTCACTTTCACCATCCAAGTCAAGAAAGTCATCAACACATTCATATAAACGAGGTAACCGGGGGCACGGGTTAGGAAATATCTTCCAAAGTTTAGCTCCTCTGATTTGGCACACAAGAACGCAGTGATCATCGCGATGACGAGCTAAACCCTGTGAGTTTGGCGGTGTTAAGTACATATTTACCCCTGTTGATGGTTGACCAAAATGAAAACTCAACCCTTCTGATATAGCAGCAATATCTTTGAAACGGAACTCCATGCCACGCAAAGCAAATGTGTAACCATCTTTATATGCTTCTTCACATCTCAAAATATCATGTGAGGTTAGAAAATAAGGAACGTGGTAGGGCTCGAAAAAATGTCTCTCTTTTTTATCATCCAGAGTTTTAACAACACGTATATCCTGTTGGTAGATTATGGGACAGCCTATATTTTCTCTTGATTCCTTCAGGAAGTTAATTATATCTAGCTCATCGGAACTAATTGGTAGAGCAGAAGTAACATGTTGAAGTAAAAAACTAAGAAATGAAGAAACCGTTTCTTTGGAATTAAGAAATTGTGAAAAAGAGACAAAAATATTATCGTGCAATGAATCATTTGAGGGCCTTTTTATAAGCAATGGGGATTGCTCCCACTGGTTCATAATAAAAGATTCAAAACTATTCTGACCTAAGTGAAAGATGCTCTTTTCAACCTCTTGGAACTTGGATGGCGTCAAGAATGTTGATCCCATTGAGAGTCTGAATAAGCTTTCTGCTAGATTATTTGTTCTAATATTGCTTAAATAGAAATACCCTTCCAACTCGAGAGGTGTTTCTGTTAGGATCTGTTTGTGTACTTCTGCCCATAGTGTTGATAAATACGTTGATATTTTTTTAGCGAGTTCATCTGGGACCTTCTCGAGCTGCTCAAATGTGCATTCGTTGATGAGGGTTATTGCGAGATGAAGAAGCAATATTGGATATTCATCTTCCATGAATCCGATTCTGAAGAAGGTTGTGTTATCCTTTTCTTCCTTAACTAGAGAAACTCGAGGTGTTGAAGATTTAGGGACCTGAAGGAAACAAGAACTAACAGATGTTAAGTCATAACACAGATAACTAAAATCCTAAGGTGGCAAAATGGGCGAGTTGGACGAGTTAGATAACAGGTCAAATGGGGATATTTTGGTAGGGTCCAGCTGGGGTTGGGTTCGCCCACAACACTTTTTTGTCCAAAATTTGTCTTCTTTTATATATAATCAGCTAGTTATATATTATTATAGAGACTATTATTTCAGTAAAAATCGAATTTTCTGAATAAAATGATTTAGGAGGTAATTTGCACTAGCAATATACTCTTGGAGACTTTTGACCAGTTCAACCCATTGACCCATTACCTTGTAAGGTAAGTTTTATATATTACATGTTTTACCCATTAGAGATACAACATTAGCCGAACCGACCAAACCATAAGTAAATGATTTAAAGCCTTGTCTACAAAAATTTGCACAATTATATGAATATGAGTATGACACATAGAAATTTAACGTGAATAGTTGAATGCATCTGTAGGATTTTGGACGTCAATGTCCTGAACGAAGAATATTATGTAGTAAATAATTAACATGTGTTAAGGATTGCAACAACATTTTTGTTAGAAAAAAAATCCAAAAAAGTCCTATACTTTATGATTGGTTGACTTCTTACATACATATATTTTAATAATGTTAGTAAAAAAAAGGCAGAGATATGGTCTATAGGAAGGAAAAATGCAGATAACTTTAAAATAAGAATCTCATTCCTCGTCGGTTTTATGCTTGTGTATTTGTCAGTATACGGAGGAAATCTGGAACGACTAAAGAAGTATTTGAAATTGACAGGGTTCGTTGAGGGTTTTATGTTTGTTAGTTGTGTATTAGTCAGTACATGGAGGCAATCGTGAATGACTAAAGCAGTATCTGAAACTAATAGGGTTAATAGATAATTAGTGAAATATGCAATTCTAGGCAAGGTTCATCTAGGAGAGTAGCAACATTTATATTTCTGAAGTCTTATTTCTGCAAACGTTGGTACGGAGAACCGTTATGGTTGAACGGAATCTCAATAAAGCCAATAGCACACATTTTCTAAACAATCATGACAACGGAATTTTATAAAAGACTTCCATGGCGAAATTGTTAACTAAAAGATTTTATTTTGACTATACTCGATTTCAATACCAAATCCACTTAGCAAATTACAAAAAGAGAGAGTAGGTGATGCTCACATAAGTTTGTCAACAGCAGAGAATTCCAACAACCGACACCGCCCAACAGACGTAGTAAACAAATCAAGAAGCGCATTACAAGCCGCCACGGATACACTCCTAGTAGACCTCCCCACCCCATTCACCAACCCCTTCACTACTTCATCATCCAAAGCAATCAATTCATTCATCTCAAGCGAAAACAACGAAACTTCACCCACTATCTCCAACCCACAACACGCAACCTCCGCGCATCTACAAAAAATTAAAACTTTATCAAAGTAAGCATTTCATCAAACAGTTGGTGTGCATTAATATAAAAAGGAGTTTGTTAAGAATTGAGACACAAAAATGTTGAAAATTACTTGGAATTGATGAGAATAGGGAGTAATGAGAGTAAAGGGATGATTTGGGTTTGTTGGGAAAGATAAAAATGGTGGAGGGTGGTTTTGAGGATGATTTGGTTTAGTTGAGATGGTGATTGGATATTGGAAATGGCGGAAAGGAGGATTCCGAAATGGAGGTTAGGATTATATGAGTCTTCTGAACTAGTGGAATCGCATGATGATGATGATGAGCTGCTCTGCCGGCGGCGTTTGCCCATCACTCGCCGCTGATTGGAGTGTATCACTATCGTCGGATTTTATAAATTTTGAGCATGGATTTTTTTTAATAGTAAATTGTGTTCAATTAGGAAAAGCACATATAACTTTCAATAAAGGTAGTGGTGATGGCCATAACGATAATAGGTGGCTGGTTATCGAAAAATATATATAAAAAAGTTACACCCATTTTGATATATGTAAAATTTGGGGCGTGGATATATGCAAGCCGGAATATTATTGAACATAAAACGAAAAATTGACACAAATATTTTATTTTAAATGATAACATTTTCTTTTCTTTCTTCAACATTTATATGTTTTTCAAAAATATAACAAAATTTAGAAAAATGACAAGATTACATATACTCTAATAGTCAATTTTTTATGTGAGTCATCAACTCTTTGTACAATTACTCTTCCTAACTAAAGGACTAATCCTAAGTGCCAAATTCCACATCAATTTCCTTTCTCACATTCTACAAACTCCATAACAATTCCTTCATTTCGAAGAAATAAAACATATTTGCGAGGAAATATGACCTAAAGAATCGGACCTTATATATATCCACTCATCCTTCCAAAAACTTGTTCATTCCTCATTACCTACGATCACTATGCAACCCACTTTTGATAAAGAAAACCACTCATTACCAACCATTGTCGGTTTCGCAATGCTTCTCTAGACTTTTTGAAATATCTCTACTATCTAGATCAATTAGCCACACACTTATTTCGTCCCAAATACACTTTCTTCTAATTACTTTTCTCCAAACCACTTGTTATTCGTTATCATACCTCCACAACCATTGTTGGCTCAATTTTTCAATTCAAGTCTCCCATCTCAATAAACAGTATCGTTTAGGCTTAATCAATGGATCAAAGTCTTTAGGGCATAGTTGATATCCCCGCATGATTAGAAAAAGTTTATTTCCCATTCTTCCAATATTCAACCCTTGAAACAAATTTAATAACCTTGCTTTGTTATCGAGACATTAAAGCTATCCCTTGTTAAGTTAAAAAAAACATCAACATCGGTGAGAGTGGGTCCCACGCCTTAACCTTTGAGCCATACGAAATACTTTCGTTTGAGAACCATTCACCAAACTTTGGCCTAATACATGACTTAATCCATTTTACACATACTACTACCGAAACCTATCTTTCTCAAGACCGTCTTCAAATACCCTCAATCAATAGAGTTGTAAGCTTTCCCCCGGTCTAGTTTAAGTACAACTCTTGTTTTTCTTACTTGAGTGTAAATTATGATTGAAAAGATTATGATTGTATTAAGATTAAACTTAACCAAAACTTTTCACACAAATTCTAAAGTTATTTTTTTAATATTATGACAATTACATAACAAGTCTTAAAAGTCTACTATTGGACAAAAAATTTCAAATATTAAAAGTGGTGTGTCATTGCGTAAAGTGATGAAACTTGCTCATCAATTATTTGAATGTGACACGAATATGGAATTTTCTCTAAAGGGACTGTTCAAGATTGAAAGAATAAGTCGATAAATTTCAAGCTATGTCACTGAATCTCTACTAAAAATAAGACGATTCGTCTCGATTTTTAACGACAATATGAAGCACAAGGGCAACATTATTCACTTGGTGTGTCTTTTTATGTTGCTTTGTCCTTTTTCATCGGTTCATTCTGGGAAAAATTCCATGATAGATACATCTAGCCGCGGGAGGCGCTTGATTATGGAGGATATTGATACCGAAGAGGAAGATGTATGTGAAGGTATGCTAAAAATTATCAAATATTTGGGGTGTGGTATATATGTTCCAAGAATTTTTGGGGCGCACAATAAATTACGTAAATTTTATATAATAACTTGCTTTTCAAGACTTGTATAATTCTCGTTTTAGGAAATTAAATCAAACACTAACATTCGTTACTATAACCGATAAGTTATATCCAACAAGTAACTCTATTATATGTTAGAGATGAGTGTTTAACAATATATGGAACTTTACTCTAATTCATATAATATAAAACTTTAAACGAGTCTATTATGTGTACAAGACTTTCAAAATATAACCTTGTATGTATCGATTAGTTAAAAATCTCCAAATTAGTTGACTTTGCACCTTACATGGTATTTTATATGGACATCACATATGATACTTCGAGATTGGATATATTCAATATACTTATATAAAAAGTTGGTATATATAAATAAATTTCGAAGTAAGTTGGATACATTTTCTTTTTAAGTATTGACTTATGATGGTTTTGGTAAACGATGGCATATGCAAGAGATTATAGGGAGGAATTGGAATATGGGGAAGCAAGGGAAAAGTCCTTGCCCAAAATTGAATGTTTGGGTACCAATAAAACTAGGCTTCACCGAGTTCGTCAAAGTCGATAAACAATCAAGAGTTGAAGATGGATTCTCCATAGCGATATTCTGTTATGCCTTACAAGCACTACCATTTCCCGTTCAACCGAACTTCAGAGCTTTCGATGTTGACACATGGAATGAGACCGGTACACATCATCAACATATAATGCACATAAAAGGCAAGGTACAATTTTCTTGTTGATATGCCACAACAATATTATTTCAAGCCAGTTTGGAGTGCTTCATGGTCTATGTAGTTTATAATCGCGAACAAATAACAAAAATATTCTTATTCATATGTAGTGTAATCTTATATTTTTATAAATATTATGCTGCAGACTTGTGACGCGTTGGCAGGAGATTTTACTATAAGGAGTGATCGAGCTCAACACGTTTCTTTTACGATTCCCTATCTCAGTTCTGAAGTTTATATGCTTGTGCACGCTGCACATGAATGGAACCAGACCTTTTGGACCTTCTTAAAACCTTTTACCTGGAGACTGTGGATTGCCATATTTTGCGCGTATATCTTAACTGGAGTTGTGGTTGCAATTTTAGAATATCGTGCTGGCAACCCTGAATTTAAAAGCACATTCTGTACTCAAGTAATAATGGTCATCTGGTTTCCTATCTCGACATTCTTCTTTCAAGAAGGTACGGAGTACTTATTTGGAAACTGACAGCATGGGCGGGTTGGGTAGCGGGTTAAAAATGTGGCCGGGTAGTGAATGAAATCAGTTGTTTAAACTGGTGAATTCTCCGTAAATATGTATTATTGATGCATTATCATATAGACTACATGTTATACATGAGAAACCTAGTAGGCTTTGTCGCGTCTATAGAATGATAGGGATAAACCTACTCTGCTAAATAAAACAGTAGAAAATAATAATATAAAACATACCCGCATTCGGAGTGAGAGATCTCCAACCCTGGTGTAAAACATCCAAATCATATATGCGTTGGTAGCTTTCTAAGACGGAGGGGAGAACACATGCCAGTTTATGGTATGATCTTTGAGTGTCGACCACTTATCTGCTTCTCTATCTCCTTTTGACATCCTTCTCCACCTAACATCATGAGATTTTCAACGAGAGTTCTAACTAGATTTGCTTCTTCGGTTAATAGTATTAACATGGGACGAAAACCAAAATACGTTTGGCCTTATGATGACTAGAACCAAGCCAAAGATCAGTTCAGAAATGAATAAAATCGTCATTTACAAATTTTGTTGCCTCAAAAGATTCAAAACATCTCTTTATAAAATAAAAAAAAATATGATATCACTCGATACAAATTAGAAATTAACCAAAGTTATCGAAAGAAATTAATTAGTTGTATATTTTTTGCAGGGAAGATACTCAACAAGTCCTCTAAAGTTGTGTTGGTTATGTGGCTAAGTATGATTTTCATAGTACTTCAGATTTTTACAGCTACTTTGTCCTCATGGCTGACGCTAAATCAACTACGTCCCAGATATCCTTTAAGTTTCGAAACTGTTGGATATCAATATGGTTCCTTTCTAAATGAGTTTATTTTGCAAAAGTATAATAACAGTGTCAAGAATCTAATACCTCTCAAAGATGTTAAAGATTATAAAAATGCTTTGTCAAGTGGTCGTGTAGATGTTATTATCGACGAGCTTCCCTACGTTGAACTTTTTCTTGCTAAGTATGGGTCTGATTACATAAAGATTGGACTGATAAACCAGGAATCAGGAATTGCATTTGTGAGTCTCTTTTCATCCCTACATCGAGGTTTTACTTGCTAATTAGTATGGTTCTGATTGCATCTAACTTCATATGTTTAGGTATTCCCTCATGAGTCTCCGATGTTACAGAACTTTTCGAGGGCAGTCATATATGTCACCGAAAGTGAAATTATGATGGACATGAAGAAAAAGTATCTTGGTTTCTCTACTCCTGATAAAATACAACCTAATCAAGTCGTTCCACAAAGCCTTGATGTGCCGAGTTTTATTGGATTATTCGTAATAATGGGAATTGTGACTATAGCTGCTATTGTGTTCTCAGAAGTTTCTCTTATGCGTAAAAATCGTAAAGTTCAAGATGCAGAAGAAGACATTAAGGAAGAAGCTACAATATCTGAATGAGCTTAGGGAAAGGTCCATATCAGTATTATACATACTTATACATGTAAGTACTAGTGCAGACTGCTTAGTCTGTTTGAATATGTTTGAGTAGGTGTGTAAACATATACCAGTGCTTCTATGAGTATGATTGTGTTTTTCTGTTCATAAAATATAGTAAAACTTGCCGAGGAAGATGAACCCGGCTTTTTTACCAGTTCCGGTTCACTGCTTCAAAGGTTCGGTTCAAGCCACTACAAAGCAAAAAAGATGGTGTTATTCTTAGCACGAGTATCAGGGCCGTCATTGAGTTTTTAGAGGCCCGGGGCGTAACTTATCACATTATATATAAAATGAGGCCCTAATGTAAGTAGATATTATTTCGAGATTCAATTGGATTTCGGTTTCTAAAATATTGTTTTGAACCATCCAAACTATCCAAAATTCCGAACCGAATTACAATTTGGTTGAATCAGTTTTTACTATCGGGATTTTCAATTTTACCTATACACATGCAATAAATTAATGCAAAATTTTTATGATATGAAAAAGTAACTATTTATCAACTATTTTGCATTGGATTTGATTTAACCATTTGATTTCTCTAATAATAGAAAGTTTTTACAAAATTGTTGCGTAAAGAAGTGAGGGATAAGGAGAAATAAGAAAATGATACTCTGTGTTAAACATCAATAATTCAATAATTTATACGCGAGGAGAGTATTAAAGTGAGATGTATGTAAATTATGAAGGAAAAAAATAAGGGTTTAAGAGTATACATATTACAAAATAGGGAAAATGCACTGGATGACCATTGTACTACACAAAAATATCCGTCTAGGTCATTGTACAAAATTTACGTCTATTTACATCACTATACCACATTTGACCGTTTATTTAAACCATTTTTTTTCAAACTACCGGTCAAAAACCGGTGACGTCACACCCCACTGATTCTCTCTCCCTCTTTCACTTTAAATTGCAGAATTCTTCTCCCCTTTTTAACAAATCATCACCATTAATCTATATCTATATCTCTCTATATCTATATCTCTCTCATTTAACAAATCATCGCCATAACAAATCATCACCATTAATCGTTTTCCTTTTTTCGCGTTGACATTTATCGGAAGCTTCACGGAGTGAGTGGTCGCCGTTGTGACCTCCACCAGATTCGTTATCAGAACTGCTGACGCCGGAGGAGGAATCGGGTTCCGCCATTGATGAACTGGTGACGCCGTTGTGGTCGCCGTTGCGACCTCATTCGTTATCAGAACTGGTGACGCCGTTGTGGTCGCCGTTGTGACCTCCGCCATTGATGAACTGGTGACGCCGGAGGAGGAATCGGGTTCAATTCACCACGGTGGTTGCGAAGGAGCTAACGGCGGTGCGATGGATTGTTACGGCGGTGGATTGTTACGGCGGTGGTGGTTGCGATGGAGCTAACGGCGGTTCAATTCACTGCACGGTGGTTCCTACTTTGATGAAATATTGAGGTTTTTAATATGTTTAAGTTTTGAGAGATTCACCCATTTTGTCCATTTCTTAAGAATTCCACCCAGCAAGCACATATTGCCACTTCCAGCCGTATAATAATGAAAATGTTTTAGTGAGTTTAGAGAAAATACTTGGAAAAAGGAATGTAAGAGTGAGAAAGTTTGAGTTTGCATTTGTAGTGTTTAACAAAACTGTTTTTGAATATGATATTTTGATTTTTATAGAGCCAGATTAATCAGATATAGAGAAAAACAAAGAAATGGCTGCAAAAAAGTTGATTTTGAGGGAAATGTAAACTGATGAAACGGGTCGCACAACAATTGGAGTAATTTGATCCTAACCACCCATTTTGATTAATTTATATTGATGAAACCCTAATAATCTTAGTAAAACAAATACACCCTAAAGTTAAAATAAAATCTGAATCTAGAGCAAAATGTAATGATGAAATATTGAGGTTTTGGTTTTAGGTAATCAAATTGTTTATTGTAAGGTAATAATTTTGAATGTTCTTAATTATGTTGATTTTGTTAGGTTATATAAAGGTATTGTTGCTCCAATTGAAAATGGAGATCTATTTTGGAAATTACAGGGATTTGATAGGAGGAAGATGACGTGGCGGTTACAAAGTTAGAGAAAAGGGTGACGTGGCGGTTACCAACAGGTTTCAGGTCACCAAAATGATTTATTTAAACGGTTTCTTAAAGTTTAGGTTATAATTTAAACGGTCAAATGTGGTATAGTGATGTAAATAGACGTAAATTTTGTACAATGACCTAGACGAATATTTTTGTGTAGTACAATGGTCATCCGGTGCATTTTCCCTTACAAAATACATCAACATAGTCATAGTAGAGCTAAAATATAACAAAGATTCATAAAAGAGGTAACATATAACAAAGTTAAAATACAACAAAGTTTCATCCATTTGCGAGATTAAAAGATTCAAACATAGTTTATGCGAAGTTATTTCTAAATGTTGTCCACTCCGTTGATGTCTCAATAGATGTGATATTATCGTCATCTCCACCTCCATCGTTTTCGGTTCTCTCCCCCGGTTCAAAGTCATACTCAAATGGATCAATACACATTTCTATTCATATGTAATTATGTATAAAACAACATGCCATTATGATCCTATACTTTATATCAATTGGATAATATGAGTTGTCCCTTAAAATACCCCCTCTTGTCTTTAGAATACTAAAACACTGTTTTATTACATTTCTCGCGGATGAATGTCTCATATTGAATACCTCTTTTGGTGTTGTCGGTAGGTGGTAATCACGACAGTCATTTAAATATACCTTTGACCTCTAAAAGGGGCTAAAAATCTTCTCCATTCGTGTATCCGACATCTGCCATATAGTAACCTAAATATATGTTATGAATAAGATATGCCTAATAATGCCTACACAAATTTAAATTATTATTAATACTTACCGGGTCTTGAACCTTTAACCCATGTGGTCTAACAAGAGCATCTCGAAGCACTCTACCATCGGTCGATGACCCTTCCCAACCTGGTAAAACATAGATAAATTGCAAATCTTGAGAACACACTTCTAAAACATTTATTGCAATATCATTCTTTCTTGTTATGTATCTACTCGAGAAGCAGTAAGCACTTTATGTGTGTTCCATCTAATGCTCCTAAATAATTCTATACATGACGAAAACATAAATGGTTAATAAACCGTTTAAGTTGCTTGCGTAGGAAAACCAAAAAAATTATAATTCTTATATATACCTTAAACCACTTCCATCTTACATTAGTAGAGTCATCAGAAGAAACAGGCTCGGGTTTCTTAAGCAATCGTGGAGGCAACTTTATTACCACATTGCAAACTCGAATAAAAATTCGGCTAATTGTCTCTCCCAAACGATGAAAACGAAGAGTAATGACATTTTTCTTAACATTAAGTGCTATAATGTGAAGAAAAATGCAAACTTGTTTATCAATGTTCATATGCCTAGTATCTCTTAATCCACCATAATTTTTAAGCATGCCATACAACTTTTTAAGACACCCTACATTCATCCTAACTTTATAAAAAAAAAAAAGATCCCAAAACTCAACATAATTAATTTTTTTTTTATCATCTCTCCCATTTGAAGAACGATAATCATGCGGCTTGCTACCCATTATATGTTTGTGTTTTTCCATTCCAGTATGTTTTACTAGAAGGATCAAAGTACCCATTATGCCTAAGCTTCAGTTTAAATTAACTAGGACTATTCATTGTAATCTTAAAATAAATATGAAATATGAAAATCAATACAAGACATATCATTAACATAAGAAATCTACTCTATGGTTTCAATCCATTACAAATTTTGTCCATATATTATTTAGTCTGTTAGGGTCGTCATGTAATATGTAATGAATAACAAACCACAATATGTAATTAACTTATTTTAAAAAATCACCTCATATAAAGGAACGAGATCCGTAAATGTTTCAACCTGAATCTTTGTTGTTTTATGTCACACATGATTTCATTTAAAACGAATTAATTTACAAAGATCCCAATTATTTATAATAAATGGTGTTTGATCAAAAGATCGTCAAATACAGAAGTAGGAATGTTTGGGTGGACTCAACTTTGGATCACATTACGAAACATTTCAAACCTACCAAGTTCTTAGCGAACCTAAGGTGATCAAGATTGAAGGTAATGTGGTATGGTGTTCTTGCTATGATTGCAGGATGAACAAGACGATAAAGTATGTGTATGTTATTGTGTGCGAGTATCGCGTATGAAGACGATGATGATGATGATGATGATACCGCAAGTATGTAAGTATGGAAGAGTGTTCAGGAGATGATACCAGTGTTGGTATTTATAGCCAACATCCAACGTCTGGACATTAACAGTCCTTATACACTAATTGATGATGGACATAATGATCTAACGTCTATATCATTAAGGGAGACATAACACTCCAACGTTGATGCCATTATGATGGTTTAATGAGTGAGTTAAATAAGTAACGTTCATTAGCCATTAGGACGGTTATCCCGCAGGAAGGCCTACCATGCCAAGATGGTTGTCACGCCTTCATGTCAGGAAGGTCACCATGCCAGGATGGATGTCACGCCAGGCCATCGTGCCTAGCTACATGTTAGGAAAACCATCAAGCAAACCAGGCTAAAACCACGCCGGGGCTCACCCGACGATTGCTTCTTCCCAACCGGAGAGCCTCATTTGCTCGGTGGGTGTTGGGCATATCCAAGCTTCGAAGCTTCCAAGTTTCCAAGCGTCCAAGCTTCCAAGCTTTCGAGCTTCCAAGCTTCCCAAGCTCTGGGTGTCGGGAGTATCCAAGCTTCCCAAGTTGCCGAAGTTCTGGGTGTTGGGCATATCCCAAGCTTCCTAAGCTCTAGGTGTTGGACTTTTATGTGTTTCTAGGGTTTGGGTCCTATAAACATAGATCTATAGCCTACTAACACTATCATGCCCCCATAGTTAGGGTTTAAAAGCTGTTTTAAAGCCTAACTTTCTTGCGTTAATCAACTATCCTGCCTGCTTGTCGCTGGCCTTTCTTGTCTTTGGACTTTGCCTTGTCCAAACCTAGCCTTGCCTACCATGTCTATCAATTGCGTTTCCTGGCTTTGGTTTTTTCCTTGCTCAAACCTAGCCTTGGCCACCATGTCTACCAATGGCGTTGCTTGGCTTTGGATTTTTCCTTGCCTGCCATGTATGTGCCATTAGGCTTGACTTGTGTGGTTGTGGCTTGTCTTGGCCAAGTCCAAATGTGGTTTTGAAAAAAATAATGTTTTATTGGATGATCAAGTCAATAACACAACTTTGTTTGTTTTGTTTTTTTGTTCATTATTATGAATGTTGTATCCATGACACCCTATTGGGTGTGTATGACAATGTGTATGTTAGATTGTGCCTATGGCACTATTGGTTAACCTTAACTTTGTTTACTCGCGAGTGATGTCGCTTCCCAATGAGAAATGCTTGCCTTTTCACAGTAGGTAAAAAGACGAATATATATATATATATATATATATATATATATATATGTTTGTATGTTTGGAGTAGAATTAAGATATCTATGGCTGCCTTCACAATTATTTCCCCCAAACGTATTTCGGGGTGGTATACGAGATGATGCATGTCCTAAACATAAACATTTCTTTAAGTTCATGGCATTTCATGTCCTGGGTAATTGTTGCCCATCTACGTCAGTTAGGGTGTCGGAACCATTTCCATGTGTCTCAAGGACTTTATACGTGCCTTTCCATGTAGGACCCAATTTTCCCAAGTTCTTCACCCTGTTAGCTTTATTCTTCCGCCGCACAAGATCTTACAGCTTGAAGGATGTGTGGCGGACTTTTTGGTTATAATACTTGGGCATATGTCTGTGGATTTTTGCTTGTCGAATGAGTGATATTTCTCTTCTCTTTTCGATAATGTTCAGATTTTCTCTTAGTGCTTCCTCATTTAGTTCCAGATTAAAGTGAAGGATCCGGTGACTAGGGATTTGTAAGTTCTGGTGGGATGACTGCTTCGGTCCCATAGACAAGGCTAAGAGGAGTTTCAGATGTAGTCCTGCCAGGCGAAGTTCTGTGTGCCTAGAGGATGCCTGGGATCTCGCCTACCCATGCTTTTTCATATTTCCCTAATATGGCCTTGATTCCCTTGACGATTGCTTTATTCATGACTTCCACCTGGCCATTAATCTGGGGGTGTGCCACCAGGTGAATCGTTGTTGGATATCCATATCCTGACACCAAGTTTTAAATGGATTGTCTGCGAATTGTTTTCCATTATCACTAACGAGGACGTGTGGGACTCCAAATCGACATACTACATGTTCCCAGACATAGTTTATCATTCGAGTACTAATTATAGTCGCTAAGGCTTTAGCTTCTATCCATTTGGTGAAATAATCCACCGCCACTAGGAGGTATTTGACATTACTCACCCAGGTGGAAATGGTCCAACAATTTCGATTCCCTATTTATAGAATGGCTAGGCGGTAGTGATTGGAATGAGATCTTGCTTGGGCATTTTTGAGACTGAAGCATGTCGTTGGCAGGATTCACATTTTTTGATTTCTTCATTTGCGTCTATGTGAATGGATGGACAAAAGTATCCTAGTCTTATAACTTTGTTAGTTACTAAGCGGAGGGCCTGCATGAATGCCACAACTCCCACCATGCACATCTTTGATAAGCTCTTTTGCTTGTGTTGGGCCAACACATCTTAGATGTGAGCCTAGAAATGACTTCCTGAACAAGTAGTTTTTTCTATGAGAAGGTACATTGGTGCCTTCATTCTAACCTTCCTGGCCAACTGTTTATCCTTTGGGAGTTGGCCATTTTGAAGAAAATACATTGGCTTATGTTGTTGTATAAGCAGAGACTAAAGACTCATGGATATGGTTCTTGGAAAATCGTGGTGATGATCTAGATATGGGAAGAAACTCTAATTTCACTTTCATTACTGATAGGCAAAAGGTAATTTCATTACTCCACTCATTCATTAATTGTATGCATTGAAACTCTAATTTTACTTTGATTTTGCAGAGTCTGTTACCAGTATTGAGTCATGTGTTTCCTTGTGTTGAGCACATATATTGTGTAAGATACATTCATACAAATATGAAAAAGAAATGGGGTGGAGTTGCATACAAAGACCAGTTGTGGAAGTGTGCAAGTGCATCAACAATTCCACATTTTGAACTTGCAATGGATGAGATGAGAGAGTTAAGTGTTGATGCTTATGCATGGTTATCAAAGATTCCACCTAACTGTTGGACAAGATCTCATATGACAGGTATGTTTTTTTAACTTTAATTACCAATTGTTAGTGTATTGATTCTAATCTAGGCATTATATGAGTTACAAATATAGCACATTCAGATGTTTTGTTAAACAACACGTGTGAGGTTTTCAATAGGCAACACGTGGGAGACTATCCTGGAGTATATTAGGGAGTACTTAATGAGAAGGATTGTGACTGTTCAACAGTTGATGAGAAATTGGAATAGACCATTAACACCTAATGCCACTAGGATATTAGATATCATGAAGGATAAAGCTATTGCTTACAAAGCTGTTTGGAATGGGGATAAGAAGTTTGAGGTTAGTGATCCATGAGGTGATCAATGTGTGGTTGATATAGAGTTAAAGGTGTGTAGTTGTAGGAAATGGAAGCTTAGAGGTATCTCTTGTGTACATGTTGTTGCTACTAACTGGAAAATGGCATTAAGTGGTGATAGAGTTGAATCAATTGAAAGTTGGGTTCAACAGGTGCACTGGCTTGACACATGGGGACAAATGTATGCTTTCAAGGTTGAACTCATAAATGGGTACATAATGTGGCCTAAAACCCAGATTCCAACAACAATTGTACCACCTAAACATCATACACCTATGCGTAGGCCAAAAAAGAATAGAAGAAAGACTGGTGATAAGAAGGGATCCATGGTGAAAGTGAGTAACCTGTCAGTGGCAGGGAGATCAGTTAGGTGTGATAAATTTGGAAAATTGGATCACAATAAAAGGACTTGTACTGGACAGGTTCAGAAATCTGGCACTCAAGTTGCAGGCAAAAAAAGGAAAGGGAAGGAGGTTACAGGTAATGGAAAGAGAGCTAGTTCAAGTGGAGCTGGAAGAAATGGAAATGGAAAGGGACCTGAAAGGAAGAAGAGGAAAGTTACTGCTAGTCTAAAGGGAGCTTCAAGTGTTTCACAGAGTAGGAAAGGGAAGAAAGTTGTTTAATATGTGTGTCAATGTTTTAATGTTGTTTTAGATTGAAAACTGTAGTACAATCCATCTTTGCTTTTGGTTAAAGCGTGGTGTATTGTAATGTATTGTAATGTCTTAAGTTGCAAATAATATCTAGCATAGTAGCATATGTGTTTTGGTGTATTGTAATGGATTTAGTGGCAATATTTTAGTGTTTGTAATGGTTTAGGTGATGGAAATGTTTTCTTGTAGCACATGTTTTAGTGTCTGTTTTGGTTTAAGTGGTAATGTTTTAGTGTCTGTTTTCGTGTATTGAAATGGATTTAGTGGTAATGTTTTCAACCAACCACACACAATACGGATTTAGTAATGGTTTTTCTGCAATAACTTCTCAACCAACAAAAACACAATAACTTTTCAACCAACCACACACAATATTTTTTCAACCTAACAATGCAGTTGATGGATTTAATGCAACAATAACTTTTCAACAAAATCTGATTTGTCATTACTACCAAAAGCAAGAAGTACAACTAAGTTTTAGGATTAAAAGATACAAAATACAATAACAAGAAACATTGCCCAAGAAATTAACAAATACAACTTCATTCTCCTGTTTTGAGCTTGCAATTCGACCACAGAAGCTTCAAACATGTTCCTTGACCTCAGCAAACCATGAATTATCTGGACAACACGACGACACTTGGGTGGATCAACCTAACTATTGAACGGGCATGTTGGTACCTATCGGAAACAACCATAAAAACGATGACCTGGATTTACATTTACAGCCGTCCACGATGTTCGTATCACTGCTTCTCTTCCACAAGAACATACAACCATGACGAATTTTAGGGTAAAGATAAATAGAGCGGGTAGAGAGAGAATTAATTTGGGGTTTTGGGAATTTTTGGGGATGGGGACATTAAAATGGGAGAGAGAATGTTAAAAGGACAAATATACCCTCACGTGTGATCCACTTGAGATGATTTAACGATTGTCTTAACGTCACATCCAAAATAGTGACTTTCCAGACAACAAAATTCAAGCTCAGAGATAAGTGGTGTACCAAAAAAGTTATAGGAATAACTGATGTAATTTATGCAAATCATAGGGATTAGGAATGTAACTAACTCTAAAGAATATTACCACGCTTCTCTCTCTTTTTGCTGACAAGTCTCTTTTGTAGGTTCATACTTGTACTCAAACCTGTGTGCACTCAACCTTTCTCGATTGCTACATCTTCCCAACAACGACCAACATCATCAATCAAATAGTAATGGCGTATGTTGATCACGCATTCTCTATATCAGATGAAGATATTATGATGGACTCTGATTCTTTCTACACCCCTCACAACCGTCCTCCCCGTAAAGAAATCGCCCTCGCCGTCTCTCTTCTCGTTTTCGGTCTCATCGGGATCGTTTCCGGCATCTTCATGTCCGTGAATCACGTCGGCGGTGATACTGCTCATGGTAATTCTTTTTTTACTTTCTTTACCTGTTCTGCTAAAACCCTGGAATCATATTAGGGGTGTTTGTTTCGGCTTATTTAGGGGGTGTTTGTTTAATCTTATATGATGGATTTAAGTTTATGTTTTATTAGCGTATTATAGAAAACAATGAAGAAAATCTTAGATTAGCATATAAGCTACATTTGAGCTTATGAAATCCTCCCTTGATAAGCCCATAAGCGTAAGTTAATAAGCTCAAACAAACACTTAGGAGCTTATTTAAGTAAGATAAGCTAATTTACTAATAAGCTCCTTACATATGCTAAAACAAATACCCCTTTATTGGCTTATAAGCTTATGTAAATTTTGAAAAGTTTATAAGCTCACTTGTCTGGGCTTATGAGCTTATTAAGTCGAGTTTATGCCTCAACTTGTTGGAAACAATTTTTTAAAATTTATGTGGTTGTAAATTAGTAACAATAACGTATTTACGTTTTGTTGCTAATCATAGTAATTTTGTTACCAATCCAAGCCGTTGTTATTGGGGATAAACGTTTAGAAATGTATTTAACGTTACTCCGAACTCTATATTTTATATTCGATATTGTATGTATCCCGACATAAGTGACATTCCTATAAGTTGCCACATGTGGTGTCATATCATTTGTTTGAAAGTTTATAATTGGTCGGATACATAATACTAATATTTGAAAAATAGATACATGTAATAGCAAAAATCAGATACATACAATATACCTTTTTAACTATAGACTTCAGTGTGAATGAAGTATACAATTTCAAATACTTATCCCTATTATCTAGAAATTTCACATTATGTTGCGATTCTAGGTATTTAACTCCAAAATTTTAAGCAAATTTTATTCAAGGAATAAAAAAAATGAAACATTGTTTCATGTTGGTGTAATTAAGCGTTGATTTTACTGAATATGTAACGGATTTCAGGGCTATTTTTTGTGATATTGGGGGCTGTGCTGGTTATACCGGGGTTCTACTATACACGGGTTGCTTACTATGCTTACAAGGGTTACAAAGGTTTTTCATTCTCTAATATACCTCCTGTGTAGAGTATAAATGTTTTTCAACCCTTTCGATATTTCAGTATGTACATATCTGTCTGTCTATGTCTCCATTTGTTTCTATACTTGTACTGTTTTTTAGTGAGGTGTTTTAGTAACCACCGTTAAAGAAGAATTTGAATGTAATATCAACGATCAAGTTTTTTTTTTTGAAATAAGGAACGAGAATTTGTGGAATGTATTCAGTGGTGATAACTCTCATTATTAGCTACCATTACTTTGAAACCGTCATATCGCTCTGAAGAAAAATGATATCAGACAAAATTTAATAATCCCACCAGATCAGCTACAGGTTCTTGAAGGATGAAGGAGATCCTTATGCATATGGATGACTTAGAAGTTAGAAGGTTTGTTTTTGAATAATACTTCACGATTGTTAATTGTCGCTGTGTAATCATTAGGTGATATGTATTGCTTCAAAAAATAACCGTTTGTCGCAAGGTGTTTGTCTTTGAATATCAACCGACCTGTACAAGAAACCCGTTTTAGCATGTTACATGACCCACCCATTTTGCAACATCTATAATATAATTGATGAATAACATGCTTGAAGCCTATAAGGAGCTTTATATATGTGTCTATTTTTCAGTTCTCCAACTTATAAATAGTTCATGCTTAATTTGTGATTACAAATACCGAGTTATTATAATAAGCCTAGACGTGATACTCATGTAGATGATATTGTACTATTTCTTTTTAATTGGATCTCAAGTAGGCTTAAGAATATCTCGCTTGAGTGGCTAGTTTGGATTTGCAATCCGACTTCAAATTGACAATTCCTTTTGTAACACTTTATTGCAGGTCTAGCTATTTGCTAGATTTCGCCTTTTAATTATTCTATTCCGCTGTTTAAAAAAAAACAATAGCAATCTAGTTTAATTTAAAATTGAACAAATAAGTAGACTGTAGCGGGGACTCTCTACCGTAGGACAAATTTGACCATTTCCCGTTAGCTAAGATTTGTTTAATCGGGATAAACTTATATCACCGAACTTATTGTATTTGGAACGCCAAACCAAACTTTTACGTTATACCTTACCCTTTTGTTACAGAACGTTAAAATAATCATTTATTCCACAGTCCTGAATGTTCAAGAATGCGAATGTATCACTATTTGGTTCGTGCGATATAAAAAGAAAAACTTGGGCAACCTATCGATCCATGTGACTATGGGATAAACCATAACAACCAGAATGACCTATTTATAGGTAAAAGGTTCTCTACTAACATATTTGTGAGTCGTTCATCTGAAATAGATTTTTAATTTGGCCCGTAAGAGCTTTTAAATTAGAATTACATAGGTAATCGGTTAATATGATTGAACTTAATATTATGGATCTTATGTTAAGACAGTCCTAAAATTGCTAAAATTCTTCTGTTATGTTTAAGTTGCTTATCTTCAATTGATGGTAGCAACATTCGGGATTTTTGTAAGCAACACATAGTATAATAAAATTCCATCTCTGTCTGAAGTTACTGGGGAATGGAACTGTTACAAGCTCGAAAAGGTTAGCATAATGTACTCCGTCATATGAAACTATCTTACATTAGTATGCTGCTATCTTTTAGTTTTGCTATAACATTTGAAAATAATTTACCATCCCGACTTTGTTTCGCTGAACATTGTTTGGTCATATATATGTGGAGTGTGGATTCTTGAGGATTATTGGTATGATACATGATCTATACTTGTTCAGTTGTTCTTCACCTTGTCATAAGTTTTCTTTTAATTCGTGTTTCTTCTTGATCACTTCCATTTAAAGTATCATCCAATGTTAATTATTGTTTTCCTTCGGGTATAGCTTGACACTAAAGATTTAGTCGCGGTCATAATTTGTTATCCATGATCACATATTTTGGGTCAAATCATAGTTTCTTTCGTTCTTTAATTGGTAGGAGAAGACCGTCAAAAAATATTTGGATGTCATATGGAAATCTTCAAAAGTAAGTTTGTGCCCTTTAGAGGAATCCCTCCAATGGGTAGGGTTAGGAACAATTTGCTCTATTTCAGTTTTCAGGTCAACTTTCTACGGGTAAGAAGATCATTTATGTCAAATTGTTGCACACTCACTCTATGTGTCTGAGTCATCGTTTGGTTAGACCTGATTGCTGCAAATGTTGCGACCAAGTTCAAGGTGACATTTGCCTCGTCGTTTACTAACGTCAGGCGTCCTTTATTTACATGAAAAAAGTTAAGCATAATTTGTTTAGGTGATTATTAAACATGGATTTATAACCTTCTAGTTGGATACGCCTTAATGAATGCCTAATTTTATGTTTTCGTTTTCTCGTTTATTGAGAAAGTAATGAATTATGGGCTAGAATTTGGTGTTGTCTGGACTGGATCTAGTGTTTAAAAAATTAGTTGTTTCGGTCCGAATCGGTTTGACTCGTTACTCAACCCGTCCACTTTTTTACATGTATAAATGTTAATTCTAATGATAATATACTATAACGGGGAAATTACAAAAATACCATTGTTGGAGGATCCGTAAACAAAAATACTTTTAAATAAGGGGTTTAATACATTACCGATTTAACTCGCGACGCGAGTATTAAATACAACCGCATGTGGACCCCAAGAGTTACTATGCGGAAGACACGGTACCAATATATTTAAATGCAACCGTGGTCCGTTGAGCAAGACATGTGGCTCTGCGGTCTCACGGCGATTAGTAGCATGCGGATTGTATTTGGCGTGTCGGTCCGTTGAGCAAGTGTGGCTCAACAGTCCCGCTGAGCTTTTAATAGATGTAGCCAACACGTGTCGGTCCGGGAGCAAGACATATGGCTCCGCGGTCCAACGAAGGTTAGGAGTAGCCCGCATATTGTATACGGTCATGTGTGGGTCGGTTGAGCAAGACATGTGGCTCCACGGTGGCATTTAACGCCAACGTCGTGGGTTAAATATGTAATTTTCAAAACACTTTTTTTAACGGTATATTTGTTCATATTATCTCTTATAACCTTTCCCTGGTGTAATAATTTTGAAGATGATTAAGTTGACATAAAAGCTCAACCCATTTTTTTGTACGTCGTATGATGTGACACGCTCAATCGTTTCGAGTGCCAAAATAACCCTACCCTACCTATTAGCTGACAATGATATCACCGAAAAGCACTTGGCATGGCTCGACAAATGTGAATCCGTGGGTGCATTTGGTACTACACGGCATTTCAAAGAATTTATCAAGTCAAGTCAACTGACATTAGAGGGAAACATATTTAAAAGATTTTGTTAAACTATAAGATTTGACCAAGTGTTTCCATGTTGTTTTCTTCATTTGAAAAGTCTTGTGAATCAACATTTCTTGTAGTGTTATGTTGTCTCCATTTAGGTACATATGTCATTATGTTGTTGTATTTGAATTCTTGTCTTTGTAGTGTATTGTTGTTTTCGTGGCGTTTGATGTTTTCAAACTGCTATATGTTTGACAAAATCGTTATGTCTTGTTGACCATTTCATTGATATTTTGTAAGTCCGGGTTTATATTTACATACGTTCAAACCGGACTAAATTCTCTCGACAAAGAAAAATTGATAATCGGACCTAAAATTTTATGTTTCATGAGACGCATGTAATTAACATATTGTTGTTAAAATAATTTGATCTTTATATTATTATTTATCATGTTTGTTAGATGCATTTTCATGCATACATTTAGAGTGTTTAAACATCGTTTAGTATTACATTTTCATTATTAAACGAGCATTTATGTCGCATATTTGTGATTTCTAAATACATTTAGAATACCTGGCACTTCACCAAATTATTATGCATATTAAAAGCTAACATAATAAATGGACGAAACGAGAACGGAAACGAAAGAAAGCGACGCGAGAAAACTGTGCCCAGGTCCAGACCCTCTCGGGTCGGGTTTCACTGGATCAGTGACCCGTCCGGGCCTATACTACTGTTGCTTCCGCATTCTCAACCGAAGCGGGCGGGCTTACGGGTAGTTCAAAAGGACCCGCCGGGGCCAAAGGTGATGTTGCGCGTGAATGTGAAAGACCCGCTCGGGTAATTGTCCATGTACAATTATGCCCGCCGAGTTTGGGTTTGAAAAAACTCTGATCGAGATGCGTTGAAACCCACCGGGCCAGATTGTGAGTGAAAACAACCCGTCCGGGCCAAAATTGTGCTAAAATAGCACCCACCGGGGTGTGGATACCCGTCGGGTTTATGGTGCTTTGAAGTCCGACCCGCGTAGGTCAAAGGCTAGAATTTTGGATTTTGTTGTAACTTCTTTCTCACACGATTTAGACACCATTTTTTAGGGGGTTTTCATCAGTTTTTAATATACAACATTTCTAGGAAACAGGGGAACGGTTTTTTTTTTCTTCGATAATGACTATTTGAGTCAGTAAATGTCCCCAACAGGATTCGAACTTGGTACCTCCCACATTTGGTGTGAGTTTTTTCCAATTTCAAATTGTCACTTTGGCAACTCCTGAAGGACCAGAAGAACGATCTTATAGTTCATCATTTCGACGTCGAATTTGTGTTTGTAGCCTTTGAAACCCGAATTCATGTCGATTTGAATGTTTGTTATCACTATGAGTAGCTAAATTCTCTAGATTCACTTTCAATTTAGACTTAATTATGTCATTTGATTCATGAAATTTATGTTTGTTTATGTCTATTTAGTGATTGTGGTCTGTCTTACGGTCAATATTATTTCATTTCTCGACTTTGATTGGTCACCTAGGTTGAGATATTGATTAACTGTTGTTATAATTAGGTTGTAAAATTCGTAATTTTTTTATAGTCTAATATCAAGTAACAAAACGTTGTTTGTTTAATGTTAACCACAATCACGCGATTATTACATTTCCTAGCTTTAGTGAAACGGTAATTGTTGTTTGGAAAGTTTACGCAAAACGTTAATGCTATTTTCGGTTCATTTCTAATTGCTTGTTTAGACTTGAATTAGGAAATTATGTTTATATTGAAGAGCTTGTTTCGATATAAATAAATTGGTAAACAAAAGGTGTTTAAGTTTGTTAACTTCTTTTAACTCAAACTTAAATAAATATAAACTAAATGCTTGTTTAAAACATCATTTCATTATTAAGTGACATAGTTGTAAAAGTCTTGAACCGAATCGTTATCTCATTATTATTAATTCTAGTTTATTATTATCGCAATTAGTTTAATTAACTCAAATCAAAACCCCCTTTTTTGTTACGATAAATATTACTTGTTTTCGCAAACTTAAACATAAAGCTTTTTTCACGTGTCTATTGGGTTCGATCTCTACTTACCACTTATTATGTTTGTAGTATAGTGTACATGGGGTTAGAAATCATATTTTATCAATTGTAACCGGTATAAGAAACCGTGTTAACAATGTCTAAAATAACTTTTAATAAAATAAACATTACATATGAATTAGTTATTTTCATTAACAGGATAATACTTCATTTCAAAGTTAGTAATATGGAGCAAGTTACTTAATGCATAACAATAGTAGCTAAATTGCTTCATGATCGTATTCTTTACATTGTATGTTTGGCGTAGAAATTTCATAGCTTTTTAGGAGTTGGGCATATTTTGTTTTAAAACAACCATTTACTCTAAAGTAAAACGTTCGTTTCGATGGTGAATTTTCTCTTTTCTTGACGAGAAATAAAATATATTAGAAACTACAAAAATTAAAAGCTAAGGAGATTATCATTAGAGAGTGTTTTCTGTAAGCTTATTTGAGGGGTTTAAAATTATATTTTATAAGTAACATATAACTTATAATATACTCCGTATAAGTTTATAAATTTTGATAAATATTTGAATTAGTTTATAATACGAGATAAAGTTAAGTCACATGAAATGAGTTTATGAAAAACGTGTTAAATAAACTCAATAAACTTATAAACCTAAACTGATATGCTCAATTAAAAATTGATGGACTTATGTTTGTTAAATAAACTAATAAGGTCATAATCTCCTTACATAAGCTAAAACAAATATACAGTTAAAAGATGAAAAATTTCAGTTTCAATTTAAGAAAAAGGTTTTAACTTTATCTCGTATTTTTGGTTATAGCTATTTGCATAAAAACATACTCATACTTCTAGACATTTTTTATACTTTTTAGATTTTTTTTTTTTTTGGAACCGGCTAATAAGATTAAAAAAAAAGCCACTTTAAGATTTTATTTACAATTAACCTAATGTAAATTAAAGGGAAAAAAAACTATTTTACGACTTTTAATCATAGCCATCATAGGCGTTGACTAAGTCTCAAGAAAACAATTTACCAAAAGTCGCATTAAAAACAGAATCAATGTTATAATAAAGACTCCACTTTGCAATTAACTAATACATTCAATTATCTAATCAATATTACCAAAGACCTCAAAATCATTGACTTTTAAATTAACCAATATACTCTATTATTTAATAAAAAATCATAAAATAATGACATAGTTTTATATCTTGGAAATATTAGTATGAAAAGGGCTGATAAAAGTTAGCTTATTACAAGGCAAAAATGTTTGATAAATCTATAAGCCATACAAAAAGAATGTATGAAAACCTCTTACATAAGCTCATACGTCTAAACTAATAAGCCGAAACAAACACTTAAAATGGACTTAGTTCCTTTTACATAAGCTAATAAACTTCTTCTATAATCTAAAACAAACATCCCCTAAATATGAACAATTATTAGTTAAATATAGATAAATAATATCTTAAATAATTAACAATGATAATAGACAGCTTGCATAAATATATGCTTGTGAACGAAAAGTTATTTTTCTAAAAAATAAAAATAAAACAAGAGACAAAAGTGACAAGAAAATGAGTCGGAACAAAATTGCAATTAGCATCAAAGCATCTTAAATTTGTACACTTTTCATCCTCCATCTATCTCTAATATACAAACCACCCCCTCAACTAAATCAAGAATAAAAAAAAGTCGTTCTCTTTTCCTACCGTTGACCATAGAAAATTTTGCAAAGTGGTAAAATAATGGACCACCACATGTGTTCCCTTCTATAACTTTGACTAAACAACCATAGCACCGGTAAAACTCATCGGTACCGGCGTCGGCGGCGCGTGACAATGACGATGTTCTCCGTCGTATGTAACAACAAGCGTCTTTGAATCATCTAGTGCTAACTCCACGCGCTTCCTCGCTGGACATCCTTTTCCGGTGCTACACTTGTAATATACTTTTGGATAAATTGAACCTTCTATCCTTTTTTCGCCGTATTTCTTCCATGAGTAATCGTCTGCTGGTATGCTTGTGATTTTTGATCCGATTATCGGTACTCGTCTAATTTCTCGTTTTTTCAATCCAGTTTTCCTGAAAAAAAATGAAGAAAAAAAAAATTAGTTCACTGAAAAGCTAATCATAAAAATTGTCGTTTGTTTCAAATTACGGATTTTACTTCTAAGTTTAAAAAGTTACATAAATCGTACGATTATGTTATTGGAGTTAGAGGCGAAAAACATAATTAGTTTATAAAATTAAACGATTTATGTAACCTTTGTAAATTTATAAAAAAATTTGCTAAAATACGCCAAAGACGTTAGGCGTAGGATAAATAATTATGAGATATTTTGGCTAAAATACGCCGAGAGCGAATACACACCTTTTTTTACAACAATGACAGCTGGATCCAGATCTGTGTACGGAAACAACCGGGCGATCAGCGCTGCATCTTTTCCGGTGATTCGACGGCAACGGCGGTTTCCGTGATGAAAACGTCGGCACCGGAGCGATAATACCTAACGATTTACCGTTGGAAACAGTTTCTTCAAATCCATTTCCACCAGCTAACGACGATACAATAGACGAGGCGCTCATTGACATAGACGAAGACGGCGCGTGCTGTTGCTTTTGTTTTTCATTCGATTGCGAAGAAGTTGAAGGTCCGTTAACATCACACGACGAAGACGGACCTCTCCGAAATCGAGCGTGTCCGGTACGTTTTAACGCAATTGATGAATTAAACTCATTACTTAATTGAAACATACGGTTTATACATTCCATCGCCATTGTAGTATTAGATAATTAGCCCAAACCCGTTATATCGATATTGTGTTTGTGAGAGATATAGATTGAGAAATGAAATGAAAGGAAAGAGGGGGTTATATTCTACAAATTAAGAAAGTGAAGTCAAAGAAGATGAATATTTGATCCAACGGTGGAAAATGGTTTGACTTTTGAAATTGGGTAATAAATAGATAGTGGAGGGGAATTGATGAAAAGTCAAACAAAGACTGAATATATTAATTTTTGGAATAAAGGAAATGATATTTGACATTTAATTTTAGTAAATGTGTTACCTGTATACACCATGCGTATCTTAATGTCAAAGAAAGAAATGAAAGAAAAATAATAATAGTAATGTTAAATAGAATATAGATCAAGTTGAGTGTATTTTTATTGTTATTACAAGATATCGTATCGAAATTTAATGTTGTTTTATTTTTGTTCGGTTTATACTTAAATGACTTGATTAATTTTTTGCACTTTTGTGTATGAAGTTGAAGAGCCTAGAGCCTATACTTTCTAGAGAATATACTTTTAAATTAGAAAGCTTGTATAAGATTAATTTAAGGATTTTGGTAAATGTTGTTCTTAAAATGATAATTTAAGTATTTGTTTATTATAAATAATATTATTTTCTTATATCAAAATAATAGAATTTGTTTAATAATTCTTTTAGTAAACTGGTATAAATTCTATAAACCTAAGAACTTTAATTTAATATTTCAGTATGTTTCAATTTTATTAGATTCTGTAAACTAAACGAGCATTTACTATCTCTATCTCAAAATAAAAATTCCATTTATTTTACATTGCGGTATATTTGGTTAGAAGTTTAAGGAGGTTTTTAAGGTTTGAGTTTATGTTTTTATTGATAAGCTTTGTTTGGTTCAAATTTTTTAAAAGTTTATTAGATCAATAAGACTCTGGAAATATAAGCTCTTTCAAAAATCTTTTCTGAGTAAGGCTTTTGATGTATATAATTACTATAATAACCTTAATTTCTGTTAATATATAACTTTTTCATATTTTTTTTACCGTTTTTTACATATATAAGCTTAACCTTCTACTTTTTTACCAAATAAGTTTTTATATATATATATATAAATTTCAGTTCTATCGATAAACTCAAGCTATAATTATAGTCCAAAATTTATCTTAAACCTCAGCTTCAGCTAATTACGACAAATAGACATTTTTGCCCACAAATAGAACTTTTTGAATGTTCCAAAGTAATTAGTTGAGTCAATAATTTCTAGAGGACTAGAGGTAAACACTACTAAAATATATAAGAGTAGTTCCTCGGTTGGCGTGTAGAGACTTTGCCTAGAGATTGAGAATTTTGATTCGCTTTGCTTTTTCACAAAAGTCCAAACCCAAATTTCTTCAAACAAAATCAATTAATTTCAAACTTAATCCCTATAAACTGGGTTTGTGCTACTTCAGACACTGCTATTTTAAAAGAAAAATTTATAAAACTATATGGTTTTTTGAAAAGATTATTAACTCTATCCGAATTTTTAGACCAACTCTAAAACTCCCAAACACACATAGTAGGGGTGTGTCCACCGAAAACAGACTTTCGCATTGATGGAACGCACCTAGAAGGTGCAAACCATCTAAACAGAAAAAAAGTAATTCCAGTTGAGAGAAAACACCTTCTAGGTGTGAGCCTTCAAAATTATGACAATAACCTGCACGCAAATTCATACATACTTGATTTGTTTAATTACGTCGACGTAATTAAATAAATCATATATGTATGAATTTACGTGCAGATTATTGTCATAACTTTGAGGGCTCGCACCTAATGGGTGCTTTCCCTCAACTAGAGTTAATTTTTTTTTTTTGGTTTAGATGATTCGCACCTTATAGGTGCGTTCCATACATGCAAAAGTTTGCTTTCAGTGGTCACGCACCTACTAGGTGCGTTTGAGGTAGTTTTGGAGTTGGTTAAAAAATCTGGTAGAGTTAATAATCTTTTCAAAAAACCATATAGTTTTATAAATTTTTCATTTCAAAACCGATTTTGTGTGACAAGCATTTAAGTTACATATTCTATTATTAGGACAGAAAAAATATAGAGCATGTCATCTATCTTTGTTATAATTTTCAGTTCGGTGCTTGACCAGACAATCCTACCAATTCTCAACTCAATCAATCGGATGGTTAGACCGGACGATCAGATCATTCATCCGAAAAGACTAGATTTATGTCGAAATGTGTAAAAAATATCTACTGTAAAAACATAAAATGGCAACAGAACAAGCTAATATCCCATAACCATTTGTGTTTATTCGATTTTCGGTTCTTCCAACTAGATTCCAACCAACTGTAGGTTTTATGTCAAGCTAAAAACACAAAATCCGATATAAAGAAAGAAAGTAAAATATGATACAAACAACTAATTCAAGTTTAACAGATAACCTCAATCAAGCAGTGGCGGCCCTGGGGGTGTGCTGGTCGTGCGGTCGCACGGGGCCTCCGATCTTTAGGTGCCTCTGATTTAAAAATAAAAATTGTTTTTTTTTTTGTTTTTTTTCTTTTTTGGTACAAGTTTACAAATTATCTTTGTCCCACATTTGAGTCACAAGAAAAAGAAGAGTTTAGTTTTTACTTTTGTCCCACATCAGTCGAAGAAGAAAATGATTAATTGAGTAGATAGCTATAAATTAACCTACCTATGCCTTTGAAAAATCACACCACATACTTTCAATTTCAGGTACGTATTTGATTATTATTTATGTTTAATATTGCCAAAAGTATCGTATTGGATAGTTTATCTATTGTCTAAGAATACAATATATGCTATTTGTTACACAGTTAGTTAGTAGGTAATTGTTAACTTGTTAAGTTTTTATTTATTTTTTATATAAAGGATGCCTCCAACTAGAAAATTTGAATCGGGTTCTTCTAAACGGAAAAGAAAAGAAAATGAAGAACGCTTTATTCGTAATCAAAGAGGTGCTATCGATAAATTCATTCTCAAACAAGTACGAGAAGGGGTAATAGCTGAAGCTAATCGGGATCATTTCAGGTAGAGGAAACAAATATCGAAGATAATACCATAAATGTTGATAATGTTCAATCTAACGAGGATCATAGAGAAGGTGTAACACCTGAAACTGATGGAGAACCTAAAGAACAGGAAAATATTCCAGTCAACATATATGATCATACGAATTGGGACACCCTCGATATTAAATGGAGAGATTTACTAATGAAAAATGGTCCTATAAGAGATATCTTAAAAGGTAAAGGTCCTAAAGATGTAAAAAAGAGACACCTTTGTTCATAATTTTATGATAAGTACTTACTAAACGGAGAGAAGCATCATAAAGATTGGCTTGTGTACTTTAAGGATCTTGATAAAGTATTTTGTTTCCTTTGCAAGTTGTTTAAGAAGAAAAAAACAACCAAGTAATCTGGCCCATGATGGGATAAATGATTGGGGACATCTTTCTAAGAGTTTGAAGATGCATGAAAGTTCTGAAGATCATATATATTATATGTCTCTTTGGTTTGACTTGTGTGCAAGACTTGAGAACGAGTTTCTTGATAATATTGATTATGAAAGTATAATAGATGAATTTGCTTCAAAAAATACTAGAAGATCGATGTTTAGAAAATAATAATGTAACACTTGTTTATTATAATGAAAAGTATTTATTATAAATTTTATAGGGGCTCTTTTATTTTTTTTGCACTAGGCCTCCGAAATATCAGGACCGGACCTGCAATCAAGTCACATCTTTTCCTGTTCACTCATATCTAACCTGGTAGATGGGTTTAACCATTCTGGCCAACCACTCCGAATCGATAGAAAAAAGTCAAAAACATTGCATCTCATGGACATATCAAGATTAAACCGCCTACAATAATACGCATAAACATTGAGGCAATAGTAATAAAGAACAAATTGTAAGGGGTTTTATTGAAAACTTTGTACGTCTTATTCTCCTTTGACTTTGTTAACTTCCACGTAGTCCATGGTCAAAGACATGATATTTTGACTATTTGCTATGGAATCCAACAAAACGTTTTCATAAAGGAAAGCATTACTTAAAGCCAAAGCCATCATTCTCCTGGTTAAAGTTTATAATCAATGTTGTCATTAAACTCTTCAACTTTTATATTTCTTAATTTCGCCCCAAGTTCCTATCCTTGAGTACAACTTAATTTCAATTACAAGCCAACGGGGGTTTGTCCCATTGGTAGGAGATGAATATTAGAAGATATGTAACAAACTTTGGTGTAAGTATCGTGGGTCGCATACTGTCCAATTAGATGTCAATATGGCCTCTGAATCACTAACATTGTCGTTCTAAAATTTTTTTTTACAGTTACAAGATACATACAAATCAACGAACACATGATAATAAATAACTAAACAACGATCAAACAAGTTTCGAAGCTTAAGGACCTTAACTTTCGTCTCACTTCATCGTAAATTAAACCCTTTTGATTATTCCAATTTATATTTCCACCTTGCCGGTTTTCAATCCCCAACAAGCGCTTAAAAAAGGTAAAATTCATACTTGAGGAGGAGGATATAATCCTTTTAGTATTGAAATCATGTTCAATGATACACCAAATAAGAAGACCCAAATCGATCTGAACATCTCTATAAGAGTTAGTTATTGCTAGTAATCATAGTCGTTAGGCTTTGAAAGTGGCTTATGACAAAATATTCATTTATTTTAGAAAACGGAATGAATGGTTCTTAAACCAAAATGTCAAAATAGACAAACCTAATAATCTAATACAATTTTTAAGTCAAAAGAATCAAATCGAAGATCTTCGAAAATATAAATTTCAAGGACTATATATTTCCGTTGAACAAGATATAACATATATATATATATATATATATATATATATATATATATATATATATATATATATATATATATATATATATATATATATATAAAATAATACCATTTGACTTATATCATATCTTTTACAAAGATCGATTCAATAAAAAATATATAATACAAGTTCATTTTAATATTTAATTAGTTAAAAATTATACAATTGGATCTAGAACATAGTTTATAAACATGCCAACTAACCCCTTTATGTTAATTTATATAAAACAAAGTCAAGAGTTGACGTTTCAAAAATAGTGAATTAGCATTTAGATTGAGTTGAATGGTTGAATTTAAACTCTTAAAGATGCAAATATTGAATTATAAAAAAATTAAAGTCAAAGAGGAAGCTTCTAATCAGTCACTTATTATCTTTTTTAATAATAATTCAATTTGGTGTTGATTTATAAAATACCAAACTATTTTCTACGGGTGTAAACGAGTTCGTCTCGTTTAAGTTTTACATCGTTCGAGCTCGAGTTTGGTTCGTAAAATATATTTAGGCTTGGGTTTGCCTCGGTTTTGACTCGATTATGTATATATTAGGTGGTTTCTTTGTATATATTATATTATATATATTATTATATTTATATAAATAAAAGTTCATTAAGCTCGTTTAGACTCGTGAGTTCAGTATACAAAGCTCGCGTTCGAGCTCGATTAATAAACGAACTTTATGTTATGTTAAAGCTTAGTTTGAGCTTGTATAGGCTCGGCTCAAATCGAGGTTTTCTACTAGTCGAGCTCGCGTAGCTCACGAGTAGTTCGACTTATTTACACATCTAATATTTCCGTTGTTGATAATTTAAAATTGAGTTTTCATAAGATTGTTTAAGTATGTATCTTTTGCTACCCCCAAAATGCTTTTCACATGTTAGCAAAATATGAATATTTTTTGACTATCAATTAAATGTAACGAATCTTTGTCGATAGTAAAATATATTTTTAAAACCCAAACATTCAATTTTAATATGTTTCATCTTATGCCGCACAAACTGGTTGTTCGCCAGTTCAAACATGTAATCGAGTGGTTCGGTAATTAAGTGATGTGAGTTACATATTTGTTGTTAATTCTATTGAACTTGTTAACGTATCGAATCATAACCGGCCACTAATAGAATGTAAAGGTGCAGAGTCCTGCTCAACCCGCTCATTTTGTAAAATTCTGCTATAAGCACCAAACCGGTTTAATAAGATATTTTGCAGGCTTTTCGGGCCTAGTGGGCTTTTCAGACATGCAATTGCAGGCTTTGAGTTAATTAAGCATACAAATTATAACTGGGCTAAATAATAACCCATTGTATTTTAATAGCTCTTGAAGGTTCTAGACCTAACTTCTCAGTAGGGTTTTGTTTCTTTAACAAACCCAATATAATCGGGCTAAATAATACCAACTATAATTTGGTTTTACTTTTCACACATGAATCATTTTCTGTTTTCTTAATTGTTTTGGCTATTACGAAACGATTTCTAGTTCATCGGAATGTGAGTTAAATCAATAACTTACAAAGGATAAAATGCATATAAGTCACCTAAAAAGATAGCGAATTTCCATTTGAGACACTGAAGTTATTTTTTTTTTGACAATTTAAAGTGGCTTTTTTCGTCAAATTAAGTAGATTATTAGGTAATAAGTTATATACTTTAAATTAATATATATTTTTCCATTTCCAAGTGTAAATCATGTATATGGTTATTTTATTACATTTAGGGCATGTTTGATTCTTCATTGGACCGGCTTATCTCCGGCGAACACCACCCATATTCGCCCTTCGACACAACCTAACCACAAAGATGCTTGATTCTTCATTGTTTGCTCCACCTCCTCCAACAACCACAACAACCTACAAAGATTGTAAATGTAGTAACCGGTGATCAGACTGAAAGGATATTAATATTGTTGGCGGTGGTGGGTTTGGGGTCGAATATTAAGATCGTTGGAGGTGGTGGGTTTGGGATTCAATAACAATATCAATGGCGGTGGTGGGTTTGAATACATTTTTTTGAAGAAGTAGTCGCGAGTGACCGGATTGTTATCGGAGAAGATGGGTAAATGAGTGCATGCTTGTATGTATATATTTACGTTGATATGATGATAAAAGTTGAAGGTATTTTGTATTAAAATTATTATAAGTGTTTTCCATCATCATTTAATTTCTATATTTAAATTGAAGATGACGGTGGGTTTTGGGATTGTTCAACATGGTGGTGGTAACGGTAAAGAAGGAAACTACCTATATCCGTTCTTCTTGATCGTTGAATATGCAAGATATAATGGGTCTAATGTATTGAGATCTAAATTTTGTGTAATTGTACTCATAAGATGTTCTATTTCTATTTTGTTCAAACACTGGTTTAATGCGACGAAAACGGTAATTAAAGGTATCAATTTTGTAAAATGTTGTCTTAGTTTAACTTTCATGGTGTTATCATTTCAAAATACAGTTCACCTCTCATTTGGTAATCGGCCAATTTGGAGGAAATAAACCCAATTTGTTTAAGGACTAAATGACTAGTGGGATAATAAACACCCGATAATAAAGTTGTTGCGGTTTTAAAAACTTTGATCAATTCGGTTATTTTTTTTAAATATTTTCCCAATTTCGTACGAAAATGATGTAACCCGACCACGATTTGCTAACTCGTTATGAAAGTATTGTAAACTCTCTTGTTGTTGTAAACCATATACAAGCATATTGAAAGTCGAATTTCATCATGTGGGAACATTCCAATTAGGGGCTAAAAAATGAAATTCGTATCATTACAAAGTTTCATATATGCTTTACATCTTAGTTTATCTGCCGAAACTATATTTTTTAACATTTGTTTATAAGCGTTTATGACGTTAATTACTTTGGGGACTACTAGTCCGGCTTGCACAACCAAGTTCATAATGTGTGCAACACATCGACTATGATAAAACTCACCATCCATTGGTGGTTTGTATTTTAGTTTTAGTTTACCCACCGCATTTGTATTATTAGTCGCATTATCAAATGCTACTGAAAAAACAATTTCTTCAAATTTAAACATTTCTAAAAACACCCCTTAACATATGAAATAAATTTTGACCCGTGTGAGGATAACCAAATTGTTTAAAAGCAATAACTCTCTTCATCATTTGCCACGATTCATGATCAACCAGGCCAATGTGCGGTAACACAAAGATATGAATCGGAGCAACCATGAGGAGCCGACCAAACATCGGTTGTTAAGTTTACATTTGTATTTAATGTTTCAAAACCTTTTATTACCATTGTTTTAGCTTTTTCCATAATTTCATACAATCACTTCTAAGAGTATTATGACTTACGTGAACATATCGCGGTTGAAGACACTTTTGAACCACCCTAGTGAATCGAGGGTTATCGAAGTGATTAAACGGCAAGGCGGATTAAATCACATAACCCGCAAACTCTTCACGCATCCGCTTCACAGAATATACAAGAATACTCCCGTCCTGACCCATCGATGATTGACCCGCTTCCGGAACTTTATTGAGTACTTAGCAATGCTTATCGGTGTGATTCTTAAACGTCGAGTTAGATTCTTGTTTAAAAAAATGGCCGCAATGATTACAATGTGCCATCTTTTCACCATCCGACAAAAATATCAACCGGTAACTGTGACAACCGCATATTTTGAAACACCTTTGCGTTGTGTCTTATGTCGTTTGTTTTATTAGTTTTGCTTTTACCCTATTATTATTGTTATTTTGATTCACGCGATATTTGTTTAGTCGGATTTTATATTACTTATTGTTTTTCCTTTGTGACGAAAACGTTTAGTTACCTAAGTGCCTAGTAGATATAAGTATTCTCGTAGATTATTATGGGTGACTTAAACCTTCGTCTATACGATAAAAATTAAGGTTAAAAATTATTACAAAGTTAGTCCTCTAACTAAATCTATTACAAAGTTAGTCCTTTAACGGGAACTAACGAAATCTGATACAAAATCAGTCCTTTAACGGAGACTTAACTGATTGGTCTGACCAGCGGCGGACTGCGCCGCAGTCCGCACTGACTGCGACGCAGTAAGCTGCCAGACAGACTAAATCCCATCAACTTTTTCACTTTTCTTGGAACTTCCACACACCCATACTTTAACTACGAGATTTTAGTGTGGAAACCCTCCAAAAACTGGATATTAGATCCATTATTGAAACCATAAACACCTTTACCACTTTATCTATCACCTTTTACTTCACTTTCATTTTCCAACACTTTCACACTCTTAAACACACACTTTTCTCTCAAATTTCCAGAGTTTTTGAGTCATAAACAACCACCATAGAAGATGATTTCAAGATAGAATCAAGCTTCAATCATCATCTTCCAACTCCTACATCTTTTGGTAAGTTTCTCTTCAAAAAAACCTCTTTGTTTCCTACACTTTCTTCTCTTGTTTTGTTAAGATTTCTAACACAACTCTTACCACAGTTGCGCTTAGCAAACAATAAACATTCAACATCCAACTTTGAAATTATACATATCCTTATATAAACATCCAATAACGATCAAATTTTATCACAACGTAGATATGTATTCCTTTAAGAACATATCCAAAATTCACGAAGATCCAGTGTGCAACGAATAAGCAACAATCCTTTTATTATACATAAACACAATAAATCTAACCTTACAACATCAGATTTCAGAAATTCATATCTTTCGATCAGAAGGTCAGATCGAATTCCTTTTGCCAGAATATGAGTTTATGATTGAAGAACCTACAGAAAAAATTTCGTTCAATTCCGACGGCTAACGAATGAGTTATGACATTTTTACCACGGCTGCCCAGAATATGACGAATGGAAACCCTAATTTTCAAACTTGTAGATCTTCTTCTTTCTTCTCCTTGAAACCTTGTGGATCTTAGATCTAGAGCAACCTTGTGCTCTGATACCACTTGTTAGGATCTGTCGAACTAGGTTTGTATTTAAACAAACGTGTAGATCTAGATCTATCAAAGAAGTTGCAGCGGATCAACACTTTGATATTACCGGGTTTTGTGAATAACAGTTTATGTATATGAATATGAATAAGGATGAGTAATCAAGAACACAAACAGTTTTCCACCAACTCTCCAATTATATTTTGATCATAAATATAACAAATATTTACAACGATATCGGGATCAAGGACACCTTGACCTTTTGGCATTACCTAGTTTTTCTAGGTTTACATCACCATACATTTTCTATGCATTCACTCATCTATTTTTCTATATGCATGTATCAAGGTTTTATAACCTTGTTTCTAACAAACTCCTACGAATTCGTAGGAATAATAATTACAAAGATTTGATATCTTTGTAACCTTCCTAGAATATCTCCCTATTCTAAGGTAACAAATCCCTATAATTGTGATAATATTAATTACAAATAAGAATAAAATCTAATCATATCTTATCCTAAATTAATCTTTATCTTCTCACCAGTATTAACTCTTGATAGGGCAGTAGTAACTGAGTTGCAGTAGTAACCAAGTATGTAGTAACTCCCACCAGTAGTAACTGAGCAGTAGTAACTCCCAGCAGTAGTAACTGAGCAGTAGTAACTTGTATGAGCAGTAGAAACTTCTATGAGGAGTAGTAACTTGTATGAGCAGTGGAAACTTCTATGAGTAGTAGAAACTGAGCAGTAGTAACCATCACATAGTCTTTTTCAATATAAATCAGCAACTCCAAAACTACTATTTCTTCACCGTTAACAGTTTATATTTGTATCATCAAATCACAATATGGATAATTAATTATGCCAATAACTGTCTTAAATACAATGATTAAGTTCTTGCTCAGACTGAGGAGATCAAGCAACTCAAGAAGTTAGTGTTCAAGTTGGTGATAGAAGTCAAGCATTACATGTTTTCAATGAAGAAACATGTGAGAGTGGCAGGTAAGGGTGGTTCTAAGGGGAGCATAGGACTACCAAGAAAAGATCACACAAGTTGCCAACTCCATCTAGTTCCAGTTCTAGCTCTTCTGACAGGTCTAACAGGAATGCTACCAAAAAGGGGGAGAAAGTAGATGATTCTGTTGAAGACACTGCTAGTGAAAAGAAGAGAAAGGAGGATGCAAATGACCAGGAGAATGTATTTACTGGTACTCAGGGGAATGTTTTTACTGATACTGGTATGCAAGATCAAGAGCAGTCTAAAGTTTCTACTGATGAAGATGAAATGAAGGATAATAATGAGAAATAGGAGGATCCATCTGTTACTACTGATCCAAGTGTTACTGGTGATCAACCTTATTCTTCTGGCTATGCTGATACTTTTGAATGGACAACAGAGGATAGGGAAATCAGAGATGTAATAATGGAAATGGGTGAAGGAGAGGAAGAAAGACAGAGAGTGAGAGAGAAGGTTGATGAAATATTCTTAAAAGGAGGAGAGAAAGAGAATAAAGAAAAGGAAGTTGAGCAGGTCAATGTGTCAAAAAAGGAAGAAACTACAGAAAAAGAAAAAGAAAATATTGATAGTGAAGATACTACTGGTGAGAATGTTACAAAAGATCAAGAAGTTCCTACTGATCTACCAGTATAACCATTGACTAAAGATGACATTACTATAGCTGCTGAGTTGGAGAGATTAAAACAAGAAAAATTGAAACAAGAGGCAATCAGAAAGATGGAAATAACTGCTGCTGTAGAAAGACAAAGAAAGGCTGTTGCAAGTAGACCAAAGGAGAAACTAGTTACACTTAATACTGGTGAATCTGTTGGACCTACAAGTGTGACTACAGAGCCTATTATTCCTCCAAGAATTGAAAAAAGGCCAATAGGATTCTACATGGGAAAGAAAGAAATCAAAATAGTATCTCAAGATGAAGACCCAAACTTTAAAAGCAAGGGTAAGGAAAAAATGAAAAGTATGGAGGAACTTAAACACGAGCAGACTGAAAAGAAAAGGAGAGAGGATGAAGAATCAAGAGAAAAAGAAAGAAAAAGAAAGCAAGAGGAAGATGATGTTTTGGCTGCTAAAAGAATGGCCCAAGAACAGATTGAGGAAGAGGTAAAAAGGAAGGCTCAAGAAAAGGAAGATTTTTTAATAGCCCAACATATGTTGGAGAAAGATGAAGCTGAACTCAGAAAGAAAGAAGAAGAAAAGGCCAAGTCAAAGGGCAACAAGACAATAAAGAGGAACATTACAAGAGCAGAAGATAAAAAGAAGTACACTGACATTCTGAAATCCACTGGAAAGTATAGTGGAAACCAGCTAAGCCCTATGAAGTTAGATACAGTCCTCTATTTACATGTCAAGGAGAAAAAGTTGTAGAAGGAAGAAGCAGATAGAGCTCAGTTTGAGAGGGAAAGAGCTCTGAAGGCTGCATTGGATAGAGGGTACAAGGTTGTTCATTTTGGAGATGAGCAGACCAAACATGAGCAAGTGAAGAAGAAAGCTGCTGATAAAACTAAGCATGAGTCAATGAAAAGAAAGAAAAACCAAGCTAGTAATGTTTCTACTGCCAAAAGATCAAAAACAACATTACAACCAGTTATTACTGGTAAAAGGAAAGAAAGTACTGGTAAGCAGGTTAATTCTGGTGCAAAGAAGGTGAAATCAGGAGCAAAGAAATTTGAATCTACCGAAGAGAAGGATCAAGAGCAAGAGAAAGAAGACCAGAAGCCAAAAGTCATGAAAGTGAAAGTAGAAGATATCTCTGGGGAGTTTGAGTTTGGATGTGTTCCTGAAATATCTGATGATCAAGTTAATGAAGCTGCTGACATAATTTTGATCATATGAAAGACTTATAATTCATTCTGAAGATATCAAGTGTGCCTCAACATTCACAAAGATGCCTATCATTGATTGGTATGCAATTGTGATCAATGGTCAGACTGCATATAAAACTGTTAGAGCTTCAAAGAGTTTTAAAGTATACAACAGTTCATTAGAGATATTCAGAGATATAAGCAAACAAGACTTGGTGGATATGTTCTTGATTGGAAAGCAGAAATTTTCTCAAAGGCAAGGTATTTTTCCAGACTTTAATGACTTATTCTTTGAGTTATTAGAGATTATGTTTGAGCCAGAGAATGTTAATGAGAAGATTGCAAGATTTACTCCTATTCTGGAATGGATTCATTATGAAAGCTGCGGAGTGTATTCTCTGAGCAGAAGTGATGGAACTACATAGTATTTCTTGGTTGAAAGTAAATATAAACATGAAATCAATGTGATGATCAACATGCTTGATGTGAAGTTGAAAGCTCATCAAGATTCAGAAGAAGCTATTCAGCTATTGTGGAAGATCAGATGTCAGCTCATAGATCATAGAAACTCAATGTAAAGAGATTTAAAGTTTTTGGCAGCATTCCCCCCTCTGGTTATTGAAGAAACTTATGTTTATGATGGAAAACAAAAGTTTAGGGGGAGATTGTTGGGTTTTAGTATGTTACTACTGGTGAAGATGGTTATTACTGGTCAATAGTCAAGTTACTACTGGTCACTATTACTACTGGTGAAGATGGTTATTACTGGTCATCAGTCAAGTTACAACTGGTCACTATTACTACTGTTGCTGCATGGCTTTCATGGGAGTTTCTACTGTTGGTTACTACTGCTGAGCTGATAATGTTTGTTACGATTTAGTAGCAGTTATATTTGGAACAGATTTGTGTTAATTATAAAGTAGATTCGATTAGATATTGTAACCCGATTATAGCTAGGGTTAGTCAGCCTCAAGGTCTATAAATATAGATACTTATATCGTTGTAAATATTTGTCTATTACGAAACCCTAATTCTAATAGATTGAGGTTGTTGGTGTTTCGTACTGTTTTATTCATATTCATAACTTGTTAATTACTATCTTGTAATATCAAAGTGTTGATCCGCTGCAACTCCTTCGATAGATCTAGATCTAACCGTTTGTTTTATACAAACCTAGTACGACAGATCCTGACGGTGGTGTAGACGCGGTGATGAAGGTACTTAAATTTGGAAGACAACTAAGAAAAAAATTGGAAGGTAATGAAGAAAAAGGAAAGAAAGAAACAAAGTTGGTGATGGTGGGTGTTCTTGATATGATGATGGATATGAATGAGATAAATAAAAAGAGAGAAGAGTATGTGTTTGTGTGTGTGTGTGTGTGTGAGAGAGAGAGAGAGAGAGAGAGAGAGAGAGAGAGAGAGAGAGAGAGAGAGAGAGAGAGAGAGAGGGGTACGTGGATTTTGTTTTTATAAAATTATAACTATATGTAAAATGACATTTGTATTCCTTATTAACGTTTAACAACTGTTAAATCAAAGGACTACCGGTGTTCAAAGTTTTCAAATAAAGGTCTATTCATGTACTTTTATCGAAAAAAGGATTGAAAGTGTCATATTAGGTATAAGAAAAGGACCATATTTGTAATTAACTCTTTTAAAACTAAACAAACATTAATGATTATATGATTTTTGTTTCTAACAATTTTAAGATAACTTTCTTATAACCATATATATCATACGGGTATCAAACTAGTAACTACCGTTAAGACTCTATATGTAACAAATAATAGTTATCACTTAGGATAACTCAGCAATATGTAATTAAAATGCCCAATTTAACAAATAATAGTTATTAATAACAACAAAAGGGAACAAATTAGTGATTAACAGCAACATAGTCCATACATGTTTGTCGTTTTGTTGTTGTGTTCGTTAAATGAATTAAACAGTTATCCCCTTCTAACCTCTTGTCCCCAATATCCCGTTAATAAAAATGCATAAAAAGACTGTATATTAACCGTTCATATAATTTAAATAGTTACTATTTTAGATATAACTTTTTATATATGTCTGAACTTCTAAACCATAATCTTGAAAACTATATTTTCTTGATTGAATTACAACTAAAATGTTATCTAATTTGGCTAAAGAGTTAATTATTTTAGTAGATTATTTTATTAGACTAGCTATTTAAATTTGAATATAACTTATCAATTTATAATTTAAATCAACTTTCTATACTTTTTCTTTTTCACAAAGGGATATACATTATTTGACGAAGGATAGGAGGAACACGAAAGACAGCCGGAATATGACACCGAAACCGTTTATTTCATATTTTTATGTACAAAGTTGAAGGGTATACGTGACTAGCCCTCCATTACCCTACAGGGTATCCGTGACTACCCTCGTTAACCTACGGTAAGCCCCAGCCTATAAGATCAAATCTATTTATTGACTAACTAAAACCAGATATCAAATTTATTTGTCACAAAAGCACAAAAAGATTATATTTATTTATTATTGGCTGTCGACCGGTTTGGAAAGAACAATCACGTCCATGCAATATGGGCATGTAAGAGGTTTCTAGTGATGGTCACCCGAACATGTGTATCTTGAAATAACTACCAGCAAACAAAAACTGTGGTTGCTATATAACAAGGAAACGGGCCTAGTGTACAGTATGTTTTTTGTTTTCATGACCGACTTCTAATTAATTGTTTTTTTTAAAACATAGTTTGTAAAATGACGTAATATTTAAGTTAATTAAATATAATCAGCTTGAATTTCATATGAAATTGTTTTTACATGTAAAAGTTATGTTTTACCTTCTTAAAATATAGTCCGTAACAAATGTTTATTATTCAATGAAAATATTTTGTACACTTACTTTTTTTTCTTCTTCCTGAAAACGGCATTATATTAGAAAACGACTAGCAAGAAACTAGAGAAAGTGTACAAATTTTAGTGGATAGATGAGTATTGCTCACTACTCAAACCAATCTAACGTTACATTTATCTTCCTATTTGACATCTAAAGAAAAGAATTAAATGCAATCTTGTCGCTTAAGAAGTTAAGACTAGGCTTAGTAAGCTTGAACACCGTTTTATTATCAAATTTCCAAATATTACAAAGATAGATTTGAATCACCGGATAAATATTCTTTTTCCAATTCACCGAAAGATGAAGAGAATTTCCAATGCTAAAGAGATTGTAATTGAAGATAGGTTCGGGGTTTGGATTTTCCACCATAAAAAGAGTCGGCGCCAAAGTTCTTTAGCCACTAGACATTCTAAAAAATAATGGTTGTTCGGCTTCAAGTTCTTCGTCGCATAAAGAGCATCTAGTCGAATTAAGATTGATGGCTCGTCGGTTAAGGTTTGTTTCTTTCTTAGTAATGTAATACTGTCTTTTGTTTTGTGGGTTTACAAAAAATAGTTAGTTTTATTTAGTTTTAGATTCATATTCTTATTTGTGCACCCAAATCATGCAGTAAATAAGGTAGCTTGGAGGAAAAACTCACTATCGCATTCTATATTGTCTTTGGGATAGAACGTGTCAGTGCACCAGGATTTTGTTTGTTGCTTAGTTACATTTTCGTGCCAAGAGTCGGTGGTATAATAATGTAAGTTTAGTCTATAAAGAGAAAATTAATTAAGAAGAATTATGTGTTCTTTTATTCTTTCAAACATTCCTTTTGGTATTTTAGTTTTGTCAAAGGGTCAAAACCATAGGAATAAAAGAAAACAAGAATCCCCCTTACCACCCCAACCCTAGGGTTTGGGGTTTCATTTTCGGGTTTGAGGGTTTTATAGTTTAACAAGAATTTTTCTATTAAACCAAAAGGATTAATCTTTTGCTTTGGTGGTACGAACAATACAAGAAAAAGAGAAGAAGGGGGTTGCAACACGAGGGCTTCCCTGGGGATCACCCATCCTAGTACTACTCTCGCCCAAGCACGCTTAACTGCGGATTCTGATGGGATCCGATGCTTTAGTGCTGGTATGATCGCAACCCAAAGAATACCAATGCTTTATTCTTTATCATTCTACTCGAGACCTACCATTCTCCACCTTACCGACACTCGACTCCTCACTCAAGCGCCTTCCGACACCGCATACCTACGTTAACGCCTATAAATAAGATTGAACACAAGAAAAAGAGAAGAGTTCTTTTGTTGGTGTAGAGATTCAAGTGTCAGGATCAATTAAGTTTGAATAAACCTGAACCTTGTTTTCGTTAGATCGTGATCTAACAAAGAAGTTCAGCAGCGGATTTGAACACTTTGATATTAACAAGTTATTCAGATCAAACAATACTGTATAATGAATAACAATAAAGAACA
>CAJVGC010000582.1:57564121-57638983 GCA_910822075.1 Senecio squalidus | reverse complement strand
CCAAAAAGAATTGCTTGTTGGGCAGTCCTCTTACTAAGTTAGATTTCACCAGCTCATTGATGTTCTTGAGGTTCATATGGCACATCTGTCTGTGCCATAGAGTGGATTCATCTAGTGTTGCTTTGGAGACAAAGCATGCTTCAGTTGCAGTTGGTTGAACCTTGGGTATGTCAAAGTAATAGACATTGTCTTTTCTTGGTGTCCTGAGTAGGATCATGCTCTCATCAAAAACATATCCAGGCTTCATAATGATGCATTCAGATGGAGTGAAGATGGTTGTGTGCTTCTCATCACAGACTTGAGAGACACTCAATAAGTTGTACTGTAACTGTTGCACATAGAAGACATCTTTGAAGCTGATTCTCCCATTGCTAACAGTTCCCTTTCCAAAAATCTTCCCTCTTTTTGGAATACCTCCAAAGGCAACATAGCCTCCATTGAAATTTTCAAAGTTCTGAAGGCAAGCAATGTTGCCTGTCATGTGCCGGGAACAACCACTATCTACATGCCAACTGCTCTCAATATCTTTTGTTGGCTGTACCTGCACATAAACAAGAAAGTTAGTTTCTGGTGGCGACCCAAGCCAAAGTTGACTTGGGTTTGCCCAACTCATCAAAGCAACTCACCTTCCTCTGAACTAAGTTTGTGAAATCAGGTGGAGTAGGTGGTTGAATTACTTTGACTTTAGGTTGCCATACTTGTTTAAAGATTTTAGCTTTTTGAACTTTAGCAGTATTAACAGTTTTTGTTTTAACAGTAAGAACAGGTATTGTTTTAACAATCTTTTGTTGTGCAGTATTAACACTTGCATCAGTAACATAGTTACTTTTTGCAGTATTAACACGTGCAATATTAATACCATTTCGTTTAGCAGTATTAATACGGGCAATATTAACACCATTATTTTTGACAGTATTAACACGTGCAGTATTAACAAAGGTTTGTTTAGCAGTATTAATCTTGTTTCTACTGTTGTTGAAATTCTTTTTCTTAATACTGTTGCTGCTTGAGGCAGTATTAACAGAGTTCTTCTTTGCAGCAGGAACTCCATTACTACTGTTCAAAGCAGGTTTTCTTACAAGTGATGGTTTGGTTTTTTTATCATGATGGTCAACCTTGCCTGTGTATCCCAATCCCCTGTTCTGTTTTTGTGCCACTTTCTTTTTGGTTTTCAGGGTTGTAATAGCAAATTTTGGCATAATGATTTGATTTGCCACATATAAAGCATGATTGAACTTGTTTCTTAGGACTTTGACCCTTTTGAGTTTTCAATTGGTTTTTGTTACGTTGATTTCCTCTTATTCCTCTGTGAACCCAAGTTTTAATCTTTTCTCTTTGACCATCAATGTATTTACAACAGTTGAATTCACAATCCTTCTTTTTAATGGGTTCTTTTGACACTGAACTTTGTGAATGTGGTTGTTTAACTTCTACTGGTTTGGGCATGTGTTCTTCTACCTCTTGGTCACTTTCTTCATCAACACCCTCTATTAGAACTTCAGCATAGTTGATTGGATCAACCTTGAATGATTCTTTTGGAGGTGTCTGGGTAATTGGAATTCTAGGGGCTTCTAGAGTTGGAGGGATTTAGTTGTGATTAAAAGGTGGGGCTACTTCTTTATAACCTAATCCTGATTTGATTTTACCATGGATTTTTGAATTAGGTCATTAACAGATTTAGAAGCATGTTCTAATTTCCCTACATATAATTCAACCTTATATTTTTCCTCCAATAAACGTTTGATCTCTTCCCTAGCATTCTGAAGTTTAACTAGTAGGTCATCTCTTTTCCATTCTACCAATTTAATATTTTCATCATAACTGGACTCGTTAGTTTTATAAGATTTAATTTGGTTTTCTAGGTTTTCTATCCCCCTAGAAGAATCTCTCCTTTGTTCTTCTAAAGTCTTAATGGAGTCACATAGCAATTGGTTATGACTTCTATATTTAGACACAACTTCTTTGCACTCATTAGAACAAAGTTTAGCATTTACCTCAGCTGCTTTCTTAGAGAAAGAATCGATGGCCATCAGAGATTGAATGAGATGTGGTTCTTCAGTTATTGTTGGAGTGACTTCATCCCAATCGTATCCAAACACATCTTCATCAGCAGCAGTATAAACTTGATCCATAGAAACACCATCATCAGTAGTAATGCATGCATGGGCAGCAGTAGAAACCGTCACAGTAGAAACATGTGTTTCTTCAATAATCACCGCCGTTAGAGCCCTGTTTTGACTGGTTTCCTCTGCTAGATCAGACCAATCATACCCGAATACATCCTGTGTAATTAATGTTGTGGGTGTAGTGTCTTGAGTGTTTCTAGAATTGTTACCCTTTGATTTATTCTTGCACTCCCTGGCAAAGTGTCCTGGCTCTCCGCAATCATAACACTTTACCTTACTCTTGTCAAACGTAACACGATCATTGGTTATGGGACTGAATCTTCTCCCAGTTGAACAAATCTTCTTGCTCTTAGAGATAGCATGGCCATCTGCCACTTTAGATCTATCTCATCCCAATCATATTGGTGGATCTGCTTCAAGTCTTCATTGGTTAGACATGAGATTTGAGAGATGAAAGATTCAAAGGAAAATTCTTCTCCATCATCCTGTGGAGTTGTTCTAGCAGATGAAGTGATCAAGGCAGTATTAAAGTTGTTAGTACTGCTGCTGCTGCTGGGCTTCTTTGCTTCCACTTCTGCTTCAAACACTCTAAGATCGTTGTAAAGATCATCCAGCTCTATCTTCTCCAGTACATCTCCCTGTCTGTAGGATACTGTGTAGATAACCCATCCTTCACCAAGAGATCTGATGAATTTGCGATTGATATCATCGTTATCCATCCTTACCCCAGCACTTCCAAGTTCTCCTGTGAGCTTCTTATATCTGTCGAATGTTTGTGTCATTCGTTCTTCCTTTAAGGCTTTAAAATTCTCATACTCTTGCTTTAGTAGAGCCTTCTTGTTCTTCTTAGTGTTTTTAGTTCCACTAAAACTTTTATCCAAGGCTTCCCATAGAGCTTTAGCATCGTTATACCCTTCAAATTGTGACTGGTACTCGTTCGGAATTGCAATAAGCAGAATGCTTAAAGCTTTGATCTCGATTTGCTTTTCTCTTCTTTCATTATCAGTTATAGGACGAATAACTTGACTAGGATGACCATCAGCTGCAAGGTTTTGAATTTCTTTGTTGCCATTGACGATCACATCCCAAACAGTATAGTCAGATAGCAGAATATGCTGCTTGATGCGTAGCTTCCATAAATCGAAATCATTACTGTTGAGAACTGGAACTTTGTTGACTAGAACGTCAGTCATGTTGTAAATTGAATTCTTCTGTATGAGACTTCTTGAACTTGTTGATCAATGGATCTTAAGCACCTCCTGTGCTCTGATACCACTTGTCAGGATCAATTAAGTTTGTATAAACCTAAACCTTGTCTTCGTTAGATCGTGATCTATTAAAGAAGTTCAACAACGGATTTGAACATTTTAATATTAACAAGTTATTCAGATCAAACAATACTGTATAATGAATAAAAATAAAGAACAATAAGTTTGCCGAATTCTAAGCCTCTATTGAATTAATAAATGTTATCAATTACAACGTGTTTCTCTATCAATACAAGAATCTATTTATATAGAACTTGAGGCTAACCTAGCTATACTAGGAAACAACTATTTAATAAGGAAATACAATCTATCTATAATTGTAACTCTTATTCTAAACGTGCATGGCAAGAGTGTGTTGCAGTAGAAACAGCTCCGTAGTAATAATGTTGAACATCAGTAGTAATGTGAAGCAGTAGTAATCATGTCTTCCGTATTAACTTCAACTGCAGTAGTAACTTGACTTTCTTCCATAGTAACTGCTTGTTCAGTAGTAATCGAGCATTACCTTCACATCAGTAGTTAGAAGCAGTATTAATTGAAACTAAAACTATTTTAACTAAGTTCTAATCCCAACATCAATGAAACTGTATGTTCTAGCGACAACAAAAAACTGTGGAACGGGGAAAATTTGTAGATAGTTTCCTTGAATGTGTTCAACTTGCATGAGAAGATTAAAACAATATATAAAGGTAGCATAGTTCAAACAAGTATAGATAGGTTGTTTATGTTAGATTACACACGACTTCATATTTCTTTGACTGTGTTAATAATTATTACTACATGTCGGTATTATGTTACATATGTACTACTTATTAATGATCTTGTCTCTAAGGGTTTTTGAATTTATTATAAACTAAAACACGCTTCGCATTTAATTAAAACTCTGATTTGATTACCATAAACTTTTCACTGATATCAGAGCCATGATCAATAGTCATATTATAAAACTATAATTATTTTCTAGCTTTTACTTGTCTAATTTTTTTGACATTGTTTATCACTAAAACTGTTGGAGCATAAAAAGAGTGATGACTGAAGTTTTCAAAGACTATTCACTAAGTATTATGTAATAAACAATTAGTTTGGATGAGCTGTGTTCATCACCCGAACTAAATCATAGTTAGGACATTTCATGAAGACTTTAAGTCAGGTGAACTAAGTCTTCACCAGAGTTAAGTTCAAGTTCATCCGAGCTAAAAGTTAAATGAATGTTTTGTTTATTTGTTCACCCGAAGTGTTTTTAAATAAACATAAGGGTTGAGGTAATGTAATAGGTAGTGTGTGTAGCCTATAAATAGTTGAGAGAGTGAGTCAGTTAATAAGAGCTTATATGTGAGTGAGAATATCAATTGTAACAACCTTTCCCGCCATTTAGGGTTATGAACGAAAGTTTTTTTACTCATTTCTGATTGATTCATAGTTCTTAGTTCGTTAACTCAATTCATTAACTCGTGATTCCGCCACCAGTTAGTGACTCTAAACATAAATTTGTTTCTTTGAATATTGATCAGACCTGACAAGTGGTATCAGAGCTGGAACTCAAATCTAAGTTGATTCAGCTTAGTTCGTTAACTCAATTTGAAAACGGAAAAGCTTTATAAAGATAAAATTGATTCTCTTTTAAAGGATGTGGATATGTACAAGGGAATATTGGGAAGATTGGAAACTCAACATAATAATTTATTTGAAAGATTTCAAAGGTAACAAATAAGTTTGAAAAAGCTAAAATTCAAGTTGATAAGTTTAATCTTTCATCTAAGACTTTGAATGGGATCATTGAAAATCAGTTTGTGCAGAAAGCTAAGGTTGGTATTTGCTTCAATGCTGTTGATGTGTAAAATATGAGTTAAATTATTAAAAAGAATTGGATATTACTAAAGTAGACTATCACACAATACATGCAGTGTACCTGATCGTATGGTAGTATATATCTAGTAAGTCCGGATCGAACTCATGAAACGTGTATTTTTAATTCGTTATTTCAAATAATTAATTAAACTAATAAAAACAAATGAACACAGGGCAACATTTTAGTTCCGAGAGAACGTATCTCGATCAAGTAAGTAACTAAAGCAAAATAATAATCAATTAACTAAACTGGATTATGAATGAAAAGATGTCTGAAAAAGTTCTCAAGATGTAATCAGATATTTTAAAAGTAATGTTTACTTGGATTTAATGTTTCACTTGAATTATGAAATATAAGATTATGTTGACTTAGTTAAACTGTGATTTCTCAATGAACTAGACTTCCTATTAGAGTCGTCTAATCCTACAATATTAAGGAAAGATGGTACAAACAGTTGTCGTACATCTAGAGCTATCTTAGATTTTTCCACCCAAAATTGTGCATTTAATTCACTATTGTTATCAATTTAATCTATCGACTACGAATTAACTAAAGTCTCAATTATTCGAATATGATATAATTATCTTGTTCGTTTGATATATTAGGTTACTATTACTCTTAGCCTATCTCAATTAAGTCTCAAGCTATAACTATTTAACAAGTTAAACATTTATAAATAACTAATAAACCTATATGAACGCTAGTTATGACATATATTTATCAATCACGCTAAGTATTTAACCTAATATATTCAAGTAAACAAGGATTACGATTAAATGATAATAATAAAGGAAAAACCAATTACTTCAACGTAAAACTTAATGATTCATAATATCAAGCTACAATTCAAGAAAGCACTTAATTAGATTTAGTTCATTATAGAATGAATAAATTCATCAAAATAAGTCATAAACAAAGATATGTTTAGTACAAAAAAGCCAAAAAGACCAACCAACGTAAAAAATCTTCAAACACGATTAATTTTCATTAATCGTGGCTTCTAACGTGACCCGAGACTTCAAAAACCCTCCTAGCAGCTCTCTTGTCGACCTTTGGTGGTGGGAAAGTGTAAAAAGAGATTCTTGATTCGTAACCCAAAGATTTGCTTATATAGGGGTCTGGACGACCTTCCAACCGCCGGATGGGCTTCTCCAGCCGTCGGCTGGATAAAATTCCTTGCGCCCTACGTTTCGTTTGACCCGCAACTGACTTTTTGAGATTTTGAGATTCAGCAGCCGGCAGGAGTGGTGTGATGAACTTTCTTCCAAAATATAAATTGTAGCTCCCTCTTTCTTCTTTCTTCTCCAATTAAAATCACCTAAATCGAACATCTTATGAAGAAGTTATGATCAAAACGGTGAAGGTGCGTAAAACATTTTTCACGCATGATCTTCAACTTTGATTTTGATAGTTTTTCTTCATTTAAGCTCCGTTTTCCACCGTTTTCAACTCCTTTTTATTCCATGATCCAAGTTTAACTCTTATCTGCATATATGTACGAAAAACTATCCAAATCATAACAAAATGCGAAAACAAGAGTATTAAAGAGAAATATGATTAAGAAAATGTCAATTATTTTAAGCATATCAGTTATACCACCACCTTTAAATGATAACTACTCTATCAAACCTGAATCTACACATTTTAAGAGTAGTTTATCTGTTGAGAATTCTTTTGATGATATGTCTGTGTTACAGTCTGAAGTTGATTTGAATATGAAGCATATTGATGAAACTTTTTCTTCCCTGCATAATGTGATTAATTTGCATGCTACTACTAGTCTAAATAAAACTTTTAATGTTGTACAAGTCTAAAGTTAGAAGAGTCAAGTAACTGTGAAGAATTAGTTGAAGAGAAGCCTGTTAAGAGTGTCAAAGATTTTAAGTCTGAGTCGTTTAGAGTGTGTAATTTGAATTCAAATAATGTTGAGTCTTGTAATAAGTTTGATTTGATTGAAATTGAAGAGGAGTTTGTTGAATCTGTTCATGATTGTTTGAATGAGAAGTGTTATAATTTCAATAATGTGAATGTTTATGTGCTTCCTAAACATGAACTTCTTGTTAATGAAATTGTTGTCAATGAATATGTGGTTATTGAAACTAAGAAAGTCAAATCTAAGAAGTCAAAGAGAAAACCAAAATGCAATATATGCAAAAAGAAACACAAGTTGGTTGAATGTTGGTTGAAACCTAAGATGGAATGTGTTTCTGTATGTGTTCTAATGCCTACTAAATTTCAATATGGTAGAATAAACTTTAAAGAATGCATGCTTAATTATGAAAAATCCAAAAATGTGAATGTGATTAAATTTGGTAGAATAAATCCTTTTTTGTTGGTTGGATTACATGTACCTAAGTTGAAATATTGTATATCTGAGTTAAAAAAGCTTCAAAAATGATGATAACATGTTTAAATCGGAGGAAATGAAAATTAACTCTCGTAAACACTGTTTCAAGATTAACTCTGTGAACAAAATTTTAAATCGGAGGAAATGAAAATTAACACTGGTAAACATAGTTTCAAGATTAACTCTGGTGAACAAAATTTTAAATCGGATAAAATTTTATGTTTTCACTTTAACTAGGATGTAGAAGGTTTTAACTCGGGTGATGAAAATTTTAATTCGGATTATGAAACTTGAATGCCTGAAAGGAAATTTAGTGATCAAATTAAGTTTAACCAGTTTAAAAGATTCAATTCCAAGTTTACAAGAACTTGGATACCAAAATCTCATTGAGAAATCATTATGTGGAGGAGAAATCCATTGATTCTGAAGAGAATATATCGGTGGTAGACAGTGGATGCTCTAGGCATATGACAGAAAACATCAAGTTATTACAAGATTTCATTGCTTTCATTGGTGGTCATGTATCTTTTGGAGGATTTATGGGTGGAACTATCACTGAACAAGGAAAAGTTTCAAATGGACCATTGACTTTAGAGCAGGTTAACTTTGTGAATTAATTGAATCATAACTTGCTTTTAGTTTCTCGGGTATGTGATAATGAGTACACTACTGCTTTCACTTCAGAATTTTTCTATATTCTTAAGCGTGATTATGTCATACCTAACATGATAGTTTTGCAAACCCCAAGATGTGAGGACATGTACATTTTGGATATGAACAATGCTAATCTACTGAATCCTCAAATTGTTTCATATCCAAAACTACTGCAAAAGAGTATGATTTATGGCATAGAAGGATTTGTCATGTTAATCTTAAAAACATGAATACGTTGGTCACAGATAATCTAGTTACTGGATTACCTAAAAAGAATTTTCAATTACTTGACCACTGTATTTCGTGTTTAAAAGGTAAACAACATAAACCAAGTTTTAAACTTAAGACTCAAAATTCAGTAGAGACTGTACTACACCTTTTACACATGGATATATTTAGTCAAGTTAGTGAAAAGAGTCTTAGCATGAAATCTTATTGTTTAGTTATCATGGGTCTTTTTCCTTGTTCATAAACATGATACATCTGAGATCATAAAAGAATTTGTTGTGCAAATAGAAATTTTTTGTGATAAAAGGTGAAAATTTATTAGATGCGATAATGGCACTGAGTTTAAGAATGATATTTTGAATGAATTTTGTGTTCATAAGGTAATTTCTAGATAATATAGCTCACCCAGAACACCTCAACGGAATGGGATAGATGAAAGGAAAAATAGGACATTAATTGAGGGAGCTAGAGCAATGTTAAGTGCATCTTCTTTACATGTTACGTTTTAGGCAGAGGATGTGAACACTATGTGTTATGTGAATAATAGGATTCATGTTGGATGTCAATGCTCTATTTTGAATACCAAAGATCACCAAGGGAAATTTGATTCTAAAATTGATGATGGATACTTTCTTGGTTATTCTAGTGTTTCAAAGGCTTATAGGATTTTCAATAGAAGAACTAGAACCATAGAAGAGTCCCTTAATGTGATATTCAATGAATATACAATGTTAAGAATTTTGGTGCTGCTTGGTTGTTTGATTTAGATACATTTGTGAATTCTTTTAATGGTTTATGTCAAGAACATGTTTCAGAAGACGTGCATGCATCTCCAGAAAATGTTGCTAATGTTGAAGATATTGTTGAGTTGGAGATTGGTACAAGACAAGAAGCCTTTGATCAAGCTAGTGAAAGTGCAAGATCTTCATCTACAGTTCATGACCAAACCCATTCACCAGAAGATACAACATTTATGTGTCAAGATTTATTCAGAAAGACAAACTGATGCAGACATTCTCCAAGGAGATAACATTCCAGTGTCAATTGAAGATCAAGACAATGTTTTGCAAGCTCAAGTTATCCATTATATTGAAAAGCAAGTTAATTCAGGTGGAGTCATTGAAAATCAAGATAACTCTGGTGAAGCACAAAACAATTCGGGTGCGCAAATGGAAAATCAAGAAAACTATGGTGAAACACAAAACAATTCGGGTTCACAAATTGAAAATCAAGATAACTGTGATGAAGCACAAAATAATTCGGGTGCACAAATTGAAAATCAAGAAAACTCTGGTGAAGCACAAAACAATTCGGGTGCACAAACTGAAAGTCAAGATAACCGTAGTGAAGATCAATTTAGCTCGGGTGAAGAAAGTGAAAATAATTTTGATGAAACAAGCCAATAACAACCCAATGAAGCAAATTCTAATTCCTTATTCTTTGATGATCTTGTGCCACATCAAACACATCTTTCTGATAATATTACTGAGGAAATAAATTCATTTTTAAAAGTTCACAAAACACATCCTCTAAGTAATATTATAGGAAATTTGTATGATGGTGTCAAGACAAGAAGTAGTACTGGTTTAGCAAATCTTTGTTTGTTTTCTTAGCTACAATTTAAAATTAAGGAAGTAGGAACTTTGGTGGAAAGACCATTAGAGGTGAATGTTTTGGGAGTTAAATGGATCTTTAAGGTCAAAAGAGATGATAGAGGTATTATTGTGAGGAGTAAAGTTAGGCTTGTGGTTAAGGGTTATACTCAGGAAAAAGGTATAGATTATGATGATGTCTTTGCTCCACTTTCTAGGATAGAGGCCATAAGATTGTTTTTAGCATATGCTTCTTTTAAGAACTTTAAGGTATATCAGATGGATGTTAAATTAGCCTTTTTGTATTTAGTTCTTGAAGAGACTGTGTATGTTAGTCATCCTCCTAGTTTCCTTGATCCTCAATACCCTGATCATGTGGTTAAGTTGGACAAAGCTTTATATGGTTTACATCAAGTTCCTAAAGCTTGGTATGATACCATGTTCAAATATTTGATTGAACATGGGTATCTTAGGGGCACAATAGATAAGACATTAATCATTAAGACATTTGGCCTAGATTAAGTTTTTTTTTCAAATATATGTTGATGATATAATTTTTGGCTTAACTAATGATGTTATATGCAAAGAATTTGAATTTGTCATGCATTCAAAATGTCAAATGAGCTCTATGGGAGAGATGTCTTTCTTTTTAGGACTTCAGGATGTAGTTTGGCCCTTGTGTATGTGCTAGGTTTCAAGCTGATCCTAAGGTTTCCCATCTAATTGTTGTTAAGAGAATCTTTAGATACCTTAAGGGACCACATTCTTTAGGGCTTTGGTATCCTAATAACTCTAGCTTTGAATTTTTTGCTTACACTGACAGTGATTGTGGAGGATGTAATCTTAATAGGAAATCTACCATAGGAGGATGTCAATTCTTAGGAAATAGGCTAGTCTGTTAACAGTCCAAGAAACAGACATCAGTTTCACAATCCTCTGCTGAAGCAGAATACATTGTTGCTGGTTCTTGTACTTCTCAGGTTTTATGGATTCAGAATCAGATGTTAGACTATGGCCTTAACTTCATGAACACTCCCATACACATACACAACACTACTGCTATGTTCATAACCAAGAACCCAGTGCAACATTCTAAGACAAAACATATTGAGATTGAACATCATTTCATAAGTGATTGTTTTGAAAAACACTCGATTCACTTAGTTAAGATTCACACTGACCTACAACTGGCTGAAATTTTCACAAAGGCCTTTGATATTACAAGATTCAATTACCTTGTTCAAGCCACTGGTCTTATGAATCTTGATTGAGTGTTTTCTTCAAAAATATTTTTGTACTTATCTTTTTGCATTTTGTTTTCCTTTTATTTCAAAATATAAAAAGAGGGGGATAAAAATGGAAAAATAAAAAATATTTGAAGTCTGGTATTCTTTTTCTTTTAAGTCTGGTGTTAATATTTGAAGTATGCTATTCCTTTTCTTTTAAGTCTGGTGTTAATATTTTAAGACTGGTGTTCTTTTTTCTTTTAAGTCAGGTGTTAATATTTTAAGACTGGTGTTCTTTTTTCTTTTAAGTCAGGTGTTAATATTTTAAAATTGGTGTTCTTTTTTCTTTTAAGGTGGATGAGGAGATGAATAAGAGACAAAAGGAAAGAGTATAAAATGAGTGATGCTGAAGCTTCTAAAGACTCTTCATTAAGCATTTTGTAATAAACATTTAGTTCGGGAGAACTTTGTTCATCTCACCCGAACTAAATCATAGTTAGGACATTTCATGAAGACTTTAAGTCGGATGAAATAACTCTTCACCAGAGTTAGTTCAAGTTCATCCGAGCTAAAAGTTAAATGAATGTTTGTTTATTTGTTCACCCGAAGTGTTTTTAAATAAATATAAGGGTTGATATAGGTAGTGTGTGTAGCCTATAAATAGTGGAGAGAGTGAGTCAGTTGATAAGAGCTTATGTGTGAGTGAGAATATCAATGGTAACAATTTTTCCCGCCATTTATGGCTTATGAATGAAAGTTCATTTACTCATTTTTGACCGATTCATAGTTCTTAGTTCGTTAACTCAATTCATTAACTCGTGATTCCGCCACCACTTAGTGACTCTTAACATAGAATTGTTACTTTGAAGATTGATCAGACCAGACAAAAACTTAAACATACAAGTATGACTTGTATGCGGTTTAGTCAAACGAGGAAAGTTTGGGTTTTTGCCAATACTAGATTTTCGAGAATAGACACGGGTTTATAAACCTTGGTCAATAAAATTAGGGTATCGTTGGCCATCCTAATTTGGTCAAATACTAAGGCCTGCTTTAACCATCTTAGGTTTCTCAACCGAACTATTTTGGAAATATTGGGTTTTGAGAAAAACGTAATTGCTCGGTCGATTAGGGTTCTACAACCTTGAATCGAATTTGGTATGTCCATATAAACATGATTATCTTTGAGATTTAAACACAACTCGAGTGTTGAATTGTATTTAGGTTTTTAATAATCAAATAAAAGGTTTATTTGTTCAAATGGTCAAGATTTGACACCGGTTAGGTTATTGACTTGAATAATTGTATACCTATTTTGATGATCGAACAATAGTTGTTTGTTAAGACCTTTACCAAGTAAACATGTTATTTAATTAAACAAAAATATTTTGGATTTGTTTGAAAACCCTAACAACTTCGAAAGAGACAATTTTGGTTTCCAAACCCAAATTGATTTTTGAATTAGGTTCCTCATCCCGAAACCCTATTTGGTTATTAATTCGTGTTGTCAAACACAAAGGATTAGGATGTGTTTGGTATATGGATATGAGAATGGAGGAATGGATTTTATTTTCATTAAAATTGTTTGATTAGTCAATTTCGAATCAAGATTTTGGTTTGAAACCCATTAAGTTAGTCATTTTTTAAACCCATGTAGAATGATGGGTTTAAAAACTTATTCACATTCCTTTAACTTGAGTGTACATGAAAGAATTAGGTAGAGTAAGGGCACAAGAAAGTTATATAGATCTGGGGAATAGCATTTAGTAGAAGTAGATAAGTAATAACATGTTTAAATATTGGATACTCTCATCGAAAAATCTTATTTATATATTTATTTATATTTGTTTATACGGGTGATTATAGGATAAACCATATACATGCAAGAAAAGAGATCATTTAAGACCTTATTATTGACTAAGACCAAAAGACCTATTCTGGACCATTGGATCAAGATGATCAATGGTCCAGATTTCACCATCCAAATTAAGTTAAAATTATACAAAATTAGACACGGAGGGGTATTTTAGTAATTTCACAACTTTCTATTTTTTTCTCCCTGGTTTTTTCTCTCATTTCTCATCTGATTTTTTTGCTCTCTCTAACAAACACACTCTCCAGAAATTTCAAACGGTGCTAAATTCATCTCCAAAAAATCCGATGGGTTTTGTATTCACTGTTATAATCAATTCCGGAATCAGAATTCACGTTTTCGTCGCCGGCGATCATTTTACGGTAACCTAATTTTAGTTTAATTCTTCGATTACACGCAATTGGTTTAATTTTAGAGCTGAATTGATGTGGTTTGATTGTAGATTGAGGATTGGAAATTTCGATTGAGTTTAATTGATTCTAAAACCCTAATGTTGAGAATTAGGCATGTGTGTGGTATGTATGTAGTATTTGATTAAATAATTGATGTGATTTTGTTTTAGTTTTAATGTAGCTGTTATATTCGTATAATTTGTAGCGATTTTGAAGTCGAAAACGTGAAAGTGTATAGTAACTTAGTATTTGCTGATAAATTTCTGTTAATGTTATATTAGACAACTACGTAAACTACTAGCTTTGAAGTAATAAGGAAGTTAATAAAAAATGACTGTAGGTGTGTGTTACTAAATTGTGGATTTGGTTTTATGAGTTTTGGCTAATCATTATGCTTTCGCGTAAAACAGTATGAAGAGGCGGCAGCTGTGTTGTCAAGGCACAAGCCTCCGGTTACTTTAGCAAAGGTTGATGCCAATGCTGAAGAAAACAAAGAACTCGCGGCAAAATATGAAGTCAAAAGTTATCCTACAATCAAGATTCTTAAAAACGGAGGAGAAGTTGTTCAAGACTACGAAGGCTCTCGGGAGACTGATGGCCTTGTTGAATACGTAAAGAAACAAGTTGGTTCACCGTCTTTTGAATTAAAAACTAAAGAAGATGCAAAAAACATTACAGATGACAAGAAAGTCTTTGTGGTAAAGCTCATTTATCCGCCACATTCGGACTTGTTCGCTGTAATTCATACGTTGTTACATTTTTTCTGATGTATCATTAATGCAGGTTGGTATTTTTCCCAAATTCTCCGGGGAAGAATTTGAAAATTTCATGCTTGTAGCTGACAAGCTGCGTAACGAGTATGACTTTCTCCACACTACAAGCGCTGAACTCTTTCCCCGTGGAGAATCAGTGACCACGCCAACTGTTAGATTACTAAAGCCTTATGATGAATTAGTTATCGATTTCCAGGTACTGTTAAAACCTATATTCATTGTCTAAAAACAAGAAAATTAACCTTTTTTATTAACATTTCCGTTGTAAGCTTTCAGAAATTTGAAGTTGATGCTTTGGAGAAGTTCATTAACGACGCTAGCTTTCATGAAGAACAAGTACTGACTTTAGATCACTCTAATTTCACTGAAACTGTCTCCAAACACAAATTTATCGTGGTTGAGTTCTACGCGCCTTGGTATAAATTTCTCTCTGTTTTATTACTATTTCATTTTTAGTTACTTTAAATATTTGAAAGGATATAAGCTCACTGTAGTGTTTGAATAAGCTTATCAGTTCAAGCTTATGAGCGTATTTAAGATTATCCTTATTGGTTTACATAATAAGCTAAAAAAGCCAATCCAAACCCGCCTCACTTAAGTGCATAATCATTTAGATCAGGTTATGTTTAATGATTTAATTATTTGTTAAATTTTCTCACAGGTGTGGTCACTGTAAGACTCTAGCTCCAGAGGTATCTATACGTTTTGCTTAGGATGATAATTTATATTCGTTTAACCGGAATATTGTTATGTTTTTCGTTATGGCTAATTTTGTATAGTAAAGGGAAATATTGTTGCGTTGGTCATAATTGAATAACTACAAGGTTTCATTAGCTTTACAAGAATCGACAAATGAAGTGTGTGAATAATAAATCACATGCTGATAACATAACGAGTTTGTGAATTACAATGACTTGCTGGTAAAACAAACGTGAATTTAATAACTTTTTAGTCCTAGCCTTTACAAAAATTGTAATACGTAAATGAAATATACGTTGCCGAAGGATTGTTCCTTTACTTAGCATCTTCGTTGTGATATCTATTTAACATGTTATTGATGTTAGTCCGTTGGGTATCTTGACAAGGAGAAACCTTACTTGATTTGCCCTTTTATGATTGAATGGCATAGTGTTCCTTTTATTTAACACATATATCGAATCTGATTGACTCTGATAGGTTTTTTATAGCAACACAATTTGCTCTTGATCTCTTCTATCGCTTCTTAACAGCTTGACCCTGTACAATTCATTGCATCTCTAAACTGTTGCTCGTTATTTTTATACTAATTTAGAAAATGTACGCTGCAAAGAAAATTTTATGACGTATTAACTATTTATATGGTTTTGCTAACCTTCGAGTTGTTGGATTGTCTAGGTGGCTCCTTATGAACGTCCTGCACTAAGCAAGGCTTATTTGTTTCCTGAAGGTAAGCCAATTGTTGTTAGTTACATACTTTTACTCTTCGAGACTGTTTGGAAAATAACAATTGATTGATTTTTTAGTGGATTAAGCTCGATACATGTTAGTTCTAACGACTTTTTTTGTTATTATTATTACTATTCAGGAGCTGCCAGACTTCCCGGGTTTCATACCTGTGTTGGCAGTGGAGGAGAGAGACTACTACCAGAGTGGTATACCGAGAAAGGTATGGTGGTTTTATCTAATTATGTAACGATGCAAATCTGATTGTCTTTAGAAGTCTCGCTACTATGTTTTCGGTGTTCAGTAAACAAATTTTGATTTTGTAATTATATGTCTAATAACGTGTTTTGTACCAAATGCAACAAAAACGTTTACTCATGAGATGAAGATGTATGATTTTTCAGTCAAGTTTCATATGAAACATTCTCAAGAAGAAAGGAATGAACTTGTTGCGGATGCTGTCAAAAATAGGCTTCAACATTTGGATTAATAGAAACATTGTATTGTCCCACAAGAGACTGTTTGGCCTTGACTTTTTTGAGTTGAAGAAATGATCATGTGTAACTTTTTTTTTATGGTTGTTGTCATATATGATATATGTATTACTTGAAATAGCTATATCATATATGATAGCTATATCATATATGATATATGTATTACTTTGAAATAAGTATATCATATATGATATATTTATGATATCATAAACATATCAGATATGATATAAACATATCATATATGATATACTTATTTCAAAGTAATATGTATATCATATATGATATTCCTGTTTTCAACTAATAGGTATATCATATTTCACGTAATAGGTATATCATATATGATATACCTATTTCAAGTAATAGGTATATCATATATGATATCATAAACATATCATATATGATATAAATATATCATATATGATATACCTATTTCAAAGTAATATGTATATCATATATGATATACATGTTTTCAAGTAATAGATATACCATATATGATACAGTTATGTTATTTGATACATATCATATATATCATATATGATATAACTATCATATTACTTTGAAATAAGTATATATCATATATGCTTATAATATCATATATGATATACCTGTTTTCAAGTAATAGGCTTATCATATATGATATAAACATATCATATATGATATACCTATTTCAAAGTAATATGTATATCATATATGATATTCCTATTTTCAACAAATAGGTATATCATATATGATATACTTGTTTTCAATTAATAGGTATATCATATATGATATACCTATTTCAAGTAATAGGTATATCATATATGATATCATAAACATATCATATATGATATAGCTATTTCAAAATAATATGTATATCATATATGATATACCTGTTTTCAGGTAATAGGTATATCATATATGATACAGTTATGTTATTTGATACATATCATATATGATATAACTATCATATATGATATATAACTATCATATTACTTTGAAATTAATATATATCATATATGCTTATAATATCATATATGATATACCAGTTTTCAAGTAATAGGCTTATCATATATGATATACCTGTTTTTAAGTAATAGAGATATACCTAGGTATATCATATATGATATAACTATCATATTATTTTAAAATAAGTATATCTCCTTTACAAGGTTTATCTCTCAAGATCAGAACCCTTTATGAACCAGGTTGTCATGATGTGATATGTGATGATGCGAAACTCGTTGAGGCCAAGAATGTAGCGGCTGCAATAGATGTATTGTATTGTCCCACAAGAGACTGTTTGGCCTTGACTTTTTTGAGTTGAAGAAATGATCATTTGTTGTCATATATGATATATGTATTACGTGAAATAGCTATATCATATATGATAGCTATATCATATATGATATATGTATTACTTTGAAATAAGTATATCATATATGATAAATTTATGATATCATATATGATATAAACATATCATATATGATATACTTATTTCAAAGTAATATGTATATCATATATGATATTCCTGTTTTCAACTAATAGGTATATCATATATGATATACTTGTTTTCACGTAATAGGTATATCATATATGATATACCTATTTCAAGTAATAGGTATATCATATATGATATCATAAACATATCATATATGATATAAATATATCATATATGATATACCTATTTCAAAGTAATATGTATATCATATATGATATACATGTTTTCAAGTAATAGGTATATCATATATGATACAGTTATGTTATTTGATACATATCATATATATCATATATGATATAACTATCATATTACTTTGAAATAAGTATATCATATATGATATAAACATATCATATATGATATACCTATTTCAAAGTAATATGTATATCATATATGATATTCCTATTTTCAACTAATAGGTATATCATATATGATATACTTGTTTTCAATTAATAGGTATATCATATATGATATACCTATTTCAAGTAATAGGTATATCATATATGATATAAATATATCATATATGATATACCTATTTCAAAATAATATGTATATCATATATGATATACCTGTTTTCAAGTAATAGGTATATCATATATGATACAGTTATGTTATTTGATACATATCATATATGATATAACTATCATATATGATATATAACTATCATATTACTTTGAAATTAATATATATCATATATGCTTATAATATCATATATGATATACCAGTTTTCAAGTAATAGGCTTATCATATATGATATACCTGTTTTTAAGTAATAGAGATATACCTAGGTATATCATATATGATATTTAAAATAAGTATATCTCCTTTACAAGGTTTATCTCTCAAGATCAGAACCCTTTATGAACCAGGTTGTCATGATGTGATATGTGATGATGCGAAACTCGTTGAGGCCAAGAATGTAGCGGCTGCAATAGATGTATTGTATTGTCCCACAAGAGACTGTTTGGCCTTGACTTTTTTGAGTTGAAGAAATGATCATGTGTAACTTTTTTTTATGGTTGTTGTCATATATGATATATGTATTACGTGAAATAGCTATATCATATATGATAGCTATATCATATATGATATATGTATTACTTTGAAATAAGTATATCATATATGATATATTTATGATATCATATATGATATAAACATATCATATATGATATACTTATTTCAAAGTAATATGTATATCATATATGATATTCCTGTTTTCAACTAATAGGTATATCATATATGATATACTTGTTTTCACGTAATAGGTATATCATATATGATATACCTATTTCAAGTAATAGGTATGATATCATAAACATATCATATATGATATAAATATATCATATATGATATACCTATTTCAAAGTAATATGTATATCATATATGATATATATGTTTTCAAGTAATAGGTATATCATATATGATACAGTTATGTTATTTGATACATATCATATATATCATATATGATATAACTATCATATTACTTTGAAATAAGTATATATCATATATGCTTATAATATCATGTATGATATACCTGTTTTCAAGTAATAGGCTTATCATATATGATATAAACATATCATATATGATATAAACATATCATATATGATATACCTATTTCAAAGTAATATGTATATCATATATGATATTCCTATTTTCAACTAATAGGTATATCATATATGATATACTTGTTTTCAATTAATAGGTATATCATATATGATATACCTATTTCAAGTAATAGGTATATCATATATGATATAAATATATCATATATGATATACCTATTTCAAAATAATATGTATATCATATATTTTTCAAGTAATAGGTATATCATATATGATACAGTTATGTTATTTGATACATATCATATATGATATAACTATCATATATGATATATAACTATCATATTACTTTGAAATTAATATATATCATATATGCTTATAATATCATATATGATATACCAGTTTTCAAGTAATAGGCTTATCATATATGATATACCTGTTTTTAAGTAATAGAGATATACCTAGGTATATCATATATGATATAACTATCATATTATTTTAAAATAAGTATATCTCCTTTACAAGGTTTATCTCTCAAGATCAGAACCCTTTATGAACCAGGTTGTCATGATGTGATATGTGATGATGCGAAACTCGTTGAGGCCAAGAATGTAGCGGCTGCAATAGATGTATAGTAATGGGTACAGATCTCATTTTACCGTTTAAAAATGCAACAAGATGACTGTATCAAGGAGGTTAATTCATACAAACATCTTTACATAAATTACTGTTTAAAAATGCATTTTTAAACATTCAGCTAAAAGATGTCATTTTTGTATTCTAAGCAAAAGTCAGCTCAACATATTCATCCAAACACTAGAAATGACAACTTCCCATCTAATTCCAACAGGTAAACCCGATTCCCACTTCCATTTCCGCACTCCATTTCATCAGGCAACAACATCCTTCTCCAAACATCAAATTTCAAATCAAGAACAAGAATATACGCAAAACTTTGCGTCATCCAATGAAGCGACCCGTTCACAAACACAACCTATGAGTAAACCCATGATCATCTTGATCAGAAACATATTTCCGCCACTTATTCGTTCCAGAATCATAAACCGAACAAATCAACTTACTTTCCGGTCTATGACCAAACATCCTATGATAACCAGCTAAAACAACACTAAACCTATTACTAACCAAATCACAAGAAACACCAACTAGGGTAGCTTCACCATCAGGAAAAAACCGAGAAACGGGTCGTTCTCGACTTCTAGGAAGCAATTTAAACTGTTTAGTCATGGGATTACAAATATAATAAACACCCTTATCAGGAACACTAGAACAACATAACAATCCAAATGAGTTCCAAAAATATATTAGCAGTCTCACTTTTTAAGAAAAAAAATACAAAATAAGTAAAAGAAAAAATAAATAGTTGTTGTTTCGTATATGTTAACTAATGACCTGGCCCTCTTTTGCTTGGCCCAGAAGCTAATTTGTACTCTAACGATCTCATCTTCGACTTTCGATCACTGCTGTTATTTCCATTACTTGAGTTGTTGGTTGAGGAAAAGCCGAATCCCGGCATTTTTCCGTCACTTTGTTCGCATTCGGTAGCCGCAATGGTGGTGAGCAATGTTGGTTGAAGATATCGGCAGTGGACAGCACTAAAGTGAATTGACAAGAACAAAACAATCATAAACAAATAAACAAAAGAACTATCTCTCATTCCCATCTTAGATTTGTAGAAAACTTATTTGCTTTCAAAAAAATTAACAAAAAGAAGCTCGATTACACAGATGAATTCAAACTACTTCAATTAACAGTTAATTTAACAATTCAATTCAAATCAATAAAATTACACAATGTTAATCGATTAAAACAATAACAATTATATCGAAATTAATCAATTAAAAACTAGTATAAGAAAATGATTAAAATTGAGCTAATTACATACCTTATGTGATGAATTATTAGGTTTAATTTTCAGAAGAATTGAAGAATTTTTGATATGAAGAAATGAAATGGGGAAATCTGTTCAAGTGAAAAAGGAGGTTGAAAATTGCAGTTAGGGTTAAAGGACGAAAATGCCCTTCCAATACAAAATTTTGTTTTAATCTCAGCCCTTAGATCTTTATCTTTGGATGGCTGAGATTAAGTCTTTAGGTCTCAAATATTTATTAAGTCTTTATTGAACCCACCCCATACATGCAATAATTAAGTGTAAGTTAATAAAGGTGTTTGTTGGAAACGACAAACATTTTTTTCTTTGAAATATATATTTTAAAGAATTTTTGAAACATAATATATATGATTCTTGTGGTGGCTCATATACTAATAATTAAATCTAAGTCACACGTTTAAACTAATTATCACCAAGGAACTTCAATGTTGATACGAAAACCCTAAGTTACACCAAATTTGGGGTAAATTTATAAAAACATTTCTCTAATATTTATACTAAATATGACGCCAAACTTGATGCGATGAATAGCCGTTACAAAATTACACCAAATTTTGTGTAACACTTTTCACTATATTAAATCTTAAAATATTATATTTTAATAATTTAAATAATTTAGAATTTTTTTCTATTGTTATTATATTCAAGTGCATTTTATATATGTTACATAATCAATATAAAAAGTGAAAATTAACTATACAAATTCATATTTTAAAACTAAAACTAAATAATGAAAACATCATTTAAATTAAAAGATTTTACATAATCAAAACTAGAATAGAACGATTACAACGAAATGTTAAAATAAATTACGACAAAGGCAACAATTTGGAAGGTTATCGTTATTTCTTGCGAAATCAATTCACGAACGATATTCGTCGGATGAGCCAACCCCACCTTGACGTATTTCTTGTTCATTTCGTTTAGCCCAAATTTTCACTTGTTCTTTCCACATCGCTTCATGTAAAAGTGGCTCGGTTATTGAATCCAAATTGATATCTAGCATTTTATTATCTTCTATTTGTTGTGCCATCTCCATTTTTTTGTTCGAATTTTCAAATTTGTTTTCATAAAAAATTCATTTGAATCAAACATCAATTCGATTTTCTTTAGGTCCGGATGTAATCCTTTTGTTTATTCTTCTTTTGCGGCGGGTCTTTTATTCGTTGTTCTTTCTGATATGGGAATTCCAAAAATTAATATTTTATTTTGTCTTAAAATGTAATATTTGTGAATGTTATCAACTTGTGTTTTGATATAATATAGTTAAATATTTTATATTTATATATTAATTTAGTAATATTCATTTAATAATTTCCTATATAAAGAAATAGTAAAAGTTATTAAATATTTTTAAATTTTAACTTTTGATGTAAAAATTTAGTTTACACATTGGAATAATTTTTTTGGGTGTGATTATGTTCTTTAAAGATTTATTTCTACATTAAATTTGATGCAAACTTTGGTGTTAAACACCGGAGATGCTCTATGAATCAAAACACTAGTTTATTTATTCTACTTGAGAGATAGGTTCATTAATATAGTAATGTGCACGATAAAATTAAAAAGGCATCATTCATATATTATTGTACGTATCTACTCCCTCGTTAGGAGCGTATGATACTGAATAAATTTACCTTGACCCATAGTTTTTCACAAATGCATTATAATACATAAGATGTATACGTCACATTTTAAAAGAGTTTTGACAAAATAAATATTTATAATTAAAACGTGAATTAGAGTTATTACTTCATAGTCACATTATGAACCTCTTAGTTCATATCTTAGGAGGAATTTTAAATAAATATCTGGAACTAGTTAAGGTATGACTTACATCGTATCAAAATCCTGAATTCTGAAGAAAATCATAAACCATTCACACCATCGTGTGGGAGCTACTATCCTTAATCGTAGTACATGGTCACACGCCATAATTAAAGGAAGCCAATAATATTAAGTGAAGCACGAAGGTATTCACTGCGACAACCAAGATAGGAGAATGACCAATAATTGTGATTGTAGGTACCTTTGGAGTATCCACTCGGCGTCCTCTAAGTGTGAATATGCGATTAAACAATAATTAAATCCAAACCTTTGGAGCTCATAATCTCGTAATCTAGAAGTCGCACGTCTCAATCAATAAGTTGACCGAGAAAGACAATTAATATGTGATACTTACCTAAAATATTTCTATATACACACGCCAAAGCGAAACCACGTACAAGAAACCACATACAGATGGTAATGTTGGATTCTAAGCTTAATATAACTTATTAGGATTATAGTTTTATTATGAGATAATCGTTATAACTAAATGATTGAGTTTTGTAGATTGAAAATAACTTCAAATGTATTTTCGTCTGCAACTAGAGATTCGTATATAGATGAGGAATACTATTAGTCCCCAACCCATGAGAAAGAGTCTCATTTCAACAATCTACAAGTGTCACGTCACCCTTCTCATTCCATTAATAATAGTTGATGGTGACCAAATTACCTTATAAGGCTATTTCTATAAACTTTATTAATCAAAAACCACATTATTAAGTATACTACTCACTTTGATCCATCAAACAAAAAATGATATTATGGCATTTGTCCTATATATCATTAAAAAAACTTACAAAGAATGTCGTTTATTTATAGTGGGACAGTTTAACTAGAACAACCAAACTCGTGTGACAGCCATTGAGTTTGTTTCTAGCCATGGTGGTCCTAACATATGATTAGAGTTCTCAATAAATACATGGTGTAGGTGTTGTAGTTTGTTGTGCCTTCTGTTCATCAGCCTTTCTCAAACCTTGTATTTTGTGAAAGAATCTATGTTTCTCCTTTCCATCCATCTAAAAATGTCAGCTCTTGCAATTATTAGCCCATCGAAATAACCGAAACTCAGCACAAAAAGCAATACAACAGTGAAACGAGGTGACAGTTCTTCTCGTAATTATAATATAGTTTGAAATTTACCTTTTATCAAGATTGGAAGTGAAAACTTTTGACAAAATTTATGTCTTGATTGTTTATGATATGATGAAACATTTTATGCTATGATCGTTTTTCTTTGAATAATTAATAGTTTTTGTTATCATCATCATCGTCATCATCTTTACCGTGCATTTTCTTTGTGATTTGACACGTAGAAACTATATTGCAGCATCCGAACATGACTACTGAAAGCGTCACACTGGACATGGAACCTTTCTCTCATCTGATGACCAACAAAGATCTAAACTTTAGTCCAAGAAATAATGTCAGTGTTAATTGTTTCAATTATCAAATTTCATTGTTAAAACCATTTATATTTTATTTGTTAATGATACAACTGTATTTTATCATATATATATTTTGAGCATTTTTGTTCAATTAAGTCCTTGTCATTAAGAAAACATTTAGATACTTTTCATGGTATTAAGTTATTTTAAATTATTTACTAATCGCAGTTTTGCGAATAATGGTTTTACTATTTAAATTTTTTAATAAGAATCTGAAATATATGAGTTTGAAAACTGTTTTTACCATCTTTTTCTTCTTTTTTTGAATTAATGAACTAGGTAAAAGCTCTAGTACTAAAAACCAAGAAAACCAAACATGTATGTTGAGTATGGAACCAAACTACTTGACTATTAAGAACATAATTGATATTTTATTTGTCCTATATAGAAGATAGGATTGGAATCTTGGCTATTGATATTGATATTGATATTGATATTTTGTATCAATATATAAAGATAAAATACAATAATTATTTTTAAAACATTATATTCGACTTGGAATAAAAAAAAAAATCTTAAAAAAACCATCTTTTAGTTGTACATTTAGCTACTACATCATCATAGTTCGTTTCTTTTGGAGTTGCAGAGTAATCTATCAACAAAAGAGTCACAAATAAGTGTTGACAAGATGAATTCAAATTGCCTAACCAATGATGTGATCGCTTCATCTAAAGGTGACGACCTTTATTTTTTAATACTTTTTTACGTTTACAGTATGGTGTTTTTTCTAATAGAGACCGGTTTCTTAGCAACGTACGCCTCCTTCCACACGTATTTTGGAAACAAAGACCTACCTGTCTCTTAGTTGGGGTTCGCTATAAACATTTTGTTGGTTTTTTTCAAACAATTAGATTAACCATGTCGAAAAATATCCTAATAGATGGAAGATACATATTTAACAGGTTCTTTGATGGGGTGTACCATGTCAATAAAGTTGATGTTACAGAATCAAACCATTGATCACATCCCTAACCCAGAAGTCCACCGTCAAATTAGCATCGAAACAAGTGGCACTAACACAAACAAACCTGCCATAACACGAACCAAATCTGGGAAGAAATCATACAGTTTAAAGCAAACATCCATTATCAGCCCTAGAAGAATCCTCTTCTTCTTTGCCACCTTGTAAGTCTAGTCTCAGTTTTCACCTTGTAATTATGAACATGCTCTATTAAGTGTGCAGCAAATTTCAAAGTTTTTTATGAAATATTTTTACAGATCAAGCATGGGAACCTTCCTATTGATATGTCTCAACCTCTCTTTGGCCAAGTATAACGAAGATTGCAACTAATGAAGTAGCATGTATAGTGTATATGAGTGCCATCATATATTTTTATTTTTATTTTTTTTGGATCACTACGAGCAAAATTTCATTTTAGAAATTATGAAGGATGAAGAGTTGAAGGGAAATATTACTAGTGACTTATGGGGGAGATTAGATATGAAAAGGATTAGTATACAAAACGTCCAGAAGGGCTCAAGTTGGAATCATTTGTTTGACGAAATAAGTTCAATTTTTTTTGTTCCTCCTTCAATTACCTTATGCACATACATTTCTGTTTTATGAATATGCATTTTATTTCAAAAACCTCCAATTTCGTCTTCCATAGTGGTGTAATCATATGAAGTGGTGTAATCATATGAAGGTCTAGGTTGGCCATGACCCACCCACATGATTTTAAACGTTGTGAATTCTTAGTATTATTATTATACTTTTTGGTTCAACATGATAACTAGTCCACCAATAAAATATAACTGATCGAATTTGAAAGTTCAATACAACATAATCCATACCAATCGGATTACCTTTTAGATGTTATTAACTTAAAATCATGATCTTAGTTAAAAATTGTTCTTTATAATTTAGATGAGCATATCTTCCTACACCACTCAGTACTACTTATGATAAAAGTTAAATACTTTATACTTGTCGGTATATTGTAAATTGTTTTCCGATTTTGATCCCCCTTAAGGTTAATTCTTGGCTTCATTACTAGTCTTCCATGTTAGTATTGATAAGTAGTCGGTAGGCTCCATATTTGTCGCTCCATAGTTGATCGTCTCATCTTCAATACTAGTGCTGACTTGACGTGTTGTATTGAGACACTTTCCACATCTTGGTACAGTTTATTCCTCTGAGACAATAATTAAGACAAATGTTATTCATTATTGGAATGAGTTTAGTTATAGTACGCTGTTTATGTGTGCCATTACAACAAACGACACTTTCGACGACGGAAAGTCGTCGCTAAAGCAAGAAAAGTCGTCGTCATAGGGTTTTGGCGACGACATGGCCGGGAAAGGTTTTGGCGACGACTTATGTGGGACCCACATTGACTTTCGACGGGAGTATGGATTCTTTTTAGCGACGACTTATCGTCACTATAACATTTTCTATTAAATCATTTTATTTAATTAAATTTATTATGTTTTTATTAAAATAATAAATATTTATTATTTAAAATAATTATTTATTATTAAAAAGACTTGTAGGTCGCCAAAAGACTTGTAGTTTTTTTTTAAAACAACTTGATTGACGCAACTTATTTCCAGCTTTCCGCTCATTACGACCTGTACTACTTATTCAAATAGTTTATTCCCGAAATATTTCAAACACGACAAACGAATATATCAAAGTCGTAATCATTAAAACCAAACAACATTCATCCAACATACAAATTATCCGAAAAGTCGATAACAAAGCATAATAAAAAAAAACCCGATACAAATGTCTTAAATTATCCGAAATTGTTCATACGACACTACTCAATCATCACCGTCTTCATCCATACCGTCTCCCGCCTCTTCGTTTTGATCATCATCAACTTCAGGATAATTGGGCATAACAAAACTCGGGTTTGATGCTTGAAATGATTGCATACATTGTGTCATCTCTTGTTGTACCCGTTTTCAATCACATTGTCATTCATTTTCATGGTTGATGAACTTGGTTGTCTTGATGAAGTTGGTAAAGAACAAGTCACCGTCATAGGTAGCTTTCTCTCCCGTCCACGACTGTGGCCACGACGCACTCCCAAAACCGAATCCAATATGTCCTCCTCACTTGTTGTCGAGGATCGAGTCCTCAAGGCCAACATTTGCCGCTAAAAAGTTACAAAATATTAATTATTAGTCTTGGTTGATAACATATAACCCATTTGACCCGTTTTTAGATGTTTGATCTATATTACATGTTTTACCCATGTTGAACCGTTTCACCCTTTTTAACCTTTTTACCCGTTTTACTCATTTTACTTACATGCAAATTGTGCGCTTCCTCGTAAATCGATTCTATGTTCCGCTTATCGACATGCATTTCCTCATAATTGTCGATATGACTCGGATAATCGCGCTATTAACATATTAAATTAAATAATATCAATGAATCAAATTTATCACAACTAAATAGATAAAATATTAATACTAATGATTGAAATGTTACTTACCCGATAGCCCTCCTACTAACATAAGATCGACTTCCATGCTTACTTGCGAATTTTTGTTTACTCCTATTTTCGGAGTTCTTCTCTGCACGGCTCATTTTTTAGGGGTCGTGACATAGTCTATGAATGGACCCCACAAATGAGGAGGAACCCCGACCAGAGGATCGTCAAGAAGGTGATTAGGATCCCCACACCCTTCTCGCGCCACAAAGTAATCCCTCTTGAAATCTGATTTCGCGTCTTTGTATCTCTCTTGACATATCGCTTCTACTCCGCCTCTCACCGTACGTTCCTTATCCCCGCCATCCAATCACTCCCTCATGTCAAAAGTATTTCTACAATTTAAATATTATAGTTAGAACGTTTATATATATATATATATATATATATATATATATATATATATATATATATATATATATATATATATATATATATATATATATATATATATATAATCTATTAAAAGAAACTCAACACGAATCTCGGGCCAAATCCGAAGCTTATATTTCGCAGGCACACTGGCCCAACTCGGGTAATGTTTGGGAAATGTAAAATCCCTAACATTGTACCCGACCAGAGAAATGACCATCTGCCCAAACTCCCCAACTGGACGTCCCGACCCCTGGTCTTTAACATCAAACTCAACCTTTAACGGTTTGGACTTGTTTTTCTTGAACTCGTCTCGCAAATTGTAACACATGGTACGCCCACGTGTCTTCGGTTTCACTGCAAATTAAAATAGAAAAATTAAAAATACAAGAAATCAAATTCAATTGTATAATCTCAAAATACAAAGTAATTATTTCTTACTAATGTGACTCCTCGGTGGATCCCAATTACCACCTGATGGATCACCACCCGCGTCTCCGTCGTGAGCAAGTGATGTCATCTGTAAAAATACAAGTAATAACAACAGAATAATGCTATATGTATTAAACAAGTAACACTTACAATGATATGTAGATAAATAAAGACATAGCTAATATAATTAAACCAACAAATCAGTAACGATTTTCATTCATAGTAGTGTTTTTTAAATACATATAACAATTACAAATCAATCTGCCTCATGACTAGAATAAGTTTCATTAGTAGCCAACTGAGGCTCACATTGATTATCAGTTTCGACATATTCGTTTTCAGAATCATCAATTACATGAGCATCAAAATCATCCTCTTCATCATTAATAAAATCAAAATCGTGGTCTCTTGTTGGAATAATTTGAACTGACATTGTTTGGCCATCTATACTTAATCTCGTATAAGACAGACTATCCAAATTAGCATCCAATGTAAGATCAGATGAATTGTTCCCATGTATAACATCTTCGGCTTTTTCTTCGATGATGTCTCTGTCCCATATCTTTCGGTGATTCACCTCTTGCACGACCTTCCATGTTGGTTTTTAAACGGGTCTTAAAGGTAAAAGACTTGCTTTGCTTGGGTTGCAAGAATATGTCGATCTTTTTTACACCACTCATGACTTGTATAAATACTTGTTATGTTATTCTTTTTGATACAACGTTCGGTAAGACCAGTCTTATCAGTCTTAAACCATTTACATCTGAATAACATAACGTTGAATGCACACATATAATTTAGCTCCACAATATCTTCCAACTGGCCATAATACATAAAGCCATCATCCCCAGGTGTTGAAACTCCACTATTTTGAGTTGTACGACATTTATCGCGACTAGGAACTAGAAACCTAACACCGTTTACTATGTAAGCAGTGTAAGAATTTGAAACAATCAACGGTCCATTTGCTAAAGATAACAACTCATCCCTACACCATGATGGGTCATGTACTCGTAGATGACGTATCTATGAAAAGACAAAAATATAAAAGTTTAATAATAATCGTTATTGTTATTTTTTTATGTTAATATATACAATGAATTTAACTTATTATCAAACTACGTAGGAAATTCTGTTTTTAAGTCACTCCCAGGATTCTCGATTTTAAACTCACTATGAATATTCAAGATATTAATTAGTATAATCATTGAAAACATAATTTCGTCGAAGATAATTGATAATAAAAAACACTTACTTCTTGTAATCGTCGATGTCAACAGTTGTTAAGTACATACCACTGAGGATTCTTCAAAAGTTCTGGGTCCAAGTTTTGAGCCACAACTCCTTTTCGAATTCCCAAATATTTCAAGTCAATTCTTGCATTGTGGGTGTCTTTTGATTTTTCATTCATTAATAAAGTACCCAACATACCACTGAGGATTCTTCAAAAGTTCTGGGTCCAAGTTTTGAGCCACAACTCCTTTTCGAATTCCGAAATCTTTCAAGTCAATTCTTGCATTGTGGGTGTCTTTTGATTTTTCATTCATTAATAAAGTACCCAACAGACTCTCACATACATTCTTTTCGATATGCATGACATCCAAGTTGTGTTGAAGTGGAAGAAACTGATAATATGGTAGTTCGCGAAAAATTGAAATTTTACTGCAATTGTGTTCTAACTTAACATCACGTTTTCTCTTCACGCCCGCAGTACTAAGATGTTTCCCAGGAATACTCGGCGGCAATTGAGCAAGTTGACGTGAGATTACATCATGGGTAAATTTTCTAGGAGGATTTGTTCAATCACTTTTATTATTGAATGCTTTACTTACTCTCCAAGGATGGTTCGATGAAAGGAATTTTCTATGACCAACATAAGTGGTTTTCCCTCTAACACGAGTGGATGGAGTGTCCTCGTTACATGTGGGGCATGCTTTGTAGCCTTGACTGCTCCAACCAGACAAACTACTACGTGTAGGAAAATCGTTGATGGTCCATGAATGCGTTGCTTTCTTTGTGAAAAAGGTGTTTGTAACAGCGTCTCATGTACGTACTCCGTGAGACCATAACGTCTTTAATTCATCAACCAAAGGCCACAAGTAAACGTCGAAGTCTTTCCCGGGTGATTTAGGACCAAGAATTAACAGAGTCAACATGAGAGAAGATTCTTTCATACATAACCACGGGGGCGTATTATGTGTTTTCAATATGACCGGCCACATGCTGTAAGACAAAATCATGTTACCATACGGATTAAAACCATCGGAAGCCAAACCTAATCGGACGTTTCTAGGTTCTGCTGCAAATTCCGGATATCTTTCATCAAATTCTTTCCACGCTGTACCATCGACCGGATGACTCATCCGACTTTCTTCCCTACATTTCCAGTAGCATTCCAATTCATAGAATTTGTCGGGTGTCTGGAACTGTGCATACGTCTTAATCTTGGAGTCAATGGAAAGTAACGTAAAATATTGTTAGCAACTTTCTTCCCCGTTGTATCTTTGTCTTTCCATCTACTCTCACGACATATTGGACACACTTCTAAGAATAGGTTCTATTTCCAAAATAAAAAACAATCATTCTTCCAAGCATGTATTGCCTTGTATCCTAACCCGATATTTTTCATCAGTCTCTTAGATTCGTAGTGTGATTCTTATTCTAAACTTGCATGGCAAGTATGTTGCAGTAGAAACAAACTTCCCTAGTAATTAGTTGAGCAGTAGTAATGGTAATGATATGTCTTCGGTATGAACTACAACTGCAGTAGCAACTTGTCTTCCTTCCATAGTAACTGCTTTGGTCAGTAGTAATTGAGCATTACTTTGACAGCAGTAGTTAGGAGCAATATTAATGAAACTAAAACTAATTTAATTAAGTTCTAATCCCAACACAATGGCAGAACTACAATTTTATGACAGCCACAATCTGGTTGCCTGTTTTAACAAGAACAAAGAAAACACAGATTTTTATCCAATCATTGATTTCTTGAAACAATCCCACATTAAGTTTGCTCTAACCGTAAGTCCAGAAATCCATGAAGAACACATTAGAGCATTCTGGGAAATTGCTATGGTTTCTTCAGAGGAAGAAGTACCAGTTATCAATGCAACAGTTGATGGTAAAGAGGTCATAATTTCAGAAGCCACTATCAGAACACATCTTCAACTCCAGGATGGAAAAGGTATAAGTTCTCTTTCTACTGAAACGGTTTTTGAAAATTTCCAAAGAATGGGATATGAGGGGGATTTAAATACAACAACTTTTCTAAAAGCCAAGTTGTCCCCTCAATGGAAATACTTTATGCATACTTTACAACAATGCCTCTCTCAAAAGAGAACAGGCTTGAATGAAGCAAGCTATTCCTTGGCTACTGCCATGGTTTGTCTTGCTACAAACCAGACCTTCAATTTTTCAAAACTCATCTTTGATGGCATGCTTTGGAACATGGGACATCCTGCACAAAATTTTTTGATGTACCCAAGATTCCTATAGCATATCTTAAACTGTGAAATCATGGATCTTACAAGATCCTAAAATGTTTTTTCTGCCCACTCTCATGGTAAAAAGGTTTTTGCAAACATGAGAAGGCAAAACAAAGGTTTTTCTAACCATGTTACACCACTATTATCTACAATGGTGGTGGCAACATCTGCCACAGATGAGAGACAAGTTACTTTACCTCTGTCTCAACCCCCATCTGTTTCTGTTTCTACCTCTAGTACCTTTGCAGTTTCTACTGTAAGTACTGCAGCTGTTTCTACTTAGGCAACTACTGCAGTTTCTACTGTAAGTGTTCCTCCAGTTTCTACTGAGAGCATACCTCCAGTTTTAACTGAAACCATAATCACCACTATTGTGACTGCACCTGCAACCAGTTCTGCTTCTACACCTCTTCAATCACCTCTACTAGTTGCTACTTTCACAAGAAAGGCTAAGAGAGTTCCTCAGTATCTTAAGCCTAAAACCACCCTACTCTAATTATCTCCACTCCCTTACCTGAACAACCTTCAGGTGAGGATATTATATGGGATACCACTGAGCTATCTCCCAGGATCCCTGAGGTGGTCTTTAAGGAGGAGGATGACCATGTGGGAAGGGCTCCTACTACTGTTGCTCTCACTTCTTCTAGTGAGGCACATGACAGTTTGAACATCACTAAGACCCAACTCACGGCAACACAATCTATTGATGCTGCTTTTGTGGCATCTTTAGAAAGTGGTCCCAGGCGTCAAGAGACCTCGGGGGAGGTGATATCGCATATTTATATAGATATTTATATGCGATATTTGGTCACATTTCATAGTAAACACGGTGAATAGGATAGGATTTTTACATTTAATTGTGTGGAAAAGTGTTTTTGTCCAATTTACAGGTTTACATGTTCGGGAAGTGGAAATGGTGGAAGAAACGGGGTTAAACGAGAAGAAATGGTGATAAATCTGAAGCGGGACGCCCGTCCCATGTTACACAACGCCGCATACATGAAGACCAACGTCGCAGTCAACGTTTAAAGCAAAGTCAACGGCGCACAATAGCTTCTCGACGACGCACAAGACAATATGGACGACGCAGAGGGCTTTCCAACGGCGCAGTAATACAAAATTCATACGCTGCGTCGTTGTAACTAATGAGAACGGCGCAGTCAGTAGGTTTTTGGCAGTTTTCGAGTTCGTATCGAATACGTTTTCTACACGATTTTTGCCTATAAATAACAGAGCAATTCGGCCAGAAAATTCATCAATCATTATTCTAAAGTTCTGGAGCTGGTTATTTCGTTTAGAGGCAAGAATCAAGGCTAGGAAGATCACTTTTCGGCTAACGACGATCACGACACGTTTTGTCGAACTCTTAGTTTGTTTCTTTTCTTTTTAGACTATTATTCCAGAATGTTTTCCATGACTTTATTTTCTTTTTCAGACTTAGTTATGAGGAGCTAAACTCGTTTTATGCTTGTTTGAACACGGATCTTGTTTGAAGTTCGAGTTTTCGTAATTGATTTATTTATGTTTTTGTGTTTAATCGGTGATCCTTATTTGCTTAAGTTTTAATATATTATCTTTAAGTTGTTTATATATAATTTGCTTAATCAATATTTTAGGTATTCGAGAGGAATCTAGATAGATTAAATAGGTTGTATGAAATAATCGGTCGGTCTATAATCGGTTTAAAATTACTAGGATTCGAGAGGACATAGTAATCACAACTTAGGTAATTAAACTTAATTGGGTAAGTCTATTTGTTAAGATTCGGAAGGACTTGACAATTAGAGGAGTTATTCGAGAGGAAACTCTATAAGATTAAATCACTAAACAGGCTTGGTACTTAGTGCTTAATTATTAATAATTATAACTGTATTCGAGAGGAACGGTGTAATTAGAGATAATTAAAGTTAATAAAAGATTCGAGAGGACTTTTACTATATTTTAGAAGTTTATTATTTAATCGATTTCGTAAACTTGAATGGAAAACAAGTGAAGTGTCAAACAAGTATCTTTTCTCTATTATTTGATAATCTCAGTTATTTGCGTACTCGATTTTAATTAATCACTTGTTACTAATTACTTGCAATCAATATTTTGTTACGATAAAAAAACCCCCACAAACAACTAGTATTGCTAATTCGAAATTCAAAACAAATTAGTCCATGCGAACGAACCTATACTTGCTTTTAAACTATATTATATACGGATAGGTCCACTGCCTAGAAGTGTGTAATTGCGTGAATTAGTAGGTTAAATTTAAGACTAGATTTTACACATCAAGTTTTTGGAGCCGCTGCCGGGGACTGATTTTTCGTTTTTGTTTCGAATTTGTGATACAATCCTTTTGAGTATTTATTTGCTTAGAAGTTACTTTTAATTGTCATAACACCCGTACGTTTTACGCTTTTCTTGTTTCCATCTTTTCAGGTATTCAATTAGTGGATGAACACAAGGGCTTCGGGATTACCACTCGCGAGTCCAAAGTCAAATCTAGGAGTATCGAAGAGGCGAGGCAGGAGGAGAGGAAACTTATCACTTCAGACACCACCAGGTTTTGATCAAGTCTCACCAGTGAAATTTGAAGATATTACATCTTCAGAAGGAGGAGGAAGCGATTCAGAATCAGAGGTCGAAGAAGTAATTTGTGAAGACAAACCGGAACAGCAACCAGCTATGGATCCTTTGGACACACCAATGCACCGACGGGCCGCAGCTGTAGCAGTGCCACCCACCCGAGGGTCGGCAATCACCACCCCGGACTTGGGTGAGGATTTTGTTGTCAAGGGTCACCATCTCAAGATGATCCAAGACAACACGTTCGATGGGCGATACAATTCAGATCCGCATAAACACATAGCCAAATTCAACGAGCTGTGTGAGATGTTCAAATATGGTCAAGGCAAAAGCGACAGTGTCAAGCTGAGGTTATTCCCTTCGTCTCTCACCGGAGATGCGAAGGTTTGGTTCGAGGAGCTTAATGAAAATTCAATCACCACATGGACACAAATGCGCGAGACCTTTATCAAACGATTTTTCCCACCCGCCTTGGGTAGGAAATTACTCAGAGACATCCGAGGATTCCGACAGGAAGATGGAGAGACTTCCACTGAAGCATGGGCTAGACTAAAAGAGATGCTGAGAGGTTGCTATGGTCACGGATTGGGCAAGGATAACATTATTGAAATTTTCTTTTACGGATTAACCAAGGAGTCTCAAAACGAGTTGGATCTAGCCGGAGGAGGAGATTTCATGTATAAAACCACCAACGAGGCATACAACTTAATGGAAGACAAGCTAGTCATAAGCCTATCAAGGGAGTATCGAGACGATGGCCGAGGCCGAAAACACAGAGGACAAGTTGCTCAAGCTGAGAGTAGCCACGAAATATCTTCTGTAGTTCAAGAGGTCAAGACATTAGCGGATAGGATTGATAAGCGCATGGGAAGGATAGAGAAGGACATGCACTTGGTAAAGAATGGATGTGAAGGATGCGGAGGACCTCACTATGCTAGTGAGTGTGATCGACAAGTGGAGGATGCCAACTACGCACAGTATGGTTATCCTAATCGGGGATCAAATTGGCCACCCTATCGGAACAACGGATGGCAAAGAAATAACACACGCTCCCCACCACGACAAAGATACGATCCACCGAAGAACAAAGATGAAGATTCTAGCCTAAAAGATCTTATGAAATCGTTCATCCACACCCAAAAATCAACAAATGAAGATGTCCGTAAACAATTTAAAGTTTTAAATGATCAAATCGAGCAAGGACAAAGAAATCAGCAGGCAGCATTGCAAGACTTAGAGAGACGGTTCGATAGGATGAACGAGCGGAACTCAAATCGACCATCAGGTTCAATACCGAGTAATACGCAACCAAATCCACGACAACAGAATCAGGGAAACAGTTCCACCAATCAAACACCAAAATATCAACATCCTGGAAGAACCGAAGGACTACGAGACGGAATGCCACCCTGCCAAAAACACAGAGATGAACATGTTAATGCAATCACTACACGCTCGGGACATGCTTACGAAAAAGATCAAAACGAAACCGGAGAGAAACTGCCAGCCAGGACGCCACTTTCCACTACAGAACCAGTTGTGGATGATTTCGAGATTGAGGACGATGAGGACGAGGCACCACCAGTTCAATCAAAGGCTAAAACACCTGAACCAGTGGAGGAAGTTCCAATCAAAGCTTACCAGCCACATGTTCCATATCCTCAACGATTAAGAAAAGCGAGAATGAGGGAGCAGTACGGTAAATTTTGTGACATGATTAAAGCTGTTATATTAATGTTCCTCTTGTTGATTTAATTGCAGGGATGCCAAATTACGCTAAATTCATCAAGGAGCTGGTCACGAACAAGGGAAAGCCATCGGAGGAGCAAGCCGCATTCTTAAACGCAGAATGTTCCGCTTTGGTGAAGAACACGATACCACCAAAGTTAGATGATCCAAGGAGTTTCCTTATCAAGTGCAACTTCATCAATACTTACAGTTGCAGTGCATTGGCGGACTTAGGAGCTAGCATAAACTTAATGCCTTATTCACTATATGCTAAACTTGCCCTAGGAGTGTTAAAACCCACTAGGATGAGTATCCGCCTAGCCGACCGATCATTCCAATACCCGTTAGGAATTGCTGAAAATATGTTAGTAAATGTAGGAAAATTTACCTTTCCTGTTGATTTTGTGATTTTAGAGATGGATGAAGATGTCACGGTGCCACTTATCCTTGGACGACCATTCCTCAACACGGCTGACGCAATTATCCGGGTGAAAAATGGGCAAATTTCATTAGGGGTTGGGAATGAACGAATTGTTTTTACTCTAGATAGAGCTATGACTCATTCTTATTCTACTGATGAAACCTGTTTTCGGATTGATGTGTTTGATGATTTAGATTGGCAGGAAATTCTCGAGATAGAAGCTAGCTTGGAGGAGGAACTGAAAGACGAGAAGATCGAGGAAGTGGAGGTTGAAGTTAAGGAGGAACTGAAGTTGGACCAAAGCATGAGGATCAAATCTTCAATTGAATCACCACCCACCGACTTGGAGCTAAAACAATTGCCGGTACATTTAGAGTATGCTTTTCTCGAAGGTACAAATTTACTACCAGTTGTTATTTCGTCATCACTTTCGGGTGATGAAAAAGCTCGATTATTGACAGTCCTTAAAGGTCATAAAAAGATCTTTGCTTGGCGTATATCTGACATACCCGGAATTAGCCCCGATTTTTGCAAACATAAAATAAATTTTCTTGATAATGTAAAACCCGTTGTTCAAAAACAACGGCGGCTAAATCCGAATATGACAGATGTCGTTAAAAAGGAAGTTGTTAAGTTGTTGGATGCAGGAATTATCTACCCTATTTCAGACAGCCCATGGGTAAGCCCCATTCACTGCGTACCGAAAAAGGGAGGTATGACCGTGGTGATGAACGATAAGAACGAGCTCGTGCCAACAAGGACAGTCACAGGATGGACAGTTTGCATCGACTACCGCAAGCTAAACGAAGCCACCAGGAAGGACCATTTTCCATTACCGTTCATGGACCAGATGATCGAGAGACTAGCAGGAAATGAGTTCTACTGCTTCTTGGATGGGTTTTCGGGGTATTTTCAGATCCCCATCGATCCCGAAGATCAGGAAAAGACCACATTCACATGCCCGTTCGGAACCTACGCCTATCTGAGGATGCCATTTGGTTTATGCAACGCACCAGCTACCTTTCAGCGGTGTATGCTAGCTATTTTTCAGAATATGGTGGAGAAGACAATGGAGGTGTTTATGGATGACTTTTCAGTTTTCGGAGATTCTTTCGATGCTTGCTTGAAGAATTTGGATCAGATGTTGGGAAGATGCGAGGAAGCACATTTGGTCCTCAACTGGGAGAAATGCCACTTCATGGTTCGAGAGGGAATCGTACTGGGACACAAAATCTCAAAAGCTGGGATAGAGGTAGACAAAGAAAAGATCGAGGTCATCGCCAAACTACCACCACCAACGAACGAGAAAGCAATTCGAAGTTTTTTGGGGCATGCAGGATTCTACCGAAGGTTTATCAAAGATTTCTCGAAGATTACTCGTCCTATGACGAAATTATTAGAGAAGGAGGTAGCTTTCAATTTCTCGGAGGAGTGTTTACAAGCTTTCGAGTTACTCAAGGAGAGGATCACAAATACACCCATCTTGGTAGCACCGGATTGGTCTCAACCCTTCGAACTGATGTGTGACGCCAGTAATTTCGCAGTGGGAGCTGTTTTGTTGCAACGGATCGACAAGCATTTTCGACCTATCTACTTCGCCAGCAAAACACTGAACGAAGCCCAACAGAATTATACCACTACGAAAAAGGAACTTTTGGCTGTAGTATTTGCTTTTGACAAATTCCGCTCATACTTAGTGTTAAGCAAAACAATTGTTTTCACGGATCATTCTGCTTTAAAATTCTTATTTTCTAAATTAGATGCTAAACCTAGATTAATTCGTTGGATTTTATTGTTACAGGAATTTGACATCGAGATCAAGGACAAGACTGGAGCTGAAAACGTAGCAGCAGACCATCTTAGCCGATTGGAGAACCCAAGTTTGGGGGAGTTGAAGGAAGGGGAGATCGATGACGCATTTCCGGGGGAGATGCTGGCCTGCATCAACAAAACGGACAGTGATGCCCCATGGTTCGCGGATATTGCGAACTATCTAGCCGGAAAAATTGTCAACAAAAGCCTAACCTATCAACAGAAAAAGAAATTGATCTCGGATGCTAAGTACTACTACTGGGACGCACCGTACTTATTTCGTAGATGTGCTGATGGAATGGTGCACAGATGTGTATACGGAGGAAAAACTCGGAAGATTTTGGACGAATGCCATCATGGACCCACCGGAGGACATTACGGACCGACGGTTACTGGTAAAAAGGTTTTTGATGCAAGATTCTATTGGCCAACAATTTTCAAGGAGGCCTATACACTCGTTAGCACCTGTGACGCATGCCAACGCCAAGGGAATATCACGAAGCGGGACGAAATGCCACAGCAAGGGATCCAAGTTTGTGAAGTTTTCGATATCTGGGGAATCGACTTCATGGGCCCTTTCAAACCCTCAAACAGAAATATTTACATTTTAGTTGCTGTAGATTATGTTTCTAAATGGGTTGAAGCTAAGGCATTACCGACTAACAACGCTAACGTGGTTGTTGATTTTCTTAAAAGTTTGTTTTGCAGGTTTGGAGTGCCAAAGGCATTAATCAGCGATCGAGGAAGCCACTTCGCCTACGCTCAGCTTGCAAAAGTTTTGAAAAGATATGGAGTAAATCACCGGTTTGCGACTTCGTATCACCCTCAAACGAGCGGGCAAGTGGAAAATACAAACCGGGCAATTAAGAGAATTTTGGAAAAGACGGTCAACAACAACCCAAACATATGGTCAAGGAAGCTGGAGGACGCACTGTGGGCATTCAGGACGGCATACAAAACGCCAATTGGAACCACCCCGTATCGACTACTCTACGGGAAAGCATGCCACCTTCCGGTCGAAATCGAGCATAAGGCGTACTGGGCATTGAAGCACTGCAATATTAACATGGACTTGGCGGGAGGTATGAGGTTCTTACAACTTCATGAAATGGATGAGTTACGGTTACAGGCCTACGAGAGTTCCAGACTTTACAAGGAAAGAATGAAGGAATTCCACGACCGAAAAATTCGTCGTAAAGAATTCAAGGAGGGCGATAAAGTACTTTTGTTTCAGTCGAAGTACAAATTCAAGGCTCCAAAATTACGATCAAAGTGGACCGGGCCGTACACCGTCAAACAAGCATATGCCTCCGAATATGTCGAGCTATGGAAAGAGAAAGGAGAATCATTCATCGTCTCAGGACAGCGGGTCAAGCTATACCACGAGGAGGACGATGAAAATGGAATGATGATCGAGGATGGGTTTTATTCCATCAACACCTGATCACGAGGCATATCGAGTCAAGCTAAGGACTCGTTCGAAAAATTAGCGCTTCTCGGGAGGCAACCCGGGTTTGTTTTTTTCTTTTCTTTCGTAATTAAATTTTTCGTTCATTTATTTCCATTTTTCGTTCATTTATTTCCATTTTTCGTTATCTTTTCTTTTTCTTATGTTAGGATTTTTTTTAAACGTTTTTTTTCCTTTAGATGTGTTATTTAGACAGGTAAAAAAAAAAAAAAAAAAAAAAAAAAAAAAAAAAAGATTGTGGGACGCCCGTCCCCTTCCAGGGACTCCCGTCCCCTACCAGGGACTCCCGTCACAATAATTTGCACGACATAACGCAATTACTGGAAACCCCGTCCCCAAATTGGAACACCCGTCCCTCCTAGCCGCGGGACGCCCGTCCCAGATATGGACGCCGCACACGAAGGTTCAACAGCGCACAAGCTCAGCTAAACGGCGCACATGCCCAGCTCAACGGCGCACAAGCCCAGTACAACGCCGCACACCTCAGCCTTGACGACGCAGCAAAATAATAATCAGGTTTTATTTTTCTTATCTCATCACAGCACACACATACACATACACTAACAACAGCACCCGCAGCGAGAGTAACACCACACCACCGAAATCGTTATTTCCTGTTTAAATTCTTCCTTTAATCTCACACACATGAGTAATCCGGTATGTTTCTCATCTTTTTCCTTTCAATTTCGTTCTAATTTCGGTTTAATTGAAGAAATCAAATTGGGGGGAAAATTAGGTTTTTGCAAATTAAGCTTTTAATCTTCCAATTAATTGCCTAATTAGTTTCTACTCACTGATTAATACCATGATTGATGCTCAGTTGTTGGATTTTAGGGTGTTTTACAGGTTAACCGAAAATTCTTGATTTTACATCCGAATTTCATATTGATTTTGGGGGTTTTGGTAAATTCAAATTGCAAACAGGTTATGGCAGAATTTTGGCTTCACTACCCTTGTAGCAACGTCATTTTGGCCGGATTTTGTTTGTTTTGGCAGGATTTAGGTTGTTTTGACATTTTGGTGGTGTTTGTTTTGGTATTTGTGTTGTGCAGGCAGCAGGTGGTTCTCGTAGACGTCGGGGTGCTCCACGAGCCCCTCGGGCAGATGAGCAGGTAGTTGAGGTTGGACTTCCTGAGAGTCACCCCTGGCTTCAGTGGCCGGGCGCCACCCCAGCTAGGAAGGCTATTCTAGACGGGCGTCTGGAAACATTACGGACTCGCTTAGTTATTGCACCCAGACAGCTGGACTGGGGTCTTTTGCAGGACCTTCATATCGATATCAGTGAGTTCTTTCCTACTGCCAGTGTGACGGCTCAGGCAGTGATCCCGATCTGGGAGCGAGCTTTTAAGGTGGATGAGCCCGTATTTCGGGAATGGGGTTTGGAGTTCTTTTGCACCATTTCCATTCAGACTACCTTTGCCTCTGACCAGTTTCTTGAGTTGCCGCTGATATCTTTTCGATTAGGGGGTGTGGCTAGACACGTGACCGTGGTTGAGTTTGGGAGATTACTGGGGTTATTGGATGATGATGAGGCTGCGGATCAGAACAGGATGACAGGTTACTTCGAGGACGCAGTTAGGGATTCTTCGGGTTTTAACTTGGAGAATGCTTGGTTCGAGCTTACGAGCATGGGGGGCCGTCACTCTACTAGCCCGGTACGGGATATCCAGTCTACACGCCTTCGATTACTGTAGAAATGTATCTCATACACATTTTTACACCGATCGACCCAGCACGACAAGTGCTATAATGAAGATCTTTGGTTACTACACATGTTCAGTCATCGGGATCCTCATCGGTACGTAAATGTACCATGGACTCTTGCTCGGTATTTGGGAGATAGGGGCGTGGGGCATCAGTCCGCGACTAGTCTAGTTTGCGGGCATTGGGTTACACGGCTCGCGAAGTCGTTAGGTTTATTCACTCCGGAGAACATTGCTTTATGTTCCCGTCATGTGCACTGCAAGGTGATAAACCGGACTGCTTTGGTTCGGGCGCAGATTCTTACCTCTATCGGTACTTCATTGATGCGTGATGGACCGGCACCGCCCGACCCACCACCCCCGAGACCGCAGGCTATGTCACAGCGGCAGTTCATGGATCGGGTGATTTCTGGCATGGATCAGGTGATTTCTGACTTGCATCATTTACAGTTTGGGCGGGACCAGGATTCGAGACAGTTCACCCAGTATCAGGCTCGGCAGGAGTATTTCCAGGACCGTTACCAGCCGTATTGGGAGAACATGTACACCCAGGGACACCAAGCTTCGAGTTCTGCCGGTCCCCCTTCACCATATGCACCCCCTGCCCTCTACTATCCAGAGCCTTATCCCGGTTATGTCCCACCTCCTTACCAGCCACAGCCGGATGCTGATGATGATGATATGGAGGACGCTGACTGAGTGATTTTGTATTTTGTATCTTATTCTGTATCATTTATTTTTGTACTATTTATTATTCGTAGACTTTTTTATTATGTATTATTTTTATTTTTCCTTAATTATTCTAACTTGTGTGGTTATTTTTTTTAGTTTTTTTTAAGACTGGCAGTAAGTTCAGCACCCGCTCATAAGCCTGGCATTCAGTTCAGCAACGACCGTTCCACGCTATATATCGTTATTTGACGACGGGTTACACTTTCTACCTTTGTAATTTTTGTATTTTTTTTTCTTTCTTTTTAGGTTTTATTTTTGTATAATTTCCCTTAGTTTTTAGTCGTTAACACATTAGGGACAATGTGTTACTTAAGTTTGGGGGGGGTCATCGGGAAATTTTAAATTTTATTTTTCGACCCTTAGCTTAGTTATCCATCGTGTTAGGTTGGTGTTAATTTGTATATTTTGAGTCAGAAAAAACAGAAAATACAAAAAAAAAATCGAAAAATTGAAAAAAAAATAAAAAAAATATAACGTGTCTAGTCGGTAAATACCTTAAACTTTAAGCATAACCAGACGCATTTTACCCCTACTCAGAAAAATAGTGAGAGTTTGAGCCTTTGAAAGTATTTATTTTTAATACTACTTTTTCGTTTCTTTGAGTGTGCCGATGGTTGATGACTTTAGAACTTGACACTGTTATACATTTCGATGCCACATACGATCAATTACATTAGGGTAACTTAGTGTGATTTGGTACAATGATAGGGGCATTTAGGATTAACCATTTGTTAGCCTTTTCGTTTCTTTTTATATATTTTCCGCCTAACCCTTGTAACACTTACTTTTAGTGTTAGAAACCCTAGTGAACCAATTTGCGCCTAAACTTTTTCGTTTCTAAACACTATTATATAATTTGTACATTCGCCTTATTTTCGTTTCTTTTTAGATTAAGTCCGAACTGAGTTTTTTTCTGAATGCTATTACATATGAAGTGAAGTTAGAGTATATTACAGCATAAAAGAAAAGTTATATTATTATTGCCTTGTATTATTTTGTATTTGGAGAAATAGTTAGAAAAATAAAGTTAGCCTTTTGAGCATGTATACTTACCACGAGAGATATTATTTTGTAAGGCATGTACTAGGCTGAAAAAGAAAAAAATTCGAAAAAACAGAAAAGCGAAAAAAAATTAGTTGTAGAGTTTAAGAGAAATAGTGTATCTTGAGTCATGTATTATATACGGAAATTGTATATTCGGAGAAAAAAAAGTAAAAGTTGAAGAAAATTGAGCAATCCAGTTCGTTAAAGAGTTTAGTTAGTTCGGATTTAATCTAAGTTTTGTATTATTTTTATTTAACCCATTTACACTCCATTATATATTTTCACATGTCTTTACCTGTAAATTATAACCCGAATAAAAGTCCCCGTTTAGTTGTACCTAGACTCCAGTGGTAAAGATTTGATACGTTATCAAGCCTATGATAGAATATTCACCATGACTGAGCAATTGAGCGATTCTACAGAAATATTTTACACACCCTTTTAGACTAGTTTGAGAGTTTTGTGTGATTTTACTTCCCATAAAGATCGTGAGGTGTTTGGTTATGTTAATTTTTGGCTTTGATAAATTATTTTTAAAACAGTTTTTGCTTGAGGGCAAGCAAAAAGGCAAGTTTGGGGGGATTTGATATCGCATATTTATATAGATATTTATATGCGATATTTGGTCACATTTCATAGTAAACACGGTGAATAGGATAGGATTTTTACATTTAATTGTGTGGAAAAGTGTTTTTGTCCAATTTACAGGTTTACATGTTCGGGAAGTGGAAATGGTGGAAGAAACGGGGTTAAACGAGAAGAAATGGTCATAAATCTGAAGCGGGACGCCCGTCCCATGTTACACAACGCCGCATACATGAAGACCAACGTCGCAGTCAACGTTTAAAGCAAAGTCAACGGCGCACAATAGCTTCTCGACGACGCGCAAGACAATATGGACGACGCAGAGGGCTTTCCAACGGCGCAGTAATACAAAATTAATTCGCTGCGTCATTGTAACTAATGAGAACGGCGCAGTCAGTAGGTTTTTGGCAGTTTTCGAGTTCGTATCGAATACGTTTTCTACACGATTTTTGCCTATAAATACCAGAGCAATTCGGCCAGAAAATTCATCAATCATTATTCTAAAGTTCTGGAGCTGGTTATTTCGTTTAGAGGCAAGAATCAAGGCTAGGAAGATCACTTTTCGGCTAACGACGATCACGACACGTTTTGTCGAACTCTTAGTTTGTTTCTTTTCTTTTTAGACTATTATTCCAGAATGTTTTCCATGACTTTATTTGCTTTTTCAGACTTAGTTATGAGGAGCTAAACTCGTTTTATGCTTGTTTGAACACGGATCTTGTTTGAAGTTCGAGTTTTCGTAATTGATTTATTTATATTTTTGTGTTTAATCGGTGATCCTTATTTGCTTAAGTTTTAATATATTATCTTTAAGTTGTTTATATATAATTTTCTTAATCAACATTCTAGGTATTCGAGAGGAATCTAGATAGATTAAATAGGTTGTATGAAATAATAGGTCGGTCTATAATCGGTTTAAAATTACTAGGATTCGAGAGGACTTAGTAATCACAACTTAGGTAATTAAACTTAATTGGGTAAGTCTATTTGTTAAGATTCGGAAGGACTTGATAATTAGAGGAGTTATTCGAGAGGAAACTCTATAAGATTAAATCACTAAAAACAGGCTTGGTACTTAGTGCTTAATTATTAATAATTATAACTGTATTCGAGAGGAACGGTGTAATTAGAGATAGTTAAAGTTAATAAAAGATTCGAGAGGACTTTTACTATATTTTAGAAGTTTATTATTTAATTGATTTCGTAAACTTGAATGGAAAACAAGTGAAGTGTCAAACAAGTATCTTTTCTCTATTATTTAATAATCTCAGTTATTTGCGTACTCGATTTTAATTAATCACTTGTTACTAATTACTTGCAATCAATCTTTTGTTACGATAAAAAACCCCCCACAAACAACTAGTATTGCTAATTCGAAATTCAAAACAAATTAGTCCCTGCGAACGAACCTATAGTTGCTTTTAAACTATATTATATACGGATAGGTCCAAGAAGTGTGTAATTGCGTGAATTAGTAGGTTAAATTTAAGACTAGATTTTACACATCAGGAGGGACAAGCTTCTGCTAGGAAGAAGGGTCCCTCTACATCCTATGATCCACCACCTGTTGGTACCCAACAGGAAAGGAGTGAGGATAGATATAACTACTCACCTTTGGAATTGATGGAAATGTGTGCCACATTCTTTGTTAAGGTTGAAAAACAAGGGGAGGAACTTGGAACCTTAACAACTTTAGTACACCAGCCGGTTGAGCAACAAAGACAGCTATCAGAATATTTGTTGAAACAAAAGCCACCCAACAAGAGTGTTGGACCTTCTCCAATCCACTCCAGTTCTTTTACTTATTTAGCTGACACCCCAGATGATGACAAAAAGGGGGGAGAAAGAAAATGATGATATTTTGTCAACAAAATAAGAGGAAACTGATGTTGTAGTTAAGGGGGAGGAGGAGAGAAAAAGGGATGATACTGTGATCACTGCCACATCTGACAAAGAGGAGGAGGTTGATACTGAAATAGAGGTTGAGGGGGAGAAGATGGTAAGTGATGAGGAGGTTGATACTGAAATTGTCGTTGAGGGGGAGAAGATGGTAATTGATGAGGAGGTTGAGGTTGCTAATGCTGATGATGATAAAGCTAAGGGGGAGCAAGAAATGGAACAAGAAATGGTTAATACTGAATCTCCAAATAATCAAGAAGAAGAAGTTATTACTACTGCTTCCATTGACACTGTGATTATTTCTGCTGAAGAGTTTGTTTCTACTGCTCCGGTTTCTACTGCAACAGTTTCTATGGCTGTTAATACTGAAGCACCTGTTAATACTGCAAGCTCTATTTCTACTGAAGCTCCATCTGTATCAATTCCTATAGGAGAAGCTCCTACTGCTATCTTCTCTGAAGCTCCTACTGCAATTTACAGAAGCAACCATTGTTACAACTGTTCCTACTTCAGAAGCAACCATGGTTACTACTGCAGCATTCACTCAAACTATTGATGATCAAGCAGCTGCTATAGAGCTTCTAAAATTGGAAAAAAGTAAGATAATTGAGCAGAGAAAGAAAGAGCAAGCTTCTAGACCAAAAGAAAAAGGAGTTGAAATTCCTACTTCAGCTGATACAACAAAAATGATTGAAGGAGTTGACTTAACAATGATCCATTTGCACCTTCAGGTGTTGTACCAATCATTCCTCCTCATACAACTTATATTCCCAGTTCAAGACCACAAATTGAACCAACTGAAAAAGCAAAGGGAAAGAAGATTGTGGTGGAGGAAAGCAAGAAGGATAAGGTAAAGAAAAGAAAGGAGAGGGAGGAGAAATTGGCTGAGCTAGCTGCCTTTCAACTAGCTTCTGCAGAATTGGATGTGCGTAATGATCCTGAGATCATTAGAGAGGTTCATACCAAACTTCAACAAGCTGAGATGGAGAAAATCAAAAGGTTGAAAGAAGAACACTTATTCTTGCTAGCTGAGCAGGAAAAGGAATTAGATCAGATAAGAAGAGAAGAAGAAATTGAGAAGAAAAAGAAGGTGGTTAAGAAACAGACCACACAGGAAAAGCTAGCAGGTGACAAGCAGAAGTTCATGGCTTATTTAAAATCAAGGGGCTACAGTGGCAAATCACCTGGTCCAATGAAGATGGGAAATCTGCTTGCCCTGGTAGAAAAGGAGAAAAGAAGGACAATCTGAAGAAGATCCAACTGACAAAACAGCAAAATCAAGAACAATTTGAGTTGGAAAGATCTATGAAAAGGGCTCAAGAGACTGGTAGGGTGATGTATGATGCCAAAGGAAAAGAAATTCATAATCCTTTTGCTCCAGTCAAACCAAGTTAGGTAGAGCAGTTGAAGAGGAAAAAGTCTTTTGCAACTAGAGTACCAAGTAAAAAGCCAAGACAAGGTGAGGTTGCTACTGCTTCAACTACTATTGCTGAAAGAAGTCCAAGTGTGTCAGTACCTATCAAAACAGAGCCAGTCAATGTTTTAATTGAAGAAAAGGAAGGAGATGTTGAAATATCTGAAGATGACTGTTCAGCATTGATAGTACATGAAGAAGGTCTTCACATTGAACCTCTAGCCATGGAGTTGCCAGAGATTATTGACTGGAATTTCTATGGAGGAGCAAACAAGACAACCTATGTGGTAACTAGATTAGACAAAAAGAAATATGTGGTACCAGCCTTTTATAGAATGATTAGAGATTTTTCAAGGGAAGACATTCAGAGGATATATGATATTGGTATTAGAAAGTATTCTCAATCAAGAGGAGAATGTACTGGTACTAATAAGGCAATGGATTGGCTAAATGGAATGTTTAACCCTAAAGAGAAGATGGTAACCCCAGTGTTTAAAGAAGAGGTGTTAATAATCCAATCATGAACTGGTATATTGATGAAAGAAGTGGAACTTATGCAATAGTTAGAAGGCATGGAGCAATGCAATTCTACCTAGTTGAAAGAAGGTATGATTTTGGATTAAGAACACTTAAGGAGCTGATCAAAGTTAGACTACATGGTTTAAGAACTTCCAGAATGGCACATGAGCTAGTATGGAGAATTGTGGGTCAACTGAATGAAGAGTTGAAGAAACGAGCAGAAGAGAATGAGGCAAAACAAATAGAAGAGTAATAGTAGTGTGTAATCTAAAGTAGTTAACTTTTGTTGAAAAACTTGTACTTTGATTAGTAATAAAAGTTCAAGTTAGGGGGAGATTGTTAGGATTGAAACTTAGTTAATATAGTTTTAGTCTCATTAATACTGCTTCGTTACTACTGCTGATAAGTACTGCTTCATTACTACTGAATGAAGATATTAATGAGGCATGAAGACTGTTACTACGGAAGATACTTATTACTACTACCCGCTGCTATTTCTACTGTTTGAAGATAATTATAGAATTATCTTGATCCGCAAGTTTAGCATTACAATTAGAATGTAATATCTTTTTAGATATTTCCTAGTTTAGCTAGGATAGCCTCAAGGTCTATATATAGATCCTTGTAAACAATAGAAAACACGTTGTATTGATTCATATTTTTCAATATAATTGAGGCTTAATATTCGACATTCATTATTGTTATTCGTTGTTTATCATTATACAATATTTGTTTGTTCGACAAACTTATAATATAAATGTGTTCATCCGCTGCTGAACTTCCTTGATAGATCAAGATCTTTCATTGACGTGCTTTGGGTTTATAGAACCTAAACGATCCTGACAAGTAGGTATTTGGAGAGAGACTTTTGTTTCGTGAGTGGTAAGTTGGTATATTGAATCATTGGGTGATTGTGAATATTTGAAGGATCAGGGAAATAACCGTCTATATTGATAGTATTTAGGTGTAGATACATGGTTAGTAATATATTATCGAAAAGTGTAATAATACAATGATCATGCATATAGGTACATAAAACAATATAAACATACTTTCTACAAGCGTCGTATCACCACTTCCGTTCCATTAACAATATCAGATACGCCCAAATCACCATATAAAGCTATTTATATAAACCCTATTAATCAAATAACACATTATTAAGTATATCAATCAATGATCCATGAACAAAAAAAATGTTATTATGACATTTGTCCCATATGTCATAAGAAACTACAAAGAATGTTGTTTTTTTTTTTAATTGTAGAACAACCTAACTCATGTGACAACTTTTATATTTGTTTCTAGCCATGCATGGTGGTCCTGTCATTTTGATTTGAGTTATTGATAAATACATGTTGTCATTCTTGTAGTTTGTTGTGCCTTCTGTTCTTTTTAAATGTTTTCATCATCATCTTCACCGTGTATCTTTTTTCTGATTTGACACGTAAAAAGTTTATAGTTTATAGGATTCTTTAATTCGGAAGCTGATCGATGGAAGGAGAAGTATCAAGAACTACAAGATAAAGATATATAGCAAAATAGCAGCATCTGAACATGACATCCGAGAGCTTCACACTCGACATGGAACCTTTTTCTCATCTGATGACCAACAAAGATCTAAACTCTAGTTCAAGAGATAATGTCAGTTACATCTTTTTTTCCTTGAATTTTATAAATATAATATACAAATTTGAACAAAGATAATATCTTTTTGTTTACATTTACCGATTACGTCCTCAAAATATGTGTTTCTTTTGGAATTGAAGGGTAACCTATTAACAAAGGAATCACAAATAAGGGTTGAGAAGATGAATTCAAATTGCCTACCCTATGAACACAATAAAGATGATATCTCTTCATCTAAAGGTGTGTTACCTTATATTTTCACCAATTAAAGATTTACTGTATTCTTCTATTTTTTTTACTTTCATATTCCATAGTACACATGTTTTTGTAATACCGACCGGGTTTTTAACAACATGCTTCTATTTCTTTCCGCTTGTGTTTCGAAACAAAGACCAACATGTCTATATATATATATATATATATATATATATATATATATATATATATATATATATATATATATACATATAAATATAAGCTGTTTTGGAATCTTTTTTTTAATAACAACTACAAACCCTGGCAAAAAAAAAAATACAACGATAGGAGATACATGTTGGACTGACTTTATTAGGAAACTTAATACAGTAAAATTAAGTAACACATTAGGCGTTTGGATACGTGTTTTATTATAAAGAAGTTTACAAACACTTTTTATTAGTTTATTTTGTTTATCTTTATTATTGGTATTTTTAATTATGTTTAATTTATGTAGTCTAGTTAGGTTTTGTTAGTGGTGTCATGTTTCCATTATCTAAAGTAGTGGGTAGTTTTAGGATCATGTCTTTCAAATTCCTATTTATATGTTATTGTTTATTTGAGTTTAATAGGAATGAAGAGAAAATTGTTGCAAAAGTTTATTTGTTTTCTTTAGTTTAATTTGGGAGATCGACCATCTCGAATCGGTCTTCTATCAATGGTGCTTTCATTGCTTTCTCAAATGCCTCCAACATCTACACCACCAACTCGTCTCGAACAATCTCTTGCTAACTTAGTCGATACCATGGCCAAAATTGACACCGATAATGAGATCGTCAATCTTTGGAAAAGTATCGCCACTTCGTTCGTAACTTTTTCTACAACCTTCACTCAATCTAACCAAATGGATACCAACACAACAACCGTTATCATATCACCACCATCAAAAAACAACGAAGAACAAATCCACATCTCTAGCCCCGAAAAACTCGTTACTATTTCCTACTCATCTATCAACAATATCAATATCCAATATGATGTCGGTACAAAAACTCGAATTTTCCTTCCCCTACTCATTAAGGACATGTTAGCCGTTTTATGTTGCGTGAAGACATTTTTTCACGGTCACCGTTGTCATCCACCAAAGTTTGTTTTTGTTGAATCCGAACACGACCCTCCTTGGAAGCCGTGCAACCCGGAGTACAAAAAATGTGAGCCTTGAGGACAAGGCTCATTTTCAGACGGGGAGTATTGATACGTGTTTTATTATAAAGAAGTTTGCAAACACTTTTTATTAGTTTATTTTGTTTATCTTTATTATTGGTATTTTTAATTATGTTTAATTTATGTAGTCTAGTTAGTTTTTGTTAGTGGTGTCATGTTTCCATTATCTAAAGTAGTGGGTAGTTTTAGGATCATGTCTTTCAAATTCCTATTTATATGTTATTGTTTATTTGAGTTTAATAGGAACGAAGAGAAAATTGTTGCAAAAGTTTATTTGTTTTCTTTAGTTTAATTTGGGAGATCGACCATCTCGAATCGGTCTTCTATCACGTTCTATGAATTTCATTCATATATGAAAATGAAGTTTTACATTTTGTTTTTTATTGTTGATTCCTTTTAGTTTGTATTACAGGTTCTGTCATGGGTTGTACTATGTCGATAAAGCTGATGTTACCGAATCAAACCATTAATCATATCCCCATCCCGGAAGTCCACCATCAAATAAGCATCGAAACCAGTGGCACGACCACAAAAAAGCCTGTCATAACATCAACCAAGAGAAGTTTTTCTGGAAAGAAATCATGCATTTTTAAGCAATCATCCATAATAAGCCCTAGAAGAATTCTCTTCATCTTTGCCACCTTGTAAGTCTACTTTTAGTTTCCACCTTAAGTGCAAGATCATGCTGTATCAAGTGGGAAATAACAAATTTGTGTATATAATTTTTATAGATCAAGCATGGGAACATTCGTATTGATATGTCTCAACCTCTCTATGGCCAAGTACAACAAAGATTTCAACTAATGAAGTAGCATGGAAATAGTGTTTATGAGTGCCATAAGATGTATTTCTTTTTTCTTTTTTCTTTTTTCTTTTTCTTGTGATGCCTTCGAGCAGCCTTTGTTTATAAAAAGGATGGAGACACGTAGGGGATAATAATGAAATGAAAAGGATGAGTAAACACAAGGACACAACTTTAAATGCCTTCTTTGTGGCCATAAAGTACAATTCTTTTTGTTTCATGTATATGCAGTTTCATACAAACAGCTCTTCTTCTTCCATGTTAAAATTGAAAAGTAGTATAAGTATACACCTCGAGTCAAATTATCAAATTATTACATGCAGCGGAAATTAGGATCACATAGTAAATAATAAATCGGATATAAAGTGTGTACCTTATTGAGCAAGCAAAATAAAGAAAACCTAACGTAAGGTTTTTACCACGGTTGCGTACGCGACACCCTCTTTATCGACAAACCAGTATGCTAGTACTTGTTTAACGCTTTGTACAACAATTGTCTTAGCATCAACCCTTATCTTTTATTTATAGGTTTTCAAATCTTAGAGTTTGAGTTATATTACAATAAGGAAACAACCTTATTTATATAATAAACCCCTCAATTTAATAAACATTATACTTAACCCTTTAAGTAATATTTACTAAATATGTTAAACTAGTAGTCGTGTCTAAATGTCGATGTGTGCGCTCCCGTAGTCTCACACATTTACAGTCACATATTTATTCGACACTATTCAAATACCTACAGCTCCCACTTTTGAATAAGTTCAAATAAACATGATAACATTGATTAATGTCTAGCAACATATCAATGCTCCCATAAATGCACGAGTGAAGTTTCTCCAAAATCACTGTGAGTCTATAGTAGGTTCATTTCCCTTTGTTACAGATACTCTATTTAAAATATATATAGATGAATCAAAATCATTCATTTTAACTACTGTTTCTCATTTCGCGAATCACTTAAGATTACCAAATACTATCGAGATACATCTAGATTTATTTGGGTCCGGCCAGACAAACATCTTAAGTATCCATGAGTGGCCCAGTAAGTATCTAACTTCAGTTTTCACTGAAGGAACAAATCCTATCTTGAATACAACTGGTAGTCATCGCATTTCGCAACATTACCAAATATAGCCTTTTTGCTACCCTTATCCAGGAATAGTATTGACTATGATCAAATAATGCACTACGTACATGAGTAGCAACTTGTATCTCAAGTCTAAGGATATATAAACCTTATGAATCATACTTAATGACAAGGATCCATAAGTAATAATTCATGTGGGATAATCCAGTATGCATCATAATGGATACCAGTGAGTTAGTGAGCCAAGCTGACTAAACACTCAAATATTGTCTTAATTCAATCATATTCCCATATGATCAATTGACAATGGATATTTAGAATGATATTACACAATATTATTCAAGGATAAAACATGAAAAATAGGATACAGATATTATAATAAATGAAAACAAAATATCATAAATATTATTCATTCATAAATAAATTTGTTTATTACATCCATATATCCAAATACTAAATCCATGGATTTACAAGTGATTACTAGATAAACGAAGTCCTATCCCCTCAGCTAAGTGAGTTAACTTCGCCTTTCCCAGTGCCTTTGTAAAAGGATCTGCTAATTTATCATCCGTGTGAACTTTGAGCACTCGAATTTCACCTTGTTCGACTTGTTCACAAATATAGTGAAATTTCCTTTGAAAGTGTCTAGCTCCCTTCTGAACACCGAGTTCATTGGCTATGATTATTGCACAAGTTTTGTCGAAATACATATCCAAATGAGACTTGGCTGTGGGAACAACACCAAGTCCAGAAATAAATTTCCGGATCCAAACAGCTTCCATTTACAGCTTCATAAGATGCAATGTACTCATATTCTGTTGTAGAGATGGTTGTTTCCGAAATCCGACATCACACTACTTAATATTAGCCTCAGGATTTCCACCATACATAAGAACCATATCTTTAGTAGCCCTAAGGTACTTCAATATGTTCTTTACAGCAATCCAGTGTCTTTCGCCTGGATTCTGTTGAAACTTGTTAACAATGTTCTGTGCAAAACCATATCAGGCCTTGTGCATCTCACCACATTCATAATAGATCCTACTGCCGAGGAATAAGGTATCATATGCATGCGCTCCACCTCATCAGGTGTAGAAGCATTGTCCTTGATGCTGAGTTTATGTCCATCTTGCATTGGTAAATTTCCACGCTTGTAATTTTCCATACTAAATCTCTTTAGTATTTTATTAATGTAATCCTTTTCATTTAACTCAATTTAACCGCTTAGATCTATCTCTCGAGATCTTGATTCCCAAAATAAATGTTGTTTCACCTAAGTCTTTCATTGTAAAACATTTTCCAATATGAGATATAACATCTTCAAGCAGTGGAATACTGTTTCCTATTAACAATATGTCATCTACATATAAGACTAAGATAGTAACATTACTCCCACTGAATTTTGATACACACATGGATCATCAAAATTCTGAACAAAACCACACTTTTTGATTTCTTCATCAAATCTTTTATTCCAACTTCGTGATGCTTGCTTAAGTCCATAAATGGACCTTTTTAGCTTGCACACTTTGTTGGAATGTAATGGATCAATAAAACCTTCTGGCTGATTCATATAGACGTCTTCGTCTAGATGACCATTCAGAAAGGCTGTCTTGACATCCATCTTCCATATCTCATAGTCACAGAATGCTGCTATGGCTAAGAGAATTCTAATAGCCCTAATGTCTGCCACTGGGGAAAAGGTTTCCTCATAATCTATGCCATAGACTTGAGTAAAGCATTTTGCCACGAGACGAGCTTTATAGATGTGTATATTTCCGTCCATGTCGGTCTTTATCTAAAAGAGCCATTTACAATCCACCGTTTTGGTATTTGGAGGACGATCCACCAAATCCCAAACGTTGTTGTCTTTCATGGACTGCATCTCCACATTCGCAGCTTGAAACCATTTATCAGCGTCAGGCCCTGATAATGCAGCTTTCAAGTTTCGAGGTTCATTTAGATCCCCTGATACATGATCCTCATTATCTAAAGCTACATTTAGATTTTGTTTTTGAGGGACACGTATTTTCCTTTCGGACCTACGAATTAGAGCATCGGCCATTTGATTTTAAGACTGAGTCATGTAATGAAGCTCAATCGCAACTTGAAGATCAGATTGAGGCACATCATGAGTCTCAATTCTATCCCCCCCAAATTGTTGATCACCAGTGTGAGTAGAAGGTGATGTATCTTCCTCTTGAACCTCGTCAAGTTCTACAACCCTCCCACTATTTCCTTGAGCGATAAGCCGTGTTTCGAAAAACTCAGCATACCGAGCAATTTTCACAGTATTCTCGGAGGGACTATAGAAATAGTAACCCATCGTTTCCTTTGGGTATCCTACAAAGCTACACTTAAAAGATCTTTGCTCGAGTTTGTAAGGCGAATCGCGTTTAACGAATGCCTCACATTCTCAGACCTTTAAGTAAGACAGATTAAGGGATTGCCCATGCAATATTTCATATGGTGTCTTATCAACCTTCTTGGTTGGAACCATGTTGAGAATGCGTACAGCAGACTCTAAGGCGTAATCCCAAAAAAATAATGGTAAAGTTGTAAGGTTCATCATAGATCGTACCATGTCTAGCAAGGTTCGATTTCTCAACTCCGATACACCATTGTGCTGTAGAGTATAGGGAAGAGTAAGTTGTTGGATAATTCCACGTGCTTTGAGATGATCCTTAAACTCTAGGCTTAAGTATTCACCACCACGATCCGATCGGAGGATCTTGATGGTTTTACCGAGTTGGTTTTCTACTTCGTGTTGAAACACTTTGAATGTTTCAAACACCTCATGTTTATGTTTAAGCAAGTAAACATAACCATAACGGTTGAAATCATTCGTAAACGTTATGAAATAGTTAGCACCTTTCTTTGACACATGTCTAAAGGGACCACATACATCAGTAGGTATGATTCCTTGAAGATTTGTTGTTCTTTGCGTCTCATACGGAAAGGGTTTCCTTGTCATTTTGCCGGACACACAAGATTCGGATTTATCAAATGAATTATCATTGGACTTTAAAAGTCGTGACGCCTTTTAATGCAATGCTTGCGTATGTGTGCAATATGAAAATGTCATATATAGGTTGAGTCCAAGTTGGACTTAACGCATTAAGTGCTAATAATCAACATAGAATTATAATTTAAAGAAGAATGAACATGCAAATCTATTTCAAACATACCATTAACATCAATCGCATTAATATAATGAGCATTATGTTTGAAACAGAAATACAAAATTCAATAAAACGATTAGTGAATGCATTATTATGTAAAACATAAACTGAAACATTCCCTTAACATAAGTAGGTGCATAATGACAATTGTCTAATACAAGTATTATGCCCTAGGGTAAATGTAATTCGTAACTTCCAATGGCTTCCATAAATACACGTTTGGCATAGCCTACGTACAGTTACAGAGATCCATTCTTCAGTTTCTTCTTTGCTCTAAATCCTTGTAAGGAATTACAAATATGAGTACCATAGCCAGTGTCATATACTCAAATATTGTTTTTTTAGAGAAGGAATGTAATTCTATAGTGAAGATACCTGAAGATCTGGCGTTGCCGACTCTCTTCTTATCTTGCACCTCGGCTAGATACTTAGGACAATTCCTCTTTCAATGCCCAATCACTTCACAGTGATTGCTACCATCATCCTTAGCAGGATGTTGTCTTTTAGCTGGAGGGGTACGCTTAGGCTTGGGAATATAAACAATTGCTTTTTTATTCTTTCCGTCCTCTTTAGCTTTGCCCTTAGCTTGCGGTTGTCTTTTCTTATCTGAACCATACCACCACTGATCACTAGGAAGGATTTTTTCTCAAACTTTTCTAGCATCACATGAAGTTCCTTTGAGAGTCCATACCATGCATATTGTAGTTAGGTGTAAACACATCAATACCCTCGTGAAAAGGAATACTAACAACCAAGGTTACAGATAACGTAAGGCGTGGCGTGGCGGAATGAGTACGCCTCGAGCTTTGCAAGAAAAGGCGAGACATGGCGTTTTTCTAAGCGTGACAAGGCGGCAAAAAAATTTAATATATTTTATAATTTTATATATACTTATATGTATTTTTACTATTATTAAGTTATATAAATATCAATAATTGTCAAAAAGTCTGTTTTAACATTTAAGTATATATCTATTCTAAGATATAGTCACAAATTTACAATCAAATGATTTTTATAGCCATTTTTAACTATTTTTAATCTTTTTTTTTTTTTTTTTTTAATTTTCATAACGCGTTACAAAAAACTCGTGTTAAGGCGCGCCATGGGACGCCATGACCACGTTTTTTTGCCGCCACGCCTAACAAAGACGCCTTGCATGTTTTCGTAATTTCTCGCCGCGCCTCGACGCCATGGCGAGCCTTGGCGCCGCCATGGCGCGTTATTTAGAACGTTGCTAACAACAATAGGCTAATGGCAGGGGTAATTCATCCTTTCTAATCGATCAAAGTAGCTTTTCATGTTGAGCCCGTGAGTTCCTACCGGCGTTCCATCAACATGTTTACACTGATGTAATTCTTGAATCAAGTCGTTCAGTTCAAGATCGACTTGTTTCTCATACATAGTGTGAAGCTCAATGATCATTTTATCCGGCCGCTTATTATCAAACTGCTTTTGTGGTTCAGGGGTCATACCGTTGAGCATCAAGCATGAAAATTCATTATGACGTTCATACGTTGTTTGATAAGTTGCCCAAACTGTCTCTTCCGAATAGATTTTTCCCCAGAAGGGGATTGTGCTCCTTCCCCCTGTTATCGTTATTCCAGAACGAATTGTGCCCTGGCGAAGGTGAAGTTTCGTTGGTGATGCTTTCTCGTTTGCATCTCCATAGGATAGGTTGAGATTAATGCCCATTTTCCTTTCTGTTTGAACGTATATGTTCCTGAGGCTGCGGAGTTTTCCGAAGTTATGGCGGACAAACGTCGGGGTGATAGCTTCGACTTCTGTGTTCGGAATGATTAGTGTCAGGATCGTATTAGTTAATGTAAACTAATAAGTTTGCCTTCGTTAAGATCGTGATCTATTGAAGAAGTTCAGCAGCGGATGAACACTTCAATATTAACAAGTTATCGAAAAGCAATAAGAACAAACAGAATATTATCGAATTATAAGCCTCAATTGTATTAATGAGAAAATATCAATACTACGTGTTTTTTATCAATACAAGGATCTATCTATTTATAGACCTTGAGGCCGACCTAGATAAACTAGGAAACATCAACTATCCTTATCTAAACATATCGTTATCTAGAATAAGGAAACTCTATCTAATAACAAAAGGAAACATAATCTAATTATAATTCTATAACTTAGATTATACTTGCACGGCAAGTTGGTCTTCCGTATCAACTTGACTTCTTCCGTAGCATCTTGATTAGTTCCGTAGCAACTTGATCAGCCGAAGTAACTTTGTTGGACAGCCGCACTAACTTGTTCTTCCGTAGTAACTATTAATGTCTTCCGTATTGAACATTTAAGTTACTTTTCTTGTTTGTTAAGCGTATTGTTTATGGTTAAACGATACTGACTATGTTATAACCCAACAATTAGTTCCACATTCGGACTTGTGGATACATGGTTAGTCTGTTGTTAAGGTGTCTCTACAACGTTTGTCGATGGTTGTGCAGAAGATATGACGGTTGAGGTCCCCGACATTGGTGCGGCGTCCATCGCTTCTGTCGAGCTCCAACTGTTGGTTTATAAAGGTCCCATGGATGACACCAAATGTTGAAGTAAAAATCCACGACTAGTCCGTACCTCCTGTCCAATGGTACGTATTTGCTTTCTAACCCACCTTCCGTGGTTATGGATCTTAGATCTAACAACAAAGAACACGTCAACTTATTGAAGGAGCCCCCCCCCCCCCCCCCCCCCCCCCCCCCCCCCCCAATTAAGCTTGGGCCTGGGAATCAGTAGTGATAGATTTTGAGTTAAATGAAGAATTGAGAATGATAATGATGAGAGAGTTATTATCCTTAATTGACATGGATAGGTTATCGTTGTAGAGAAGAATTTTGTAGGTCAATTGAATGTTTTTATCATTATGTCAATCACTTGTATTTATAGCCTGGATGACTGTCTCTTTCTCACATATCGGTCTCTAGACTTCTTCCTCTATCCAAGGGTTAAAATTCTCTGTGGTTTGGATCCTCTCTCCTGTGCAGACTTCTGGGACCTTTGGTGAGTAGTCGCTATCAGTCAACCTAACTAAGTCTTAAATGTGTTTTTAGGCGGGACAAACTTTTTGGTGTTAACGCCAAATGTTGACTTGTCTAGGCATTAAGTGTCTTTGCTCTTGTGTAACACTCTTTGCGGATTTGATCTTCTGTCTATTCTTGACGGTGCTCCGGAAGGGTTCCGGAGGTTTTTCTTTCTGTCTATTGGTCTTTGTGGCATTGTATCGGGACGGAGGTGTTTGGTGGATTGTTAGTCTTTGGAGTATGGTTGAAAACCACTATAATCCAACAATGATCAAGAAACAGAATGTCGCATTATTTATTGAGTGAAAAATTGCTTAAGATCTATGGAATTTAATAGAAAAGTGGTGGAGTGTGGACTCCCTCCGATTTGATACATTGATTTCCCTTTTGGCATTGACGGATACAATGTCGGTGAGCGGACAAACTCGAAACTTCTCGATTCAATCATCTAAACCGCCTTATGGGTCCTTTGGATACATCGCAATGGAGTTGTCTTTAGCATGATGAAACTAAATGTTGAGCTAATCTACGATGAAACAATTCTACTTTCGTTCTTATGGGTTTCAGTTGGTCTAGAAAACATAATATAAAATGGATGGTTTGGGTTACCAGTCCCACCCTATGTAACTAGCTAAGCTCTTTATATCTCCTTTTATGTACCCTGGTAACTTGCTAGGTGGCCTTAATTAATGCAAATATGATATTCAAAAAAAATTTATGATCCAGCAAACAAAATAAAATGTTACTATGACATTTGTCATATAAAAGAAACTGCAAAGAATGTTGATATTTTTTTATAAATTGTGGGACAGTGTAACTAGAACAACCTAACTCATATGACAGCCTTTGAATTTGTTTGTAGCCATGGTGGTCCGATCATTTGACTTGAGTTATTAAAATATAAATGTTCAGCCTTTCTCAAAACCTTGTATTACTATTCTGTGAAAAAAATCCACTTAAAAGTTTTCTGTTTCACCTTTCCATCCATCTAAAAGGTTAGCTGTCAGGATCGTTTCGGCTGTGCCAAAATATAATTAAACCAAGATCTTGATTATCAAGGAAGTTCAGTAGCGGATGAACACCTTGATATTACAAGTTTGTCGATCAAACAAATATTGTATAATGATAAACAATGAAAAACAATAATGAATTTCGAATATTAAGCCTCAATATATTGAACAAATTATGAATCAATTCACGTGTTTTTCTATTTACAATGATCTATATATATAGACCTTGAGACTAGCCCTATGTCTAATAGGAAACATCTAAATACAATTACAATTCTATATTATCTAGAATTGAAAAAAATCCACTTAAAAGTTTTCTGTTTCACCTTTCCATCCATCTAAAAGGTTAGCTGTCAGGATCGTTTCGGCTATGCCAAAATATGAATAAACCAAGATCTTGATTATTAAGGAAGTTCAGCAGCGGATGAACACTTTGATATTACAAGTTTGTCGATCAAACAAATATTGTATAATGATAAAAAATGAAAAACAATAATGAATTTCGAATATTAAGCCTCAATATATTGAACAAATTATGAATCAATTCACGTGTTTTTCTGTTTACAAGGATCTATATATATAGACCTTGAGACTAGCCCTATGTCTAATAGGAAACATCTAAATACAATTACAATTCTATATTATCTAGAATTGAAAAAAATCCACTTAAAAGTTTTATGTTTCACCTTTCCATCCATCTAAAAGGTTAGCTGTCAGGATCGTTTCGGCTATGCCAAAATATGATTAAACAAAGATCTTGATTATCAAGGAAGTTCAGCAGCGGATGAACACCTTGATATTACAAGTTTGTCGATCAAACAAATATTGTATAATGATAAACAATGAAAAACAATAATGAATTTCGAATATTAAGGCTCAATATATTGAACAAATTATGAATCAATACACGTGTTTTTCTGTTTACAAGGATTCATATATATAGAGCTTGAGGCTAGCCCTATGTCTAATAGGAAACATCTAAATACAATTACAATTCTATATTATCTAGAATTGAAAAAAATCCACTTAAAAGTTTTCTGTTTCACCTATCCATCCATCTAAAAGGTTAGCTCCTGCTATTATTAGCCCACCACATAACTCAAGTTCCTTACAAAATCACTACAGCAGTGAACTGAGGTGCCAGTTCTCCTTCCTTTTTGTTTACATGAAACATTTTAAGTCCGAGCATCTCCAATGTACACACTAATTCTACTACCATGTATCTGTTACATTTAACACATAGTGAGTTTATAGTTTATAGGATTCTTTGTTTCGGAAGTTGACGGAAGGAGAAGTATTAAGACCTACAAGATAAAGATATATAGCTAGAAAATAGCAGCATCTGCATTCATGACGTCCAAGAGCTTCACACTCGACATGGAACCTTTCTCTCATCTGATGATCGACAGAGATCTAAACTCTAGTCCAAGAATCAATGTCAGTTACATCATATCTTTATTTCTTCACTTATAATATCGATACATACTATATTTTATCGATCATATATTTTTTTGAACATTTACCTGTGTTCTTTACTCTTTCCCTTGGGCCATATTGAGTTTTATTACTCTTTTTATAGATCCAAAATCAGGAAATATTTTGTCCTTAAGGTATTATCCATTTTTTTCCCATTCGATATGATGAACTAGTAAAAGTTCAGGTACTTAAAATTAATAAAACTAAACATGTTGAGTATGCGTCAAGAGAACCTGGCTATTACATCCTCAAAGTATGTGTTTCTTTTGGAGTTGCAGGGTAACCTATCAACGAAGGAGTCGCAAATAAGGGTTGAGAAGATGATTTTAAATTGCCTACCCAATGAAGACAATAAATATGATATCCCTTCATCTAAAGGTGTGTAACTTCGTTTCGAGCCTTATATGAAAGCTCGAAGTCAGCTTGTTAGAAATAATCCGGACTCGAGTTCGGTTCGGACTTGACTCGTTTAAGTAAAAAATATATTATTCTATTACTTTTATATATATATATATATATATATATATATATATATATATATATATATGTATATATATATATATATATATCTTTAATCTTTAATATATAATAAAAGAGGGGCCTTAAATGCCACATGACGAAGTAAAGTCATTTGGATGAGTTGGATACTTTGATTTCAACCGTTAGATGAGATTGATGATGTCATCAAATATTTTTTTTCATTTTACACCCTCTTACAATACATAATTGCATTATTTCTTCAGTTTCACCATTATTACAATAAATAACATATGTCTCTTATTGGACTCTGATTTACCTTATTATTATTATTTTAGAATCCTTTAATACAAAATATGAATATATGTGTATAAACATAAATGTATATATATTATTATAACTATAAACAACATGTGTATAAACATAAATGTATATTTGTTATTATACGTGTTTTATTATATTTTCATAATAATTTAAAAGAACTTGCTTATAAACATAAAGTTTACGATTCAATTATATATATATATATATATATATATATATATATATATATATATATATATATATATATATATATATATATAAAACAGTCCTTTTATATATTACTATATTATTGCCCCGCGATAGCGCGAGTAAATATATATAAAATTGAATCGTTAACTTTATGTTTATGAGCAAGTTCTTTTAAATTATTATGAAAATATAATAAAACACGTATAATAAGAAATATACATTTATGTTTATACATATGTTGTTTATAGTTATAATAATATATATACATTTATGTTTATACACATATATTCATATTTTGTATTAAAGGATTCTAAAATAATAATAATAAGGTAAATCAGAGTCCAATACGAGACATATGTTATTTATTGTAATAATGGTGAAATTGAAGAAATAATGCAATTATGTATTGTAAGAGGGTGTAAAATGAAAAAAAATATTTGATGACATCATCAATCTCATCTAACGGTTGAAATCAAAGTATCCAACTCATCCAAGGGACTTTACTTCGTCATGTGGCATTTAAGGTCCCTCTTTTATTATATACTAAAGATAGAGTAAATTACGCCGTTAGCCCCTGTGTTTGTACCAGAATCACTAGTTTGAGGGGGTTTTTTAAATAATTACACCAAGCGTCCCCATTGTTGTAATTATGTTACGTCGGTGGTCCAATTTTCAAATGTTCGTTAACTTTATCCGTTAAGTTAGTCACGTGATTTACACAAGAGGGCAATTTAGTCATTTTCATTTCTATTTTCTTTTAGATTTTTTATATAAAAAAAATAAGACTTATCTCTCTTTCTCCATCCCTCATCTCACCACACTCTTTCTCTCTCACACACAAACACACACTTTCTATACTAAAAATAACTCATAATATTTCTCTTTTACCTACACAACCCATCACCATCACACCTACCACTAGTCCACCACCATTAAACCAACCACAACCATAATATTCTAAACCCCCTTACTCCACCATCGTCGCCGCCATAACCCACTGGTCAGTGCCACCGTCGCCGCCATAGTCATATGCATTGTCGCCGCCACAACCGTATGCATCGCCGCCGCAACAACCATCCACCAACACCAACCTTCTGTCGTTGCCACCACTTCAACCTGCAAACTCGAGTTTATTGTTGGTTTCTATTTGTATGTTTGGTTTTGTGTTTTAAAGAAATTTTAATATTTAGTGTTAGATCTAGGTTTTAGTTTATATATGTTGTTCATTAGGAGAGAGAAGAGAAAGAGAGATAAATTTTTGAAATTATGGTATTGGTGCTTTTGGGTTATAATAGAAAGAGAGGAGAGAGAAGAGATAGATTTTGAAAATTATGGTGGTGATAGTTATGGGTTATAAGGGATAGATTTATTTTAGAGGAGAGTGAGTGAAAAATAATATGGAAATTCAAAGATGAGTGGTGGTCGGAAAGTATGGAGTTTGTGGTAGATGGAGGAAGTGTGGTGGTTGTGGTAGTAATAGTTTAAAAGAGAGAAAAAAAAAGCTGGTGAAAGGAGAGAGAGAGATATACCTTTTTCTTTTCTTTTTAATTATAAAAAACTAAAAATAAGTAAATGACTAAATTACCCTTTTATATAAGTCATATGGTTGAGTTAACGGAAAAAGTTAACGGATGTTGGCAATTTGAACTACTGGCATAACATAATTACAACAATAGGGACGTTTGGTGTAATTATTTAAAAAAAACCCTCAAACTAGTGATTCTGGTACACAAAGGGACCAACTACATAATTTACTTTATATTATATTATATATATTATTATATTTATATAGTCAAAAGCTCGTTTAGGCTCGTGAGTTTGGTGTTCGAAGCTCGGGCTCGAGCTCGTTTCTTTATGTTGGCTCGAGCTCGTTTAGGCTAAGCTCGAATCGAGTTTTTAACGAGTCGAACTTGAGTAGCTCACAAGTAGTTCGGCTCATTTACACCCCTAATTTTCACAAATTAAAGATTTACTGTATACTTATATTTTTTATATCACATAGTATATATGACTTTGTAATAGATGCCGATTTTTTAACAACACGCCTCTATTGCTTTTGGCTTGTGTTCTGTAAATGTCTCTATTTGGGACCAGCATGTCTCTCTAAGCTTTTGTGGTAGTCTTTGTTTAATAACAGTTGCAAACTGTAGCGAAAAATATCCCAATCGATAGAAGTGAATGGAGAAACATGTTAAATTATCAATAAAAAGTAATGTATTATAAATTGATAAAATTTATAATAACATTAGATTAATGTAACCTAATCATACTTGTTCTTATTTAAAAAGACAGTTGCAAGTTACGAGTTGTGCCCCGCGTAACTGTCGTTAATTAAGCACACATTTTTGTCTAAAAGAGACTATATGTGTCGTTATCAACTAGTAATGCTTCAGTATGGCAGTTTATTTCAATATAAATGGCTATTATACACTAATGGTATTGTACTTTACAGTTTTATTTACTTATGATACTATGCTATTTTTTGTGTCCAGTTATACCGAATGTTGTTCATATTTTTAGTGTATGTTGCCTAAATGTTTTCATAAGTTCGGCAATATAAATGAAACTTTTCATTAATTCACTAATGAAAGTGAAAGTTTTTATAAGAACAATAATGTTAACGAAAAAAATTTCACAAGTTTAGCAATATAAATGAACAAAACACAGTAAAGTAATATAAATAAATAAAAAATACAAAGTATAACAAACTGCCTTTACATTTATTTTTATTGTTGATTTCTTTTCATTTACATTACAGGTTTTTTGATGGGGGGTACCATGTCGATAAATATGATGTTATCGAATCAAACCATTGATCAAATCCCCAACCCAGAAGTCCACCGTCAAATAAGCATAGAAACCAATGGCACCAACACGAAAAAGCCTCCCAACACACCAGCCAAAAGAGTTTATTCTGGGAAGAAATCACACAGTGCTAAGCAATCATCCATTATCAGCCCTAGAAGGATTCTCTTCTTCTTTGCCACCTTGTAAGTCTATTTTTATTTTCTACCTACATGTAACATCATGCAGTATTAAGTGGGCACAATAACAAATTTGTTTATATAAATATTTATAGATCAAGCATGGGAACCTTCGTATTGATATGTCTCAACCTCTCCATGGCCAAGTACAATGAAGATTGCTACTAATGGAGTAGCATGTATGGTGTTTATGAGTGCGAAAAGCATGACTAAATAAACCCCCACAACGACACGGCTTGGGGAATGCCTTTTTTGTGACCATAAAGTGCAATTATTTTTGTTTCATGTATCAGTTTAATACAAATACTACCTCTTCTTCTTCCATGTTAAAATTAATAAATACTTGCTGTAAACAGAAAGGTGTTTTAAAAAATTAAAAATGAATGAAATGAGACTCGGTGTAACCGAGTTCTTGTATACCGAGGAAATATAAAACTAGTTAGGGTGTATATGGTTTATTGTATTGAATATTAAGTATATATAGATATGTACACTTGGGAGCAACTGAGCAAGTTATATATAATCCGCCCTTTCCTAAGTTGATCGCCTCCTCTCCTATCAAGTTCTGACTCTACATGCATGTATATGATCCACTTTGCCTTGATATATCTTTAACACGATCCTTGATATCTGAGAATCGATTCACTCAAACGCTTAAGTAAATTGAAGATTAGATCTAACAAATACAAATGTATTACAGCGGATAAATACAATTTGTATGAACAAGGTTATGATTAATATGTTATATGAAACAATAAACTTGATGAACAAATAACAAATTAATCAACAAAGCCTCAATTGAATTGTATTAATTTAAGAGAAATTACAATAGTGTTTTCACATACAATCAACGTTACGAACACAATTTACAAAGGAACTATTTCATAGTCCTTGAGGATACTACGCTAAGATCTAGTAAAGATTACAATCGATTAAACCTATACAAAAATCTATAGCCCATGCTCTGGAAACAGTTTGATCTCTAATCAAACTATGCTACCAACTAGTCACCAACTCTCTGAATAATCATGTGAAATCACTTTAGTTGTTGGCGATCTTCAGTAGTTGTGGATCTTCATCAGCTGTCGCCGTTGATGATTATTACCCGCCTCTACCGATCAGTTGAAGAAGATGACTTTCTACTGATCAGTATGTATCTACTGATCAATTGGAGAAGATAAGTTGATACTGATCAGTATGTAGCTACTGATCAGTTTCTCCAGGCAGACTAGCTACTGATCAGTTCTACTCCTTTTAGATACTGATCAGTTCTTGGGACAAAAGAGTTTGTTTCACTACTGATCAGTAGACAGAAGTCTTTACTACTGATCAGTAGCAAAACATACTTAGTGTATATTTTGACCCAACAATCTCCCCCTTAGTGATAGCATATCCATGCTCATCACTATATCAAAAACCCAAAAATTTCATCAAAAAGAATGGCTTACTTGGGATCCTTCTTCGAGCGATCACTTTTCTTTGATTTGTTTGTTGATCTCCCAAACTAGTTCAACCTCTCTTGAAGAGGAAGGAGAAGCTCTCAGCTTTCTCTTCATCAAAATGCACATCATATGAGGATCATGGTCATATTCCTTTTCGATGAGATAGTACTCTGAAGTACCATCTTTTCTACTGATGCGGTATATGCCATTCCTATTAAATAAGGTCCATGATACCACTTCAGTGAATCTTCTTATTCTATCAGCCATGGACTCTGGTTCAAAGCAGATGGTGAGCAGGTCTAGAATGAGATGATGAAGATCGTATTCTTCTTTTGCTCTTTTTATGTATTTCTTCTTGCCTATAGCAAATATCTCTTCCAGTTCTTGTCTTTGAAGATCACCAAAGAGTATTTTGTGAGATGAGAAGGTTTCTTCAGATTTGTCAGCCCTTATCACCTTTAGAATGTCTTTTCCCTCTATTAGCTCATAGTACTAATCAACAATTGGCACATATTTGTTAATTGGCACAGGGGTTGGAATGGCTCCATATTCCACAAGACTTGTCATCTCAGAAAAGGTTCTTTTGCTTGAAGCTTTGATCTCATCATCTACATTAACACTTGATCTCCCTTCAGCCTCCCTCTTTGATGGTCCTCCAGCATCAGTTTTCTTTCTTTTCAATGGCTGCTCAGGACTTTCATTTCCTTCTTGATCTTGTGCCTCTATTTTCCTTTTCTTTTCAATTTCTCTTCTAGCAGGCACATCTTTCAAATTTTGAGACACTTTGGATCCGATCTCCCCACTTGTATTCTTTTTGAGGAGACCACTTGGCATTGGAGCTCTTCTTCTAGTGTCATGAGCCATCTTCAAGCTTCTTTCAAGCATGAATTGCTCTTTTTCTTCCTTCACCTTCTCCTTCCTTCTCTCTTCTTCATATCTTGACACCAGAGTGGGCAGTCTCATTGCTCTAACTGACTTTGGATTTGCTCCTTTGTTGATCAGATAGTCAACGAACTTTTTCCTGTCCTCTTTCATCTTATCTTCTTTTGTTTTAGCTGGTGTCAATTTTTTCTTTTCAGCACCCTTCTTTTTCTTTTCAGCCTCCTCTCTCATTTTCTTGGCTTCGTCAGCATACTCTTGTTTCATCTTCAAGGCAAGCTCTTTATCCTTCTCAATTTGTGACTTGGATTTTTCAAATGATCCCAGTTCCTTCTCTAGAACATCATCCAAATCAGTATTCTTTCCTTTCCCACACACATGAGCCTTTTTAGTTGTAGGTTGTCCTTAAGGTTCTTTGATCATCAATGATTTAGAGCCAACCTTTTTATTTTCTTTTCTTTCTTCTTTCTGCTCTTCTCTAGCTATCTTTTCAAGCTCAGCCTTTGCTTTTGCTACATTCACCTTTGTAATCATTTCAGGATTCACAAACCTACTCAGATCTTGTGAAAGAGTATCCACCTTCAAAGGTTCTGGTACAAACACCTTTGCAAGAGTGGCTGCTTCAGTAGATTGATCATCCTTTGGTGCTTCAGTAGCTGATGGAGTATCAGTAGATGGAGGGACATCAGTAGATGTAGGAGCAACATCAGCTTTTACAGTCTCATCAGTAGTCTTCTCCCCCTCTACATCTTCAAAAATAACCATGTTCCAATTCTCCTCCTTTTCAGTAGTTGAAGGTTAAGAAGGAGTTTCAGTAGTTGGGGCTTCAGTAGATGAAGCATCAGCAGCTGGAGCTTCAGTAGCTGGAACATCAGTAGCTGGAGCTTCAGTAAATAGAGTTTCTACTGAAGACTCATCAGCTTTCTCCTTATCATCAGTAGCTACTGTAGACCCATCAACTTTTGTAGTATCCTCCTTATCAACCTCCATCACATCAACTTTTTCTTCCACTACTTTCTCAATTACTTCCTTTTCAACAGCAATCTCCAACTCCCCCTTAGTGGTAGCATCCTGTGCATGCTCACCACTATCAACCACTTTCTCACTATTCTCCACCATCACCATGGACTGATCCTCCTCTCTCTCTTCAACATTTGCAGCCTGGTTTACTGATTTGACTCTTTTGTGAACAGTCCTGATCTTGGCTCTTCTCTTTAATGAGATGTTAGAGAGTTGGACCTTCCTAGCAAGCTTGGCCATTTGCTTCTTCAACATTTTTATAGTTTGGCCTTGCTTCTCCACCTTATCCTCCAACATGGTACATTTATCCATCAATTCATTGATTTTAACACTGTTCTCCCCACTCTCCCATTGAGTACCAATAGGAGGCAGATCTTGGAACTTAGGAACAATATCAATCCTAGCTAGATCAACTGAACCCCCATGGTTTCTTGGCACCAGGGACCTTCCCATGAAGGATCAAAAGATCCTCCATACATGGAAGTTGTCGTGGTCTGGGTGTTAAAGCCTTTCACACTGGCTTGTGTCACACTAGGTGTAGCAGCAGTAGTGTGAGCCCTTTCCACATGGCCACTCATCTCCTTGGTGACCACCTCTGTGAGGTTGGGTGAGACCTCAGGTGTACTCATAGTGACAGAAAGAGATTTTGAAAGGTTAAGAATTAGAGTGTCATCTTCATCATCATCATCATCCCCAGTAAATAGAGATGTGTATTGAAAGGTCTTAGGGATTTGGGTTTCAGTAACAAGAGTTGAAGGACCCTCTTGAGACTGCACATCCAACTCTGCATCAGACATGGTCACTTGCATGTCTGTTTGTTGAGATGTGGCAGCTTCAGAAGCTGACGCTGGTGTAATTAAAGCTGGTACAACAGCTGGTTCAACAAATGGTTCTTCAGTTTGACCAAGAGTTTGGTCAACTGGAACATCAGCTTGAACAGTTTGTTCAGCAGCTGGAATAACAGGAGCTTCTGGCTCCTCAGGAGCAGCAGTTGGTGGAACAGAACGTGTGGGAGGTGTGGGTTGGCATGCATCTAGGTTTGATGATCCCTCAAATCTAGAAGAAGAAGAAGATACCCCTAACATGTTTTGAAAGAGTGGGGTATCAGAATCTTTAAAATTCTTACCTGGCTTCCTCATTAAGGTAAAAAGTTTTGAAGAATGAAAGGAAGCCATGAAAAGGTTTTCGTGTTGTATAAGGTTTTCAACTTCCTTTGAAAACATTTCTGCTAAAAATCTATGGTACATTAAACATTTACCCTTAGAGATGTTATTCATCATCCCCTGAAAGATCATGCTTGAAAAATTATAGACCTGGTCTGTAGCCAAACAAGCCATTGTAGTAGCAATAGGCGTATTCAGCTCATTCCAAGTACTATGCTTAGGGGAGATGCAGGTTTGGATTTTATGGGCAAAAAGTTTCCATTGTTTTGAAAACAATGCTTTTTGAAAAGTTAATCGTGTAAGGGGTCCAGCGTACCCCATACGGCCCATAATCTCCATCAAAGAATCTTTAGGAAGAGAGATTATACCTGCTTCATCATCAAGCTGTAGATGTGTACGGATGATGGCCTCCGTGATGATAATAGGCTTATTGTCGATGACAACATTTATACATGGAACGCCGTTTTGTTGACCGGCGGCGGCAGAATCCCAAAACTCTCTAACGTGGAGACTTCTAATGGTAGGGTTTACAGTTAAAGCCTGTTTTACTTTTGATCGATTTAAGAAATCGATGATTTGATGGAACCCCATTGTATCTTTATTCTTCACAAGATAAGCCACTGTGTTATTTTGTTCACAGAAATCGAGTGTTTCCGCCATTGATGATTGCTTTAGACTTGATTTACAGATGCTTAGAAAAGAGGGTTTCTTAGAGAGAGTTTTCTTGAAAATTGTGTCAAAGTGATGAACTTGGCTCGCAGGGGAGGTGCATTTATAGTTTTTCAAAAACGTCGAAAAAGACTAAAATACCCTCCATCAGTATCACTTTGGTCACAAACGACAAGAAAAACGTGATCACTTATCCCTTTATATTCTAAGTGCTGATCAGTAGGAACCCACATCAGTATGTAGATTTCATTCTGATCAGTAGAGTCAATCATCAGTAGATCCCATTATTTTGCCTCGTCAGTATAATCTTCTCATACTGATCAGTAAGAGAAATCTTTTGTACTGATCAGTGTTTCGCTTCTTCCTTCATCAGTAGTCACCTTAGGACTTGTATGTTTCAGTTGATCAGTAGGAAATTCTTTGCAACATGACAAAACTTTCTAAGTTGTTTCCACAACTGATCAGTAGAAACATTGAACTTGTCTTCCATCAGTAGTTAATAAGTTACAACTGATCAGTAGTTCCTTTCATCTACTGATCATTAGTCACAAAGTACTTTTTTTTTTTGTTTTTTTTGTTTTGTATAATACACTTATATCTAACATATGTACTACTATATTTACAAAGAATTCACAGTTTTGACTAAGCACACATAAATTTTTGACTTTGAAAAGAACATGTTCAGTTTTCATTTATCATTCCTATAGAGTTTACCAAAAATGTAAATCTTCCCACATCAAATGCTTTTGTGAAAAGGTCTGCAAATTGTTATCAGTATGAACTTTCTCTACTTGAATAAGTTTCTTTTCATTGCAGTCTCTTATAAAATGAAAACGTATTTCTATGTGCTTGGTTTTGCTGTGTTTGACTGGATTGTTTATGATGCAAATTGTACTCTTATTATCAATGAAAATAGGAGTCTTAAGAAATGACATACCATAGTCCAACATCTGATTTTGAATCCAAAGGACTTGAGAACAACAACTGACAGCAGCAACATACTCAGCTTCAGTTGAGGAAGTGGACACATTGGTTTGCTTCTTGCACTGCCATGACACAAGTCTTGATCCAAAGAATTGACATTCCCCAAAGGTTGACTTTTTGTCTAAGTTCTCCCCTCCATAGTCACTATCCGTATATGCAATGAGCTCAAATGGAGAGTCCTTTGGATATCACAAACCCAAGCTTGGTTTTCCTTTCAAATACCTAAAGATTCTCTTGACAGCAGTCAAATGAGAAACCTTAGGATGACATTGATATCTTGCACAAACACACACACTGTACATAATGTCTGGTCCTGATGCAGTTAAATACATCAAAGAACCTATCATGGATCTATAAAGGTGTTTATCAACTTCTTTACCCATAAGATCAGCTTCCAAATGCTTATGTGTTTCAACAGGTGTGCTTGCAGCCTTGCTATCCTTGAAACCAAACTTCTCTAAGATATCATTCACATATTTGAATTGGTGAATGAATATCCCAGAGGGGATTTGCTTAACTTGAAGACCAAGAAAGAAGTTTAGTTCTCCCATAGAACTCATTTGAAATTTCTTGTGCATGATCTTCTCAAAATCTTTGCATAAACTATTGTTGGTGGAACCAAATATGATGTCATCTACATAAATTTGCACCAATATAATATCTTTCTTCACAGTCTTGATTGATAAAGTCTTATCAATAGCTCCCCTTTTGAAATCATTCTCCAGTAAGTACATAGAGAGTGTATCATACCATGCCCTTGGAGCTTGATGAAGACCATATAGAGCTTTGGCAAGCCTATATACTGATGTGCAAAATCTAGTCTTCCGAATATAAGCTTTTAACTAGACTACGACACCGGGAAGTGTACCCTTGTCGATCGTAGTAAAGTATGGGCAAATTCCGGGTTCGAACACGTGGACTATTTATAATTGAGATAATAGCTATAAGTAACAAGTAACACGTAACAAATTGGGTTTTTGTCTTAAAAAGACTAATTGTAAAAACGACTAAAAGTGATTTGTATTCAGATAGTGATAAAGTACGCTTGCTTTGACCGTTCACGAATGTGTAATCTTTCCTAAGTATGAATTGATAATAAACTTCTAATATATAATCCTAAGTTCCTTTCGAATAACGGATTTCTCCGATTATTTATCAATGTTACTATTCCTTTCGAATATAGCTAACAACTAAAATAACCGTGCATAAAGTTTCAAGTCGATGTGTGAGAATTAATCTATAAGCTTCCTTTCGAATATCTTACTAATCAATAAACCGATTTCTCTTAATTTATTAACTAGCGTTTGTATTAACACTTATTTGTTCTAATTGTTGTTAGCCATTCCTTTCGAATACCGCAACTTTTAATCAACTATAGACCGGTTGATTATTTCATTTCTATTTTAGTAAAAATTACGGATTCCTTTCGAATACCCGTTTTTAGATTACCAAACAAAAGTATAAACAATTCTAACAAGATAAATAAAGTTTTAACCCAAACGGATCTCCAATTAACCTCTACACATCATAATCACACAATTTCATACTCAAGATTAATCATACAAACGATCACATATCCAAGCAAACGTATAACGAAATTAGCTACGCATAATGTTTATCAAAAACGAATAATAATAATAAGACATGATTAAATTGAAATTAAAATGAAAAGAGTGTAATACCAAAGTGAAATAGAACTTGCAATTGATATCCAAAGTAACAAAACGATGCAAAAAGACTGAAATAGGTTCAATGATTCTTCCAAAATAAACCTAAAAGTACTATGATTATTGTTTCCCTAATGATTGATTATGATTATTTGATGAAAGATTGATGTAATGGATGGAGTGTTAGCCTCCAAAAATGATGAAAAAAAAGATGATCCTAATAATGCTCAAAATCGTTCCTTAAGAGCTGTAGCCTTGAGACCTTTCACTTCCACACTTAATTAGCAATCAAAACGAAACATAACTGCTGGTGGGGAGCTGAATGCGGCGCATCATGGGTGTGATGCGGCGCATTTGGAGGTCAGGGGGCTCTTGGAGTTTTGCTGCTGCTAGATGCGAGGCATTAAGGACTTGTTGCGAAGCATTCGTGTCCTTTGGCTTCCGAACTTGTTTTTCTTTGCTTCTTTTGGTCCCGAATTGATCCTTTTCACTCCAAACATATTAAAACACCTAAAACATAAACTTTATACAAAAATAAGTAATATGGGTCTATCCATTACGTTTTGACACAAAAACATAACAAATATCGCGAAAGAATATGCGTATAATTGAGCGATATCAAACCCCCCATACTTAAGCATTTGCTTGTCCCCAAGCAAATCCGACTCAAACTAACTCTAAAATTACAACTTAAGAAAAATTAAGGAATCACGGGCTTTAACATTTAACTACATTCCGGTGTTCAAAATAAAGATATGCATGAAATTGCTAGATTGTAAAACCGACTACGAACATCAAAAGCTACTAAATTACTTAAGCAAATAAAAACCGCAATTTCCTAATGTCAATTCCTAATTTATCCCCTAGTTTTGATATGTCTAAAAAACCACCCATTTTCTCTCACTCTCCAACCGAAGTTGAAGCAATCAGCCTTTTGGGCCGACCCCTATACCGCCTTGCTTTCGGGGGAAACCTTAAAATATCACAAAATCATTTTTCTTCTTTTTGGTTCTTCTTTCTTTGAGAATTTTTGGTTAGTCTACATCTTTTTGTTTTCCTCTCACTTTTGTTCACTTCAAATATTATAGATTTATATTTTATATTTTCTTTGAAGTTAACGATTATAACGGGATTTGAGTCTTCGTTATAGTGAGGATGAGTTCAATTTTGTTGACGGGAAAGGCATATGGCCTTTTTCTTCGCCTCTAACTCTCATTCGGGATTAAGTGATACTAGGATTCCCCAACTACCCCCGAAAGGGTGCAAGGACTACAAGGGCTCGGTACTAAGAATATCTAGCGGTTATCCGGATTTTAGATTTTT